>JAKSZU010000009.1:84987632-85587632 GCA_026018925.1 Tupaia tana | reverse complement strand
ATAGAAAAAACTCCCAAAATATCAAGAATATTTGTGTTCTAAAAACTCTAAAGGTATAAAAAAAAAATTCCTATTGTTTTCTACCATCCTTAAGTATATAATTAAAAATTTCAAAAAAGGTGTTAATCAAAAAGTATCAATGTCAAAATAACCCCAGGAAAATTGTCTCTTGTAATCCTGGTGTGAGTGTGTGTGTGTGTGTGTGTGTGTTTCTATACATGTAATATGTCATGTTATGTACTATATGTTGTATGTTTACGTGAAAACAGGCCTTAAAATATTCTATTCAATTTGGTTTATAAAAAGAGCGCTCATAAAAATTAATCTAAATGTTTCTCAAGGTCATATAACTTTAACAAATGAGACGGCTTCAAATATAATAATAACAATAATAATTAATAAGTAAAAATCTTCACAATCTCCAACATATATTTTGTCTAAGTTTTTATTAATCAAACAACATCATGTTTATCTTAAAATGGTTGGTTTAATAAAATAGCTAGTACTTCTGGCTTTAGTTTTAGTACTAATGGAGGATCTTTAACCTCAAAGTAACTTTTGGATGTTTACAGAGGGCCCCTGAAACATCCAAAACGGAGCTATTAAACCAATCAAGCTTATTGTTTATATGTTGGATAAAAATAAAAGACATTATCAAATTAAGTAATTTTAATTTTCTTAATATTATATTTAAGGTAATGCATGTATACATATATGTGTATGTATGTGTATGTGTATGTGTGTGTATGCATATACACATGTGTGTGTGTGTATATATATATGTATATATACATATATATATATATAAATGTTATGTACTTGTATGCCTATATATATACATTGTGTTCCAAAATAATTTAAAATTCTCAAGAATTAATAATAGGCTATTATGTTAAACTGACATATATAACCAGATTCCTCTTTCAGTTGTGAATTTTTCTCAGACTATGGCTAAAATCTTAATGTTATGTCCTTAAAAAAATTCACAAAGAGGGTAAAATAAGTAAATAAGTAAGTAAGTAAATAAATAAATAAATCTAATAATTAAACTGGATAAAATCATTTTCTATATGAATTGATTAGTTTTCTAAACTGTTAAGCCAAAATTGACCAAAGAAAAGTAAAAAATGTTTCACAAAATTACATTCTAAGTAGCCAATACAATGTACCTGAGTTAAAAATAAACAAATAAATTAATAAATTAATTAATTGATATAAAAGACTATAAATTCAGTGTTAAACATGGACTCATAGAAACATATTGCCTGGTTCTCTCTGAGTTCTCCTTATAATTCTTGTTGTTAAATTAACTTATTTTAGTTATTCTTATTATTGGTCTTTAAATTTTATTAAAATATTGAAAAGTTTTATTAGTAAAATTGTTCAGTTTTACATTAAAAAGTTGTTAAAACAAATTTTATTGTTTGTACATGTTCATAAGCTACTAAAATATGCTAGAATTTAGAGTCACCAAAAACAAAAATTGCTAAATATAAATGTATGACAAGTTTAATAGTTCCTTTTTGTAATTAAACTTGTCTGTTAAATTAAGGGAATTTTTAATGTTAAACTTATAAAAGATAAAAACAAAAAAATAACTTAAAAACTGAAAGAAGGGTTATGGCTGTAAAAATGTATTTCTGGTAGAAAAGGTTAAAAGGAAAGGTTTTATGAAGGAATTTTGTGTAGTGAGTTTTTGTCTGAAGATGAAATGGCTATATCAGGACAGGAGAGGAAGAGGACAAAACCTAGAGGATGTAAAGTATGTTGTTGAATGCTTGAGTTATGTTACAAAGGTCTAAGAAAGAATTACAGAAATTGATCAAGTTACTGTTCTGGAGCTGGTTTTGCTATCTTTAAATATTATATATAATAAAACAACTAAAAGAAAAAAGCCCCTTCAACTAGTCCAAATGGGGCCTCACATAGTTGTAAGGTCAGCTTGTGAGCCTGTCTCACTAAAGCCAAGCAGACTGCTTTCCTGGACTCACAGGGGCCTTGGTCTGTAAGGATGAGCCAGGAGAGTCTTTTGTGACGGTGCTTCAGACACCAGAGAGCAGCAGCCCTGCTCTGGTCACTCCAGAGGCTGACTGCAAGTCAGATACTGTCAGAAGTATGGCTCAGCGGCTCCACGACCAGATGGTCTGAAAAAGGACAGACTGCTGCTGACTCATGGGACAGTTAAAGTGGCCTCTAATATCAGTAAGCTCCTTGGGCCTCGCTCCCATTGAGTACTCTATTCACCGTGCTTCTAATCTTGGTTTTTTGCTCTAATTTCTCAGTTTTTCTCACCTAATTTGTCTCCCACAGGATAAAAGCCTTTAAATATTAAATGTTATTTGCTTCTAGACCTAGAGCCCAAGTATACCAGACACAACCCATTGTGGAAGAGTACCTCCAAGACAAGTGGAAAATGAAACAGAAATGACTCGATCTTAAAGAAGCACCTCCATCACAAACTCCTAGATTCCTGTGACTAGAAACTTGGCTTCTCCTCTGTACCTAGGAGTCAACACAGTAATTAATATTCCTATTGTCTTTAAACCCCACTCCTCATAATTGCCCTAATCATATTGGGATGGTAATGAAATAATTGTAACTACTAATCATTCTAAACTAATAGGGGTGAGATCCTCTTGAACATGAACAGCCTTGCATCTCAACTCCCTTTAACTTTTCAGCTTCCACAGAATCACTCCTCTTTTGCTTTTCAGCATATAGTGTTAAGCCTCTTCCATTTTATGTTACTTTTTCCCCCATAATTCAAGGTACAGGTTCTCCTTTAGCCACAGGACAGCCACTTCCCTCCAGTAATAATGACCACACTCGTGATGCTTGGATCCTAACTTTCCTTTCTCTTACAAAATATAATAATTCAGTTTTAGCCACTACACCTTCTAAGTTACTTGCAGTTTGCTCAGCCTCAACAGAATATTCCTGGGACAGCATTTCTTCATAGTCCTGCTTTCCAAACTAGACCCCCTGTGTTTTTCCTAAATACATGGTTTGTTAATTCTTAAATAATTTTGTCTTCTCTTTGTTTGACAGTTTCCCACATTAATGAATTAACTCTTAATGTCTCCACTGCCTTGTTTAAACAGGAACAAATTGACCAACAACTGGCTGACAGAGTTAATGCCCTAGAAAAATCAGTTTTATATTTAAGACAAAAAATTCAAAATATTAAGGTCCAGTTAACTACTGCTTGTCATGCTGATTACAAATGGATCTGTATTACCCCTCTCCCTTATAATCATACTCAGGTCACTTGGGATCAAATTCAAACTCATCTCCGGGGCATGTGGAATCATTCTCTTACTAGGAACATACAACAACTCCATGCCCAAATTATGGCTGTATCCAAGGCCCATTTAAATTCTATTTCACCTAGTGATGTTACAGATGGTATAGTTAAATCTTTGTTTTCTACATTTACAACCTCCACTGACAATTTTTACACTTTAGCCTATTCTGTGGGGAGTCTTCTCTTATCAATTTTTATTGTTCTTCCTTGCTTCCCAATCCTCGCTAGATGTATTGGGGCCACAATTACATCAATTGAGGCAGAGATTCACTTCTACAAATTACAAAACAAAAAAGGGGGAGATGACGGGGCCATGCAGGCAACACAAGCTGGTAAGGATGCTGCCTCCCATTCTAAGGCAAGGCCTGGACTGGGAAGAAACTGAGGCAAGGCCCAGTTTACGAGCTCTCCCTTGTGTCCTTGAACTGGCCGGTATTCAATTTCTCTGCCATGAGTTTTACTGTTATTACGGTACCCTGTAAGGGTAAAACATCACCCCCAACCATTACAATAAAGCCAATTAGTGACCTTGTAAGAATGTGGTTCCCTAAGACTGACAGGAGGACCAGGAAGCTTAAGACTCCCCCCCTGTCTGATTTTAAGCCAAAATTAACATATAGATTAAGTTAGTATAAACCAAGTTAGCATTAGAAGTATATGTAGACTAAGTTAGTTTAAGGCTAGTTTTTGTAAATACCCATTGTTAAAGCTACAGGCCAAAGTGAACTCATGCTAGGCAAAGTCAGCAAATTCACCACATAACAGAGACTCAGAGATAAAACAAAAGAACTCACTAATTGACAGACTCAGCAAATAAAATGCAGAATCCCACAGGTTTATTAAAGGAAAAGGCCTGGCTGGGACAACAGGATAAACAAACCTGAGGGCTCCAGAGAAAGATTAACTTAGCTGGGAGCTCTTATCTAAAGCAACAGGTAGTTTTCAACTACAAAGAGTTTCTCATCTATGTGCTATTGACTATGAAAAACTGCTAATAAAACATCCTGTGTTGTCTCCTGAGCTACAAGATCATCTTCCTTTCCCATACATAGATCATAGACTCACCTATTGTTGTAATGTATGAATGGTCCATATATTAACTGTGTCTTTACTTAGCAAGACAAGATTTCTATCTAGGACTTTACAACCAGCAATGTTATCGGCCTGACCCAGGACTGAAGTTATCAAACATCCTGCAAGCCCCCTCGTCTGAAGACCCTTCCCAGTAATCAAGATCTAAGAAGAAGATACAACAGACAAATGGACTTCCTCATCCTGAGAACTGTGATTGATTTTACCTGATTTTGACAAGACAAACAGCATGTTTTATATTTATTGCTTCCATGCTTTGTACACCCTGTTCCTTAGAGTAAATTTTTTTCACTGCCCATTTACTTGCATGTATCACATTTTCAATAAATAAGCACGACGATTCCTAGCAGTTGTCACTCCTCAGAGAGCGATTTCTGGGAGTGTCCGGCATAGGACGTGCATGAAAAGGCACCGAGGCCTCTGTCTTCTGTCCACCTGCGCCGCCTCTGTCGAGTCGACCCACCCCCGCAGAGGCTAGACCCGAGGCTAGACCCCGGCAGGACGCGTGTGCGTGCGTGCCCAAGATCCCGAGAGGAGAATGGAGGAGAAGGGATTGCGGCGTGACCATCCCCCCTGGGGGGTGATTTCTCGCTTTCTGTCTCTCTGTCTCTCTCTGTCTGTCTGTCGAGCGCACGCGCCCTATAGCGAAAAACTTCTCAAAAAAAATAAAAAATAAAAATAAAAAAAATCTTCATTTCTCCTGTTCCCTGAAATATCTAGTTCCCAGTAGCCATGAGGAGTCTTCTCAGACAAGGGCTCAACTCTACTGCCACGCTTGCTTTGCTTGCTGGAGGCTGAATTCAGAGTAGAAAATCTTCATTTCTCCTGTTCCCTGAAATATCTAGTTCCCAGTAGCCATGAGGAGTCTTCTCAGAGAAGGGCTCAACTCTCCTGCCACACTAGCTTTGCTTGCTGGAGGCTGAATTATGAGTAGAAAATCTTCATTTTTCCTGTTCCCTGAAATATCTAGTTCCCAGTAACCATGAGGAGTCTTCTCAGAGAAGGGCTCAACTCTCCTGCCACACGAGCTTTGCTTGCTGGAGGCTGAATTATGAGTAGAAAATCTTCATTTCTCTTGTTCCCTGAAATATCTAGTTCCCAGTAGCCATGAGTAGTCTTCTCAGAGCATGGCTCAAATCTCCTGACACACTAGCTTTGCTTGTTTAAGGCTGAATTATGAGTAGAAAATCTTCATTTCTCCTGTTCCCTGAAATATGTAGTTCCCACCAGCCATGAGGAGTCTTCTCAGAGAAGGGCTCAACTCTCCTGCCTGGGAGGAAGGAGCATAAGGGATTATTAACAGAGCAAAAGGCGGAGCTGAGGGCCTGAGAAAAACTTTACCTTTAAAAATATCATAAAAAGGAAAAATTACCAAAAAAAATTAGGAGAAAGGATCAGAGGGAGACAGAGACCTCAGAGACACAGAGACAGAGAAAGAAGGCCAGAGGGGCTCCCTACCACATTAGCTTTGCTTGTTGGAGGCTGAATTATGAGTAGAAAATCTTCATTTCTCCTGTTCCCTGAAATATATAGTTTCCAGTAACCATGAGGAGTCTTCTCAGAGAAGGGCTCAACTCTCTTGCTACACTAGCTTTGCTTGCTGTAGGCTGAATTATGAGTAGAAAATCTTCATTTCTCTTGTTCCCTGAAATATCTAGTTCCCAGTAGCCATGAGTAGTCTTCTCAGAGCAGGGCTCAAATCTCCTGCCACACTAGCTTTGCTTGCTTAAGGCTGAATTATGAGTAGGAAATCTTCATTTCTCGTGTTCCCTGAAATATCTAGTTCCCCGTAGCCATGAGGAGTCTTTTCAGAGAAGGGCTCAACTCTCCTGCCACACTAGCTTTGCTTGCTGGAGGCTGAATTATGAGTAGAAAATCTTCATTTCTCCTGTTTCCTGAAATATCTAGTTCCCAGTAGCCATGAGGAGCCTTCTCAGAGAAGGGCTCAACTCTCATGTCTTGGAGGAAGGAGGAGAAGGGATTATTAACAAAAAAAAGGCGGAACTGAGAGCCAAAGAAAAACTTTACCTTTAAAGAAATAGTAAAAAGGAAAAAATTACAAAAAAAACTGAGGAGACAGGAGCAGAGAGAGACAGAGACCTCAGAGACAAAGAGACAGAGTTAGAAGGCCAGAGGCGCTCCCTACCACACTAGCTTTGCTTGCTGGAGGCTGAATTATGAGTAGAAAATCTTCATTTCTCCTGTTCCCTGAAATATCTAGTTCCCAGTAGCCATGAGGAGTCTTCTCAGATAAGGCCTCAGCTCTCCTGCCGGGGAGGAAGGAGCAGAAAGGATTATTAACAAAACAAAAGGCTGAGCTGAGAGCCAGACAAAAACTTTACTTTTAAAAAAATCATAAAAAGGAAAAATTACCAAAAATAATGAGACAGGAGCAGAGAGAGACAGAGACCTCAGAGACACAGAGACTGAGATAGAAGGCCAGAGGAGCTCCCTACAACACTAGCTTTGCTTGCTGGAGGCTGAATTATGAGTAGAAAATCTTCATTTCTCCTGTTCGCTGAAATATCTAGTTCCCAGTAGCCATGAGGAGTCTTCCCAGAGAAGGGCTCAACTATCCTGCCACACTACCTTTCTTGCTGGAGGCTGAATTATGAGTAGAAAATCTTCATTACTCTTGTTTCCTGAAATATCTAGTTCCCAGTAGTCATGAGGAGTCTTCTCAGAGCAGGGCTCAACTCTCCTGCCACACTAGCTTTGCTTCCTGGCGGCTGAATTATGAGTAGAAAATCTTCATTTCTCCTGTTACCTGAAATATCTAGTTCCCAGTAACCATGAGGAGACTTCTCAGAAAAGGGCTCAACTCTCTTGCCTGGGAGGAAGGAGCAGAAGGGATTATTAACAGAACAAAAGGCAGAGCTGAGGGCCAGAGAAAAACTTTACCTTTAAAAAAATTGTAAAAATGAAAAATTTCCAAAAAAAGGGGGAGACAGGAGCAGAGAGAGACAGAGAACTCAGAGACACAGAGACAGAGATAGAAGGCCAGAAGGGCTCCATACCACATTAGCTTTGCTTGCTGGAGTCTGAATTATGAGTAGAATATCTTCATTTCTCCTGTTCCCTGAAATATCTAGTTCCCAGATGCCATGAGGAGTCTTCTCAGAGAAGGGCTCAACTCTCCTGCCACGCTAGCTTTGCTTGCTGGAGGCTGAATTATGAGTAGAAAATCTTCATTTCTCCTGTTCCCTGAAATATCTAGTTCCCAGTAGCCATGAGGAGTCTTCTCAGAGAAGGGCTCAACTCTCCTGCCACACGAGCTTTGGTGGCTGGTGGCTAAGTTATGAGTAGAAAATCTTCATCTTTCCTGTCCCCTAAAATATCTAGTTCCCAGTAGCCATGAGGAGTCTTTTCAGAGAAGGGCTCAACTCTCCTGTCACACTAGCTTTGCTTGCTGGATGCTGAATTATGAGTAGTAAATCTTCATTTCTCCTGTTCCTGAAATATCTAGTTCCCAGTAGCCAAGAGGAGTCTTCTCATAGAAGGTCTCAACTCTCCTGACACACTAGCTTAGCTTTCTGGAGGCTGAATTATGAGTAGAAAATCTTGGGAACCAGCAGTTAGCATAATGACTATGTCGCTGGACTCCCACGTAGTCGACCGCGGTTCGCGTCTCGGACCCGGTGGCTTACAACTCAAGCCGGGCGCGTGTGCATGCATGCCCTAGATCCCGAGAGGAGAATGGAGGAGAAGGGATTGCGGAGTGACCATCCCCCCTGGGGGGTGATTTCTTGCTTTCTGTCTCTCTGTCTCTCTCTGTCTGTCTGGCGAGCGCACGCGCCCTATAGCGAAAAACCTCTCAAAAAAAACAATAAAAAAAAAAATCTTAGTTTCTCCTGTTCCCTGAAATATCTAGTTCCCAGTAGCCATGAGGAGTCTTCTCAGAGAAGGGCTCAACTCTCCTGCCACGCTAGCTTTGCTTGCTTGAGGCTGAAATATGAGTAGAAAATCTTCATTTCTCCTGTTCCCTGAAATATCTAGTTCCCAGCAGCCATGAGGAGTCTTCTCAGAGAAGGGCTCAACTCTCCTGCCACACTAGCTTTTCTTGCTGGAGGCTGAATTATGAGTAGAAAATCTTTATTTCTCCTGTTCTCTGAAATATCTAGTTCCCAGTAGCCATGAGGAGACTTCTCAGAGAAGGGCTCAACTCTCCTGCCAGGGAGGAAGGAGCAGAAGGGATTATTAACAAAACAAAAGGAGGAGCTGAGAGCCAGAGAAAAACTTTACCTTTAAAGAAATTGTAAAAAGGAAAATTACCAAAAAAAATGAGCAGACAGGAGCAGAGAGAGACAGAGACCTCAGAGACACCGAGACAGATATAGAAGGCCTCAGGGGCTCCCTACCACACGAATTTTCCTTGATGGAGGCTGAATTTTGAGTAGAAAATCTTCACTTCTCCTGTTCCCTGAAATACCTAGTTCCCAGTAGCCATGAGGAGTCTTCTCATAGAACGGCTCAACTCTCCTGCCACACTAGCTTTGCTAGCTGGAGGCTGTATTATGAGTAGAAAATCTTCATTTCTCCTGTTCCCTGAAATATCTAGTTCCCAGTAGCCATGAGGAGTCTTCTCAGATAAGGCCTCAGCTCTCCTGCCGGGGAGGAAGGAGCAGAAGGGATTATTAACAAAACAAAAGGAGGAGCTGAGAGCCAGAGAAAAACTTTACTTTTAAAAAAATCGTAAAAAGGAAAAATTACCAAAAAAAATGAGACAGGAGCAGAGAGAGACAGAGACCTTCGAGACACAGAGACAGAGATAGAAGGCCAGAGATGCTCCCGACAACACTAGCTTTGCTTGCTGGAGGCTGAATTATGAGTAGAAAATCTTCATTTCTCCTGTTCCCTGAAATATCTAGTTCCCAGAAGCCATGAGGAGTCTTCTCAGAGAAGGACTCAACACTCCTGCCTGGGAGGAATGAGCATAAGGGACTATTAACAGAAGAAAAGGCGGAGCTGAGGGCCTGTGAAAAACTTTAACTTTAAAAAAATCGTAAAAGGGAAAAATTACCAAAAAAATTGATGAGACACGAGCAGAGTGAGAGAGAGACTCAGAGAGACAGAGACAGAGATAGAAGGCCTGAGGGGCTCCCTACCACATTAGCTTTGCTTGCTGGAGGCTGAATTATGAGGAGAAAATCTCCATTTCTCCTGTTCTCTGAAATATCTAGTTCCAAGTAGCCATGAGGAGTCTTCTCAGGGAAGGGATCACCTCTCCTGCCACACTAGCTTTGCTTGCTGGAGGCTGAATTATGAGTAAATAATCTTCATTTCTCCTGTTCCCTGAAATATCTCATTCCCAGTAGCCATGAGGAGTCTTCTCAGAGAAGGGCTCAACTCTCCTGCCACACTAGATTTGCTTGCTGGAGGCTGAATTATGAGTAGAAAATCTTCATTTTTCTTGTTCTCTGAAATATCTAGTTCCCAGTAGCCATGAGGAGCCTTCTCAGAGAAGGGCTCAACACTCCTGCCTGGGAGGTAGGAGCAGAAGGGATGATTAACAAAACAAAAGGCGGAGCTGAGAACCAGAGAAAAACTTTACCTTTAAAAAAAACCATAAAAAGGAAAAATTACCAAAAAAAATGAGGAGACAGGAGCAGAGAGAGACAGAGACCTCAGAAACAAAGAGACAGAGATAGAAGGCCACAGGGGCTCCCTACCACACTAGCTTTGCTTGCTGGAGGCTGAATTATGAGTAGAAAATCTTCATTTCTCCTGTTCCCTGAAATATCTAGTTCCCAGTAGCCATGAGGAGTCTTCTCAGAGAAGGGCTCAACTCTCCTGCCACACTAGCTTTGCTTGCTGGAGGCTGAATTATGAATAGAAAATCTTCATTTCTCCTGTTCCCTGAAATATCTAGTTCCCAGTAGCCATGAGGAGTCTTCTCAGAGAAGGGCTCAACTCTCCTGCCACACTAGCTTTGCTTGCTGGAGGCTGAATTATGATTAGAAAATCTTCATTTTTCCTGTTCCCTGAAATATCTAGTTCCCGGTAGCCATGAGGAGTCTTCTCATCGAAGGTCTCAACTCTCCTGACACACTAGCTTTGCTTTCTGGAGGCTGAATTATGAGTAGAAAATCTTCATTTCTCCTGTTCCCTGAAATATCTAATTCCCAGTAGCCATGAGGAGTCTTCTCAGAGAAGGGCTCAACTCTCCTGCCACACGAGCTTTGCTTGCTGGAGGCTGAATTATGAGTAGAAAATCTTTATTTCTCCTGTTCCCTGAAATATCTAGTTCCCAGTAGCCATGAGGAGTCTTCTCAGAGCAGGGCTCAACTCTCCTGCCACACTAGCTTTGCTTGCTGGAGGCTGAATTATGAGTAGAAAATCTTCTTTTCTCCTGTTCCCTGAAATATCTAGTTCCCAGTAGCCATGAGGAGTCTTCTCAGAGAAGGGCTCAAAGCTCCTGCCTGCGAGGAAGGAGCAGAAGGGATTATTAACAAAACAAAAGACGGAGCTGAGAGCCAGAGAAAAACTTTACCTTTCAAAAAATCGTAAAAAGGAAAAATTACCAAAAAAATGTGGAGGCAGGAGTAGAGAGAGACAGAGACCTCAGAGACGCAGAGACAGAAATAGAAGGCCAGAGAGGCTCCCTACCAAACTAGCTTTGCTTCCTGGAGGCTGAATTATGAGTAGGAAAATCTTCATTTCTCCTGTCCCTGAAATATCTTGTTCCCAGTAGCCATGAGGAGTCTTCTCAGAGAAGGGCTCAACTCTCCTGTCTGGGAGAAAGGAGCAGAAGGATTATTAACAAAACAAAAGGCCGAGCTGAGTGCCAGAGAAAAACTTTACCTTTAAAAAAATCGTAAAAGGAAAAATTACCAAAAAAAGGAGGAGACAAGAGCAGAGAGACACGGAGACCTCAGAGACACACAGACAGAGATAGAAGGTCAGAGGGGCTCCCTACTGCATTAGCTTTGCTTGCTGGAGGCTGAATTATGAGTAGAAAATCTTCATTTCTCCTGTTCCCGGAAATATCTAGTTCCCGGTAGCCATGACGAGTCTTCTCATCGAAGGGCTCAACTCTCCTGACACACTAGCTTTGCTTGCTGGAGGCTGAATTATGAGTAGAAAATCTTCATTTCTCCTGTTCCCTGAAATTTCTTTTTCCCAGTAGCCATGAGGAGTCTTCTCAGAGAAGGGCTCAACTCTCCTGCCACACGAGCTTTGCTTGCTGGAGGCTGAATTATGAGTAGAAAATCTTTATTTCTCCTGTTCCCTGAAATATCTAGTTCCCAGTAGCCATGAGGAGTCTTCTCAGAGCAGGGCCCAACTCTCCTGCCACACTAGCTTTGCTTGCTGGAGGCTGAATTATGAGAAGAAAATCTTCATTTCTCCTGTTCCCTGAAATATCTAGTTCCCAGTAGCCATGAGGAGTCTTCCCAGAAAAGGGCTCAACTCTCCTGCCACACTAGATTTGCTTGCTGGAGGCTGAATTATGAGTAGAAAATCTTCATTTTTCTAGTTCTCTGAAATATCTAGTTCCCAGTAGCCATGAGGAGTCTTCTCAGAGAAGGGCTCAACACTCCTGCCTGGGAGGTAGGAGCAGAAGGGATGATTAACAAAACAAAAGGCGGAGCTGAGAGCCAGAGAAAAACTTTACCTTTAAAAAAAACCGTAAAAAGGAAAAATTACCAAAAAAAATGAGGAGACAGGAGCAGAGAGAGACAGAGACCTCAGAAACAAAGAGACAGAGATAGAAGGCCACAGGGGCTCCCTACCACACTAGCTTTGCTTGCTGTAGGCTGAATTATGAGTAGAAAATCTTCATTTCTCCTGTTCCCTGAAATATCTAGTTCCCAGTAGCCATGAGGAGTCTTCTCAGAGAAGGGCTCAACTCTCCTGCTTGGGAGGAAGGAGCAGAAGGGATTATTAACAAAACAAGGTGCAGCTGAGAGCCAGAGAAAAACTTTACCATTAAAAAAATCGTAAAAAGGAAAAATTACCAAAAAAAATGACGAGACAGGAGCAGAGAGAGACAGAGACCTCAGTGACACGGGGAGAGAGATAGAAGGCCAGAGGGGCTCCCTAACACATTAGCTTTGCTTGCTGGAGGCTGAATTATGAGTAGAAAATCTTCATTTCTCCTGTTCCCGGAAATATCTAGTTCCCGGTAGCCATGAGGAGTCTTCTCATCGAAGGTCTCAACTCTCCTGACACACTAGCTTTGCTTTCTGGAGGCTGAATTATGAGTAGAAAATCTTCATTTCTCCTGTTCCCTGAAATATCTAGTTCCCAGTAGCCATGAGGAGTCTTCTCAGAGAAGGGCTCAACTCTCCTGCCACACTAGCTTTGCTTGCTGGAGGCTGAATTATGAGTAGAAAATCTTCATTTCTCCTGTTCCCTGAAATATCTATTTCCCAGTAGCCATGAGGAGTCTTCCCTGAAAAGGGCTCAACTCTCCTGCCACACTAGATTTGCTTGCTGGAGGATGAATTATGAGTAGAAAATCTTCATTTCTCCTGTTCCCTGAAATATCTAGTTCCCAGTAGCCATGAGGAGTCTTCTCAGAAAAGGGCTCAACGCTCCTGCCTGCGACGAAGGAGCAGAAGGGATTATTAACAAAACAAAAGACGGAGCTGAGAGCCAGAGAAAAACTTTACCTTTAAAAAAATCGTAAAAAGGAAAAATTACCAAAAAAATGTGGAGGCAGGAGTAGAGAGAGACAGAAACCTCAGAGACACAGAGACAGAGATAGAAGGCCAGAGAGGCTCTCTACCAAACTAGCTTTGCTTGCTGGAGGCTGAATTATGAGTAGAAAATCTTCATTTCTCCTGTTCCCTGAAATATCTAGTTCCCAGTAGCCATGAGGCGTCTTTTCAGAGAAGGGCTCAACTCTCCTGCCACACGAGCTTTGCTTGCTGGAGTCTGAGTTATGAGTAGAAAATCTTCATTTTTCCTGTTCCCTGAAATATCTAGTTCCCAGTAGCCATGAGGAGTCTTTTCAGAGAAGGGCTCAACTCTCCTGTCACACTAGCTTTGCTTTCTGGATGCTGAATTATGAGTAGTAAATCTTCATTTCTCCTGTTCCTGAAATATCTAGTTCCCGATAGCCATGAGGAGTCTTCTCATAGAAGGTCTCAACTCTCCTGACACACTAGCTTTGCTTTCTGGAGGCTGAATTTTGAGTAGAAAATCTTGGGAACCAGTAGTTAGCGTAATGGCTATGTCGCTGGACTCCCACGTAGTCGACCGCGGTTCGCGTCTCGGATCCGGTGGCTTACAACTCACGCCGGGTGCGTGTGCGTGCGTGCCCAAGATCCCGAGAGGAGAATGGAGGAGAAGGGATTGCGGCGTGACCATCCCACCTGTGGGGTGATTTCTCGCTTTCTGTCTCTCTGTCTCTCTCTGTCTGTCTGGTGAGCGCACGCGCCCTATAGCGAAAAAACTCTCCAAAAAAAAAAATAAAAAATAAAAATAAAAAAGTATCTTCATTTCTCCTGTTCCCTGAAATATCTAGTTCCCAGTAGCCATGAGGAGTCGTCTCAGAGAAGGGCTCAACTCTCCTTCCACACTAGCTTTGCTTGCTGGAGGCTGAATTATGAGTAGAAAATCTTCATTTCTCCTGTTCTCTGAAATATCTAGTTCCCAGTAACCATGAGGAGTCTTCTCAGAGAAGGGCTCAACTCTCCTGCCACACGAGCTTTGCTTGCTGGAGGCTGAATTATGAGTAGAAAATCTTCATGTCTCTTGTTCCCTGAAATATATAGTTCCCAGTAGCCATGAGTAGACTTCTCAGAGCAGGGCTCAAATCTCCTGCCACACTAGCTTTGCTTGCCTAAGGCTGAATTATGAGTAGAAAATCTTCATTTCTCCTGTTCCCTGAAATATGTAGTTCCCACCAGCCATGAGGAGTCTTCTCAGAGAAGGGCTCAACTCTCCTGCCTGGGAGGAAGGAGCATAAGGCATTATTAACAGAGCAAAAGGCGGAGCTGAGGGCCAGAGAAAAACTTTCCCTTTAAAAAAATCGTAAAAATGAAAAATTACCAAAAAAAAGGGGAGACAGGAGCAGAGAGAGACAGACACCTCAGAGACACAGAGACAGAGATAGAAGGCCAGAGGGGCTCCATACCACATTAGCTTTGCTTGCTGGAGTCTGAATTATGAGTAGAATATCTTCATTTCTCCTGTTCTCTGAAATATCTAGTTCCCAGTAGCCATGAGGTGTCTTCTCAGAGAAGGGCTCATCTCTCCTGCCACGCTAGCTTTGCTTGCTGGAGGCTGAATTATGAGTAGAAAATCTTCATTTCTCCTGTTCCCTGAAATATCTAGTTCCCAGTGGCCATGAGGAGTCTTCTCAGAGAAGGGCTCAACTCTCCTGCCACACGAGCTTTGCTTGCTGTAGGCTGAGTTATGAGTAGAAAATCTTCATTTTTCCTGTTACCTGAAATATCTAGTTCCCAGTAGCCATGAGGAGACTTCTCAGAGAGGGGTTCAACTGTCCTGCCACACGAGCTTTGCTTGCTGGAGGCTGAATTATGAGTAGAAAATCTTCATTTCTCTTGTTCCCTGAAATATCTAGTTCCCAGTTGCCATCAGTAGTCTTCTCAGAGCAGGGCTCAACTCTCCTGCCACACTAGTTTTGCTTGCTGGAGACTGAATTATGAGTAGGAAAATTTCATTTCTCCTCTTCCCTGAAATATCTAGTTCCCAGCAGCCATGAGGAGTCTTCTCAGAGAAGGGCTCAACTCTCCTGCCACACTAGCTTTTCTTGCTGGAGGCTGAATTATGAGTAGAAAATCTTTATTTCTCCTGTTCCCTGAAATATCTGGTTCCCAGTAGCCATGAGGAGTCTTCTCAGAGAAGGGCTCAACTCTCCTGCCTCGGAGAAAGGAGCAGGAGGGATTATTAACAAAACCAAAGGCGGAGCTGAGAGCCAGAGAAAAACTTTACCTTTTAAAAAACCATAAAACGGAAAATTACCAAAAAAAATGAGGAGACAGGAGCAGAGAGAGACAGAGACCTCAGAGACACAGAGACAGAGATAGAAGGCCAGAGGCGCTCCCTACCACACTAGCTTTCCTTGCTGGAGGCTGAATTATGAGTAGAAAATCTTCATTTCTCCTGTTCCCTGAAATATCTAGTTCCCAGAAGCCATGAGGGGTCTTCTCAGAGAAGGGCTCAACTCTCCTGCTTGGGAGTAAGGAGTAGAAGGGATTATTAACAAAACAAAAGGCGGACCTGAGAGCCAGAGAAAAACTTTACCTTTAAAAAAACCATAAAACGGAAAATTACGAAAAAAATGAGGCGACAGGAGCAGAGAGAGACAGAGACCTCAGAGACACAGAGACAGAGATAGAAGGCCAGATGGGCTCCCTACCACACTAGCTTTGCTTGCTGGAGGCTGAATTATGAGTAGATAATCTTCATTTCTCCTGTTCCCTGAAATATCTAGTTCCCAGTAGCCATGAGGAGTCTTCTCAGAGAAGGGCTCAACTCTCCTGCCACACTAGCTTTGCTTCCTAGAGGCTGTATTATGAGTATAAAATCTTCATTTCTCCTGTTCCCTGAAATATCTGGTTCCCAGTAGCCAAGAGGAGTCTTCTCAGAGAAGGGCTCAACTCTCCTGCCTGGGAGGAAGGAGCAGAAGGGATTATTAGCAAAACAAAAGTCAGAGCTGAGAGCCAGAGAAAAACTTTACCTTTAAAAAAATCGTAAAAAGGAAAAATTTCCAAAAAAAATGAGGAGACAGGAGCAGAGAGAGACAGAGACCTCAGAGACACAGGACAGAGATAGAAGGCCAGAGGTGCTCCCTACCACACTAGCTTTGCTTCCTGGAGGCTGAATTATGAGTAGAAAATCTTCATTTCTCTTGTTCCCTCAAATATCTAGTTCCCAGTAGCCATGAGGAGTCTTCTCAGAGCAGGGCTCAACTCTCCTGCCACACTAGCTTTGCTTGCTGGAGGCTGAATTATGAGTAGAAAATCTTCATTTCTCCTGTTCCCTGAAATATCTAGTTCCCAGTAGCCATGAGGAGTCTTCTCAGAGCAGGGTTCAACTCTCCTGCCATACTAGCTTTGCTTGCTGGAGGGTGAATTTTGAATAGAAAATCTTCATTTCTTCTGCTCCCTGAAATATTTAGTTCCCAGTAGCCATGAGGAGTCTTCTCAGAGAAGGGCTCAACTCTCCTGCCACACTAGCTTTTCTTGCTTGAGGCTGAATTATGAGTAGAAAATCTTTATTTCTCCTGTTCCCTTAAATATCTAGTTCCCAGTAGCCATGAGGAGTCTTCTCAGAGAAGGGCTCAACTCTCCTGCCTGGGAGGAAGGAGCGGAAGGGATTATTAAGAGAACAAAAAGCGGAGCTCAGGGCATGAGAAAAACTTTACCTTTAAAAAATCGTAAAAAGGAAATATTACCCAAAAAAATGAGGATACATGAGCAGAGAGAGACAGAGACCTCAGAGACACAGAGACAGAGATAGAAGGCCAGAGGGGCTCCCTACCACATTAGCTTTGCTTGCTGGAGGCTGAATTATGAGTAGAAAATCTTCATTTCTCCTGTTCCCTGAAATATCTAGTTCCCAGCAGCCATGAGGAGTCTTCTCACAGAAGTGCTCAACTCTCCTGTCACACTAACTTTGCTTGCTGGAGGCTGAATTATGAGTAGAAAATCTTCATTTCTCCTGTTCCTGAAATATCTAGTTCCCAGTAGCCATGAGGAGTCTTCTCAGAGAAGGGCTCAACTCTCCTGCCACACTAGCTTTGCTTGCTCGAGCCTGAATTATGAGTAGAAAATCTTCATTTCTCCTGTTCCCTGAAATATCTTGTTTCGAGTGGCCATGAGGAGTCTTCTCGGAGAAGGGCTCAACTCTCCTGCCACACTAGCTTTGCTTGCTGGAGGCTGAATTATGAGTAGAAAATCTTAATTTCTCCTGTTCCCTGAAATATCTAGTTCCCAGTAGCCATGAGGAGTCTTCTCAGAGAAGGGCTCAACTCTCCTGTGTTTGAGTATTTTTGAGGATTTCTTTTTAAATTAAACTCAAGTTTAATTCCGTCATGGTTGGTGAAGATGCCTAGTATAGTTTCTATGCTTTTGAATATGTAGAGGCTTGATTTGTGCCCAATGATGTGGTCAATCTTCGAGAATGTTCCATGTGGGGATGAGAAAAAAGTGTATCTCGTGATTTTTGGATATAAAGTTATATAGATGTCTGTTAAGTCCTTTTGATTTATGATATCATTTAGATCTTTTATCTCTTTACCTATTTTTTGTCTACATGATCTATCCAGGGGGTATAGTGCAGTGTTGAGGTCTCCAACAATTAATGTGCTGCAGTCTATCTCCCTTTTTAGGTCTAGCAGTCTTTCCTTCACATATTTGGGTGCTCCTGTGTTAGGTGCATAGATATTAATAAGTGTTATATCTTCTTGATCGATTGATCCTTTTACTACACTATAGTGCTCTCTTTTATCTCTTCGAACAGTTTTTGTTTTAAAGCCTATTTTGTCAGAGATTAGTATTGCAACTCCAGCTCTTTTTTGGTTCCCATTTGCATGGAAAATCTTTTTCCAACCCTTCACTTTCAGTCTATGTATATCTTTATCCATGAAGTGGGTTTCCTTTAGGCAACTCATAGATGGTTTTTGTTTTTTAACCCATTCAGCCAGTCTGTGTCTCTTGATTGGAGAGTTTAATCCATTAACATTCAATGTTATTATCGATGTTACTGGATCTGTCCCGACATTTAAGTTGGTCATTGTCTTAGTTGCCTTTTACTCTTTTGTTTCTGGCTGTTACTTCTTTAGTTTTCCTGGAACAGTACTTTCTTCAGGGTTTCATGGAGAGCTGGCCTGGTGCTGGCAAATTCTTTCAGGTTTTGTTTGTCTGAGAAGATTTTAATCTTTTTTTTCCCATATGAAGGATAATCTTGCAGGATACTATAATCTTGGTTGAAATTGTTTCTCTCTTAACACTTTCAATACATCTTCCCATTCTTTTCTTGCTTGCATTGTTTCCGTTGAGAAGTCCGGTGTTAGCCTGATGGGGTGACCTTTGTAAGTCACTTGTCGTTTCTTTCTTGCCAGTTTTAGTATCTTATCTTTATCTATGGTCTTACCCAGTCTGGCTATGATATGCCTTGGGGAAGATCTTCTTGGGTTGATTCTATTTGGTGTCCTTTGTATTTCTTGGGTCTGGGTGTTTGAGTGTCTCTCTATGCTTGGGAAATTTTCTTCCAAGATTTCATGGAATAGGTTTTCCATGCTCTTATTAGTTTCTTCACCTTCTGGGATACCAATTATTTGGATGTTAGGACGTCTAAGGGAATCTAGTAATTCTCGTATGTTATCTCCATGTTTTCTTGTTATTTTCTCTATCTTTTTGATGTTTTTCTCTAGGTCAGAAGCTTTATCTTCTACATCAGAGATTCAACCTTCAGCATGGTCTAATTGACTTTTAATACTTTCGGGAGAGTTTTTGATTTCCTCTATTTCAGACTTCACCTCTAATAGTTCCTTCTTATTCTTACTCAGCATTTCTTCCTTCATATTGTGGAAGGACTTTCTCATCTCCTGTAGTTCATTGTCTCTTTTCTGTTCCAGCTCATAGTACTTGTTCAACATGAATGTTTTAAACTCTATCTCGGACATTTTGGTAACGTCTTCTATTTTTTCAAGAAAAGGAATGGAGTTACTGTGTTCCTTTGATGGAGACATATTTCCTGCTTTATTCAGGCCTGAGAATTTTCTACTTCTAACCATAGGGAGATGTGTTCCCTTTGAAAAACCTTTTACAAGAACGTTTCTTAGAATAGGAGCAAGTGTATTTCCTTTCTGATGTGGAATGGAGACAGCCAAAGTCTCTCTTTAATTGTGTTTAGTAATGTAATCCAAGAAAAAGTATTCTCTTCAGGTTTCCAAAGAAATGTATCTCCTTCTTCGCAGGTGGTTCAGTGAAATAGAGGATTCTAAAGAGTCTTAAAATGCTAGAATGTTTCAGAATTGTAATTCTAGACCTATCTAGACAGCCAGGGATTGTGTAGATAAAGGAAGTGAGGATTGAATAAGTGGGAAGAAAATAATATGTAGAATAAAGAAAAACAAAAAAAAAGTGTACCTGGCTGAAAGAGGGGTGTCTGGCTTCCGGGGGTCCCAGGGCTGAAGCTACTGGGGGCAGTCCTCCCTCGAAGATCCTGGCCCAAGGATCGAAAGATGGGAGTGTGGTGTGGTAGAACTGAGGGCGTTCCTATGTGTTAATCAGAAGAGAAAAGTTTACAAATGAAAGACGTGGGTAAGGGGACAGAAAAAGAACGTAAAAACAAAAAAAAGTGTACCTGGCTGAAAGAGGGGTGTCTGGCTTGGGGGTCCCGGGGCTGAACCTACTGGGGGCAGTCCTCCTTTGAAGATCCTGGCTCAGGGATCGAAGATGGGAGTGTGGTGTGGTAGAACTGAGGGCGTTTTTATGTGTTAATCAGAAGAGAGGAATTTACAAATAAAAGACGTGGGTAAGGGGAAGGAAAAAGAAAGGAAAAACAAAAAAAAAGGGTACCTGGCTGAAAGAGGGGTGTCTGGCTTGGGGGGTCCTGGGGCTGAAGCTACTGGGGGCAGTCCTCCCTCGAGGATCCTGGCCCAGGGGTCGAAAGATGGGAGTGTGGTGTGGTAGAACTGAGGGCGTTCCTGGCTGAAAGAGGGGTGTCTGGCTTGGGGGTTCCCGGGGCTGAAACTAGTGGGGGCAGTCCTCCCTTGAAGATCCTGGCCCAGGGGTCGAAAGATGGGAGTGTGGTGTTGTAAAAGTACGTTTAATCTACAAAAAACAGAAGCTATTTGCTTATGATAATGTATTTAATAATATATTTGTCTTGACTGACATGCATGGTATTCATTGCTGGAAAAAGAAATACTGTACACTGTAAAGACATAAGTGATAATATGTAAATATAAATAAATAAATAAATAAATAAATAAATAAATAAATAAGAAATTAAACCCAGGCAGATCTGAGGAAATAAAGGCGGGGAAATGTTATGGTTTCTATTCTGTGAGAAATTTTGTTATTTCTGTAAGTACCTAATCAAATGCTGTTCTGCTTCTGTAAACAGCTTGCACTGCCTTGGGAAATGTTGTATCACTATCTCCCTATAAGCAATGGAGCCCAACGACTATATACCACTAATATTGTATTTTGTGGTTTTGATCATTTTGGCTATGATGTGCCTCAGAGAGTGTCTTCTTGGGTTGATTCTATGTGGATTCCTTTGTATTTTTTTGGGGTCTGGATATTTGAATGCCTCTCTAGGTTTGGAAAGATTTCTTAGAATAGATTATCAAAGCTCTTATTAGTTTCTTCACCTTCTGGGATACAGTTTATCCAAATGTTTGGACATCTAATGGAACCTAATATTGGCCCAACCCAGTCTGACCAGACACTCCTGTGCATAAACAACTGTGCCCATTGGCCACAGACTATGAAATCAACACAAGTCAGTTCAAACTAGAATTTACCACACTTAAATTTGGTTAAATTTCTTACCCTCCAAAGGAGACTATTACCCCTGCCCTCTAGCTGATACTAAGGAATCAATGATTTGACCCTTGTAAAATAGAAGTGGAGAGATGTCTGCCTATGCTGTCCCTTCTGAGTTCAGCTTCATGGATCTGAAGCCCCCTGAGCAAAGGCCACCCCCCTTCTAGACCTGAGTGCTAGTCAGAACAGAATCCATCCAGGCATCTCCATCTCTGCCTCTTGTCCCTTCTGGGTCCAGCTTCACGGCTGTGAAGCCCCCTCAGACAGGACCACCCCTATTACAGACCCCAGTACTATCTAGGACAGAATCCATCCAGGCACTCCCGTCTTTGCCTTTGCTATCTCTTCTGGGTCCAGCTTCATGGCTGAGAAGCCCCCCAACCAGGGCCACCCCCTCCCAGACCCCAGTGCTAGTCAGGACAGAATACATCCAGGCATCTTTTTAAAATTTTTTTTATTTTTTATTTTTTTAATTTTTTTTTTGCTATAGGGCGCGTGCACTCACCAGACAGACAGAGAGAGACATAGAGACAGAAAGCGAGAAATCATCCCCCAGTGGGAATGGCCACTCCGCAATCCCTTCTCCTCCATTCTCCTCTCAGGATGTTGGGCACGCACGCACACGAGCCCGGCGTGAGTTTATGCCACCGGGGCCGGGACTCGAACCGCGGTCAACTATGTGGGAGTCCAGCAACATAGCCATTACGCTAACTGCTGGTCCCTACCCAGGCATCTTCATCTCTGCCTCTGTTGTCCCTTCTAGGTCCAGCTTCATGACTGTGAAGCTCTTCCCGCCAGCACCACCAGCCTTCCAGATCCCAGTGCTAGTCAAGTAGGCAAGGTCTCTCTCTCCCTCTTGTTCTTCTCTGTCCCTTCCAACATTTTTCTCTTAAAAAAAGAAAAGCTTTCTTCCCTCTCTGTGCCTTTTTCTTGGTAATTTGTATCCTTCCTTCACCTATGACAAAATCCATCCAGATATCTCCATCTTTGCCTCTGCTGTCCCTTCTGGGTTCAGCTGCTCCTGCTGTGAATTCCCCCATAACCATTGCCACCCCTCTTCCAGATCCCAGTGATAGTCAGGTAGGCAAAATCTCTCTCTCCCTCTTGTTCTTCTCTGTCTCTTCCAACTTTTTTCTTTCTTTAAAAAAAAAAAAAAAAAAAAAAAAAAAAAAAAAAAAAAACTAGCTTTGAGAGTGGCCACTGCTCTCCAGGAGAGCTCCAGTTCCATATCCAGGCCACTGGCTGGCAAGAGACATTGATGCAGGGGCACCACTGCCCCAGCAACAGCTCCAACCCTCTTAAGCCCAGGACCCTTCCCTCTAGAAAGACTGGCCTCTACTCTCTCGCAGAGTTCCAGTTCCATCTCCAGGCCTCTGGCCAGCAAGAGATGTTGAGTCAGTGGCACCACTGCCCCCCGCCCTAGCTCCAGCTCTCCCAGGCCCAGGACCCTCCCCACTAGAAAGGTAGGCAAGTTTATTTATTTATTTTTGCTCTTCTTTCTTTTGTTAATTTCCTACTCCTCCTTGCCCCATAGACTGGCCTCCACTCTCCAGAAGAGTTTTAGTTCCATCTGCAGGCCACTGGTAAAATCACATGCCACGCTAGTGTGCAGTGCACAACTTTTCTTTATTCTCCTTCATACTCTTCTCTCTCCTCTTATATTATTAACTTCTCCTGATCCTCCACCCTGCCAGAGAGACTAGACAGGTCTTGAATCACAGTTCTGAAATACCCTAGTATTGTATGGCTCCCTGGGATCCTCCCTTTTACTGAACCACTTGTGAAAAAGGATATACTGCTCTTCAGTCACCTGAATAGAATACACCTCTTGAAGCCTCATTGTTAAATACAACAGAAGAAAGACTTTGGCCCACATCAGTCCACAGCAAAAGGGAAACATACTTGCTCCTAGTCTAAGAAACCTTCTCCAAAAGGGTATTTAAAAATGAATACATCTCCCAATGGCTAGAAGTAGAAGAGCCTCAGGTCTGAATAACCAGGAAATCTGTCTCTATAAAAGAACACAGTGACTCCCCTCCATCTCTTGAAGAAAGAGAGGAAGTTACAAAAATATCAGAGAAAGAATTTAGAACATTCATGGTGATCAAATTCTACGAGCTGGAACAGAAAAGAGACAATGAACTACAGAAGATTAGGAAGTCCTTCCACGATATGAAAGAAGAAATGGACATTCTGAGAATCAGATGAAATTATTAGAGATGTAGTCTGTAATAGAGGAAAACAAAAACTCTCTTGAAAGTATTAAAAATCCATTAGACCATGCTGAAGATTGAATCTTCAATGTAGAAGATAAAACCTCTGACCTAGAAAAAAACTCCAAAAAGGTAAAGAAAGTAACAACAACAACAACAAAAATGAGGATAGTATACAAGAAATACTAGATCCCATTAGGCACCCAAATATCCAAATAATTGGCATCCCAGAAGGCGAAGAAACTAAAAAGGGCATGGAAAATCTATTCCATGAGATCCTGGAAGAAAATTTCTCAAGTCTAGAGACACTAAAACATCCAGAGCCAAGATATACAAAGGACCTCAAATAGAATCAACACAAGAAAATCCTCCCCAAGGCACATCTTATCCTGACTGACCAAGACCACAGACAAAGATAAGATACTAAAACTTGCAAAAGAGAAATGATAAGTAACTTACAAAGGTCATCCCATCAGGTTAACACGGGACCTGTCAATGGAAAAAATGCAAGCAAGGAAAGAATGGGAAGACATACTGAAAGTTTTAAGAGAGAAACAATTTCAGCCAAGATTAATATATCTTGCAAGATTATCCTTCATGTGGGAAAAAAATGATTAAAATATTTTCAGAGAAACAAAATCTGAAAGAATTTGCCAACACCAGAACAACTCTACAAGAAGCTCTGAAGAGAGTACTGTTCCAGGGAACCAGCAGTTAGCATAATGGCTATGTCGCTGGACTCCCACATAGTCGACCTTGGTTCACGTCCCAGACCCAGTGGCTTAAAACTCACGCCGGGTGCGTGTGCGTGCATGCCCAAGATCCCAAGAGGAGAATGGAGGAGAAGGGATTGAGGCGTGACCATCCCCCCGGGGGGTGATTTCTCACTTTCTGTCTCTATGTCTCTCTCTGTCTGTCTGGCGAGCACATGTGCCCTACAGCAAAAATCTCTCCAAAAAAAAGAGAGAGTACTGTTCCAGGGAAAACTAAAGAATGAACAGCTAGAAATAAATGAATAAATGGTAACCAAGACAATGTCCAATTTGAATGTTGGAACAATTCCAGAAATATTGATAATAATATTGACCGTTAATGGATTAAATTTTCCAATCAAGAGACACAGACTGGCTAAATGGATAAAACAGAAACCATCTATCTGTTGCATACAGGAAACACATCTCATGGATAAAGACATATAAACTAAAGGTGAAGAATTGAAAAAAGGTTTTCCATGCAAATGGGAACCAAAAAAGAGCTGGGATAATGATTCTAATTTCTGACAAAATAGGCTTTAAAACAAAAGCTGTTTGAAGAGACAAAGAACAGCACTATATTTTAATAAAAGGTTCAATCAATCAAGAAGGTATAATGCTTAAAAATACCTATGCACATAACAAAGGAGCACCCAAATACATGAAGGAAAGACTGTTAGATCTAAAAGGAGAGATAAACTGAAAACTCATAATTGTTGGAGACCTCAACATCCCGCTATCCCCTCTAGACAGATCATCTAGACAAAAAAATAGGTAAAGAAATAAAGGATCTAAATGATACCATAAACCAAATGGACTTAACAGACATCTATAGAACTTTCCACCCCAAAACCATGAGATACATTTTTTTATCACCCCCACATGAAACTTTTTTGAAGATTGATCACACAACAGGGCACGAGACAAGTCTCTACAGATTCAATGGGGTAGAAACTATAGCCAGCATATTCTCCAACCTTAATAGAATTACACTTGATTTTAATTTCAAGAGAAACCCTAAAAAATACACAAATACATGGAAACTAAATAACTTACTCCTGAAAGACTTAAAAACTAATGAAGAAATAAAGGCTGAAATCAAAAGATTCGTGGAAGCCAATGGCAATGAGGACATGAGTTTCCATAATCTTCCAGACACTGCTAAGCAATCATAAAATGGAAGTTCATAGCAATTAATGCACATAAGAAGAAGACAGAAAGAAGGAAACGGATCAACTGAAATTGTGACTCAGAGACTTGAGAAAGCAAAAGAAAAGAAACCAAAAATCTCCAGCAGAAAGAAAATAATAAAGATATGAGCAGAAATAAATGAAATAGAAAATAAACAAACTGTACAGAAAATAAATGAAAGTAAAAGCTGACTCTTTGAAAAGATAAACAAAATCGATACACCACTAGCAAGACTTATTAAGAAGAGAGAAAAGAACCAGGTAAATCAAGTCTGCAATGAGGCAGACAATATAAAATAAGACATAGTAAAAGTACAAAACATCATTAAAGGATATTATGAACAACTATATATCAAGAAACAAAAATCCTGGATGATAAGGACAAAGTTCTAAACAAATACAATCTACAAAGTTTGAGAACAGAAAATGTAAAAAGTCTGAATAAGCCCAAAACAAGGCAGGGGGTTGAATCAGTAATAAATAAACTCCCACCAAAGAAAACCCCTGGTCCTGAATTCTACAAAACTTTTAAAGAAGAGTTAGCCCCCATACTGCTCAAGTTATTTCTAAATATCGAAAAGGGTGAATCTTTCCCTAATTCATTCTATGAAGGCTACATCACACTTTGCCTAAAAACAGATAAGGACAAGACAAGAAATGAAAACTATAGACCAATATCTCTGATGGATATAGATGCAAAGATTCTCAACAAGATACTAGCAAATCCTATCAAAACACATAAAAAATTTATACATCATGATCAAGTAGGCTTTATTCCAGGGATGCAAGAATGGTTCAAGTTATGCAAAACCATAAATGTAATACTCCATATTAATAGAAAGAAAGATAAAAATGATATGATCATATCAATTGATACAGAAAGCATTTGATAAGATACAATACCCCTTCATGATCAAGACTCAGCAAAATTGGCCTAGAAGGGTCATTTCTCAACACAATAAAAGCTATCTATGAAAAACCCACAGTGAACATCATCCTGAATGGAAAAAAGTTGAAAGCTTTTCCACTAAAAATGGGTACAAGAGAAGGATGCCCACTTTCTCCACTCCTTTTCAATAGAGTAATGGTAGTCCTCATCAACACATTCAAAAAAGAGGAAAAAAATAAAAGGCATTCAAATAGGAAAAGAAGAGGTGACACTCTCTATTTGCAGATGACATGATTGTATACATAGAAGACCCAATGGTATCCATGAAAAAACTCTTGGAAGTAATACATGAATACAGAAAAGTTGCAGGATACAAAAGTAACATCCAGAAATCTATAGCATTTCTGTATACGGACAATAGGCAGACTGAGATAGAACTGAAAAAATTATTCCACTTAACATAGCGACAAATAATATAAGATACTTAGAAATAAATATAACAAAAGAAGCTAAAGACCTTCACAAGGAAAATTATGGGAAGCTAAGAAAAAAATTGAAAATGATACTAAAAAGTGGAAGGATATCCCATGTTCTTGGATCGCAAGAATTAATATAATCAAAATGACAATCCAACCCAAATTAACCTACAAATTTAATGCAATGCCAATCAAAGTACCAGACACATTCTTCACAGATCTAAAAAAGACAATCACAAAATTTGTCTGGAATCCTAAAATACCCGTATTGCCAAACCAATCCTGCACAAGAAGAATGGAGTGGGTGGAATCTCACTCCATGACCCAAAAATATACTACAAAGCTGTAGTAATCAAAACAGCATGATATTGGCACAGAAACAGACAGGTGGACCAATGGAAAAGAATAGAGTCCCCAGAAATAAATTCCCAAACATACAGTCAACTGATTTTTGACAAGGGATACCAGTTAATCCAGTGGGTAAAGGAAAACCTTTTCAGCAAATGGTGCTGGAAAAACTGGATTTCCACATGCAGAGAGAAAAATCTGAACCCCTACTTCTCACCATTGACAAAAATCAACTCAAGGTGGATCAAGGATCTAAATCTAAGACCTCAAAGTATAAATCTGCTCCAGGAAAACACTGAAGAAACTCTGGGAGACATTGGGGTAGGCAAAACTTCTTAAATAAGACTCCCAAAGCAAAGTTGATAATCCCCAAAAAAGACAAGTTGGATTACATCAGACTAAGAAGTTTATGCATGGCAAAAGATACAATAATTAGTGTGAATCAACAGCCCTCAGAATGGGAAAATATTTTTGTAAACTATGAGTCAGATAAGGAACTGATAACCAGAATACACAAGGAACTCAAGCAGCTATTCTGAAAAAAGATAATCAACCCTATTAAAAGACTGGAGAATGAGTTGGAAAAAAAAAAAAACACTCTCTAAGGATGACATTTGAATAGCCAAATGGCACATGAAAAAGTGCTCAACATCCCTCATTGTAAGGGAAATGCAAATCATAGCAACAATGATATGTCACCTAACCCCAGTCAGAATGACTATGAGAAAAAAAAAAGACAAGTTCTGGTGGGGTGTGGTGAAAGGGAAAATCTCTTACACTCCTAGTGGGAATGTAAATTGGTCCAGCCACTGTGGAGAGCAATTTGGAGAATCCTCAAAAATCTACAAATAGAACTACCATATGATCCATTAATCCCACTCTTTGATATCTAACCAAAGGACAGAAGAATTCTTCATTGGAAAGGTGCATGCATATTGATTTTAATTGCAGCACAGTTCACAATTACTAAGACATGGAACAAACCCAAATGCCCATGAACAGATGAATGGATTGAAAAACTGTGGCACATATCCTCTATGGAATACTATTCAGCCATAAAAAACAAGACCATGGCTTTTGACAGAAAGTGGAAGAATATGGAAGATTTACTGCTGAGTGAAGCAAGCCAGGCTATGAAGGAGAGACATTGTATGTCCCTACTTAATATATATCGAGTGTCCGCATTCTATGACTGAAACTGATTGACTAAAGACTATAGAAACACAGTAAATGGATGTGAATACCTGATATAGTGTGTGTGAAAGCATAGAGTCTGAGGAAGGTCATTTAGAAGAAAAATAGAGAGGCAAATTATTAATGGGACAAAGAAATGTGGTATTATCTGTTGAAGATAATTTTGTAGTTTTATCAACTATACAAAGGAAAAATGTTCACAAGTTGGAATATTCACTTTGTAAGCTAAATAATGTGATTGAATGTATAAAACAAAATGAAAAAATATAAAAAATAAAATATGTGGTAAAAATAATTAAAAAAATAAAAGGCATTGAAATAGGAAAAGATGTGGTGAATCTCTATTTGCAGATGTCATGATTGTATACATAGAATACCCAATGATATCCATAAAAAAATTCCTGGAAGTAATACATGATTACATAAACTCGCAGGATATAAAATCAACATACAGAAATCTAGAGCATTTCTATATACAAACGGCAGGCAGACAGAGACAAAACTGAAAAAAGTAATTCCATTTACCTTTGACATAGCCATAAAAAGTATAAGATACTCAGGAATAAATCTAATCAAAGAAGTTGAAGACTTCCACAAGGAAAACTATGAGAAGCTAAAAAAGGAAATGGAAAATGAAACAAACAAGTGGAACCACACCCCATGGTCCTCGATTGGAAGAATTAGTATAATCAAAATGACAATTTTACCCAAATAAATCTGCATATTTATGCAATTCCAATCAAACTACCAGATATTTTCTTCACAGATCTAGAAAAAACAATCATGAAAGACAATGATAAAAGACAATCATAAAATGTCTGGAATCATAAAAGACCCTGTATTGCCAAAGCAATTTTGCACAAGAACAGTGGAGTGGGCAGCATCTCACTCCCTGACCCAAAAATATACTACAAAGCTGTGGTAATCAAAACAGCATGGTACTGGCACAGAAACAGATATGTGGACCAATGGAAAAAAATAGAGTTCCCAGAAATAAATTCCCAAATGTACAGTTAACTGATTTTTGACAAGGGGTACCAGTCAATCCAGTGGGAAAAGGAAAACCTTCTCAGCAAATGGTGCTGGAAAAAAATAAATATCCACCTGCAGAAAGATAACTCTGAACCCCTACCTCTCATCATTTACAAAAATCAACTCAATGTGGACCAAATATCTAAACCTAAGACCTCAAATTATAAAACTGCTCCTGGAAAATACTGGGGAAACTCTGAGACACACTGGGGTAGACAAAAACTTTCTACAAAACACCTCCCCCAAACACAGTCAATAATCCTCAAAACAGACAAGTTTGATTACATCAGACTAAGAAGTTTCTGCATGGAAAAAGACACAGTAATTAGCATGAATCAACAGGCTTCATGATGGAAAAATATTTTTGTAAACCATATGTCAGATAATTAGTTGATAACCAGCAGAGTCAAGGAACTCAATCTGCTGTCCCAACAAAAGATGATCAACCCTATTAAAAGATGTGATAATAGGTTGTAAAAAACACTCTCTAAGGATTACATATGGATAGCAAAAACGCATATAAAAAATGCTAAACATCCCTCCTTGTAAGGAAAATGCAGATAAAAAAAGCAATGAGATACCACCTAATCCCAGTCAGAATGACAAGGATTAAAAAAACAAAAAAACAAAAAACAAAAAAACCAAAAATCAATAAATGATAAGTGCTGTTGGGGGAGTGGTGAAAGGGGAACTCTCTTACACTGCTGGTAGAAATGTAAATTGGTCCAACCACTCTGGAGAACAATTTGGAGATTGCTCAGAAATTTACAAATAGAACTACCATATGATCCAGAAATCCTACTCCTTGGTATATATCCAGAAGACAGAATAATTCTTAATTGGAAAAATGCTTGCACATCTATGTTTATTGTGGCATTATTCACAATTGCTAAGATATGGAACCAACCCAAATGCCCACAAACAGATGAAGGGATTGAAAAACTGTTGCTCATACACTCTATGGAATACTACTCAGCCATAAAAAACAACAAGACCCTGACTTTGACAGAAAGTGGAAGAATATGGAAGATTTTCTGCTGACTGAAGCAAGTCAGGCTATGAATGAAAGACATTGTACGTCTCCACTTAATATATACTGAGCATCTGCACTCTGTGACTGAATCTGAATGGCTAAAGGATATAGAAACACAGTAAATGGTTGTAAATACCAGATGTAGGGTGGGAAGAGGGTGGATGAAGAAATAGAGTCTTAGGAAGTACATTAAGGAGAAAAATAGGGAGGCACAGCATTAATGGGACAAAGAAATGGGGTATTATCTGTTGAAGATAACTTTATAGTATTATCAACTAGACTAGGGAGAAATGTACACATGTTGGAATATTTACTTTTCTACCTAAACAATGTGATTGAATGTATAAAAGTACTTGAAATAAAATAAATAAAAGTATAAACATACATTAAAAAAAGCTTTCTGCCCTCTCTGTGCCTTTAGCTTGTTAAATTGTCTCGTCTTCCTTTACCTAGGACAGAATCCATCCAGGCCTCACTATCTCTGTCTCCACTGTCCCTTTGAACAGCACACAAGCACACCTTGAGGTTTTCTATTTTAAACCCAATTTTATTTTCTGCCACGTGATTTCTGCTCTTTTCTCCTCTTTTGGTTCTACTTTGTTCCTTCTGTTTCCATGGCTTTTACTTCTGATTTCTGTTTTCTGCTTTCTTTTTCTTTTATCTTACTTTCCTATATTACTGATCAGTTGTTACTACTGCCATGAGAAGTCTAGGTGCGTAGTAGCGAACATCTGAACATTGGGAGTTTTAGTGAATTTTTTGTCCCTCACTGCACTGCTTATAAAAAGAGTAAAAATCACCTTCATAAAGCCGATTTCAAAACTCCTCCCATGATTCCCCTACTGGAGGACCCAGCAGAAGGGAAAATATAGCACCAAATTATTTCAAAGTAAGGGGAACACATGAACTCACATTTACAGAATCCTTCTCCAAGGAATTAGCTAAAAGTGAATACATAACCAAATGCCAAAAATTTGGAGAGGAGCCTTAAGGATGAGACAATCAAGTAAAACATATCCGACAATGAAATAATTTAACTCATCTCCAAGTAGGGAAAAGTTAGAGGATATTACAGAAATGTCAGAAAAAGAATATTTAAGGTAACAAAACTCTATGAGATGCAAGAGAAAAGAGACGTTGAGCTCCAAGAGATGATACAGTCCTTCCACGATATGAAAGAATAATTGGACACTATAAAAAAGAATAAAACAGAATGTTAGATATGAAGGCTGCAATACAGGAACTCAAAACCTCCCATGAAAGTCTTAAGAGCAGGTTAGATCATGCAGAAAATCAAATCTCAGAAGAAGGAGGCAAAAATTCTGACCTAGAAAAAATAATCAAAATTACTGAGAAAACAGCCAAGAAAACTGAAGATAATATTATAAGAAATATTATATATTATATTATATTATATATATTATATATAATATAATATAATATATTTTATTATTTATAATATATATAATCTATAATATATAATATAATATAATATAATATAATATAATATAATATAATATTTCATGGTATATATAATATTATATATAATATAATATTATATATAATTATATATAATATATATAATATGATATTATATATAATTATATATATATAATACAGACCTATATCTCTGATGATTACAGATGTAAAAACTCTCAACAAGATACTTGCTAACTGTATTCAACAGCAAATAAAAAAGATTATTTATCAGAACCAGGCAGGTTTTATTTCAGGGATGCAAGGGTGGTTCAACATTTGCAAAACTATAAATGTACTACACCATATTAACAGAAAGAATGATAAAAACCATATTATCATTTCAATCAATGCAGAAAAAGCATTTGACAAAGTACAACATTTCTTCATGATTATGACTCTCAGTAAAATCAGCATAGAAGGATTGTTTCTCAGCATAATATAAGCCATCTATGAAACACCTATAGCTAACATTATACCAAATGAGGATAAATGAAAAGCTTTTGCACTAAAAACTGGTACAAGACAAGCCTGCCCACTCTCTCCACTCTATTCAATATAGTACTGGAAGTCCTAGCTGATGTGATTAGACAAAAGAATGAAATAAAAGGCATTCCAATAGAGAAGGAAGAGTTAAAATGATCTCTGTTTGCAGATGACATAATAGTATACATAGAAGACCCAGTAATATCTATACAGAAATTTCTCGAAGTAATAAATGTATATAGTAATGTTGCAGGATGCAAACAACTTACAAAAATCTTTAGCATTTCAATATAAAAAAACAAGCATACAGAGACAGAACTGAAAAAAGTAATCCCATCTGAACCCCTATCTGTCACTACTAACAAAAATCAACTCAAAATGGATCAAAGATCTAAACCTAAGACCTCAAACTCTAAAAGTACTGGCAGAAAACACTGGAGAAATTCTGAGAGATATTAGGGTCAGCGAAAACTTCTTAAGCAAGTCTCCCATAGCACAGACAATAATCCCCATAATAGACAGGCAGGATTACATCAGATTAAAAAGTTTCTGCCTAGCAAAGGACACAGTAACTAGTGTGATTCGACAACCCTCGGAATGGGAGAGAATTTTTGTAAACTATGTCTCAGATAAGAACTGATTACCAGAATACACAGGAAACTCCAGAGATTTCTATGGAAGAAAATGATTAAATCAATTAAAAGATGGGAAAGTGAGCTGGATATACAACTCTCTAAGGAAGGCATATGAATGAACAGCCAAAAAGCATATAAAAAAATGCTCAACATCGTTGCCTCATCATAAGGGAGATTCCGATCAAAACTACAATGAGGGGCCAACAGATGGTGTAATGGCTACATCCCTGGACTCCCATGTAATTGACCATGGTTCAAGTCCTGGACCCGGTGGCTAAAACTCACACTGGGTGCTTGTGCATGCATGCCCAAGATCCCTAGAGAAGAATGGAGGAGAAGGGATTGTGGTGACCATCCCCCTGGTGGGGGGATTTCTTGCTTTCTGTCTCTGTCTCTCTCTGTCTTTCTGGTGAGTACACACACCCTATAGCAAAAAGAACTCTCAAAAACACTACAAAAAACAAACACACACACACACACACACACACACACACACACACACAAACAATGAGATACCATCTAACTCCAGTCAGATAGCGAAGATTAAAAAAACAATAAGTGTTGTTGGGGATGTGGTGAAAGGGGAACTCTCCTACATTGTTGGTGAGAATGTAAATTGGAAAACAATATGGAGATTTCTCAAAGACCTTAAAATAGAACTACCATATGATCCAGCAATTCTACTCCTGGGTATCTACCCAGTGGATAGGAGAACACTCTGTTGGAAAAGCAGTTGCTCAACTATATATATATATATATATATATTGGCATTATTCATGATTGCTAAAACTTGGAGTCAACCCAAATGTCCACAAACAGACGAATGAATTGAAAAAGTGTGGCACATATACTCCATGGAATACTATTCAGCTATATAAAATAAGACCCTGGCATTTGATAGAAAGTGGACCAACATGGAAGATTTATTGCTGAGTGAAGCAAGAAGTCAGGTTATGAAAGAGAAACATGGTAGGAACTAGCAGTTAGCATAATGGCTACGTCGCTGGACTCTCATGTAGTCAACGGCAGTTCAAGTCCCGGACCTGGTGGCTTAAAACTCATGACAGGCACGTGTGCTTGTGTGCCCAAGATCCCAAGAGGAGAATGGAGGAGAAGGGATTGTGGCATGGCCATCACACCGGCGGGTGATTTCTCGCTTTCTGTCTCTCTCTGTCTTTCTGGCAAGTGCACGTGCCCTATAGGAAAAAAAAAAAAAAAAAAAAAAAAAAAAAAAACAAAACCTCTCCAAAAAATTAAATTAAAAATAAAAAATTTATGTCATAAATAAAAAAAGAAAAGCGGGGAATGAAGCAAGAGCATCTCCATTTTGAACTCCTCTTTGTATTGGAAACTTTTTTTCTGATTTTTTCTAGAGCAAACAGTGTGCTTACATTCTTGCTATCTTTGCTAAGTAACCCGAAATGCCCTACTTTAAAATGTTCCTTTGTGAAGTACTTATCAATCACCATACCCCTTGCCCTGAGCCACGAAGACCATTAAGATTCCATTGTATTTGTGTAAGGATTGGAAAGTCTCTAATCCTAAAGATGCCCCTGGAAAAAATGCCTAATTTTGCATCTGTACAAATGCTTCCACAAGGTCAGTCCTTCTACTTGTCACCTCCCCCTCCTCAATAGTTTCTGCTCCAGCCACATAAACTCAAATGTGTTTTTTGCCTTTATAAGCCCCATTCTCTCTACATTCAAGGCAGTGGGGTCTTTGAGAGACATGAGTCGCCCCCGCAGTCAAGAACTTAATCAATAAAGTACTATAACTTGGCTAAATCTGAATGTCCTCTTATTTCTTGCTGATTTGACTACAACGCCTTTAAAGTCTTGAATAGATTTAATAAGTGATTTGTAGTTAGTCCTAAAATGGGATGAACACAGTTTATATCTCCAAGTAGTTGTTGTAAGGAATTGAGGGTAAGTTTAGTTGGAATATTTGATGTTAACTCCGAGGTCTAATAGTACGTGTTCCAACTGTCTACCCAGGATATTGCCAAGGAGTGTTTAGTTTGACCTTTTCAGGGGCTATTTTTAAAAATTAATTAATTAATTAATTAATTAACATTTTAGCACATCTTTACAGTATGTATTTCTTCTTCCAATGCAAAAATCATGCATGTCAGTCAAGGCAAGGATATTACTATGTACATTATTATCAGCAAATAGCTTCTCAGTTTTTGTCAATTAAGCATACTTTTACTGGTTTTTATCCTTTCCCTTTCTCCTCCCTCCCTTCCATACTAAACTTTATTTTCACATTTTATTGATTCACAAAAGATCTTAAAGTATGGACAAACATAGAATCTAGTGACAAGTGCACTGTAATTTTTTTCTGAAACAATCTTTTTTCTTCTCTCTCCATTCTCCCTTTTACTAAAGAGAGGCATGAATAACATATTTTCAAAAAAATTAGGTTAAGCTCAATTTGGTCTGTTATTTGAAAAAAACCCATCAAAATTCAATTTCTGATGCAAGGCAACAGATACTACTGTATTACTGTACATATGAAAATAACCATTCTGCCACAAAATAAGAGTGCTCACAAATATTTTCCAATTGTAAAGGGGTTAGGAAGAGAGAAAAGTTTATGTTTCAATTTTAAAAATTCTTTAACAAATTGCTGAACCCAACAACTCAAAAGAAAACCAAAACACTTAAATCTGGAAGACAAAGCATAGAAGAAAATTAGAAATGGTTTAGAAAAAAGTCATAAAATTCTATTTCATCAGTACAGTCTCAAGTAATCTCCTTTGTTGAATTTGCAGTGTTACTGTGGTCTGACCTTTCTACTAACATTCAACATTATAATTGATATTTCAGAATGTGTCCCTATTATTAAGTTGGCCTTTCTCTTGATCATTTTTGTTCTCTTATTTGTCTGTCTAATTTTCCTGGTATAGTACTCCCTTCAGAATTTCTCAAAGAGCTGGTCTGATGTTGGTAAATTCTTTCAGGCTTTGTTTATCTGAGAATGTTTTTTATCTTTTATTCCCACATGAAGGATAATCTTGCCAGGTACAGTATATTGGCTTGAACTTCTTTCCTTGCTTGCATTGTTTCCAAAGAGAGGTCTGATGTTAGCCTGATGGGATATCCTTTGAAAGTAACGACATTTTTTTCTTGCCAATTTTGATATCTTATCTCTGTTTTTGGTTTTCGTCAATCTGGTTATGATGTGCCTTGGAGAAGATCTTCTTGGGTTGATTCTATGTGGGATCCTTTGTATTTCTTGGATCTGGATATTTAAATGCCTCTCTAGGTTTGGAAAGTTTTCTTGCAGGATTTCATGGAATAGATTAATAATGCCCTGATTAGTTTCTGCACCTTCTGGGATACAGATGATCTGGATGTTTGGGTATCTAATGGTATCTAGTATTACTCATTTATTATTCTCATCTTGGAGGGTTATTTTTTTCAGTCTTTTTGGTAAATTTTTATAGGTCAAGGGTTCTATCTTCTACATCTGAGATTCGATCTTCTGTATAATCTAATCTTCTTTTAATACTTTCAAGGGACATTTTGATTTCCTGTATTATGGCCTTCATTTCTAACAATTGTGTTTGATTCTTTTTTATGGTGTGTGTTTCCTCTTTCAGATCATGAAAGAACTTTCTCACCTCCTGGAACTTGTTGTCTCTTTTCTCCCACATCTTCCAAAGTTCATTTTCTCTCTTCTTTTGCATCTCTGTTAGATTTGTCATGATGAATATCCTAAAATATTTATCTGACATATACAGAAGTTCCCTTGTACTGTCTGTGGATAATGAAGAGCTGCTCTTTCCCCTTATGGGAGAGGTATTTTCTTAATTTCCCATATTTCTTGTGCCTCTGTGGTGGTGGTTTCTTGTCCTCTGATGATGTATACATTACTTCCTATCTGATTTTTCGCTGGGTGTTGGGCCAGAAGAAGCGGTTTGGGGCAGAGGAGTTTTTGGGTTACAGGGGCAGGAAAAACTCACCTGGGATGCGCACGGATTCTGGCTTTTTGCTGGGTGTTGGGTTAGAATGAGGGGTTTGGAGAAGAGGCTTTTTCCAGTTAAAGGGTCAGGGGAAGCTCATGTCAGAGGCACATGGATTCTGAAACCAGCAAGAGAAAAGAGAGGTCAGAGGCAAGAGACAATACCTACAGATTAAATATATATATATATATATATATAATAGAGGTAGACTTTGAGAGAAAGGTAGAGGGAGAGACAGAGACAGAAAGAGACAGTAAGAAGAACTCAGGGGCTATTTGTAACCCATGAAGTTTAGTAGTTTGCTGGATGTGTTTATAAAGGGCCTTCAATTGTTCCTCTGTAGAGGTTGCAAGAAGAATATCATTTATATAATAAAAAACAAGAGTGAGGAAAGGCTTTTCTTGAGAGAAGTAGGGCCTGATGACAAACGTGGATGTGCAAATAGTTTCCAACTGAGGGTATTTCTATCCTTTGGGTAGGTACGCAGGAATGAAATTGCCGGATCATATGGTAGTTCTATTTGTGTGTCATTTTTAAAATTATTTTATTTTATAATCTGCTTTATTTTTTAATCTGTTTTATTTTCTTTTAATTTCTTTTATACATTCAACCATTATACATCATTTAGCTTGTAAAGTTAATTTTCCAACATGAATACATTTCATACCACTCCAGTTGGGGATACTATACATGTTATCATCAATAGATAATAATCCATTTCTGTGTCCCATAAATGTCTTGCCTCTCTCTTTTTCTCCTTAATGTCTTTCCTCACACTCTCCTCCTTCTCCCACTCTCTTTTCACACTGTATCCAGTATCTATAACCATTTTCCATGTTGCTATATCCTCTAATCTTTCAGTTTCAGCCAGAGTGTGGACAGTCAGTATATATTAAGTGGAGACATACTATTTGTATTCACCCACACTGTAGGAGAGTTCCCATTTCACTGCAGCCTCACTAGCACTTATTATTTTTTAAATCCTAACCATTCTGACTGGAATTAGGTGGTATCTCATTTGGTTTTAATTTGCATATCCCTTATGATAAGAAATGTTGAGCATTTTTTTCATATGTTTTTTGACTGTCTGTATGTCTTCTTAAGAGAGTTGTCTGTTTATTTATTTTACCCATCTTATAATTTGGTTGATCATTCTTTTTAGGTAAGCTACTTGAACTCCTCATATGTTCATGCTATCAGTCCCTTATCTGAGGCACAGTTTGCAAATACCTTCTCCTATTTTGAAGGTTGCTGATTATTGTTCCTTTTGCTGAGCAGAAGCAGTCTGACCTGATGCAATTCCACTTTTATTGGAGGGGGGCAGTTGTTTCTCGTGTTTTAGGGGTCTTATTTAAGAAGTCTTTGCCTGCTCCAATGTCACCCAGTTTTCCTTGTGTTATCCATGAAAAGTTTTATAGTGTGAGGCCTTATGTCTGATCCATTTTGAGTTGATTTTTGTCAATGGTGGAGATAGGAGTCCAGTTTCTTCTTTCTTCAGGTGGTTACCTCATTTTTTCTAGCATCATTTGCTAAAGAGATTTTCTTTTGTCACCCCCTCCCCGAGGTGGGCTAGTGCCCGTTGTCAAATATCAGTTGACTGTATGTTTTGGAGTTTATGTCTGGGATTTCTAATATGTCCCATTGATCCACATTACTGTTCTTGTGTTAATACCATGCTCTTTTGATTATCACAGTTTAGTAATATATTTTGTGGTCACAAAGTGAGCTGCCTTCTACTCCACTCTCACGTGCCGTATTTCTTTGGCAATACAGGGCTCTTTATAAATCCACCCAAAGTCTGTTATTATCTTTTCTAAATCTGTGAAGAATATCTCTGGTAATTTGAATGGGATTGAATGAAATCTGTAGATTAATTTGGGTGGGATTGCCATTTGATTACAATAATTATTTCAATCCAGGAACATGTTACGTCTTTCCACTTTTTTTGTGTCATTTTCTATTTCTTCTTTTAGCTTTTCATGGTTTTTCTTGTAGAGGTCTTTTGCTTCTTTGGTTAGGTTTATGCCTAGATATCTTATACGCTTTTCTGGTTATTACAAATGGAATTGCTTTCTTCTATTTTACCTCAGTCTGGTCATTGCTGCTGTATAAAAATACTTTAGATTTTTGTATCCTGTCACTTTACTATATACATTTATCACTTCTGGGAGGTTTCTTTCATGGATTCTTTTGGGTTTTCGGTGTAGATAATCATGTCATCTGCAAATACAGATCATCTTATTTCTCTTTCCCTATTTGAATGCCCTTTGTTTTAGCCTCTTCTCTGTTTGCATTGGCAGGACTTCCAGTACTATATTAATAAAGAGGGAATAAAGTGGGCAGCCTTGTCTTGTTCCACTTTTGGTAGAAAACTTTTAGCCTTTTCTCATTCAGTGTGATGTTAGCTATGGATTTGTCATAGATTGCTTTTATTATGTTGAGAAATGTCCCTTCTATGCTGATTTTGCTGAGTCTGAATTATGAAGATATGTTGCATTCTATCAATATTTTATTTATCAATTGATATGGTGGGACCAGCAGTTGGCATAATGGCTATATCGCTGGACTCCCCTGTAGTCTACTGCAGTTCAAGTCCCAGACCTAGTGGCTTCAACTCATGCCAGGTGTGTGTGTGCCCAAGATCCCAAGAGGAAAATGGAGGAGAAGGGATTGTGGCATGGCCATCCCCCCAGGGGGCTGATTTTTCGCTGTCTCTCTCTCTCTCTGTTTTTCTGGCGAGTGCATGTGCCCTATAGCAAAACCTCTCAAAAAAAAAAAAAAAAAAAGAAATCTTTATCAATTGATATGAACATGTGGTTTTTAACCCTTCTTTCTGTTAATATGGTGTATTACATTTATGGTTTTGTGTATGTTGAATCATGCTTGCATTCTTGAATAAAGCCTACCTAGCCTTGGTGTATAATCTGTTTAATGTATTGTTGAATATAATTTGCAAGTATCTTATTTAGCATTTTGGCATCTATATTCATCACAGATATTGGGTTGTAGTTTTCTTTTTTTGTTATGTCTTCATATGTTTTGGGGATGAGGATTATAGGGGCTTCGTAGAATAAATTTGGGAGGGTTTCTTCCTTTTGGGTCTTTAGAAATACTTTGAGTAGAATGGGGATTATCTCTAAAAATTCTATAAAATTCAGGACCAAAACCATCAGGACCAGGGCTTTTTTTCACTGGGAGTTTGTCACTGATTCAATTTAATTACTTGTTATTGTTTATTTGGACTTTCTGTGTCTTCTTGATTCAGTATTGATAGCTTATATACGCCAGGTTTTTTTGTTTGTTGGTGTATAGTATCCTAATTTTTTCTAATGATCTTTAATATTTCTGTTCTATCTGTTGTAATATTACCTGATTTATTGCAAATTTGATTTATCTTCTTTCTCTCTTCTTAATAATGGCTAACTAATGGTGTAACAATTTTATCTTCTCAAAGAGCCAGCTAATGTTTTCATTTATTTTTTGTGTAGTTTATTTATTCTCTATTTCATTTGTTTCTGTTTGAATCTTTATTATGTTTTTTAGAGCATATATTTTTAAATTTTCCTGAGGTGTGTCATTAGGTAGTCTATTTGCCACATTTCCATCCTTTTCTTATTTGCACTAATTGATGTGAACTTCCCTCTTATGACTGCTTTCACTGTGTCCCATAGATTATGGAAACACATGTATTCACTATCAGTGGTTTGAATAAATATTTTTATTTCAGTCTTAATTTCTTCAGTTGTAGTGAAGTCATTCATGGATAAATGGTTTAGTCTCTATATGTTTATTCATTTTTGAGTTTTTTTCTTTTTTTCTGAAGTCAATTTTAAGTTTTATTCCATCATGGTCATATAGGATGCTGGATACAGTCTATGCCTTTGAAAGTATAAAGGCTTGTTTTGTGCCCTGTCATGTGGTCAATCTTTGAAAAGGTTCCATGAGGGAGTGAGAAAAATGTCTATTTTATGATTGTTGACTGGAATGTACTAAAGATGTCTGTCAAGTTCATTTTATTTGTGGAGTCATTTAGATTGTGTATCTCTTTGTTTATTGCTTGTCTCGATGATCTATCTAAAGGAGATAGTGGGTTATTGAGATCATCAATGATTAATGTGTTGCAGTCTACCTCTCCCTTTAGATCTAGCAGTATTTCTTTCACATATGTGTGTGTTCTCCAGTTGGGTGCAGGTATTTATATGTGTTATATCTTCTTGGTAATTACCCTTTATAGTACTATATAATGTCCTTCTCTTTTTACACTTTTGTCTTAAAACCTATTCTGTCTGGTATCTGTATCATGACATCAATCTTTTAAAATTTTCATTTGCATGGAATATCTTTATTTAGACCTTAATTTTCAATCTATGTATGTCTTTATTCATGAGGTATAGTTTTTATAGGCATTAAAGAGAGGGTTTCTATTTTTGTTTTTATTCATTTAACTAGTCTGTGTCTTTCAATTGTAGAATTTAATACATTAACATTAAACATTATTATCAATATTTGCAGAATTCCCCAGCCATTTTGTTAGCCATTATCTTTTTTCTCTTGCATCTATCTGTCTCTCTTTAGTTTTCGTGATATATTATTACTTTTAGTATTTCTGAAGAGTCGGTCTAGTATTGTTGATTTCTTTCACTATTTTTATGTCTGAGAATGATCTTTCCATTCTTCCCATTTGAATGTTAAGCTTTCTGACTGTAGTATTTTAGGTTGCAGTGTTTTTATTTTAGTATTTTGAATATGCTTTCTCATTCTTTTCTTGACTTTTTTGCTTTGGTTGTGAGACCTGATGTTAGACTAACAGGATGACCTTTATAAGTGACTTGAAGTTTCCCTCTTGCCATTTTTAGAATATTGTCTTTGTGTGTGATTTTGACCAATCAGTGTATGATGTGCCATGGGGACGATATTTTCATATTGATTCAATTTGGGGCCTTTTGTATTTCTTTGGTCTGGATATTTGAATAATTCTCTAGATTTGGGAAGTTTTCTGCAAGTATTTTATAAAATAGATCTTTATGCCTTTTATTTTTCACTTTCAGGAATACCTATTTTTTTCAGACATTTGTAGATATAATAGGGTTTAGTGTTTCTTGTATGGCATCCTTAATTTTTTAACTTTTTAAAATTGTTTTTGGTGGTTTTGTCTTAGTGATGGATTTTGTCTTCCTTCTCAGAGATTATGTCTTCTTTTGGGCCTAATTGCATGAATATGAATTGTACATTCATGTGTGGAAAAATAAAATTGGAGAACAGTGGTCTAGGCAAGATTTTCTAAATAAGACTTCAAATGCAGAGGCAAGGACAACAAACACAGACAAGTTGAAATATATCAAATTTAAATGCTTCTGCATGTCAATAGAAATAATCAATAAAGTTAAGAGAAAACCTGTAGAACAGAGGAAAGTGTTCATAGATTATACCACCAATAAGGAATTAATAATCAGATTATATAAGAAACCAAAAAAGGTCAACAGTAATAATAATTATCCATATAAAAATGGATAATCAGGGACCAGCAGATAGTGTAATGGTTACGTCACTAAACTCCCATATTAGTCAACTGTGGTTTGAGTACTGGACCTGATGGCTTTAAACATGCTGGGCATGTGTCCATGAGTGCCCAAAATCTCAAGAGGATAATGGAGGAGAAAGGATTGTAGCATGGCCATAGACCCTGGGGGTGATTTCTTGCTTTCTCACTCTCTGTCTCTCTGGCAAGAACACATGCTTTATAGCAAAAATCTCTAAAAAATGGATAATAAATGTTAACGGACAATTCTCTAAAGAAGAAATGCAAAGGACCAATAAACACATGAAAAATGTCCAACATCACTAATCATCAACAAAATGTAAATAAAAACCAGAGTGAGAAAAAGAATCACCTTTCATTAGTAAGAATGCTTATTGTTGAAACTTGTCTTACCCCAGTCCCTGTGTCATAGAGACATCTGCCCCAGATGGCCTTGCTGCTGGTGAGTCATTTGTGGCTGGGAAGGGTGCTTCAGAGCACAGCTCACTGCATCCTCCACATGCCTTGGAATCTCAGGTGTGTTCATTGGGACTTGGAGAAGCCTCTCTTGCCCTGCCCCCTGGCTTCATTCAGATATCCGTGCCAGTGAGGGGCCTGGTGGTATTGAGTGGCATGGACACTAAGCTGCAGATAAACTGTGATTTATTTCCTGCCACATGGTTCTAAATTCTCAGACCTCAACGTTTCCTGAAGACCACTTCTCACTTCCTCAATTGAAGCTCAGCAACTCAGACCCTGGTGCACCTGTTCTTTAGAACCTAGGAGAATTTTGAACTATCCAAGTCCAGAGACAACAGTGCAGGTTGCAGGGTGAGCATCAGAGAGGTAGAGAAGCAGGGAGATCACCAAAAAACTTCTCCTTCTCACATTTGAACATTCAGAATTAACTTGAAGAATTTAGGAAGAAGCATATAATTCACTTGATGACTAGAAACCATCACACAGACACAAGAAATATGATAAACCAAGAAAATAGCACTCCTCCAAGAGAAAATATTAATTCCTCATCAACCACAGACAATACTATGGAACTCATGGAAATTTCAGATAAACAATTCAGAATATTTATAGTGACAAAACTAAATAAGAGGAAAGAGAAAAGAGATAATGAACTCCAGGAGATTCAAGGGAAAATAGATAAAGGGCTCCAGGATATGACAAAGTCCTTTCATTATTTGAAAGAAGTAATAGACTCCATAAAAAGAGAATTGAATAGAATTGTTAGAAATGATGAGTGTAATACAGAAAAACAAAACCTCTCTTTAATGTTTGGAAAGCAAAGTAGATCACGCAGAAGATTGAATCTCAAACATAGAAGACAAAAATTCTGACCTAGGAAAAAAATATAAAAAATACTGAAAAAATAACCAGAATGAGAAAAAAATATGAGGAATACTATATACCATAAAGTGCCCAGACATCTGGAAAATTGGTATCCCAGAATGTGAAGAAAATAATAAGGTCATTAATAATCTCTTGCATAAAATCCTGGAATAAAACTTTTCAAACCTTGAGAAACACAAAAAATTTAGACCCAAGAATTACAAAGGACCCAAAAATAGAATGAACCCAAGATCTTCTCCAAGGCACATCATAACCAAGTTGGCCAAAACCACAAAGATACTATAATTGGCAAGAGAAAAACGTCAAGTTACTTTCAAAGGTTATCCCATTGGGCTAACATCAGAATTCTCATCAGAAACAATGCAGGCAAAGAAAAAACAGAAAATATATTCAAAGTGTTAAATGAAAAACAATTTCAAACAATATTACTATAATCATAGAGGCTATCCTTCATATGGGAAGAAAAGACAAAAATAAAAATTCTTAGATAAACAAAACCTGAATGATTTCACCAACTGCAGGCCAGCTCTTCAAAAAGTTCTGAATTGAGTGCTACACCAGAAAAACTAAAGTCCAACAGGCAAAAATAAGATAACAAAAAAACAACTAATGGGACCAGCAGTTAGCGTAATGGCTATGTCGCTGGACTCCCATGTAGTTGATCGCGGTTTGCGTCCTGGACCTGGTGGCTTAAAACTCACGCCAGGCACGTGTGCGTGCGTGTCCAAGATCCTGAGAGGAGAATGGAGAAGGGATTGCAGCATGGTCATCCCCCCGAGGGGTGATTTCTTGCTTTCTGTCTCTCTGTCTCTCTCTGTCTGTCTGGCAATCGCACGTGCCCTATAGCAAAAACCTCTAAAAAAAAAAAAAAGAAAATGGCTAACTCAATGATAGAAACAAGTCCAGATATATCAATAATAATGTTGAATGTTAATGGACTAAATTCTCCAATCAAGAGACACAGATTGGCTGAATGGTTTAAAAAAAAAAAAAAAAAACAGAAACCCTCCATCTGTTGCCTACAACAAACACAGCTCATGGATAAATACATACATAGTCTAAAAGTGAAGGGGTGGAAAAAGATATTCCATGCAAATGGAAATCAAAATAGGGCTGGAACACAAAACTGATTTCAGACAAAATAGACTTTAAGACAAGAACTTTTAAGAAGAGACAAAGGGCATTATATAATAGGAAAAGTACTAATTTATCAAGAAGACATAATGACTATAAATATCTATACAACCAACGCAGGAGCACCCAAATAGGTGAAGGAAAGACTGCTAGATATAAAAGCAGAGATAAATTGTAACACTATAATTGCTGGGGATCTCAACACCCTATTATCTCCATTGGTCAAATCTTCTAGGCAAAGAATAAGCAAAAAGATACAGGATCAAAATGGACTCAACAGACATCTATAGAACTTTCCACCCTAAAACCACATAATATACATTTTTCTCACTTCCACATGAAACATTTTCAAAGAATGATCATATAATCAGGCACAAATCAATCCTTTACAGATTCAAAGATATAGAATCTATATCCAGCATTTTCTCTGACCATGATGGAATTGAACTTAATATTAATTTCAGGAAAATTCTCAAAAATACACAAATACATGGAGGCCAAACAACCAACTTCTGAATGACTTCTCAACTACCAAAGAAATTAAGACTGAAATCAAAAGATTTATGAGAACCTGTGATAATGAATACACATGATTCCATAATCTACAGGGCACCACAAAAGCAGTCACAAGTGGGAAATTCATAGCAATTAGTTCACATAAGAAAAAGATGAAAAGATGGCAAATAGATAACCTAACATTGTGACTCAAGAAACTGGAAAAACAACAACAAAACAATCCAAAAAATGCTAGGAGAGGGACCAGCAGTTAGCGTAATGGCTATGTTGCTGGACTCCCACGTAGTCGACCACAGTTCGAGTCCCAGACCCAGAGACTTAAACTCACGCTGGGCACGTGTGTGTGCGTGCCCAAGGTCCCAAGAGGAGAATGGAGGAGAAGGGATTGCGGCGTGGCCATCCCCCCTGGGGGGTGATTTCTCGCTTTCTGTCTCTCTGTCTTTCTGGCGAGTGCATGTGCCCTATAGCAAAAACCTCTCCAAAAAAAAAAAAAAAAAAAAAAAAAAAAAGCTAGGAAAAAAGTAATAAAAATTCTAGCAGAAATAAATGAAATAGAAAATAAAGTATAAGGGAAATAAATTAAAGCAAAAGTTGATTCTTTGAAAAGATAAACAAGATTGACAGAGAGATTAACAAGACTGATTAAGAAGAAAAGGAGCAAGATTAATCAAATTTGCAATGAAATAGGCAATATTACAACAGACACAATAGAAATACAAAATATCATTAGAGGATATTATGAACTACTACATGCCAGAAAACAAGATAACCTGTATTGATGGACAAATTCCTGGGCAGATATAATCTACCAAGATTGAATCAGGAGGCTGTAGAAAGCCTGAATATACCCAAAACAAGCAATGAGATTTAATCAGTAGTAAACAACCTCCCAATAAAGCAAAGCCCAGGTCCTGATGGCTTTACTTCAAATTTTACAAAACTTTAAAAGAAGAGTTAAGCCCCCTTCTACTCAAACTATTTCTAAAGGTTCAAAAGGAAGAAATTCTTTCAAACTCATTTTGTGAAGCTTCCAACATCTCCATTATTTTCATCCACCAAACAGATAAAGATATGACAAAAAAAGGAAAACCGCAGCCCAATATCTCTGATGAATATAGATGCAAAAATTCTCTACATGATACTTACTAATCATATCCAAAAACATATAAAAAATTATTCATCACAACTAAGTAGACTCTATTCCAGGGATGCTAGGGTGGTTTAACATATGCAAAAACATAAATGTAATACACCATATTAACAGGAAGAAAAATAAAAAACATATGATCAGTTCAATCGATGCAAACAAAACATTCAATAAAATACAATATCCTTTCATGATTAAGACTCTTAGCAAAATCAACATGGAAGGATCACTTCTCAGCACAATAAAAGCCATATATGAAAAATTTATAGCTAACATTATACTGAATGGGGAAAACCTGAAACCTTTTCTATTAAAATCTGGTACCAGACTAGGCTGTTCACTTTCTCCATTTCTTTTTCAATAGAGTTCTGGAAGTCTTAGCCAATATGATCAGAAAAGAGAATAAAATAAATGGCATTTGAATAGGCATAGAAGAGTTGAAAATATTTTTATTTGCAGATAGACCCAGAGGTATCTATCAAAAAACTTCTTGAAATAATAAATGAATACAGGAGAGTACCAGGGTACAAAATCAGCATCCAAAAATTGATATCATTTTTATATATAAACAACAAGCCTACTGAGGTAAAGCTGAAGAAAATAATCCCCATTACCATAGCCACACAATGTGTAAGATACCTAAGTATAAACCTAACCAAGGAAGTAAAAAACCTTTACAAGGACAACCATTAAAATCTTCAAAGACATTTAAAATGACACAATAATGTGGATGGACATTCCGTGTTCCTAGATTAGAATAATTCATATAATCAAAATGGCAATTCTACCCAAATTAATCTATATACTTAAGACAATTGCAATCAAATTACCAGACATTATTAACAGACCTAGAAAAAAAAATCATAGAATTTGTCTGGAATCATAAAAGTCCCTGTATTGACAAAGTAATCCTGCACAAGAAGAGTGGAGTGAGTGGCATCTCAGTCCCTGGCCCCAAAATATATTACAAAGCTGTGATAATCAAAACAGTGTGGCACTGGCACAAAACAAAGAGGTGGTCCAATGGAACATAGTGGAGACTCTTTAACTAAATCCCAAAATATAAAGCCAACTGATTTTTTAAAAAATTATTTTATCTAACTTTATTTATTTTAATTCGATCAGAGTGAAAAAGTGAGAGAGAGAGAGAGAGAGAGAGAGAGAGAGAGAGAGAGAGAGAGAGAGAAAACTGAGAAAACAAGCTGCCAGGTCCATGAATTGAACCACTTTTGGCCATGTGGGAGTCCAGTACCCTTAACCACCATTCCAGCTGGTAACTCTAATATCCAACTGATTTTTGACAAAGGATATCATACTATTCAATGGGAAAAGAAAACCTCTTTAGCAAGTGATGCTGGAAAAACTGAGTATCCACCTACAGAATGATGAAACTCGACCCCCATCTTTAAACCATGAACAAAAATCAACTGAAAATCAATCAAAGATCTAAACCTAAGACCTCAAACTATAACCAGTCATCATCCTGCTAGTCTTTGGGTGCACTGTCTTGACTTGTCTAGTCTTTCTCAGTCTTGTTTTTATCAAGATGGGTCAGGGACAGTCATCAGTCTGTTTGTCTAAATGTGCTCCCCTTAACTGTTTTCTAGATCACTTTCAGGACTTTGACACGGGGCCGAGGGTTATAATGTATCTCTGTGAATTGTCTTATTAGTGTCAAAGTAACCCCAGGGAAATTGGCTCTTATAATCCTGATGTGTGTGTGCATGTATACATGTAATATGTCATGTTATGTACTGTATGTTGTATGTCTGTATGAAAAAGGCCTTAAAGAATTCTATTCAATTTGGTTTATAAAAAGAGTGCTCATAAAAATTGGTTTAAATGCTTTTCAAGTTCGTATAACTTTAGCAAATGATCTGGTTTCAAATGCAATGAAAAAAAGATGAATAAGTGAAAGTTTTCACAATTCCCAACATATATTTTGTCAAGGTATTTATTAACAACATCATGTTTATCTTAATATGGTTGGTTTAATAAAACAGCTAGTGTTGTATATTGCTTTTTCTGTTTTATAGTTTTAGTGCTAACAGAGGATCTTTGACATCTAATTCTTGGATGTTTACAGAGGACCCCGAAACATCAAAAAGGGAGATGTTAAACTAATTAGGCTTATTCTTTATATGTTAGATAAAGATGGGAAAACAATGTCAAATTAAGTAATTCTGATTTTCTTGACATTGTATTTAAGTTATATGTAAAAATATGGTATGTACTTGTATGTCTATATATATATGTATTGTGTTCCAAAATAATTTGAAATTCCCAGGAATTAATGATGGAATATTTATCAATCATGTGATAAGTTATTATGTTAAACTGGTTTCTAGCCAAATTTCTTTGTCGGTTATGAATTTTTGTCAGAGCATTAACTATGGCTATAATCCTAATGTCATGTCCTTAAGGAAATTCACAGAAAGAGTGGAAAGAGAGTGTACTCTTACAAGTACCGATTTCTAAAAATCTAATCACTTAACTGGGTAAAATTTTCATTTTCTATGTAAACTGATTGGTTTTCTAAACTGTTAAGCCAAAATTAACCCAAAAAAAGTAAAAAATGTTTGACAAAATTACATGTTAAGTAGGCAATGCAATACGCCCTACTTATAAAGGTAAAATTGATATAAAATTTAAATCTAATGTTAAACATAGACTTATGGGAGCATTGCTGCCTGGTTCTTTCTGAGTCCTCCTTATAATTCTTCTTTTTTTATTTCAACATTTTATTTCATTTTATTAGTTTTTATTTCATTTTCTTTTATACATTCAATCACATTATTATTTGGCTTACAAAATAGATATTTCAACAGGTGAATATTTCTCCCTATTACAGTTGATAAAACTACAAAATATCTTCAACAGATAAAACCACATTTCTTTGTGCCATTAATGCTTTGCCTCCCTGGTTTTCTTCTAAATGTCGTTCTTCAGACCCTCCTCTTTCACACACACTATATCTGATATTTACATCTATATACTGTGTTTCTATATCCTTTGGACAATTACTTTCAGTCATAGAGTGCAGACGCTTGGTATACATTAAGTGGGGACATACAATAGTATTCCACTGAGTATATGTGCCACAGTTTTATTTTTTGTTTGAGATCTAAAGGAATGTTTTATTTTTTATTTTAAATTTATTTTTACATTTTCACAATCATTTACTTTACATATCAAAAAATTTTAACTTATACTCCATAGTTCTTAAAAGTTAACAAACAACTTTCAAAATTTCAAAATATTTCTTATAATTTTGTTTGTGACTCTATAACAGAAAGAGCATGGTTTTAAATATTTTTGAGAAAGTATTTATATGTCAACTACTCAAATTGTTGCAAAGCAAATGCCCAGAACACTAGTCACACATAAACCTCAATTCAGCCCTGCCCAAGTGTATTCTGTGATATACCATCTGCTAGCAAAGATTAGTCTCTTTTTCTTTAAAGTCCTTCTCAATATAATTCTCTGGTGTGGTTGCTCTTTTGAAATCTCTACTGATTACAATGCTGGGCTGGAAAAGTCCAGGTTATTTTGTGTTATAAATTCATTCACATATCTTTTCTAATCCTCTCTGCCAGGTAGAACTATTTATGGTACCAGGCCATCTTTCTAAGAGCTTCTGTTAGCTTACTTGAGATCCACCTTAGTTTCATAGTTTTATAATTAATCTTCAAAATGACATTCCAGTCAAAGCCCTGTTTAATAATGAGTATTTCTGATTTCTGAATTAATGCAACAAGCATTATTGAATTTATGCAAATAATCCTTCTCCCACAAAATAACAATATTCCCAAATATTTTCCAATTCCAGAGGGATCAAGAAGAAAAGTTTATATTTCCATTTTAAGAAAGAAACAAAAATATTTTAACATATTGCTTAACCTATCAACAATGGAAAAGAAAGTAAACTGTTTAAATTGGGAAAACAAAGCATAGTAAAAAAAATCAGTAATGTTTTACTCAAAAATCATAAAATTCTATTTTGACAGTTCAGTCTTATGTTCAAACTCTCTTCTGTTGAATATGCAGTGTTGCTATGGTCCAATCGTTCCATTTAAATCCTGAGAGTTAACATTCTATGTTGTTATTGTTATTTCTTGTCCATAGCATTAAATTGGTCATTTTCTTGGTCGCCTTTTGTTTTCTGATATTTGTATGTATCTTTAGTGTCATTGGTCAAGCACTCCTTTTAGAATTTTTTGAAGAGTGAGTCTGCTACTGGCAAATTCTTGCAGGTCTTGTTCATCTGAAAATGTTTTTATTCTTTCTTTCTATATGAAAGATAATCTTGCTGAGTATAGCATTCTTGGTTGAAACTGTTTTTCACTTAACACTTTGAATATATTTTCCCATTCTTTCCTTGCTCACATTGTTTCTGATGAGAGGTCTGAGGTTAGCCTGATAGGATAACCTTTATCAGTAACCTGATGTTCCTCTCTTTCCAATTTTAGTATCTTGTCTTTGTAGATTTGACCAGTCTGGCTATGATGTTCCTTGGAGAAGATCTTCTTGGGTTGATTCTATTAAGCGTCCTTTGTATATCTTGGGTCCGGATATTTGAATGCCTCTTTAGATTTGGAAAGTTTTCTTCTAAGATTTCATGGAATAGTTTGTCAGTGCTTTCATTAGTTTCCTCACCTTGTGGGATACCAATTATCTGGATGTTTGGGTATTTAATGCTGTCTAATATTTCTCATATAGTGTTATCATTTTAGGGGGTTATTTTCTGGTTTTTTTTTTTTTGGTTGTTTTTTCTAGATCAGAGGTTTTACCTTCAACATATGAGATTTGATTTTCTACATGAACTAATCTACTTTTAATACTTTCAAGGGAATTTTTGATTTCCTGAAGGGCAGCCTTCATTTCTAATAGCTCCATTTGATTCTTTTTCATGAAATATCATGAAAGAACTTCAACATCTCCTGGGACTCATTGTCTCTTTTCTCCTGCATTTTCTGGAGTTCATTATCTCTCAGTACTTGCATCTCATTTAGTTTTGTCAATATGAATATTCTGAAGTCTTTATCATACATTTCCAAGAATTCTACTGTACCGCTTGCAGATGATGAGGTACTGTTATTTTCCCTTATAGGAGAGACATTTTCTTTGCTTCTCATGTTTCTTATACCTCTGCAGTTGTTTCTGGTCATTCTGTGATGAAATTTCTCCTCCACAGTGCTTGTCTGAACATTTTGGGAGTCTAAGAGGTGGATTTCGAGCATGGATTCCCTGAACACACCGGGACACACCTCAGCTTTAAAATGGCATCTTGTCTGAATATTTTGGGAGCCTAGGAGGTGGGTTTAGAGCATGGACTCCCTGAACACACTAGGACACACCTCAGCTTTAAAATGGCTTCTTGTCTGAATATTTTGGGAGTCTAGGAGTTGGGTTTAGAGCATGGCTTCCCTCTGTGCCACAGTTTTTCTAGCTATTCATCTGTTTGTGGGCATTTGGGTTGTTTCCATGACTTAGCAATTGTGAATAGTGAAACAATAAACATTGATGTGCAAGCACTTTTCCAATTAAGAATTTTTCTGTCCTTTGGATAGATACCAAGGAGTGGGATTGATGGATCATATGGTAGTTCTATTTGTAGACTTTTAAGGAATCTCCATATTATTTTTCTACAGTGGATGGACAAATTTACATTCCCACCAGCAGTGTAAGAGAGTTCCCCTTTCACCACACTCCAGCCAGCACTTAACATTTTTTTTTTAATCTTAGTCATTCTGACTGGGGTTAGGTGGTATCTCATTTTTTTTTTTTTGATCTGTATTTCCCTTACAATGAGGGACATTGAGCAGTTTTTCATATGCCTTTTAGCTATTTGTGTGTCATCTTTAGAGAGTGGTTTTTTCAACTCATTCTCCCATCTTTTAATAGGGTTGATCATCTTTTTTTCAGAACAGCTGCTTGAGTTCCTTGTGAATTCTGGTTATCAGTCCCTTATCTGACGCATTGTTTACAAAAATATTTTCCCATTCTGAGAGCTGTCTATTGATACTAATTACTGTGTCTTTTGCCATGCAGGAACTTCTTAGTCTTATGTAATCCCACTTGTCTATTTTCCTCCTTATAATTCTTGTTATTATGTTAACATGCTTTAGTTATTCCTATTACTGGTCTTTAAATTTCATATAATTTGGAGGATCTATGAGTAAGGTTGTTCAGTTTTGCACTGAAAAAGTTGTTAAAACAAGTTTTGTTGCTATTGTCATTTGTTTGTACATGTTCATAAGCTACCAGTCAGTATATGTAGATATATGTAATTCTATTTTTACAAGCTTAATAACTCTTCCAAAAAATATCAAACTTTCCATGGTGTGATAGAAAAGATAAACATGGACAATTAGTAAAAATTGGGCCTTTGTATCTGAGACAAAAGCTAAAAACTCCTATCTGAGAACTTAATAGGGTTGAAGTCTCAGGGAAGGGGATGAGAGAAGTTAAGGCTAGAGCTCCTGCTTGCCTCCTTCCTCTCTGCCTTCTTGTTCTCCTTTTTCTCTTTGGTTAGGCCTCTTCCCCACTAGATTCTCCCCTTAGTTAAATGATCAAGAGGTCTACCAGAAAAATAAAATTTAGATTGAGACTATATTCTCCAACTAAGATTTTTATATAATCAATAAGACAGATGCTTCATAAAATCTATAAACTTGGCTCTGCCCTCTTGGCACTACTCAGCCGCTCCTTGCAGGATCTATTGGAATTTCATTTTACTTCTCAGGATAGGAACTCTTACTTTTTTTTGAGAGAGAGAGAGAGGTTTTTGCTATAGGGCATGTGTGTCTGCCAGAAAGACAGAGAGAGACAAAGAGATAGATAGCAAAAAATCACCCTCCAGGGGGATGTCCACGCCACAATCCCTTCTCCTTCATTCTCCTCTCAGGATCTCGGGCATACACACACGCACTTGGCATGAGTTTAAGCCACTGGGTCTGGGACTCAAACCACAGTCGGCTACATGAGAGTTCAGCGACATTGCCATTACGCTAACTCCTGGTCCCTAGGAACTCTTACAATTCAGAACAGATACATATTTTTAAAGTTCTCAAATAACTCAAAAAATGTTATAACAAATTGGCAAGGCACCTTAACCTTTGATTTAACTTTCACATAAACAGCACCCAGTAGTCACTTGTGGTAATCCTGAAGGCTGGGAACTTCTTCGAGGGAGGATCTGGACACAGCCCAGATCAGAGCCTCTGCCTCGAAAGAAACTGTTTCCAAAGTGGTCAACTCAGGCATTAAACAATGTCCATGACTGACATCCTCATGTTTCCCACTGGGACCTTGTCCCCAAGTGTGGAGCTTGTAACTAGAGACAGAATACACTGAGCTCTGAAGGGAGCTCAGGACTTTTGAAGTCCATGCTGGCCTTTGAAACTGAAAATTGATGGGGCCCAAGACCCCTAAAGCTCCCTGTGGACATCTGACAATCTCACTGGACAAGCCTCAAGTAACCCTTAAAGTGACTAAGATTAATTTCTGTCTAAATCAGAGATTAAGGTTATTTTTAAAAGTACAGTCATATGAACAATGAAAAGTTCTTGTAGCCACCCCAGACTCTGTCCTCCTATCCTCGCCCTCCTACACTCAAGAAGAAAAACTGGCCCACAAATAGTGGCCATTACCAATTGACAGGACAATAGTCCCTGAGGCCCTTGAGCAGGTCATCATAGAACAGGTATTCAGGCTGCTTGGACCAGAAACTACACCTGTTCTCCAGGGAGATGACCCTTTCAGTCCTCCCCATACTCAACTTATGGACCAGGACCTAAGTACTCCATGGGCAAGAAACCAGCTGAGGCGGACAGCATGTCCCAAGGGGCCTTATCCCCCTTGCCAGTTTTTCTCCTCAAGCAATGGGATCCTCTGAACTAGGTCCAGATAGTCAGCTCTCTATGGTTTATTCCCCTCTCTCTACGAGTGACCCGTAACTGGAAAAAAAAAAAAACAAAAAAAAAACAGAATTCCCCCTTCTCTCAAAACCCACATGTTGTAATTAATCTCTCTCCTCAAGATTATTTTCTTCACCCATCAGCCTACCTGGGACGACTGCCAACAGCTCCTCTGGACTCTCTTTGCCATTGAGGAGAGAAAATCCATGGGAAGGCTATAAGCTTACCCTGGATGCCAACAGCCAGCTCACTGCTGACCCTGTCACCATCAAGTGGGCTTTTCTGACTGGTAGACCTACTTGGGATCCAAATCTGGACAGAGTCTATGAAGGCTCTCCTGGTGACTCTTGCTGAGACCTGCAGCCATTGCACGGCCCCTACAGAGTCTACACCACATTTCTGGCACACTTGACCCCACTGGGATGGATCCTGAGCAGCTCTTCTGCTATCAAGGTTGCAAGAAAGTGTCACTGGATTCATTGCTCACACTTGAAGCCTGCTGCCCAGCTCCCTGATGCCACTGCCTCTGGGACCCAGAGATGGGGACTTCAGCCTTCCTCAGATCGCCTCAAGGTCAAAAATTGTGCTGACTTTCCTAATACTTCTCCTCCTCCTTTCCCCTGTCTTCCCCTCCCCACATAAACTTCCCTCTTACACTTAGGCCCCAATTCTATACCAACAACTCTGGGGTCCTTAGGAACAGCCTGAGCCAGCTTTGCAAAACATCTTCTAGGGTGTGAGGAGCACCACTCCCCTGAGGGTAATTGGTCTCCCTGTCTGACCACCCTTATCTCTACTGTTGTGGGTCCTGCCCTGCTTCTCCTCCTTGCCCTTCTCTTTGGCCCTTGCATCCTCCATTTTCCCATTAACTTTGTTCAGGACTGAATCCAATCTGTCAAGCTCATGGTTCTCCACTCCCTCTATGAGCCGTTCCCCTTCTCTGAATCAATTATTTGATTCTCCAAATCAGAAGGGGGAAATGTGGAAGGCTGCATATTAGATCTTGTACATGAACAACTGTTTGTCCATTTTGTTCCCTTACCCTAACATGGCTGTCTGCTTCTGTAAACCTGCTTGTTCTTCCCATGGGAAAATAGCCTGTGCTAGCCATATAGAAAACCACAGCCAGGAAGACATCCTGTACTTGTTACTGCCTTTGCTAACTAGCCTGAAACCCTTTTGTTTAGCAATGTAACTGCTTGTAACATGGAATCCCCACTCCCCTCAGAAATAATTAACCTGCTTGATTCAGCTTCTGTAACTGCTTGCATCGAAACCCCTGGTAAGTGACCCCCTATAAAAAGACTGCTCAAATTTTGGTCAGGGCTATAGTTCTGACTCTCAGTCCCCCCACCACCCCACCTGAGCCTCAGACTGTAGTCACTGGCCAGCTAATAAAAACTCCCTTTAAACTTAATCTGGCTTTGTTGGTCGTTCATTCAGTGGCACTCTACAACATTCCCTAATCCTCTGTTTCAGGCAGAACTATTTATGTTGCCAGGCCATCTTTCTAAGGGCTTCTGTTGGCTTACTTGAGATCCACCTTAGTTCCAAAGCTTTCTGATTGATCTTCATATATGACATTCCAGTCAAAGCCCTGTTTAATAATGAGTATTTACAATTTCTGATTCAATAAAACAAGCATTATTAAACTTATGCAAATAACCCTTCTGCCACAAAATAAGAATATTCCCAAATATTTCCAATTCAAGAGGTGTCAGGAAGGAAGAAAAGTTTATATTTCCACTTAAAGAAACAAAGAAGAAAAATATTTTAACAAATTACTGAACCTATCAACAACCCAAAAGAAAGTAAAATGTTTAAATTGGGAAGACAAACCACAGTAAAAAAAATCAGTGATGTTTTACTCAAAAATCATAAAAATCTATTTCACAATTTCAGTCTTATGTTCAAACTCTTTTCAGTTGAATATGCAGAGTTACTGTGGACCAATCTTTCTGTTTAAATCCTGGGAGTTAATATTAAATGTTGTTATTGATATTTCTTGTCCCTAGCATTAAATTGGTCATTTTCTTTGTTGCTTTTTGTTTACTTATTTCTGTATGTGTCTTTAGTTTTCCTGGTCTGCTGGAGACCTGCTCCAGCTGGGGTGGGTTGAGGCTCGTACACAGGAAGGTGATGTAGTCATTAAGAAATTCAGGCAGAGACCTCGATTCTCTTCAGCATGTTCACAGCCGACTACAGTCAGAGCCAGCTCAAGACTGTAGCCTCAATGGCTAGGAGACACACGTATTTATTATTGAGGGAGTTTTACAGAAGTAAGAGGGATGAAGGGAAGTAAAAGAGTTCACTCTAAAAAAGTAAAGCATTCAAAGCATAGGAACAATAATCATAAAACACGACGATGTCTGTTTTGTTTAGGTATAAACAGTCATAATACTCAGGAGGGAGTCCATTTGTCTGGTGCATTCTCTTCTTAGGTCTTGATTACCGGGAAAGGTCTTTTGGGTGAGGGGGCTTTCAGGAATCTTGATAACCTCAGTCCTAGGCCAGCTTGATAACTTCAGCCCCAAGCCAGCTTGAGAACTTCAGCCTCAGGCTAGGGTGACAGCAGATTGCTGGTTACAAAGGCCTAGATAGAAATCATATCTGGTTAAGTAAAGACAAAGTTAATATATGCTAAAGTGGAATATTTATATTATCTCTGCGGTAAGCAGCTTAACAACTGACCTAAAGGTTATTGTGTACTTGTGACCCTCTACGTGCTGTTCTATACAATGACTGTGGCTCGGGGAATGGCAATCTTTCCTTGTCCTGAGAGCAAAGATGATCGATCCATGGTCTTTGTTTGGGGTAAAAGTACCTCGCAGATGAGTCTCTGAGCCCCTCCCAGTTACTGAGGTCATTTTACCAATTTAGTAGCTTTCCATTAACCCAAACCTTTCTAATGCTATCTATGTGATCCCCAGTAGGAGAAGTGAATGCAGCATTCTTTATTGACATTTTCCAGGTGGGTGGGGTGAGTCTCACGGGAGTAATTCCCGTTCACTGCTGCCTTAGGGAATCACATTCCTTCAGGATTATTGTAAAGGTTACAGTAAGGCTGGGGGTGTTATTTTACCCTTACGAGGTACTGGGGTACTATAAAGACAGTAAAGTCCATTGCAGAGAGATTGAAAGCACAAACCAGTACAACACAGTTGACACCTTGAGCTCACAACTGCAGCCTTGCTTGCAGCTCTTCTCAGCCAAGCCTTGCTTAGACATGAGAGGCAGCTCCCCATGTTCTGCCTGATTTAGCTGCATGGGCTCCGCCACTGGTCAAGCCCTCCTTCCAGAACTTCTTGAAGAGTGGGTCTGCTACTGGCAAATTCTTGCAGGTCTTGTTCATCTGAAAATGTTTTTATCCTTCCTTTCCATATAAAGGATAATCTTGCCGGGTATAGTATTCTTGGTTGAGACTGTTTTCCACTTAACATTTTGAATATATGTTCCCATTCTTTCCTTGCTCGCATTGTTTCTGATGAGAGATATGAGTTTAGCTTGACTGGATAACCTTTACAAGTAACCTGACATTTCTCTCTTGCTAATTTTAGTATCTTGTATTTGTAGATTTGACTAGTCTGGCTATGATGTGCCTTGGAGAAGATCTTTCTGGGTTGATTCTATTAGGGGTCCTTTGTATTTCTTGGTTCTGAATATTTGAATGCTTCTCTAGATTTAGAAAATTTTCTTCTAAACCGATTATCCGGATGCTTGGGCGCTTAATGCTGTCTAGTATTTCTCATATAGTATTCTCATTTTGGGGTTATTTTCTTAGTTTTTTTAGTTGCTTTTTATAGATCAGAGGTTTTGCCTTTAACATCCAAGATTCCATTTTTTGTGTAGACTAATCTGTTTTGATCTCCTGAATGGCAGCCTTCATCTCTAATAGCTCCATTTGATTCCTTTTTATGGTGTGTATTTCCTCCTTCAGATCAGGAAAGAACTTCAACACCTCCTGGAACTCTTTGTCTCTTTTCTCGTGTATCTTTTGGGGTTCATTATCTCTGAACTCTTGCATCTCATTTAGTTTTGTCACTAAGGATATTCTGAAGTCTCTATCAGACATTTCCATGAATTCTACTGTACTGTCTGTGGGTGATGAGGGATTGTTCTTTTCCCTTAGGATAGAGATATTTTCTTGAGTTCTCATGTTTCTTGTGCCTCTGTGGTTGTTTCTGGTCATTCTGTGACAAAATGTGTCCTCTGCAGTGTTTTGCCATGTGGTATCAACAGTAAGATTAGAAATTCAGATTTATAAAAAGACATTTCTTCATTAGAGCAGGAGGTTTAATAAGCATTGAGGATTTCAATGACTCTAAAAGTATTCATATTCTTGGCTACTGTGCCCCTAGGCCTATCTAGATATTCAGTGTGTGGAGAGTGAAGCTTAGAGTAAGAAAGCAAGACTACAAAATATAAGCAAAAAGGAAAAAAAAACTAGAAGAATACTACCAAAAAGAGTAAAAATGAATTTCGGGAGTCTAGGAGATGGGTTTAGAGCATAGCTTCCCTGAACACACCAGGACACACCTCAGCTTTAAAATGGCTTCTGAAATTAACAAGTAAAAGAAAAGGCCCAAGGTGAGGAGAAGTGCTTGAAAATTTTAAAAAATAAATAAAAATGGGGACCAGCAGTTAGCATAATGGCTATGGAGCTGGACTCCCACGTAGTCGACCATGGTTCGTATCCCAGACCTGGTGGCTTAAAGCTCACATCGGGCGCGTGTGCATGTGTGCCCAAGATCCTGAGAGGAGAATGGAGGAGAAGGGGTTGCAGTGTGGTCATCCCCCCTGGGAGGTGATTTCTCGCTTTCTGTCTCTCTGTCTCTCTCTGTCTGTCTGGCGAGCGCATGCACCCTATAGTAAAAGCGCTCCACACAAAAAAAATAAATAAATAAATAAAAATTTAAAGAGAGAGGAAGCATGAGACAGACAGGCAGATAGCCAGAGACAGAGAGAAGACGGAGGTCACCCTACCTTGTCTGATATTTAGGGAGTCTAGGAGATGGGTTCATAGCATAGCTTCCCTGAAAAAAAACAGGACACATCTCAGCTTTAAAATGGCTTCTTGTCTGAATATTTCAGAGTCTAGGAGATGGATTTAGAGCATAGCTCCCTGAACACACCAGGACATATCTCAGCTTTAAAATGGCTTCTTGTCTAAATATTTCAGGAGTCTCCACCACCTGGTTTTGTAACAGTGCAAGAACCTTTTTCTTTTCAATCCTGGACTTAGTGGAGGAGTATTTCCTTTTGTACATGACCTTCCTGGAATACATAGAAGATAGGGTATATCTCTGGATAACATAGAAGATAGGGTATATCTGTGATTCCTTGGACCAGGACCAGGTTTCAGCTACAATGAGGCTTCCCATTCTTGTTTTGTTTTTGTTGTTGTTGTTTATTTTTTTTATTATTTTTTTTTTAGCTTTGTCATTACACTTTTTAACCTTACCACTGGCATCAAACTTCTTAACTTCAGGTGTGTGTCTCATTAGCACCTGGCTTCTCAGCTTCTTCACCCACCATCTTGTATAATGAGATAAGAGTTCAATGTATATTTCTTTCTATTTTATTTTAATTTATAATTCTTTTTAAAATGCAATCATTGTACATCCTTGTAATGTAAAATCTGTTTTTAAAGCATACATGCAGTGTGTGATAATCAAATCAATGATGTTACTGTATATATCATTTTCAACAGAAAAGTATACATTCTTAAGACTGTTAAAAGTTTCAAGTATCTGCACTCTATGACTGAAGCTAATTGACTAAAGGATATAGAAACACAGTATATAGATGTAAATACCAGAAATAGTGTTTGTGAAAGAGGAGGGTCTGAGGAAGGACATTTGGGAGAGGGACAGGGAGGCAAAGCATTAATGGCACAAAAAGGTGTGGTATTATCTGTTGAAGATATTTTGTAGTTTTATCAACAGTACTAGGGAGAAATGTTCACCTGTTGAAATATCCATTTTGTAAGACAAATAATAATGTGATTGAATGTATGGAAGAAAATGAAATGAAAAAAAATTTTTTAAATTCAGTATTTTGAAATTTTGAAAGTTGTTTATTAACTGTCAAGAACTATGGAGTATGAGTTAAAATTTTTTGATATGTAAAGTAAATGTGGAAAAAATGTAAAGAAAAATTTAAAAAAACATTAAAAAATTAAAATTAAAAAGGGGGGAGAATGGCCAATAAAGGTAAATATGAGAGGTCTTCAAAAAGTGCATGGAAGGGACCAGCAGTTGGAGTAATGATTATGTTGGTAGACTCCCATGTAGTCGACTGCAGTTTGAGTCCCTGACCTGGTGGCCTAAACTCACGCCGGGCACATGTGCGTGTGTGCCCAGGACCCTGAGAGGAAAATGGAGGAGAAGGGACTGCAGTATGGCCATCCCCCGGGGGGTGATATCTCTCTTTCTGTCTCTCTGTCTCTCTCTGTCATTCTGGCGAGCACATGCACCCTATGTCAAAAACCTCTGCAAAAATAAAAAAAGAAGAAGAATTTTTAAAAAGTTTGTAGAAAATGAATATTATAGAAAACCTATACACGGATTTCAATGTTTTTGTGTCAAAATAAACTCATACTTTAACCCCAAAGAAAAAAAATGTTTTTTCCCTGAGCCCCTCCCACCCACTCCCTACTGTCCATTTCTCTTTTATATAGCCTCTAGTATTTATACTTGCTCTCCCTACTAATATGTCATTGAATCTTTCAATTTGTCATAAAGATATTCTGTATGTGCTAAGTTGGGACATGCAATGTAAGCCTTTCATAATGTGGTTTATTTCACTTAGCTTTACATTTTCTATATTCATTGACATAGTATCAAACGACAGAGTCTCACTGTGTTAATAGTTGAGTAGAATTCTATAGTGTATATGTGCCATAGTTTTTTCAATCCAGCCATCAGTAATTGGGCACTTAGGTTGATTTTATGTCTTAGAAATTATTAATCATGCTGAGGGACCATCAGTTAGCATAATGGCTATGTCGCTGGACTCCCATGTAGTCGACCGCGGTTCGAGTACCAGACCCGGTGGCTTAAACTCATGCCAAGTGCGTGTACGTGCGTACCCAAGACCCCAAGAGGAGAATGGAGGAGAAGGGATTGCAGCATGGACATCCCCCCTGGGTGGTGATTTCTCACTTTCTGTCTCTCTCTGTCTTTCTGGCGAGTGCATGTGCCCTATAGCAAAAACCTCTCCAAAGAAAAGAAGAAAAAAAAGAAAGAAATTATTAATCATGCTCAAATAAACATGGATCTGCAAGTGTCTTCCTGACTTTTTTTCTATCCTGTGAATAAATACTGAGGAGTAGAATTACTGGGTCATATATGGTAGTTCTGCATGCAAATATTTAAGAAACTTTCATATTGTTTTCAACAATGGATATACTAATTTGCATTCTCATCAATAGTGTAGAAGGATTTCCTTTTCACCACAGCTTTGCCAGCACTTGTCATACTTTGTTTCTTTGATCATAGCATTCTGACTGGGGTTAAATGATATATCATTTTGGTTTTGAATTGCATTTGAATTATGATAAGAGATGTTAAACTTTCTTTTTTAATTTACATTTAATCACTACTTGAATTCCATATATAATTGGGTTAACAATCCCATAAATTAAACACAGTTTGCTGATATTTTCTTCTAGTCTGTGAGTTGTCTCTTCACTATAATTGTTGCATCCTTAACTGTGCAAAATTTTTATATTTGATGTAATCTTGCTAGTCTATTTTAGAAATTGATGCCTGTGCTTTAGGGGTCATATAAAAACATCGTTGCCTATACCAATGTCTCCAAGGGTTCCCTTGTGTCTTCCACCAGTAGTTTTATGATTTGAGACTTTATGTTTAGGTTTTTTATCCATTATGATTTGATTTTTCTTTTCTTTTCTTTTTTTCTTTTCTTTTCTTTTTCTTTTTTTTACAGAGATTTTTGCTAAAGGGCATGTGTACTTGCTGGAGAGATAGAAAAGAGAGATAGAAAGTGAGAAATCACCCCATGGGGGGATGGCCACACCACAATTGTTTCTTTTCCAAGCTCCTCTCAGGATTTGGGACATGCATGCACATGTACTCGGTGTGAGTTTCAAGCATCCAGGTATGGGACTTTAATGATGGTTGACTACGTAAGAGTCCAGGAATGTAACTATTACTCGATCTGCTGGTCCTGAATTGATCTTTCTTAATGCGATTTGGGTCCAGTTTCAATTTTTCTGCAGGTGGATATCTACTTCTTCCAGCACCATTTGCTGAAGAGAGTTTCTTTCCTCCACTGAAATATCTTCTGTCCTTTGTCAAAAATCATTGGTTGTCTGTTTTGGAGTTTATTTCTGGACTCCCTGTTCTGTTTCTTTGGTCTATGTGTTCTTTATTTCTATTTTTTTGTGTCAGTATTATGCTGTTTTTATTATCACAGCTTTGTAATATATTCTCTCTTCAGTATGATGCTACCTATGGGTTTGTCACATTTGGACTTTTGTGTGTTTCTTCACCTATTTTGCTGAGAATCTTCATAAAGGGATGTTGTATTTTATCAAATGTTTATTCTTCATCAATTGATATAATCACAGTGTTTAGTTTGGTTTGGTTTGGTTTTTGCCATAGGGTGCTTGTGCAGCAGGATGGAGGTAGAGCAAGTGAGAAATCCCTCCCCAGGTGGAATGACCATACTGCCATACTTTCTCCTACTTTCTACACTTGAAATTTTGGGCACGTATGCACATGTGTCCAGATTGAGTTTCAAACCACTGGGTCTGGGACTCAAACCATGGTCATCTGTGCTGACCTTACCCTTAGCCACCACACTTCCTGCTAGCTTCTTATCTTTCCTTTTGTTAATGTGATGTATTAAAATTATTATTTTCCATATGTTGAACTATTCTTGCATCCCTGTGATAAAGCCTACTTGCTCATGGTTTGTAAGTTTTTCAAATGTCCTGTTGTATTTAATTTGCTAGTATCTTGTTGAGGATTTTTTTTTTGTATCAATATTCATTAGAGATACTGATCTGTAATTTTCTTTTTACATTTTATTATAGTTTTGCCTTTGTTATCAAAATAATGAAGGTTTCATAGAAGGAGTTTGGAAGAGTTTCTTCCTTTTGGAACTATAGAAAAAGTTGGAGGAGTATTGACGTTAATTCTCCTTTAAGCTTTTTGTAGAATTCTGAGTGAAGACATGGTTTTTGCATTTTGGAAGACTACTTATTACTAATTCAGTTTTATTACTTGTTATTGGCCTAGTCAGTCTTTCTCATTCTTTTTGGTTCAATCTATGTATGCTGTATATGCCCAAATATTTGTCCATCTCATCTAGGTTTTTTTACTTCATTGTTGTATAGTCACTCATATTATTTTCTCATGATTGTATTTCTGATATGTCTGTTGTAATATTGCCTGTTCCTTTTTCTTTTTTTTTTATTGGTTTGTCTAGCTAATTGTCAATTTTTTTATCTCAAAAAAACAGATTTTTGTTACATTTACTTTTAAAATTCTTATATTATTATTTCATTTTTTTACTCTAATCATTTACTTTTTTCCAGTATTTTAATTTGCTGTTTGTTTTATTGTTGTTACTGTTGCTTTTCCAGTCTCTTCAGATGCACCATTAGGTTATACATTTTTCACCATTCTATTTTTTTCTTGTGAACACTAATTAGTTTAAACTTCTCTCTTATGGATTGTTTTCACTATGACAGAGAATATGGAGAGTTTTGTGTTCATTACCAGTGTTGGTATTTTTTTCAGTCTAAATTTCTTTGGTAGTTTTAAAGTTGTTAAGGAGTAGGTTGAACAATGTACAGTTTAAAATTTGTAAGTGCTTTGTACCCTGTTATGCAGTCAGTCTTTGAAAATGTTTAAGTGGGGCTGAGAAAAACATGTATCATGTAGTTGTTGTGTGAAATGTTCTATAAATATCTGTCAGGTCCATTTGATGTATGGTATCATCTAGTTACTCTCTCTCTCTCTCACTATATCTATCTATATCTATATCTATATCTATATCTATATCTATATCTATATCTATATCTATATCTATCTATATCTATCTATCTATATATCTATAGCTATATATATATATATATATATATATATATATATATATATATAGTCTAGATGAACTGTTCAGTGGTGAGAGTGAGATGTTGAAATCCTCAATTAGTTTGTAGCAGTCTATTTCTTTCCTTAGATTTAGCAGTCTTTCTTTTACATATTTGGGTGTTACAGTGTTGAGTGTGCAAGTATTTATAATTGTTATATCTTTTTGATGAATTAATTCTTTTAGTACTGTATAGTGCCATTATTTTCATATTTTACAGTTTTTTTAATCTTTCAGTCTATTTTGTTTGATATCAGTATCTGATTTTTTGTAGGTTTCTTTTTTTTTTCTTTTTTTTGAGAGGCTTTTGCTATAGGGCGCGTGGGCTCACCAGACAGACAGAGACAGAGAGATAGAAAGCGAGAAATCACACCCCAGGGGGGATGGCCATGCCACAATCCCTTCTCCTCCATTCTCCTCTCGGGATCTAGGGCACGTATGCACACACGCCCGGCGTGAGTTTACCACTGGGTCCGGAACGCGAACTGCGGTCGACTACGTGGGAGTCCAGCGACACAGCCATTACGCTAACTGTTGGTCCCTTTTTGTAGGTTTCTGTTTGCATGGAATGAACTTTTACAACCTTTCACTTTCAATCTATGAATGTCTTTGTCAATAAAATGTGATTTTCATAGGATATGTATAAAAGGCACCTATTTTTTATACATTCAGCTAATCTATGTCTTTTATCAGTAATTGGGGAATTTAATACATTAGCATTCAATGTTATTATCGATATATGAAAACTTATCCTTGACATTTTTGTTAGCCATTTTCTTATTTGTTTTGTGTTTTCTGATTTGGTTTGTATCTCTTTCATTTATTTTTTCTGATGCAGTATTCTCTTATGTATTTCTTGAAGAGTTTGTCTAGTGTTGGTAAATTCTTTCACATTTGCTTATCTGGAAATTATTTTATTTCTCATTTTCATTTGAAGGATAATCTTGCTGGATATACTATACTTGGCTGATTGTTTTATGAATCATTATTTTAATTAAGCACAATTTTAAGATCTTAGAATATCTGAAAACTTTACTAGTAAATACCCCATTTATAATTATTTAAATTTCTTTTGACTATTATGTATTGATTACCTGCGAAAGCAAAAAAAAGTCTAGCCATTCATTCATTTTTCCTGTTACTTAGATATCTATTATGTAACATACACCACATAATATGCAAATAACCAGATGTTTTATTAAACCAATCCTGTTAAAACAAATATGATGTTGCCTGATGAACAGAACCTTGAACAAAATATATGTTTGAAACTATGTTGGATACTGTGAAGATATTCACTTATTAAACCTTATTATTATTATTTATCATTATTACTTATACATTCAACTGCTATATATCATTTAGATTGTAAAGAGAATACATCTTGCCATTTTTTTCTTTCCTGCATTGCTTCAGTTGAGAGTTATGAGTTTAGTCTAATGGGGTAACATTTGTAAGTGAGTTGACATTTTGCTCTTGCCATTTTTAGAATATTGTCTTTGTCCTTGATTTTAATTGATTTTTCTATTATGCATCTTGGAGATCTTATGTTGAATCTATTTTTTTTTATTCGTATCTCCTGGATCTGGATGTCTGAATGTATCTCCAAATTTGGAAAGTTTTCAGATATTTTGTGAATGAGATTTTTTGTCCTTTTATCTGTCTTTTTAACCTTTTGGTATACCCATTAGGCAGATATTTGGCCTCTTGATGATGTCAAGGATTTCTATATTTTTCTTATTTTCAGTGGTTATTTTCTCATTCTTTTTGATAGCTTAAATGAAACAAGAAGTTTTGTCTTCAATATCAGAGATTCCTTCTTCTGTGTGTTCTAATCTATTAATATATTCAAGGGACTTGATTTTTATTTTCTGTATTATATAAATCATCTCCAGAAGTTCTGTGTGATTGCTTTTTTAGAATATATATCTATTTCTGGAATTCCTATTTCTTTTATTTTGGAGAGGTTTTTTTGCTATAGGGCATGTGCACTAGCCAGACAGACAGAGAGAGACATAGAGACAGAAAGCGAGAAATCGCCCCCCCCCCCGGGGGGATGGTCACGCCGCAATCCCTTCTCCTCCATTCTCCTCTAGGGATCTTGGGCACGCACGCACACGCGCCCGGCGTGAGTTTTAAGCCACCAGGCCTGGGACGTGAACCGCGGTCGACTATGTGGGAGTCCAGCGACATAGCCATTATGCTAATTCTTGGTTCCCTGGAATTCCTATTTCATGTCATGAAATAATTTTCTCAGCTCCTGGAATTGGTTTCCATTTTCTCTTGCATCTCATTGAATTTTGTTATGATGAATTCTTTTTCTGACATTTCTGGAGTTTGTTATATTTTATCCATTGTCGACTTGGAGTTATGGTATTCATTTGGGGGAAGATATTTTCTTGTTTTCTCATGTTTCTTGTGTCTCTTTATTGATTTTTAGTTATCTGGTAAAATGTTAATTTCTTCTCAACTTTTGGAGTATTTTCTGTAATGCCAGTGAGGAAGAACAGCTGTGGGATGCAGGAATGTCCCTGGCAGTGTTTCAGATAGAGCTAGAGGTCAGTTGCACCCTCCAGGTTAGAGCAGGATTAGAGCAGGTTTTGTGCAACCTGTACTTGTGACAATTCAGGGTGTTCCAGAAGAGCTGCAGTGTGGTTTACATCAGTTGGAGAAGAAAACCATTTCTACAGACTTAAATCTAGTAAAAGGGAGAGTGTGGGTCTGCCTTGCCTGTCAGAAAGGGGATACTGCCAAAATTCCTGTTGGAATGAGGGTGCTCTCTTTTACATGCCTTATTCCCTCTTGGCGGTGGAGACTTGTCTGAATAAACATCTACCTTCTGATTGGTTTGTAAGAATGTGTAACTCCCTTGACAGCTTGGAGTGGAGTAGTGTAGCAGGTTTGATGTTTTACTTTCGTTTGTTTAAAAAAATTTTGAGGGTATGTGGTTTTGTACTTTCCTACAATGTGTGTTAACTTTGTGCCAGTTTCCATATTTATCTGTGAGTGGGAGTGTAGGAACCCATGGTGGTAGTCTCAGGTTCAGAGTTTCAGAGCGTTTCTTTTATTTCTCCTCTCTTGACAGGGTTCCTTCAATATTTTTCATTTGGTGGCAGTATTGCTCCACTGAAGTAAAACCATTTCTTCCCCTCACCCTTCGTTTTTTGAAAAACACATTTGAAACAAGCATATTTTACTTGAAAGAGGTATCTTCCATCTGGATCTAGGATTTGCATCTAATATTTCCTGGAAACTACTTTAACAATTCTCTGTCCAGGCTTTCTTGATTATACAGGAAAGTAAGGTCAAGCAGATCTCATGATCTCAGTTTCTTTTTTTGTGTATTTTTTTCTTTTCAATATCTTTTCCCTAGTTATAAAATATACACCTGCTCATTGTAGAAAATTTGGAAAACAGAGAAAAGGGCTAAAAAAAAAAAGGTAAATGTCATCCATAATCCCATAAACAAGAGAGAGCACTGTTAGCAGGTTAAAACACATTTCTCCAATGGTTTTATTTTAATACATTTTGACATAAGACATCTTATGGAACATGTAGTTTAACATTTTAGCTTTTTATTACTGATATATCTCATAAGCATGTTTACATGTTCTTTAAAATTTGTTTTAAAAGGGACCAGCAGTTAGCCTAATGGCTATGTCGCTGAACTCCCATGTAGCTGACTGCAGTTCGAGTCCCGGATCCAGTAGCTTAAACTCACGCCAGGCGCTTATGTGTGTATGCCCAAGATTCAAGAGGAGAATGGAGGAGAAGGGATTGCGGTGTGGCCATCCCCCCCTGGGGGGTGATTTCTCACTTTCTATCTCTCTGTCTCTCTTTGTCTTTCTGGTGAGCGCATGCGCTCTATAGCAAAAACTTCTCAAAAAATTGTTTTAAAAGATATAATTTAAAACTTTTAAAAAGTCTATTTGTTAAGTTCTTTTATGAGAGAGAGAGAGAGAGATAAAGAGAGACATCCCTAACAGGCTATTTACTTGTTTCAACCAACCAGGACCATGAGTATACACACATACTCAGTATACTCAGTGAGTTCTTGGGATATGAACTCAGGACCTTTTACTATGTGGGCCCAGCCATACCACTGCTGTGCCACTACCTGGCCACTAAAACATTTTTAGCTGTCTTTTTAATGCCTTTGGAATAATTTACCATATGATTAATATGCCATATAAATAATTTACCATTATTATTTATTCTGAGATGGGGCACTTACATTGCTTTCAAAATACTACTATTTTAAGTTGTATTTCTACCAAGCAAACTGAGTGTTCTGTTGCTTCAATAGTCAAAATTCAACTCTGAAAACATAAAATGGGTCTTTGAAAAAGTTCATGGACAATGCATATTATGAAAAAAACTATGTATGGAGTTTGAATTTCTTTTCTCTTTTCTTTCTTTCTTTCTTTTTTTTTTTTTTTTTTTTTTTTTTTTTTTTGAGAGGTTTTCGCTATAGGGCGCGTGCGCTCGCCAGACAGACAGAGAGAAACAGAGAGATAGAAAGCGAGAAATCAGCCCCCAGGGGGGATGGCTATGCTGCAATCCCTTCTACTCCATTCTCCTCTCGGGATCTTGGGCACTCACGCACACATGCCTGGCATGAGTTTAAGCCACCGGGTCCAGAACTCGAACTACGGTCGATTGCATGGGAGTCCAGTGACATAGCCATTACGCTAACTGCTGGTCCCTCTTTTTAGATTATATAGACCCCTTTTTTTTCCAGTGAAGATTCACCTTGCTAGATTTTAAGTCTAAAGAGGCAGTAAAGCATAATGATCTAAAAGACATTCTTGCACACTGTTGTCAGTTCAAATTTCAACTCAGCTAGGCTTTCAATATCCATGTGGTTTCGTGTAAGACATCTCAATTTTTTTGTAACTGTAAAACATAGAAAATAGATTATATTACTTCTACCTGTCCTCCTATATGTTAAATTTGGCAGTGTGAATTGGTATCAAGAAAGGTAAGAATGTCATAAAGGGAGTGGAGTGGGCTACTAAAGCATGGAAAGGTTTTGGAGACAATTCTAAAAATCTGTTTTCTATATTAGCCATATTCTTTGACTTTCTATGCATCTCACATTCTTTTTCATCCAATTATTTGTTTAAAATTATTCTACTTTTGATATATAAATATAGTAAAATATTAAAGATGATAAATATGAAAACTGAGACACAGTAGAATCTACATTGTGTACAAAAAGGACAATTTGTCACAGAGTAAAACTGGAAAGAATCTAAATTTTATGGTCTGGCTTCAGTTTCTCCAAGAATTTATTAATCCATTCTAGAAAAAGCCTTGAGTTAGTCCCAGGAAACTTGGTTCTTCAAAGTGGGGGTATTTGGCAGAACAGTAGTGTGGGTCAAATACTGAATATCTGACAGGAATATAATTGGGATATGGACTGATCTATATTTTTTTTTCTTTTTCAACCCATTATAACCAAAATATCTCTCTAAGTAACAGATCAAAGCAAAATACTTTATTGGGGATGCATTAGTCATGGTAGTTTAGTGATTTTAACAAAATTTTAGTAAGTTAACACAACACAATTTTATTTTAAACAGTACAGTGTGAGTAGGCAGGGTGAGTACTCTCTGTCACCATTCTCAGTTCATCCAGGTTGCATGAAGGAGAAAATAGGAACTTTATAAGCACATGTTCTAGGAAAAATACCCAGAAAAGTCTAGGCCCCAAAATAAATGGCATCATAACAGCAGGATTCCCACCCCTCCATAGGGCATGTATGTTTGCCAGAGAGAGATCGAGAAGGAAAGTGAAAATTCATCCCTTAGGGGAGATGTACATATCACAATTCCTTCTCCATTCTCCTCCCAGGATTTTGGGCACCCATGAACATGTACCTGGAACGATTTTCAAGCTGCCATGTCTGGGACTGAAATCATGGTAAGCTATGTGGGTGTCCAGTGCCTTAACCACCACACCACTTGCTGGCCCCAGCAGTAGGAATCTTGATGCCTGTCCTAAACTATGAAGCAACAGTCTAGACTGGTTACCTTCACTTGGTGGAAAGCTGGAATCCCCGTTTACCATTATCCTGGGGATTCCCTTTGACCATTTTATGTATAGGATTTACAGTTTTCTGCACCCCAAATCTTTTTACTTCATCATTTACTACCCAATTTTGGTGGAGTTACTATATGATGAATAGTTCATGGTAGTAATTTTTTTTTTAAATTTCATGTATTAGTTTGTTGGGGCTGCCATAACAGAGTACCACAAATTGAATGGCTTAAACAACAGAAACTTACTGTCTCACAGTTCTGGAGGCTAGAAGTCCAAAATCAAGGTGTCAACAGGTTTGGTTCCTTCTGAAGGTTGTGAAGGAAAAACTGTTTCACTGATCTAACTTCTGGTGGATTGATAAAAATTTATGCCATTTTTTGGCTTGCAGGTGCATCACTCTGAACTGTGCCTTCATATTCACATGGAGATCTCACTGTATATGTGCCTATGTCCAATGATCTCTTTTTATAAGAATATCATCTATATTGGATTAAGGACCCACCCTATTCCCAGTATTATCTCATCTTAACTAACCACATCTACAACAATCCTATTTCCAAATAAGGTCATGTTATTAAGTACTGAGATTTATGGCTTCAGCATATGAATTTGAAAGGGAAACAAGTCAACTTATAACATTTTACATATTAAAATGCTTTCATTGTACCCTAACATTTTATGATCATAAAATTTAAGATGGGGGGGGGGACCAGCAGTTAGCGTAATGGCTATGTCGCTGGACTCCCATGTAGTCAACCGCGGTTCGCATCCCGGACCCGGTGGCTTAAAACTCACGCTGGGCGTGTGTGCTTGCGTGCCCAAGATCCTGAGAGGAGAATGGAGGAGAAGGGATTGCGGCGTGGCCATACCCCCTGGGGGTTTATTTCTCACTTTCTGTCTCTCTGTCTCTCTTTGTCTGTCTGGGGAGCACACGCACCCTATAGCAAAAACCTCTCAAAAAATTTAAGATTGGAAATCATTTTCTTTCAGAACTTTGAAAGTATTGTTCCATCATTTTCTAGCTTTTTTCCCTTTTAAATATTTTCTATTTTAATTTTCTTTATACATTTAATCACATATGTCACTTAGCTTGCAAAGTGAATATTCCAACATGTATACATTTTTCACCAGTCCAGTTGAGAATACTTCACACATTATCTTCAACAGATAATAATCAATTTCTTTGCCCATGTATGCCTTGCCTCTCTATTTTTCTCCTTAATGTCTTTCATCAGACTCTCCTCCTTCACCTTCCCTCTCCCCACTCTGTATCTCATATTTATAACCATTTTCTATGTTTCTATATCCTCTAGTCATTCAGTTTTGACCATAGAGTGCAGTCATTCGGTATATATTAAGTGGAGGCATACAATGTCTCTCCTTCATAGCCAGGCTTTCTTCACTCAGTAGTAAATCTTCCATATTCATCCACTTTCTGTCAAGAGGCAGGGCCTTGTTGCTTTTTTATGGCTGAGTAGCATTCCATAGAGTATATGTGCCATACTTTTTCAATCCATTCATCTGTTCATGGACATTTGGGTTGATTCCATGTCTTAGCAATTGTAAATAATGCCACAATAAACACCAATGTGCAAGCACTTTTTCTACTAAGGATTCTTCTGTCCTTCGGGTAGATACCAAGGAGTGGGATTGCTGGATCATATGGGAGTTCTATTTGTAGATCTTTGAGGAATCTCCATATTGTTCTCCACAGTGGATGGACAAATTTACATTACCACCAGTTGTATAGGAGAGTTCTCTTTTCACCAAACCCCTGCCAGCACTTATTATTTTTTGTTCTTTTAATCTTAGTCATTCTGACTGTCATTAGGTAGTATCGCATTGTGGTTTTGATTTTCATCTCCCTTATAATGAGGGATATTGAGCATTTTTTTTCATGTGCTTTTTGACTATTCATATGTCTTCCTTAGAGACTGATTTTCAACTCATTCTCCCATTATTTTTTAAAAATTTTTTGGAGAGGTTTTTGCTATAGGGCAGGTGTCCTTGCCAGAAAGACAAAGACAGAGATACTGAAAGTGACAAATCACCCCCTGGAGGGGATGGCCTCACCACAATCCTCTTTCCTCCATTTTCCTCTCGGGATCTTGGGCATGCATGCACACGTGAGTTTAAGCCACCGGGTACAGGACTCAAACTGTGGTTGACTACATGGGAGTCCAGCAGCATAGCCATTACAACAAAAGCTGGTCCCTGCCCCATCTTTTAATTGGGTTGATCAGCTATTTTCTGGAAAGCTGCTTGAATTCCCTGTGTATTGTGGTTATCCATCCCTTATCTGACACATAGTGTACAAAAATATTTTCCCATTCTGAGGGGCTGTCGATCCACACTAATTACTGTGTCTTTTTTTTTTTTTTTTTTTGGAGAGGCTTTTGCTATAGGGCGCGTGTGCTTGCCAGACAGACAGAGAGACAGAAAGCGAGAAATCACCCCCAAGAGAGGATGGCCACGCCGCAATCGTTTCTCCTCTGTTCTCCTCTCAGTATCTTGGGCACACACGCACACGCATCTGGCATGAGTTTTAGGTCACCGGGTCCAGGACGTGAACCACGGTCGACTACATGGGAGTCCAGCGACATAGCCATTACGCTAACTGCTGGTCCCATTACTGTGTCTTTTGCCATGCAGAAACTTCTTAACCTGATGTAATCTTATTTGTCTATTTTTGGGATTACTGACAGCTTGGGGGGGTCTTATTTAAGAAGTTTTTGCCTATCCCAATGTCTCCCAGAGTTTCCCCAATGTTTTCCACCAGTAGTTTTATAACTTGAGGTCTTAGGTTTAGATCTTTGATCCACTTTGAGTTGATTTTTGTCAATGGGATCTAGCTTCTAATATTGCCTATAGAGAAACCTAAAACCATTCTGATATCTGTTTTTTTTTTTTTTTTGAGAGGTTTTTGCTACTGGACATGTGCGCTCACCAGAAAGACAGAGAGAGAGACTGAAAGCAAGTTATCACCCCCCAGGGGGTATGGTCATGCTGCAATCCCTTCTCCTCCATTCTCTTCTTGGGATCTTGCACATGCATGCACACACATCTGGTGAGTTTAAGTCACCCGGTCCAAGACTCGAACAGCGGTCAACTACATGGGAGTCCAGCTAACTAGCCATCATACCAACTGCTGTTCCCAATATCTGTTTTTTTTTTTTAAACAGATGATTGGTTTATATATTTCTAGAAATTTTAGTATATTTTATGTGAAAATATTAAATATGACTAAAATATTCTCTGAAAACTTGTAGTCACCTTATTTGGTGTGGATCTATTTTCATTCATCGTTTTACATACTCTGTAGGCCATTTTGGTCTAGAATCTCATGCTTTTCATTAACGGGATGTTCTCTTGAATTTTTTTTTACTTTGATAATTTCCCTGCTTCCATTTTTACTGTTTTCTAACACTATAACCACTGTGATATAGATGTAGATCTTCTGGACTGATCTTTTAATTTGTTCATCTTCTTTTTTCCTATTTCAGTTTATTTTATTTATTTATTTTTAATTTCCTGGAATATATTTTTTTTTTTACTCATCTTCAAAACTTTCTATCAAGTTGTTCATTTTTTGCTATGATATTTTTAAGTTTTAAGAGTCTTTCTGGTAACCAACTGATGGCATAATGGTTATGTAACTGGGCTCCCACCTAGTTGACCATAGTTTGAGTCCCGAACCCAGGGATATATAACTCATGCCAGGTGCATGTACATGCATGCCCAAGATACGAAGAGAATGGAGGAGAAGGGATTGTGGTGTGGCTGTCCTCCCTGGAGTGATTTATTGCTTTCTTTCTCTCTTTTTCTCTGAAGACACCTTTATTCAGCATCATGATCAGACTATTACATTTAGCAATCAACAGCATGGGTGCAAAAAAAAATCTACATTAAAACCCTTTGTTGGAATGCTTTTCACTTTCCACAGAACAGAAACTAAAATAACCTGTTATACAATTAGTCACAAATACAGTCCTCATAATTTTTGCCCATACACATGAGTATTGTCTAAAACATGTCTTCTTTGAAACAGCTAAGCCCTGCCACCACTGTGCTTGGCTGAGTTCACAAATCTGTTGTAACCTGTAGCTTCCCTGTCACTTCTCTGGCTCTCCTCTCCTGCTAAGCTTTGTTTCCTGGCAGTTAATTAAAACCTTCTGCCACTGCCATAGCTACTGCTGCTGCTGCAACCGCCATAGCCACCTTGATTTCATGGTTTGGCAAAGTATTGGCCTCCACTTCCATAAGGGCCAGAGCTTCTGCCTCCAAAGTTGCCACCCTTCATGGGTCCAAAATTTGAAGACTGATTTTTGTAATTGCCAAAATCATTGTAGCTTCCACCACCTCCAGAATTGCTTCCACTACCACCGCCAAAGCCGCCTCCACCTCCTCCGTTGTTACAGCTGTCATAGCTGCCACTCCCGCCATAGCCACTGCCCTGGTTTCCATAACCCTGTCCACCACTTCCATAGCCTCTGCTTCCTACAGAGTAACCAGGGCCACCTTCTCCATAACCACCATCATTACCAAATCCATTATAGCCTTCCCCACATCCACTGTATCCGCCACCACCACAGCTGCCATCAAAGCCACCACAACCACTGAAGTTTCCTCCATGACCAAAGTTGTCATTACTACCAAAACCACCTACTCGACCACCACCGAAGTTTCCAGAACCACTTCTACCTCTAGGGCTGGAGGAAGCACTAGCCATTTCTTGTTTGGACAGGGCTTTCCTGACTTCACAGTTGTGGCCATTCACAGTATATCTCTGAATGACAATCTTATCCACAGAGTCATGATCATCAAAGGTCACAAAAGCAAAGCCCCTCTTCTTGCCACTGCCTCAGTCAGTCATGATTTCAATCACTTCAATTTTACCATACTGTTCAAAATAATCTCGTAGGTGATGTTCTTCAGTGTCTTCTTTAATGTCACCAACAAATATCTTTTTCACAGTTAAGTGGGCACCCGGTCTTTGAGAATCTTCTCTTGAGACAGCCCTCTTTGGTTCCACAACTCTTCCATCCACCTGTGTGACCTTGCATTCATGGCTGCATCTACCTCCTCCACAGTGGCATACGTGACAAACCCAAAGCCCCTGGAGCACTTGGTGTTTGGATCTCGCTTTACCACGCAGTCCGTGAGCATTCCCCATTGCTCAAAATGACTCCTCAGGCTCTCATAAGTTGTTTCAAAGCTCAACCCTCCCATAAATAGTTTCCACAGCTGTTCCAACTCTTTGGGAGACATGGACTTAGACATGACGGCAGTGAGAAGAGAGAGTTCGACGATGCTTCCCCAGCGGCATCCACAGGCAGAAAGGAGTAATCTAACGAACGTATCTTGTTCTAAAAAAGTCTTTTTTTGGGTTTTATGAATATTCCATTTTTATAACATCATGCTCTTATTTGTTTATTTTTACATAATCTCTGTTCTAAATAATTTTGTTTCTTCAATTCTCATATAATTTTTTGTTGACTGCTCCTACCTTTAAACTGATTGTAATCATTGAGTTTACATTTAGAACTTACTGACTGTGACCTTTATTTTAAGTTCATGTCACTGCACTGTTAGTATGATCATATCATTCTTTAAAAGATGGTCAGGTTGATTTACAAATATACATCCACTTCCCCATGTAAAAGGCAAAAGCCTACCTTCTATCTTTTTGGCAGACCAATGGAGTGAAAAGGCTTAGGGAAAATTGTCTCAGTTTAATACAATAGCACTGTCCTCAATTCATTCTGATATTTTTCAGTCAAGATATATGTGATTTGTCCTTTCAGAAAACAAATACCCACATTTGAGCCAAAGTATAGTGAAATTACACAGCAGCATGAAACCATAGAGAGAGGGACAGAAGCTAGGACTCTAATCTATTTATTGGACAACTTTCAATCAATGTTGCTTACTTTAGCCTCTTTTCTGGTAAACATTAAGACCATATAAAAATAATTCAGTTTCCCTAATTCTAAGTATGCAGCAGTATTTCACTTCTCCATCCCCATTGAAGTTTAAGCATGGTCATGTGAATTGTTTTGGTTGTGAAAAGTGAGAAAATGACAAATGCCATTTTTAGATAGATGGTTTAAGAGTATGTGATTGGCCATGACACTTTTTTCCTGCTATGGGATTCATAGAAGTATGTTTCAAGATAGAGCCCCCATAAACCTGAGTGCCTGAGTGACTACATTGTTTTAAACCTTTCAAATTATGTGTTTATTACTATACTAACCCAGCTTATTATAACATATTGTCCATGATCCTCACTTCTAATTTTACTATAGCCACCAGTCCTGAGTTTTTCGAGGATAGTTTAGTGTATAACTTGTTTATTTTCATTTCTCTCTTATCTCCAGTAGCCCTGTGTTATGTTTTCTGAGGCATATTAAGTTGGATGTTACTTATCTGTGTGCATTCTGACTGCTAAAACATATTTACATTAATCTCCTCTCCTATGCCCACCTTTTTGTGAGTTTAGGACTTTAAAAATTTCTTCCTTTGCTCTAGTTTTATTGAGATTTAAAGAGGTTATGAAATTAAATATGTGTATTCAATAAACCATTTTTACTCACAAATTTCACCCCATCTACTTTGAACACTTATATCTTCCACCATCACTCAATAACTCCCTGTTCCATAGGACCTTCAAACACCTAGGTGAAGAGAAATTGAAGGATGTGTTTCTTTTTAGAACCACACTCTTAGTTCCTTTGAGCTTTTACCATCTGCCATAGTTTGAGTTGGGGAGAATCACCTCTGGCTTCCAGAGGCTATCAAGAAAAATACATACTAGCAAGACTATTTTTTCCATGAGGGCTCTTGAGCTTGAATGTACTCTAGCCCTAGCTGACCTTACCCAATAAATGCAGACAGTTCCCAACATATTTTTTGCTATAAAGTGTACTTGCTGGAGACAGAAACAGAGAGAGATAAAAAAGAGAGAAAATATTTCCCAGGAAGAAATGGTCATTACAATCTCTTCTTTATGCTCCTCTTGGGGTTTTGAGTATGTACTCATGCATCCAGCATCTTTTCAAGCTTCTAGGTGCATGACTTGAATTTCAGTTGGTCATATGGGATCCAGCCACCTTAACCTTCATGCAATCTGCTGACCCAACAGTTCTCAACTTAAAATAGCTCAACTTATAACTTTTTTAATTGCTAAAAGACATGTGCACTTGCCAAAGAGAGAAAGAACCTTCCAATGGGATGTGGTTATGTCACAAACTGTTTTTCCTTCACTTCTCCATTTCATCAGGATTTCAATCACACACGTATGTGAACCCAGTGTGATTTTCAAGCTTCTGAGGCCAAGATTTGAACCATGGTCAGCCATGTGAAACCTTACTCCTTATACATGATGGTTAACACCTATGCTACAGGGTTGGTCTTAATGTTTTATTTTATACTGGCTTAAAAATACAAATGCACTTCAAGTATTCATACAACCATTCTGTTTTTCACTTTCAGTATAGTAATAATTACATTACATATTCAACACATTATTATAAAATACGTTTATGGTTAGATAATTTTGCCCAGCTGTAAGCTAATATAAATATTATCATCATTTTTAAGGTAGGCTAAGCTAAGTTACAATGTTCAGTAGGTTAGGCATATCAAATGGATTTTTTAAATAAATGAATTATACAGAAAATAAATTAAACCAAAAGCTGGTTCTTTGAGAAAATAAACAAAATTGACACACTGTTAGCTAGACTAATTAAGAAGAAGATAGAAAGGAGCCACGTAAATCAAACTTACAACGAAAGAGGCAATATTATAACAGACATAACAGAAATACGAAACATCATTAGAGAACACTATGAGCAACTATACACCAACAAATGATAAAACCTGAATGAGATGGACATATTTCTGAACATAAATAATCTAATAAGACTGAATCAGGAAAACAAAGAAAACCTGCATAGACTCATAACAAGCAATAATATTGAATCAGCAATAAATAACCTCTCACAAAGAAAACTCAGGTCCTGATGGCTTCACTTCTGAATTCTATAACACTTTAAAAGAAAAGCTGAATTCAATCTACTCAAACTATTTATAAAGATCCAAAAGGAAGGAATCCTCCCAAATTCATTTCATGAAGCCTCCACTGCCATCATCCTCAAAACAAAGAAGGACATATCAAAAAAGGAAAACTAGAGACCAATATCTTTGATGAATATAGATGCAAAAATTCTCAACATGATAAGAGCAAGTTGTATCCAATAACACAAATACAATTTTATACTTCACAACCAGGCTGACTTTATTACAGGATTGCAAGGGTGGTTCAATATATGCATTTTCAACTTATGATATTTCAACCTCCAATAGACATGTCTAGCTGTATTTACCTTAGATCTTGGGCCTGGCAGCAGTCTATAGTACATGGAGCCAATGAAACACCATGTGTGCTGTAGAGGTTTTAGCTTTCTAGTGGCAGCATTTCTGTCACAGGATTATATTTCTGAGAGATTACTTGGGCGCTTTATCAATGCACCCAGAGATTCTCTGTTTTGGTTCCTCAGGAAGACAGGCTACAGTATATATAGTATGGAAAGAAAGTATGGGGTCAGAAGAGAAATATTTGTCAGCTTTGGGAATCTGTATTTTCACTGATAAGATATGGGTTAAAAGTTAAGAGCTGTGGCAAAGTCACCTTATACAAACCTATTTGAGGCCCCAAGGAGCTTTGGCCTGTGTTTCAAGGAATCAGAGTCCTAGACTATGCTTAGTTTCCAAAATCCTGTGTGGTCTTGAGCAGACATATTCACCTCCCTGAGACTCAATTTTCTAAAACCCCTTTCAGCCCCAATATTCTGTTATTCTTGAAAGTTTAACAACACTGGGCACTGTTTTGTATAGGGTGATAATAGTTTGAACATAGAAATGAATAGGCTGGATAAAGTATGACTTTCCCAGAACACATAAACGTTTTTTCTAGTTAAATGTAGAGTCATCCTTGTAGTGGAGATGCATTGATAGAAATCCAAGGGAAGGGTGGTAATGGTTATACTCTGCTTTTTATCTGTCATAGAAAATTAAGAGGCTGGTGCTCAGATCTGAGTATCATATTTTAGGGTGGGTGCAGAGAGGCTGTAGAGATTTCTTTGATCAGAATGAGAAGAGTATTTTGAGCTATTCTACATGAGAAGGAGAAGGCCTTGGATAAGTAGCTAGAAGAACAACTCCAGGAATGTCTAGGCCTCTATTTTTAGGTATCTAATGAACTGTTTTGGGAAAGAGGAATGATTTAACCTGAATCAACATCCATACTGGAGTTTGGTAGGTAGAGTGAGAGAAAGATTTCAAGTTAATAAACAGGTTCAGTAGAGTCATAGGATAGTTCAGAGTCATAGGATATCTGAAGAAGTAGTGAGTTTCTATTGTTAAGTTTCTGAGAAGAAATCAAATTGCTTCTCGATAGAAATAAGGTAGAGAGGAGTTAAATGTCAAGTGAAAAGTTAAATTGTCTTTTTTTCCCTATCAATTACTGAGAGCCAAAGATTCCATGTTAGTGGTCAAGTAAGTGGAAAGGGAATTTTTTTTTTTTTTTTTTTTTTTTTTTTTTGCTATAGGGCGCGTGCACTCGCCAGAAAGACAGAGAGAGACAGAGAGATAGAAAGCGAGAAATCACCCCCCAGGGGGGATGGCCACTCCACAATCCCTTCTCCTCCATCTTCTTCTCGGGATCTTGGGCACACATGCACACGCGCCTGGCATGAGTTTAAGCCACCGGGTCTGGGACGCAAACCGTGGTCGACTACGTGGGAGTCCAGTGACATGGCCATTACACTAACTGCTGATCCCTGGAAAGGGATTTTTAATCATACAACTTGAAATTATAAGTAGGGGAATACTAATATACCACTATTCATAAGACTGTTCCTACTCACTAAACACTGACCAGTTATCTGATTGACATCTTGATGACCCCCATTACTTTTGTCATTGCTTCCTAAAATTGAAAACTTACATCTTTTTGCGTATTCTTTTTTTAAGAGAGATTTTTGCTTTAAGATGCATGTGCTTGCCAGAGATACAGACAGAAAGTGAGAAATCACTCCCCAGGGCGGATAACCATGCAGCAATTCCTTCCCTTCCTTTCTCCTCTTGGGATCTTTCTTTTTTTAATTTTTTTATTTCATTCATTTTCTTTTATACATTCAGTCACATTATTTGGGATCTTGGGCATGCACATACATGCACCTGACATGAGTTTGAAGCCACTGGTTTCAGGACTCAATCTGCAGTCAACTACGTGGAAGTCCAGTGACATGTTATCTACAGACTCGTTGCAATACCTCTGAAAATATCAATAATGTTCTTCACAGAAATAGAAAACACAATCGTAAAATTTGTATAAAATCAGAAAAGACCTTGAGTAGCAAAATCAGTCCTGAGCCAAAGGAATGGAGCCAGAGACATCATACTACTGGATTTCAAAATATACTACAAAGCTATCATAATAACAACAACAAAAAACAAGAAAATAAAAAGAACATGGTATAGGCAAAAACAAAACAAAGCAAAACACTCCAGACTCATATACCAATGGAACATAAGAGAAAGCCCAGAAATAAATCCACATATATACAGCCAGCTGATTTTTCACAAAGGTGCCAAGAACATCCATTGGAGAAAAGAACGTCTCATAATAATTGGAACTGGAAAACTGGACATCCATATGCAGAAGAATGAAGTTAGATCTGTATCTCCCACCGCATTTGAAAATCTACTCTGAATAGATGAAATATTTTAACATAAAATCTTGAACTATGAAGCAACCTGAGACACATAGGGAAACATTTCTGGACATAGGTATGAGCAAAGAGATCATGAATAAAACCATAAAACCACAGGCAATAAAAGAAAAAATAAACAGAACTATATCATACTAAAAAGTTTCCAAATAGCAAAGAAAACAATCAACAGAGTAAAGAGACAACCTACAGAATGGGTTAAAATCTTTGCAACTATACATCTGACAGTGATTAATAACCAGAATATGCAAAAAATACAAACAATTCAGCCACAACAAAAGGTAACTCAATTTATAAATGGGCAAATGACCTGAACAAACAGTTACAAAAAGAAGACATGCAAATAGCCAAAAAACATATGAAAACATGTTCAACAGCACTGATCATTAGAGAAATGCAAATCAAACCCACAATGAGATATCTTCTCACCTCAGAGTGACTTTTATCAAAAATACAAAAAATAAATGCTGTCATGGATGCAGAGAAAGGGGCACTCTTTTACACTGTTTGTGTAATGTTAGTACAGCCATTATGTACAACAGTATAAAGGTTACTTTAAAAAACTACTTAAAAAAACTAAAAATAGATCTACTATATGATACATCAATCCCATTACTAGGTGTATATGTAAAGAAACAGAAATCACTAAGTTATAAAGATATCTGTATACACCCAATTTTTATTGCAACACTATTCACAATAGCTGAGATAGGAAATCACCCTAAGTGTCCATCAGCAGAGGAATGGATAAAGAAAATGTGATGTATATATTTGAATACTATTCAGGGAGTTAAAAAGATGAAATTCTGTCATCTGACATTAAATGAACAAACCTGGAGGAGATTATACTAAGTAAAGTAAGCCAGGTGCAGAAAGAGAAATACCACATATTCTCTCTCAAAAAATAATGTCTCATAAAAGTACAGAGATGAGAAATAACAGCTAGAGGCTGGAAAGGATGGTGAGAGGAATAGAGGGATGTTTATTAATGGAAACAAAGTTGCAAATAAGTAGGAGGAATAATCTCTAGCACTACAAAATACAGTGGAGAGGATAAAGGTGATAACACTGTGTATTTTAAAGTAAGTAAAATGGATGATTTCAAATGTTCCCAACATAAAAAAATAATAAATGGCTGAGTTTATAGGTATATTAACTGCTCTGATTTAGTCATTACACATTGTACTCTTACACCAAAAAATTTGTATCCCCAGAAATATTTACAATTATTATATGTTAATAAAAATAAAAATACTTTTAAAAAGAAAAGGGAGAGTGTTACAAGAGATTGGAAGAAAAGAATTAGTACAGCAGAACCAGGATTAGAACATATAAAGGTGAAGGTGTGACATATAATCATGTCTTATGCAGATAACCTCAGTACTCTGTAAAATAAAACCTTTAGAAATGGGTTATATTTTTGTACAAACATGCTTAGGTGGTGCCATCTCAGGATAGAGAACATTGTGCAAAGCCTGTAGACTCTGAAGAAGTACAAAAATCTCTACTTTCTTTGGCACAGGTATGATGAGTGGAGAATTTTGTTTCTGTAAATGGGATTGTTGAAGAGCCCATATGATGGGAAAGAGAATTGAATCCCTGGGATGAACTCTAGTGCTGGCAAGAATAGATGATGTTCATCCCTATACTCCCAGCTGTTACTAGAAAACAAGTATTGTTTACCCTTTAGAGAGCAGGAGAAAAAAAAGACATAGATTTCATTGGGGGGAATAAAAGGTATCTCTTTCTGATAGTCTCTGGGCTTAGAATTGTTTATTCATCAGCTTCTAGCAATTAACTATTTTCTGATGTCAACTCCCAGGTTACAGAGTCTATGTAATGTGAGACTGTATTGTTAACAAACAGTGGATATCAATATCACTGTGCCTAGTGACACCTCAGTAACCTTGATTAAAACCTTTCTCAGCTACTTTTCTTCTTTTAAAAAAAAATATTTTATTTAACTTCATTTATTTTAAATTTGGCCAGAGAGGAACAGAGTGAAAGAGGAAGAGTGAGAAAGCAAGCCATGTGGGAGTCCAGCATCCCTAACCAACATGCCATCTGCTGGCCTCTCAGTTACTTTACTTATCTTCTTGCCTTCTGCTTCATTCTATTCTCTTTTCATTTCTCTTCCTCTTCATTTTCTTTTTCTTTTCTTTCTCATATTCTCTTTCCTGATTGTTTCTCATTATTCCAGTTCTACAATATATTTCTTCTTTTCTCTCTTTCCTCTGTATGTGTGTGTTTCTTTTGCTTCTCATTATCACCAACTGGCTCAGACTTCAGGCAGATATGCATCTAAGAGAACATTTTATTCCAGGCTCAGAAAAAAAGACAGCTGCAAAGCCTTTATTATCTTACCTTCTAAGTCTCCCAGCCAGGGGAAAATTGACCCCCAAATAGATTCTACTTTACCTTACTTAAAGTCAATGTAAAATGATTCAAACCAAAAGACATCTATATCTTCCCTTGGGGAATATTATTCCATAGTTTAATACAACACATTTCAATTTTTTCTACTTCTTGCTCTAATAGTTCCTTCATTTTAGTTCAACCTATTACTCTTGGTTAGGTTATCTGGGACCTCCCTAAATCCTTATGTTCCTTCCTTAGTGTTTATTGCTTTCCAAGGCTTAAATGTACTTACCATGCTCTCATATGGTAATGCTTTTGGCCCCTAAAAATTTCTGTTTCATAGCCTCTACTCTATGAAGTAGTTATTATTATTGCCATTAAAACATATGGAACCTGAGGGTCAAAAAGTGGCATAGTGATTAAGGTGCTAGACCCCCACGTGGTCAACCACATTTCAAGTCCTCGACCCAAAGGCTTGAAACTCATGCTGGGCATGTATGCATGCATGTCCAAAATCCCAAGAAGAGAATGGAGGAGAAGGACTGTGTAGTGTCCATCTCCCCTGGGAGGTGATTTCTCTCGTTTTATTTCTCTGTCTCTCTATGTACCTCTGTCAAATGTACATGCCCTGCAGAAAAAAATTTCTAAAACAAACGAAAAATATGAAATCTGAGATTCAAAAGGAATAAGAAACTTGCCAAACAGGCTAGCGCAATGGCACAGATGTAATGCAACATTATATCATGTTGAAGCCATGTGTGAAGATATCAAGGTCACATCCTGAGATAAACCTGTACATACTGGGTACATGTGTGCCTGTGACCCTGGCTTGCTAAAGCTAGAAGTGGATCAAATCATGGTGTTACTACCCTATTGGGGGTGACTGACTGTCTCTAATGCTGTCCCTATCTCTGAATAAATAAATAAACTTAGAAGTTCAAAAAAAAGAAGAAACTTAAAATAATAGAATTAGAATGCAGTGGGTCTGAAATTAAAAACCTAGTGCTTATGAAAAACTACCACTCAGTATTTCAAAATTCTTAAATAACACAATAAGCAAAGTGTTTGTTTTGATCCTGTAAACAAATGAAAGACCTAAAGTTGTAATTGTTCAGGTTTTTAGCCCATTTCTGAGATTAGCATGCAGTCAATAACTATGTCTTCTCTTGGTGGTGACTTCAATATGGCACAGTTCCTAGAATCTTGACACACTAGACACATAACCTCCCTGTGAGTGTACAAGGCAAAGTCAGAGTGCAGAGAAGAAAATTTTTTTAAGGAGTAGAATTTTGCAAGCCAAGATTCTGGGCAATGTTATGTATTGTGTGTTAATAAAATTAACTCCATTTTAACAGGGATAAATGTTTACCAAACTAAATTTAATCTGCCAATACATGTGAGGATTCATGGGTCTCATAAGCAATAGAGGGGGGGGGGGGAATAAAGTGTGATGCTTTCTGAGATATTATGTTCCCAAGGTTCCCAGACAAACTTGTGACTTAGAGTATTTGCTAAATTCTTTTTTTTCTTTTTTTCTTTTTTCTCTTTTCTTGGAGAGGTTTTTGCTATAGGGCGCGTGTGCTCGCCAGACAGAGAGAGACAGAGAGATAGAAAGCGAGAAATCATCCCCCAGGGGGTATGGTCACGCCACAATCCCTTCTCCTCCATTCTCCTCTCGGGATCTTGGGCACGCACGCACACGCGCCCTGCGTGAGTTTAAGCCACCAGGTCCGGGACGCAAACCGCGGTTGACTATGTGGGAGTCCAGCGACATAGCCATTACACTAACTGCTGGTCCCAATTCTTTTTCTTCTTAATTGTTCTCTTCTTCACAGGCTAAGCTTTAACTGAAAAGTAATAGTAGGCTTTCCTTTTATCTTTATTTCTTTATTTTTAAAGTTTCTTTTATACGTTCAACCAATATACATTACTTAGCTTGTAAATAAATTTTCCAACATAAATACACTTCACACAAGCCCAGTTGAGGATACTATACACATTATCACTAACAGATAATAATCCATTTCTGTGTCCCATAAATGTCTTTCTTATGCTTAATGATATAAATTATAATTGTAAACCCGAGGGACAAAACTTATCTTACTGTCAAACAATAGGTAATTTATACGTTTCACTGAATGAACAATGTGTAACTGAATATAAAGTTTAGAATCAGATCTATCAATAAAAACACATAGTTTAATCTTTTGATTTCCAGTAGCAGCATTTAGTGAGTTTTCCAATAGTATAATCTCTTTAGTTATATAAAATAAATTCTTACAAACTTGGAATACAGAAGAATTCTAGGAAAGAAATATTTAAATAGTAGGTTATGGCTTACAATAATTTCTCTCTTATATGCTTTCTTGAATTCACATCAAAAGAAACTGCTTCTTCATTCACTCAGACCAAGTTGAACACAGAAGAGCTCTTCTGTGAGAAGGAACATAGGTAAAAACAAACAAAAATGGAAAAGAGAAAATAAAGGAAAAATAAGCATTCAAATAATCAAGTTTACAAAAGGTTGACATTGCAACTTGTCATAGTTTCTATGATTCATAGACTATTTTGCATGGCCTGAGGGAACCAGGAGACATTTATCTTTATTTTGTGAATCAATGAAATGTGGGAAAAAATGAAAAAGGAATGGAAAACAACTGCAGATACCAGAGACAGTGTGGAAGGAGGGGGGAAATGGCAGAAGATGAGAAATATATATACAAGAAACAAGAAATGGAAAAATATTTGACAATAACATGTATGTTTATTTCACTTTACAGTGTATTCTGGATGGTAAATCACATTTTGTATGCTGTTATGGTGTTCAGTGAAAAAATGTAAAATCAACAAATTAGTTAAAAAATAGAAGACTGAGCTGGCCACGAGAGCAAAGATCTAGTGATTTCAGAGATAAGGCAATCAAGAGGTTCTGCTGACAGTTTACTCTGGTAGATCCCCTGTATTTTTCTCTCTGTCTCTTTCTGTCTCTATCTTTCATTTGTTTAATTTTTATTTTTAAAACATTTTTTAAGGTGAAGTTTTTTTCTTGGCTATGAAATTCTCCTTATCTTGGTAATAAACCCCTCCCCTTACCCCCTCCCATCTAGGCAAACAGAAAGGGCAAGCCAGAAGATGATAGAGTTTACTATGAGAGTTGAGATCTAGTGATTTTGCATGGCATGCGGTTTTCACTTTTTGTTTTTTTTTTTTTAAATGAACAAATACTTCTTTTGTTTGCCTGCTTGCTTTTTCCATTTTTCTCTTTTTTCTTTCTCTTTTTCACCGTTTTCTTATACTTTTTCTTTATCTCATCACTTTGCTACTCATCCTACACCCACTGAGTGTCTAGACAAGTCTAAGAGAAAAGTTGCCAAAATCCAAATACTATTTGGGTACTCATATTTCTCAACTCCCACTGAATCTGTGACACAAAGGGGAAAAATGTAATGCCAAAGAGTTTAAAGACCACATCCTCATGTGCACCTCTAATCACTCAGATTGATCTTCTAGAAATTAGGAAAAAACAAATAACCAATCAGATGACTAGAAATTACCACAGGGGCAGAAGAAATATGAAAAATCAAGAAAATACCTCTCCCCCAACGGAAAAGAATAACTCCTCTTCATCCATAGACAGAACAATGGAACTTATGGAACTGTCTGATAAAGAATTTAGAGTATTCATAGTTACGAAACTAACAGAGATGAAAGAGAAGAGAGACAATGAACACCAGAAGAAAAAAGCTGATGAGTTCCAGGAGGTGAGGAAGTTCTTGCAAGAGCTGAAAGAGAAAATACACACCAAAAAGAATCAAATGGAACTGCTGGAGATGAAGGCTATAATACAGGAAGCCAAAACCTCCTTTGAAAGTATTAAAAGCAGACCAGATCATACAGAAAATCAAATCTCAGCTATAGAAGACAGGATTGCTGGACTAGTAAAATCCACCATGAAGACTAAGAAAATATCCCCCCAAAACGAGAATGATATATGAGAAATACTAGATACCCTTAAATGCCCAAACATCCGGATAATTGGTATCCCAGAAAGTGAAGAGACTAACAAAGGCATTGACAATCTGTTTCATGAAATCCTGGAAGAAAACTTCCCAAACTTAGAAAGGCAAAGATCCATACCCAAGAAATACAAAGGACCCCAAATAGGATCAATCTAAGAAGATCTTCTCCAAGGCACATAATAGCTAGAATGACCAAAACAACAAAGTCAAGATACTCAGATGGGCAAGAGAGAAAAGTCAAGTTACCTTCAAAGGATATCCCATCAGGCTAACAGCAGACCTCTCATAGGAAACAATGTGAGCAAGGAAAGAATGGGAAAATATATTCAAAGTGTCGAGTGAAAAAACAATTTTAACCAAGAATACTATATCCAGCATGATTATCCTTCATATGAGAAGAAAAGGCAAGAATATTCTCAGATAAACAAAACCTGAAAGAATTTCCAACACCAGACCAGCTCTACAAGTAGTTCTGAACGGAGTACTACCCCAGGAAAACTAAAGTCAGACACACAGAAATAAGAGTTCTAAAACAGCTAAGAAAATAGCCAGCTCAATGGTAGGGATAAGTACAGAGTTGAACGTTATCTTCCAGAATTTAAATGGAAAGATCAGACCACAACAGAAGATAAAGTTCATGAGTTTGAACTGGTGAAATAGAATTTTATGACTATTGACTAATACATTACTGATCTTCTATGCTTTGTTTTTCAGTGTTAAGGAGTTTTGTCTTCTCTCAAGCTGTGGACAGGTCCATGTACCTACTATTCAAACAGAATCCTAACCTGTTTTCTGGCTTTAATTATTAAGCAAAGTTCTCTTAACATTTTTTGATTTGGATTTATTAAAGTTAAAACTGCATTTCTTGAAATTAAAAAATGTATTTAAAAAAATACGTGTTTAGTGACCACAGTAAGCTATATAGCCTCAGCTATGTGCTAATTTATAGAATATTCATACTACCCACAGAGTTTCATGCCTAAAGTTAACTTTTGTTCACAGATATGTATATATCAGCTGAACTTACTATTTTTTTGAGAGATTTTTGCTATACAGTGTGTGTACTCACCAGAAAGACAGAGAGAGACAGAAAGTGAGAAATCACCCCACAGGGGGGATGGCCATGCTGCAATCCCTTCTCCTCCATTCTCTTCTTGTGATCTTGGGCACACACACACATGTGCCCGGCGTGAGTTTAAGCCACTGGGTTTGGAACTTGAACCATGGTCGACTACATGGGAATCCAGTGACATACCCATTTACGCCAACTGCTGGTCCCTAGCTGAACTTATTATTGAAAGTATTTAGATTAATTAAGATATTTTGTATATCAATACAATGTAGGAAAGAATAAAGGAGTGGAAAGCAAATGTGGATACCACAGGAAAAAAATGTAATAAACCATTACTGTCTCCCACAAATGTCTTGCCTCATTTTTTTTCCTAATTTTCTTTTCTATACTCTTCCCCTCTCCTACCCTCCTTCCACAGTGTCTCCAGTGTCCATAACTATTTTCAATGCTTTTATGTCCTCCAATCTTTCAGTCTCTACCACATTGTGTGGACAGTCGGTATATATAAAGACATACAATGTCTTTCTTTCATAGACTGTCTTGCTTCACTGAGTAATAAATATTTCATATTTGACCACTTCGTTTCAAATGTCAGGATCCTGTTTTTTTAATGTCAGAATAGTATATGTGCTACACTTTTTAAATTCATTCATCTGTTTCCTTTCTAAAATTTTTAGATTTATTTTTTTTTTTACTTACATAGTCTTCTTTGTGATGATTCTCTGTATTTCAAAAAGAGAGATCATGATAGGCAGCTAAGTTAGAAATAATTGGTGAAAAAAATATCAGGTGATCCACCTTTCTATGAGTAAGTTTAAAATTCTCATATTTCTCTTGGGAAAAATAAAACAGAAAGATGCATTTGAAACTTCCCATTTATTTTTCACTTGAGATGTACAAATCATTCTTTCAAAGAACCAGTAGGAGTGAGGCCTCAATTAGATTTTTTTTTCTTTTTGCTATAGGGTGCGTGCGCTCGCCAGACAGACAGAGAGAAACAGAGAGACAGAAAGTGAGAAATCACCCCCCAGGGGGGATGGCCACGCCGCAATCCCTTCTCCTCCATTCTCCTCTCGGTATCTTGGGCACGCACACACATGCGCCCGGTGTGAGTTTAAGCCACCAGGTCCGGGACTTGAACCGCGGTCGACTACGCGGGAGTCCAGCGACATAGCCATCACGCTAACTGCTGGTCCCTCAATTAGATATTTTTTAAGGCTTTATTCACTTTGTGACAGTACAATGATATGATAACTATGAAGTAAAAGTTAAGGAATATAGGTTTTTCTGGCAATTTGAAAGCTCTCTAGGGGCCAGCAGATCATGCAGTGGCTCAGGAGCTGAACTCCCACATTGCTGATCATGGTTTGAGTCCTTGACCTGGTGGCTTTTTTACTTTCTCTCTCTCTCTCTTTTTCTCTCTCTGGTGAGTGCACATGCCCTATATCAAATTATAAACTAATACTAAGAAGAAATATAATTAAATAAATACTGCTAAGAAGAGAAAGCCCTTTAAAGTAGCATACATAAACTTTGCTGTCCTAATCATCCCTCATCTACACTTACAATAAAGTTTTGTGCTAGTTCTTGTCTCTAGCTTTATGATATAGTTCTGTTATTAAGTATATCATAATAAGGGAATCAAAATGATTGTGAGTTAGTAATCCAGAGAAACTAAACTATGTTTTGTTGTTATGCAGTGACTTTCAAAAGAGTTATCTGATATAGAACACACATTATTATACCACTAAGTAAAATACAAATAGCTATAAATTTACTGTGTGAACCTATTTTTCTGTCATAAAATTAAATTATGACTACCAGTTTTTAAAACTGATTTATCTTTGGGAGCAGCAGATTGCATAATGGTTACATCACTGGACTCCCACATAGTCGACTGTTGTTTGAGTCCCAGGCCCAGTGGCTTAAAACTCACACTGGGCTGGGACCAGCAGTTGCCATAATCACTATGTCGCTGGACTCCCATGTAGTCAACTGCGGTTCAAGTCCCAGACCTGGTGGCTTAAATTCATGCTGGACGCATGTGCGTGCTTGCCCATGATCCTGAGAGGAGAATGGGGGAGAAGGGATTGTTCCGTGGCTATCCCCTCTGAGGTGTGATTTCTCGCTTTCTGTCTCTCTGTCTCTCTGGTGAGTGCAAGCACCCTATAACAGAAACATTTCAAAAGCAAACAAACAAACTCACACTGGGCATGTGTGTGTGCATACCCAAACTCCTGAGAAGAGAATGGAGGAGAAAAGATGGAACCACCACCTAGGGGGTGATTTCTCATTTTCTGTCTATTTCTTTCTGTCTCTGGCAAGCACATGTACCCTATAGTGAAAATCTCTGTCTAAAAGAAAAGATTCATGTTTTTTTCCTCCATAAGGTTGCATGTAAGTTGGAATGTAACTCGATATAATGGAGATTACTCCAAGTAAGGTCTATAATTTGTGGAACTGCTAATAAGATATTTGACCTCAATGTCAAGAGGTTTAAAAACTTCCCAGTATTCATTATTGTACTATCTGTCATTTTTTTTGCAGTTTCTATTTCCTAACTCCTAAATAAAGATTAGAAGAATATTTCAAAACAAATAAACAAACAACAACAAAAAATTTCCCAGAGGGAACTTAATCCAATCTTCCAACATGTAGGATCTTCTAATCTCATCTGTCAGAGGGAAGGAAATGTAAACTATGGAATTCTGGGTATAATTAAAGATAAAACAGCTAATAGCTTTTACCTCTTCCTCTTCCTCCATATTATTTAATTTAGTACCCTATGTTCTTATATAGCCTCATGTTTAGACTATACTTAACATATCATTGGTACTCAGAAGTATTTCAGTATAATAAAAATGTGAACTTAAGTCTAGTTTGTAGCAATGCAGAGTACCAAAAACTTTTGAGTTCTTGACCTAATAAGTATTTCAGCTTACCTAACTAAAAATAATTATGTTAATGTCCCTGTAAATTCAAAGAATTAAAAGTCTTTGGATTATGATTGCTATGGGAGTAATAATTCACAGTGGAAGGTGCTGAATCTGGAAAAAAAAGGGTAGAAAGATTAGAGCTGATTTCTTGAGAGAGATAACAGCAGTACAAAAGGCATAAAGGTAGTCATGTGGAAACCTAGACATTGGTTGCAGTGTTTTGGAAGAATGTGAAGCTGTCACAATAAATGGACTCTAATGAGAGACTACATAAAAGCTTAACTACAGGTAAAATTCAAATGACAAGAAAGAAATTGACATAGTCTAAGACATTCTGTTATCAACTTGTTTCATCATTTTTTTTTTTTTTTTTTTTTTTTTTTTTTTTTTTTTTTTTGCTATAGGGCTCATGCGCTCCCCAGAAAGACAGAGGGAGACAGAGAGACAGAAAGTGAGAAATCACCCCCAGAGGGGATGGTCATCCCACAATCCCTTCTCCTCCATTCTCCTTTTGGGATCTTGGGCACACATGCACACACACAGTCCACTACATGGGAGTTCAGCGACATAGCCATTATGCTAACTGCTGGTCCCTGTTTTATCATATTTTTAAAGACAGAGTATTGACATGTCTTGATCCACCTCCATCACACCTGGCTATTTTTCTTTAAACAAGGTCTTGCTATGTATTCCAGGCAGCATTAAACTCACAATTCTTCCACCTCAGCCTGCCCAGTCTGGGATTACAAGTGTGCACCACTACACAGCCTTTAGGTTAGATCAGGAATCAAACCTGAAAGTCTCATGTATTCCCAGTCTGCAAAGCATAGCATCTCAGCAGTGTGTGCAATGACAACTGGGCTACTTCATCATTCAAATGTATTTTTAAATATTTTTGTAATGGGGGAACCCCACTACATAAATAGATAAAAGCAGATCTTGTGTGATTGAAAACAGTTAAAAAGACCTAAAACACTATTGTATGGACCTCCCTTTCCAACTTCTTTTTCATTTGATCTGGTCCCTGAAATACTTCTGTGGAATACCAGAGTTCTACAAAACACAGCTTAAAGATAATTGTATCAGGAGACCCCAGAAACTCTCAGACAGAAGCCATTTTAAACTTGAGGTGTGTTCTGGCATATTCAGGGACCAAGGTGACTGAAACTCTGCTCTCAACCCCATCTTCCAGACCTCAGAAACTCTCAGACAGGTAGGGCAACCCCTGTCCTCTATCTGTCTCTGTCTCTCTGTCTCTCTTTACATTTTTTTCTTTTTTGATTTTTTTAAAACACTTGTTTTTACCTCAAGCCTTTCCTTTCTCTTGCTAATTTCAGAAGCAATTTTAAATCTGAGGTGTGTCCTGCTGTGTTTATGCAGCATGTCAGCATGCCACATGGTTTTCAATTTTTACCTTTAAAATTATTTTTTCTTTTTTGGTTGCTTTTGCCTAGTTTATGTTTTCCTGTTTTTCTTATTCTTTTCCTTTTTTTATCTTAACTTCTCACTCTGCTGTTCAGCCTCCATATACTGTGTGTCTAGACAGGCCTAGGTGCACGTTAGCCAAGCATCTGAATACTTTTAGGGTCATAGAAATCCTCAACCCTTACTGAACCTCCTTCCTGAAGGAAGAAATTTCTTTTGATAAATCTGAACTCAGAATCTTTCTGTGGATACCACATTGCAAAACACAGTTGAAGAGAGAATTTGTCACAAAAGTACCCTACAGTAAAGGAGAGCACATGATTTTACAGTTGCAGAAAATTTCTCTAAGCAATTAGCCAAAAGTAGATTCACCACCAAAAAATTAAAATTCAGAAAAGAGAGACTGCAGAGTGAGCAGCAGGGAGAAGAACAGAGCTGCAGAGAGAAGGTGACTTCTCTCCTCTCACATGCCTCTGAACTCTTAGTTGAAACCCTGTAGCTTGGTTCAGCTTCACCTATTCCCTAGAAACTATGAGGTCTTTCAAATATCCAGTTCCAAAGTCTAAAGCGCAGATTTCTTGGTGAGCATCAGGATAATGGAACTGCAGAGAGATTCCAATAAACTCCACCCACACACCTCAGAAAACTCAGAATTAACTCCAAGAAATTATGAAGATGCATGTAATCCATCAGATGACCAGATTCCACCGCAAAGAAACAAGAAATATGAGAAACAAAGAAAATATCTTTCTCCCAAGGCAAAAGAACAATCCTTTATCATTCACAGACAGTACAATGGAACTAGTGGAAATGTCTGCTAATTAATTTATAATATTCATAGGGACAAAATTAAATGAGATGAAAGAAATGAGAGAAAATGAACTCCAGAAGGTGTGAGAAAAGAGACGAGTTCCAGGTGGTGAGAAAGTTCTTCCACAATCTGCAAAAAGAAATACCATAAAAAAGAATCAAATGGAGCTGTTAGAGATGAAGGCTCTAATACAGGACATCAAAACCTCCCTCGAAAGTATTCAAAGCAGATTAGACCACGCAGAAGATAAAATTCCAGATGTTGAAGACAAAACCTCTGACCTAGGAAAAGCACCAAAAAGACTGAGAAAATAGCCAAAAAAATGATAATAATATACGAGAAATACTAGATACCATAAAGTGCCCAAACATCCAAATAATTGATAACCCAGAAAGTGAAGAAACTATCAAGGTATTGCTCATCTATTCCATAAAATTCTGGAAGAAAACTTTCCAAACCTAGAGAGACATTCAAATATCCCAACAGAAGAAATACAAAGGACCTCTAACAGAATCAACCCAAGATCTTCTCCAAGGAACATTATAACCAGATTGAACAAATCCACAAAGATAATATACTAAGACTGGAAAGAGAGAAACATCAGGTTACTTATACAGGTTATCCCATCAGTCTAACATTAGACATCTCATCGTAAACAATGTGAGCAAGGAAAGAATGGGAAAATATATTGAAAGTGTTAAGTGAAAAACAATTTGAACCAAGAATACTATACCTGGCAATATTATCCTTCATATTCATATGGGAATAAAAGATAAAAACATTCTCAGATAAACAAAATCTGAAAAAATTTACCAACAGCAGACCAGCTCTTCAAGAGATTCTGAAGGGAGTGCTTTAGCTAAGGAAAACTAATGACACACAGACAAATAAGAAAATAAAAATCAACCAATGAAATGACCAACTTAATGCTAGGAACAAATCGGAAATATCAATAATAACATTGAATGTTAACATGCAGGATTTAAACAGAAAGATCGAAGCACAGTAACACTGCATATTCAAATAGAAATTAATTACATGAGACTGAACTGGAGAGATAGAATTTTATGACTTTTGACTAAAATATTGCTAATTTTTTTACTATGCTTTGTTTTCCTGATTTATAGATTTAGCTTTCTTTTGAGCTGCTGATTAGTTCAGCAATTTGTTAAAATATTTTTTGTTTGATAGAAAGTGGTCAGATATGGAGGATCTATTGCTGAGTGAAGCAAGCCAGGATATGAAAGAAGGATATTGTATGTATCCACTTAATATATACCTACTATCCACACTTTATGGTAGAGATAGAAATATTGGAGGGCATAGCAGTGAAAATACTTAGGGATGCTGAAGACAGTGTAGAACGGGGTGGGAGAAGGGAAGAGTATAGAGAAGGATAACAAGAGAATAAATAGAAAGGCATGACATTAGTGGAACACAGAATGGTTTATTACCTGTTGATAACATGTATAGTATTCTCAATTAGACTGTTCTGAGAAGTATTTTATGTTGGGTAAACTCTTTTTACAAGCAAAATTATTCTTTTTACATATAGTGGCTGAATGTTTAAAAAATGAAAATAATTATAATCTGGAAAAAATGATGAAAAGCTATTTGATGATGATGTGTATAGTAATGTCTTTGTCTTGACTGATATGCATGATATTCTTTCTGGAAAAATAAATGTAATACACTGTAAAGGTATATGTGATTCAATGTAATATAAACAAGATTATGACAATAATAAATAAGAAATAATGCTGCAATAAATATTGATTTGCAAGCGCTTTTCTGACTGAACATTCCACTGTCCTTTGGGTAGATATCCAGAAGTGGGATTCCTGTATCAAATGGTAGTTCTATGTGTAGATCTTTAAGGAACTTCCATATTGTTCTCCACAGTGGCTGAACTACTAGTTTACATTCTCACCAGCAGTGTAGGAGAGCTCCCCTTTCACTATATCCCCACCAACACTTATCAATTTTTATATTTTCAATCTTTGCCATTCTGACAGGGGTTAAGTGGTATCTCATTGTGGTTTTAATCTGCATCTCCCTTATAATGAGGGATGTTGAGCATTTCCTCATATGGTTTTTGGATTTTCATATGTCTTCCTTAGAAAGATTTTTGTTCAGCTCATTTCCCCACCTTTTAATTGGGTTAGTCTTTTTTTTTTTTTTTTTTTTTTTTTTGTAAGCTGCTTGAGTTCCCTGTGTATTCTGGTTATCAGTCCATTATCTGAGGCATATTTTACAGAAATATTCTCCCATTCTGACAGTTGTCAATTCACACTAATTACTGTGTCCATTGCTGTGCAGAAACTTTTAGTTTTATATAGTCCCACTTGTCTATTTTAGGGATTATCGCCTGTTATTTGGGAGTCTTATTTAAGAAATATTTGCCTACCCCAATGTCTCCCAGAGTTTCCCCAGTATTTTCCAACAATAGCTTTATAGTTTGACGTCTTAGGTTTAGATCTTTGATCCATTTTGAGTTGATTTTTGTTAATGGTGAAAGATGGGGGGGGTGATTTCTTGCTTTCTGTCTCTCTGTCTCTATCTTTCAGGTGAGTGCACCCACCTTATAGCAAAAATTAAAAAAAAAAAAGAAAAACAAAAGGAAACAAATTTCCATACCAAAGAAATATATATGACCCCAAATAGAATCAACCCAAGAACATCATCTTCAAGGCACATTATAATCACAGACAAAGACAAGGTACTAAAATTGAAGAGGGAAATGTCAAGTTACTTACAAAGGTTACCCCATCAGGCCAACATCAGATTTCTTGTCAGAAACAATGCAGACAAGAAAATAATGAGGAAATATAGTCAAAGTATTAAATGTAAAACAATTTCGGGGCCAGCAGGTGGTGTGGTGTTTAAGATGCTGGGTTCTCATATGGTCAACTGCGGTTCAAGTCCTAGACCTGGATGCTTGTTTTCTCACTTTCTGTATCTCTCTCTCTCCCCCCTTCTGGTGAGTGCACATGCCCTATAGCAAATTAAAATAATAATAAATAAAATAAAATAGTAATTCTTAAAAAAAAAGAAAAAACATTTCAACCAAGAATACTATACCTAGCAAGATTATCCTTCATATGGGAAAAAAGGATGAAAACATTCTCAGATAAACAAAACCTGAAAGAATTTACCAATGCCAGACCAGCTCATCAAAAAGTTCTAAAGGAAGTGCTACACAGGAAAAACTAAAAAGTCAGATGGAAGGTTATAAGAGGATAAAAAAAAAAAAAGGAAAAAACAACCCAACCAAGGAAATGGATCACTTAATGATGGAAACATGTCCAGAAATATTAATATTAACATTGAACGTTAATGGAATAAAATCTCCAATCAAGAGACACAGATTGGATGAATGGATAATAAAACAGAAACCCTCTATCGGTTGCCTAAAATAAATACACCTTATGGATAAAGACATGCATAGACTAAACGTAAATTAGGGCTGGAAAAAGGTATTCCATGCAAGTGAAAATTCAAAACAGATTGGAGTTGTGATACTGAATTCAGACAAAATAGGCTTCAAGACAAGGAGTGTAAGAAGAGACAAAGAAGGGCATTATATAGTGGTAAAAGGGCTAATTCATCAAGAAGACATAACACGTATAAATATCTATGCTCCCAACCAAGGAGCACCTAAATATGTAAAGGAAAATCTTCTGGAGCTAAAAGGAGAGAGAGGGTACAATACTGTAATTCTTTGGGACCTCAACACCCCATTATCTCCTTTAGAGTGATCTAAACACAAAATAAGCAGAGAGATATCGGACCTAAACGATACTATATATCAAATGGGCTTGACAGAAATATATAGACTTTCCACCCTAAACCACAAAATATACATCTTTCTCACTTAAGCATGGAACCTTTAAAAAGATTGTCCATTTGATGGGACACAAATGAAGCCTGTACAGATTCAAAGGCATAGAATATATATCCAGCATATTCTCTGACCATGATGAAATTAAACTCAATATTAATTTCAAGAAACACCCTCTAAAATAGAAAAACACATGAAAACTAAACAACCTACTTCTTTTTATTTCACTTTATTTTATTTTAAGTTCTTTTATATATTCAATAACATTATTTAGCTTGCAAAGTGAATATTACAACATGTGTACATTTTTCCCAGAGCAGTTGATAATACTATAAAGTTATCTTCAATAGACAATTCCCCATTTCTTTGTCCTATTAATGCTCTGCCTCTCTATTTTTCTCCTTAATGTCCTTCCTCAGACTCTACTCCTTCACCCACCCTCTTCCCAACAACCTATTTTTTTTTTTTTTTTTGGAGAGGTTTTTGCTATAGGGCATGTGCGCTCGCCAGAAAGACAGAGACGGAGAGCTAGAAAGTGAGAAATCATCCCCCAGGGGGGATGGTCATGCCGCAATCCCTTCTCCTCCATTATCCTCTCGGGATCTTGGGCATGCACGCACATGCGCCTGGCGTGAGTTTAAGCCACCGGGTCCAGGACTCGAACTGTGGTCAACTATGTGGGAGTCCAGCTACATAGTCATTATGCTAACTGCTGGTCCTCCCAACAACCTACTTCTGAATAACTTCTTAACTACCACAGAAATTAATTCTGAAAAAAACAATTATGCAAACAAGTGTTAATGTGTACACAAATTTTCAAAATTGATAGGACATAACAAAAGCACTCATAAGAAGGAAATTCATAGCAATTAGTGTGCATAAGAAAAAATGGAGAGATGGCAAACAGATAACCTCACATCATGCCTCAGGTAATTGGGAAAAATGCCAGATTAAAATAAATAATAAATATTTTTTATCAGAAATAAATGAAATATAAAATAAATGAACTATACAGAAAATAAAGGAAAGCAAAATCTGGTTCTTCAAAAAAACTAACAAGAATGACTTACCATTAGCTAGATGATAAGAAAGAAACCAGATAAATCAAATATGTAATGAGAAAGGCAACTTTAGAACAGACACAATAGAAATACAAAACATCATTAGAAGATACTATGAGTGACTATATGCCGACAAACAAAAGAACATGGAAAAAAATGGACAAATTCCTGAATGCTTAAAATATTACCAAGATTGAATCAGGAGGCTATAGAAAACCTTAATAGACCCATGACAAGCCATGAAATTGAATCAGTAATAAAAAAAACCTCCCAACAAAGAAAAGCCCAGGTCCTGATGGCTTCACTTCTGAATTCTACAAAACTTTTAAGGAATAGTTAACCCCCATTCTACTCAAATTTTTTTTTGTAAACTGATTCATCCACTATGGAGAACAATATAGATGTTTCTAAAAGATCTGCAAATAGAACTACCATTTAATCCAGGAATCTCACTTCTGGATATCTACCCAAAGGACAGGAGAATGCTTAGTCAGAAAAGCGCTTGCACGTCAATGTTTATTTGTAGCATTATTCATAATTGCTAAGACATAGAACCAATCAAAATATTCACAAAAAGATTAATGGATTTAAAAAGTGTGCCACATATACTCTATGGAATACTTCTCAGCCATGAAAAAACAACAAGACCCTGACATTTGATAGAAAGTGGTCAGATATGGAGGATCTATTGCTGAGTGAAGCATCAGGATATGAAAGAAAGATATTGTATGTATCCACTTAATATATACCGACTATCTGCACTTTATGGTAGAGATTGAAATATTGGAGGGCATAAAAGCAGTCAAAATAGTTAGGGATCCTGAAGACAGTGTGGAACGGGGTGGGAGAAGGGAAGAGTATAGAGAAGGATAGCAAGAGAATAAATAGAGAGGCATGACATTAGTGGGACACAGAAATTGTTTATTACCTGTTGATGATAAGATGTCTAGTATTCTCAACTGGGCTGATCTGAGAAGTATTTCATATTGGGTAAATTCTTTTTACAAGCAAAATGATATATAGTGATTGGATGTTTTAAACATAATGAGAATAAAGATAGTAATAATCTGGAAAAATGATGAAAAGCTATTTGATGATGATGTGGATAGTAATGTCTTTGTCTTGACTGATATGTATGGTATTCCTTCTGGAACAAGAAATGCAATACACTTTAAAGATGTATGTGGTTTAATATAATATAAACAAGATTATGATAATAATAAATAAAATTTTAAAAAGAAATGACCTTTCTATGCAGATTTTGATGAGAGTCTTAATCCTGAAGGCGTATTCTATTTTATCAAATACTTTTTCTAAATTTATTGATATGATGATACCGTTTTAATCTTTCTGTTTGATCATATAGTATATTACATTTATGGTTTTGTATATGCTGTATCACCCTTTCATACCTGTAATAAAGCTACCTGGTCATGATGGTAATCTTTTTTTATATGTTGTTAAATATGATTTGCTAATATCTTATTGAGAATTTTTACATCTATATTCACCAGAAATATAGGTCTATAGGTTTCATTTTTGTCATGCCCTTGTCTGTTTTGTGGATGGGGGTGATGTATTCTTCATAATATGAATTTGGGAGGTTTCCATGTTTTGGGATCTTGTGAATAGAGTAGTATGAGAGTTAACTCTTTTTAAAAAGATTTTTAGTATTAAGTGAAGGCATCAAGGCCTGTGCTTTTCTTTGTTGGGAGGCTATTTATTATTGATTCAATCTCATTGCTTGTTATTGATCTATTCAGGTTTCTGTCTCTTCCTGATCCAATCTTGGTAGAATATATGTGTCCATGAATTTGTCCATCTTATCCAGGGTTTCTTGTTTGTTGACATATAGTTGCTCATAGTATCCTCTAATGATGCTTTGTATTTCTATTATGTCTGTTGTAATAGTGACCATTTACACACACACACACAGAGGAATATTATTCAACCCTAAAAAAGGAGGGAAACCTGCCATTTGGAACAACATTGATGAAGCTGGATGACATCATGCTAAGTTAAAAAAGCCAGACACAGAAAGACAAATACTGCATGAACTCATATGTGAAATCTAAAAATGTTAAACTCATAAAATCAAAGAGTGGTAGTTATTGTCTGTCCATTTAGCATTGCTATAATAGGATATCTAAAATCAGGTGATTGATTTTTTTTTTAGAAAAAGAGGGTTATTTGGCTCATAATTCTATGGGCTGAAAAGTCCAAAGGCATGGCACTGGCATCTGCTAGGTTTTGTTGAGTTTCCCATGATACTTCACCCCAAGGCAGAAAGCAGAAAGACCAATGGAAGCAAGCAAAGAGAGAAAAGCATGCCTATGGTCAACTTGCTCTATAATAACTCACTTCTGCCAAAGCTATTTAGTGTGAATTCACTCTCTTCCACAGAAACCATTAATCTATTCATGAGAGATCAGCCCCTACACCCCAAAGATCTCTCTTGTACCATCATCCAACACTGCTCCACTGAGTGTCAAGTTTCAATGTAAGTTTTGGTGGGGATGCTCAAACCAGAGCAGTTACCAATGGTGGGGGTGCGAATAATGGAGATAAACCAACAGGTCAAAGTGTACAAACTTCCATTTATAGATAAATAAGTTCTAGAGATCTAATATAGGTCACAATGACTATAGTTAATAATAATGTATATTTGAAATATTCTAAGAGTGATCTTAAGTGTTCTCAACACAGAAACAAAAACAAAAACAAATGGTAACTATGTGAGGTGTTGCAGATGTCATTTAGGTTGATAGTGATAATTATTTCACAGCATGTACATATAACAAATCATCATGCTATATGCTTTACATATATACATTTTTTGTCGATCATACCTCAATAAAGCTAAGGGGAAAGTCCTATGGAATCAGCTAAAGTTGAAAAAATCAATCAGTTGATCTAGATCTGAGATTACAAATAGCAAACTCAAATATACAGAAATTAATCAGGCAATATAGATAAATAAAACAAGTCAAGAAGAGGGAAAATTTTCAATCTAATGGGGGTAGCTGCTACTTAGTTCCAGCCAGTTGCTACCATTTGATAAAGCAAGCCCAGGATTGCCAAATCTGGTTTCCAAAGAAAGAAAGACTGATTTTTTAAATGTTAAAATCTCTTAATTAAAAAAAAAATATATATATATATTGGCTGAATTCTAAAACCAATATGTAGTTTTACGAAACAAATGTAGCCTGAATCAGACACGTAGTTTGTAGTGTTTGGGAGGTGAGCAAGAAGTCACGACTTAGAAGTGTAGTTGCAAGAACAAAATAAATAATATAGTGCGGCCGGTGGGTGGCATGGTGGTTAAAGGTGCTGGATTCCCACATGGCTGACCATGGTTCGAGTCCTGGACCTGGCAGCTTGCTTTCTCTCTCTCTCTCTCTCTCTCTGTCCCTCTCCGGTCAAATTTAAATAAACAAATGAAGAAATAATAAATAAAGTTAAATAAAATAATTTAAAAAATAATAAATAAATGGTATAGATTATGATATGAGAGCAGGTCAACTTAGTAAGCTGGAGGTAGTGTCAAATACAAGAAAAACAATTTTTGGAAAAAGTATGATGTTGTCTGAGCCTTAAAGTCATAAGACATGTAAGTAAATGGAGAGTAAGGTGGAAAACAAAAATCCAGGTCAGGGAGTGGATACAGCATAAGTAAAAATGTGAAGCCAGGAATGAACCTGGCATTTTTTAAGAGGATTTTGCTATAGGGCACGTGCACTCAACAGAAAGAAAGAGACAGAGAGATAGAAAGTGAGAAATCACCCCCCGGGGGGATGGCCACGCCGCAATTCCTTCTCCTCCATTCTCTTCTCGGGATCTTGGGCACACACGCACACGTGCCCGGCGTGAGTTTAAGTCATGGGGTCCGGGACTCAAACCACAATCAGCTATATGGGAGTTCAGCAACATAGCCATTACGCTAACTGCTGGTCCCTGAACATGACATATTTTGACCACAAGTGAAAGAGCTGACTCCAATAGAAAATTCACGTTTAGAAATAGCAAGAGGTTTCTTCATAAAAACTGAAATCCAATTGTCAAGAATCTTGGATTCCAAAATAAATAGTCTTTTCATAAGATGTTAACTAATGACCTCGATCTAGAACCAATATTATCAAATGAACTTTACTGTCCTGCTCCTTTTAGACTCTAGTTAAAACCACTGACAATTTCAGATTCCCAAGATGTTTTGTAATATACATGCAAGAAACTTTCTGTATAAAAATTATTTTACCAAGAACTTTAGAGACAATTACGGAGCTTCTCTCCTTGTGCATATGAAAGTGAAGAAATTATCATTGAAAAAGCCCTTTTGGTAGAGTGAGATGTGTTTTATCCCCATTCCAACAACCCTCACTCTCCATATCACTGTATCAACCTACCATCCTTTTTTCCTCTTTCTTCCTACATAACTGACAGGCTCAACTTCTCCAACAATACTTGTGTTTGTGCCCAGGAAAGATTAGAAAACATATTCTGATTAATAGTATCCCCTTAGAGGAAAGCATATTTGAGTTACAACTACATTCCAGCGCAAATGTTGAAAATCACCCCAAATTATTATAAACAGGATTTACATCAAGGTTTTTGCTTAGCTTTTACAAAGAAGAAAAAAATACTTTGTGGGAATGCATAGGCAAATAAAACATTTTGTAAAGGTGATGAGTAAGGGATTGTCTCCATAAAACATAATGGTATAGATGTTACTATTAAATAATTATCCTTCTAATGAATCATAAAAATATAAAATATAGGTACAAGCAGGTGGTAAGTAGTTTAAGAAACTGAACTCCCATGTGGTCAACTACAGTTTGAGTCTCCAACCAGTGGCTTGAAACTCATGCCAGGCATATGTGCATGTGTGTCCAAAATCCCAAGAGGAGAATGGAGAAGATTTTGTGGCATGGTCATTTCCACTGGGGGAAAGTGATTTCTTACTTTTGTCTCTGGCAAATACACATGCCCTATAGCAAAAATCTCTCAAAACATGCAAAATATAAAGTGAGTGTGTGATTGAGTTTCAGACCCTAATGGTAAATGGAATTTATTTCTTTTTCAATGAAGTTGGAGTGCTTAGATTTCATATTTTTTCCCCAGTCTAGCTCATTAGTTGTAACATCAAAAATAAAATGAGTCAGTACTACGCAGCTTGAAATTTAAGGCAGTATTCTACTTTGGGAAAATTCTTTCACAGTAGTTAACTTATATCTCTTCTGCCATATTTAAAAGTTATCATATTTCCTTCTTTTTTCGTTTTGCTATGGGACATGTATGCTCACCAGAGAGACAGCTCACTAGAAAGACATACAGAGACAGAGAGAAAGTGAGAAATCACCCCCCAGGAAAAATGGCCATGCTGCAATATCTTCTCCTCCATTCTCCTCTTGAGATTTTGGGCACACATGTACATTGTCCCAATGTGTTTCAAGCCACCAGATCTGGAACTTGAACCACAGTCAACCACATGGGAGTCTAGTACCTTAACCACTACGACACCTGCTGGCTCCCAAAAGTGTTATATTTATGATGAAGGCCATTTGGTGACCTTAAATTGGAAACAAAATGTCACTGGCTTCCTTTTAACTCTGAGCACTCATTCTGTAATAGGCTCAAAGGGCCCACAGGTGGCATCTTGAGATAACCAAAGTATGTTTGTGAAACCCCCTAGGAAGGCGCTTTCCAAAGATAGACACTGCTTCCTTCATTTGCAATATGGTTAAAGTTGACTTTAAGGTCTAAGGCTGAACTTATTGTTTTGTTGTAGCTTGGGTCTACTTTTGAGGCAGTTTCAGTAAATTGGTTTCATAAGACTCAAATGAAAATTACCTTCCACTGGCACTCATTCCATGAGACTGATATAGGTGTGGTGTGTTGGAAGGGGAGGAATAAAAATGAAGGACATTAATGGTCCTATTAGTTGTGGTTCTGGATTTCTGCCTCAGGTATTTGTGATGTTTAGTTTTGGGTGTCAACTTGACTGGACTAAGGAATACCTAGAAATCTGATAAAATATTATTTTTGGAGTGTCTCTGGGGTATTTTCAGAAGAGATTAACATGCAAACCTGAATAAATTAAATGTGAAAAGACTACCTTTTATGGGGACAAGCATGATCTAATCACCAAGAGACCCAGAGAGAATAAAAGCAGAAAACAAATTAATCTCTTATGAGATAAAGCAAGATAGATTTCTGTTGCCTTGGACATCAGACATCAAGAGTTGTGGGTCTCCATATCCTAGTATTACTCTAGTCCCCTCCTCACTCTAAATCCCATCCCAGTTTCTTGGAATTTAAGTCTCAGACTGTGATTTAGAGAATCAGCTTTTTTGCCTCTGAGGTCTTTGGACTTTGATTGATTCATGCTACCAGAATACCAAGATCTCCATCTTGCAGATGGCCTATCATGGGACTACTCAGCAGCCATAATAGTGTGAGTTTATTCTCCCAAAACATCTTCTCTTATATATATATATACAAACATATTGGTTCTTGTCTACTTAGAGAATCATAACTAGTACACCACCTTTTTACTTAGCTATTCCTTATAGGAACAGGAAGGAAAGGGAAGAAGAAAGACTGAGTACTCAGTTAGAAAATAATTTAATGAAACTTAAGATACCACTAAATTGGTAAGAGACCTTCTATAGATACCAGGGTGGTTGAAAGTCAACAAAATCTCTAACAATCCAGCACAGTACTAGCAATGTAATGTGTAATTTTAAGTTTCACCAATGATAATGGTGAAATTAATTAATAAAAGAAATAAATTCCATTTGTCATTAATGGGAGTTTTAGCAAATTCAGGAAAGTGCTTATGCTGGTCTATCTGAATCACAAAGTCATTCTAAAACTAATCAGAATAGGTATACACCTATGTATTCTGATTTTAAGGCAATGACTCCACACTTGCTTCCAAATATCTTCTTCTAGTATCATATCATATCCTCTTTTCCTACCAGATTCAAATCTCTGTAATGTATTCTTCTGGGCCAGACAACAATAAGCTTGTTTCTAGGTAAAAATGTATAAGGCTGCTGGATAAGGAAAACCTTTAAACCTCTAAGCACATTGGGGGTATGACCATTTTGACCAGTTGATCACCCTAACAAGTCTGTCTCCTGGATTTTAGGATAGAAGAAAAGAAGCAGAATAAAAGGGAACACTGGAAGTTTTGGAGTTCTGAATTCCAAATAGTGGGGTCAGCAGAAACTGGAGAGGATGGTCCAGGAATGATGGGTCACATGAGATAGAGAGATGCCCGAAAGCATACAAATCACCAAAATAGCTGGAACATCAAACAGGCAAGAGAGCCAAAAAGATAAAGTTACCTACTTCACTACTTTTGGCAGTAGCACAACAGATCATATACCTGTTCAAAGCTCAAGGAAAAGTGATGTTCAACTTAAAATGTTAGGTATTCACTTTTTAAAATCATTACCTTCTCTTCTTTGAAGCTTTTTGCCAATGCCATACATCCACAGATATCATTCTTACTGAGACAGTAAATATACAGATAATTCCCAGATATTACATATAATTGTAACTCTGACCCCAAACCTACATCAAAATCTGTCCAGAAAACCAAGCCATTATCTACAATAACCAGCTCAGGAAGCCAGTTATCTATAAGTAACACTTGTAGAAAGTCAGATGGCTATCTCTACCAATCAATCCAAAAAGCAAACAATAGCCCCTGGAACAAGTGGTCAAAAATAACCAGGACTTGACTAATATGTGATAGCCTCCCTTATTTGGAAGATATTTCTAATCTAAGATCTTCTTCAACCTAAGGATAAACCAGAGGAAGTCAAATATACATCTCTATGGCTAGGTCCATCACCTAGTGGTTAAAAGAGCTGGATCTCATGTGACTAATGACACTGCTTAAGTTCCAATATCAGTGGCTTGAAAAAATACTCGGCATATATGCATGCATGTCCCAAATATTGACAGGATGGAGAAATGGAGAAGGAACTTCAGTGTGACCACATCCTATGGAGCATGATTTCCCCCTCTCTATCACTGTCACTCTTTCTCTCTCTTGTGAACACATGTGCTTATAGCACATTTCTTAAGAATGCATCTATAAGCAATGATATAAGATGCTCCTCTTCTTTTTAGTCTACTGACAGTTTCCCTATGCTAATAGCCTCCAATCAGGACATATTAGGAGTGTTTCATTTCTTTATACTATAAAACTTTCTTGCTCTGCTTGTCTTTCAACCTTTTCCAAAATGCAAGTGGTGGTGACTGACTCCCTTCCTATAGCAAGCACTGAATAAATAACTTTTACCTGTTATCACTTGATTGGTCTTTTTTTATCTTCGCATTGCTTCAGAAGTCTTTTTAAAACATTTTTATTGCCAGTGCACACGTGTGTGAGTGTGTATGTGTGTGTGTGTGTGTGTGTGTGTGTGTGTGTTAGAGAGAGAGAGAGAGAGAGAGACAGAGAGAGAAAAGGATAGAGAGAGAGCAAGAACCCTCCAATGGGGCAAATAGCTTTTAGAAAATAAATCTTCACACTGTGATCGCCAAGTCTCAACGAGTCAGTTTCACTGGGGCACACTTGTGAATCTAATGTGCTCCAGAAGGTCCTGAAACACAAAACAAGAACATTTTCCATGTGGTACAGTTTTATTATCACGGGGTCACTACCTATCCCCAGGCCTTGAAGTCTTGAATCCAACATCTAGTTTGTTCTCAAACTAAAAACTTGATCACATCATTTCCATTCTCTCATCCCTACTTATAATATATGGATGGATTGCCATAACGTATTTTTTCCCTTTTATATATATATATATGTAACACACATATATATATATGTAACATATGTGCTCACCAGAGAGAGAGAAACAGAGAGAGAAAATCACACTCCATGGGAAACGGCCATGCCACAATGATTTTCTCCTATTCTCCTTTTAAAGTTTTGGACATAAACTCATGAATTCATCATGTTTCCCAAAAAGCCAGGTCCAAAAATGCTCAGTTGGCATTGTGGGATCCAGCTGTTTTAACCACCATACCACAGGTTGGCCCAAAATATATGTATTGTTTTAACAGAAAGTGGGATGATGGTTAAGACACTGGACTTGACTCCCATCTTTTGACCCCTGGGCCAGGAACTTCGAGGGAGGACTGCCCCCTGTAGCTTCAGCCCAAGGATCCCCAAGCCAGAGACCCCTCTGTAAGCCAGGTACACTATTTTTTTCCTTTGTTTTTCCCTCCTTCTCCTCTTCTTTCATTTGTAAATTTCTCTCTTCTCATTACCACATAGGAATGCCCTCAGTCCTACAGACACCCCACTCCCATCTTTCGGCCCTTGGTGAAATTTTCTTTATTCTACTTATTATTTCTTCCCACTTATTTGGTCCTCACTTCCTTTATCTACACCATTCCTGGCGGTTTAGATAGGTTTAGAATTACAGTTCTGAAATATTCTAGTATTTTAAGGCTCTCTGGGATCCTCTTTTTCATTGAACTACCTGTGAAGGAGACACTTTTCTTTGCACACTTGAAGAGAATACTTTTTCTTGGATCACATTGCTAAACACAATAGAAGAGATTTTGGCTGTCTTCATTACACATCAAAAACCAAACACACTTGCTCCTATTCGAGGAAATGTTCTCTTAAAAGGTTTTTCAAAGGGAACACATCTCCCAATGGTTAGAAGTAGAAGAAGAACCTCAGGTCTGAATAAAGCAGGAAATATGTCTCCATCAAAAGAACACAGTAACTCCCTTCCTTTTCTTGAAAAAATAGAGGATGTTACCAAAATGTCCGAGATAGAATTTAGAACATTCGTGTGGAACAAATACTATGAGCTGGAACAGAAAAGAGACAATGAACTACAGGAGATGAGAAAGTCCTTCCACAATATGAAGGTAGAAATGGACACACTAAGAAATAATAAGATGGAACTATTAGAGGTGAAGTCTGTAATACAGGAAATCAAAAACTCTCTCGAAAGCATTAAAAGTCGATTAGACCATGCTGAAGGTGGTATCTCTGATGTAGAAGATAAAACTTCTGACCTAGAGAAAACCACCAAAAAGATAGAGAAATAACAAACAAACATGAGGATAACATACAAGAAATGCTAGATTCCATTAGACATCCTAACATCTGAATAATTGGTATCCCAGAAGATGAAGAAACTAATAAGGGCATGGAAAACCTATTCCATGAAATCTTGGAAGAAAATTTCCCAAGTATAGAGAGGCACTCAAGCATCCAGACCCAAGAAATACAAAGGACCCCACATAGAATCAACTCAAGAAGATCTTCTCAAAGGCACATCTTAGCTAGACTGGCCAAGACCACAGATAAAGACAATATACTAAAATTGGCAAGAGAGAAGTGACAAGAGACTTACAAAGGTTATCTCATCATGCTAACACTGGACCGTTCAATGGAAATAATGCTATCAAGGAAAAAATGGGAAGACATACAGAAAGTATTAAGAGAGAAATAATTTCAACCAAGATTATTGTATCCTGCAAGATTATCCTTCATATGGGAAAAAAAGATTAAAATCTTCTCAAACAAAACCTGAAAAAATTTGCTAGCACCAGACCAGCTCTTCAAGAAACCCTGAAGAAAGTACTGTTCCAGGAAAACTAAAGAAGTAACAGCCAGGAACAAAGGAGTAAAAGGCAACTAAGACAATGGCCAACTTAAATGTCAGGACAGATCCAGTAACATCAATAATAACATTGAATGTTAATGGATTATATTCTCCAATCAAGAGACACTGGCTGGGTGGATTAAAAAACAAAACCCCTCTATCTATTGCCTACAGGAAACCCACTTCATGGATAAAGATATACATAGACTGAAAGAGAAGGGTTGGAAAAAGATTTTCCATGAAAATGGGAACTAAAAAAGAGCTGGAGTCACAATACTAATCTCTGACATAATAGGCTTTCAAAGAAAAACTGTTCGAAGAGACAAAGAAGGGCACTATATTGTAGTAAGAGGGTCAATTGGTCAAGAAGATATAATGCTTAATAATAGCTATGCGCCTAATACAGGAGCACCCAAATATGTGAAGGAAAGACTGCTAAATCTAAAAAGGAAGATAGACTGCAACACATTAATTGTTGGAGACCTCAACATTGCACTATCCCCTCTGGATAGATCATCTAGACAAAATATAGGTAAAGACATAAAGGATCTAAACAATATCATAAATCAAATGGACTTAACAGATATCTATAGAACTTCACATCCCCAAACCTCGACATACACTTTTCTCTCACCTCCATATGGAACATTCTCGAAGACTGACCACATCATAGGGCACAAAGCAAGCCTCTACAGATTCAAAAGCATAGAAACTATACCCAGCATCTTCACTGACCATGATGGAATTAAACCTGAGTTTAATTTCAAGAGAAATCCTCAAAAATACTCAAATACATAGAAACTTAATAACCTACTCCTGAATGACTCCACAACTATTGAAAAAATAAAGACTGAAATCAAAAGTTTCATGGAAGCCAATAACAATGAGGACACCAGTTTCCATAATCTTTGGGACACTGCTAAAGCAGTCATAAGAGGGAAATTCATAGCAATTAGTGCACATAAGAAGAGCATGGAAAGAAGGCAAATGGATCACCTAACATTATGCCTCACAGAATTGGAAAGGCAACAGCAAAAAGATACAAAAAACTCCAGGAGAAAGGAAATAATAAAGATACGAGCAGAAATAAATGAAATAGAAAATGAATGAACTATACAGGACAAGGAAGGAAAAGTATAGACCAATATCCTTGATGAATATAGACGTGAAGATTCTCAACAAGATAATAGCAAATTGTATACAACAACTTATAAAAGAGATTATACATCATGATCAGGTAGGCTTTATCCCAGGAATGCAGGGTTGGTTCAACATATGCAAAACCATAAATGTAATACACCATATTAATAAGAAGAAAGACAAAAAACATATGGTCATAAAAAATTAATGCAGAAAAAGCATTTCATAAAATACAACATCCCTTCATGATCAATACTCAGCAAAATTGGCATACAAGGGTCATTTCTCAACACAATAAAAGCTATCTATGAAAAACCCATAGCGAACATCATCCTCAATGGAGAAAAGCTGAAAGCTTTTCCACTAAAAACGGGTACAAGACAAGGATGTCCACTTTCTCCACTGCTCTTCAATATAGTACTGGAAGTTCTGGCCATTGCAATCAGAAAAGAGGAAAAAATGAAAGGCATTCAAATAGGAAAAAAAGAGGCGAAACTCTCCCTATTTGCAGATGACATGATTGTATACATAGAAGACCCAATGGTTTCCATAAAAAAAATTCTGGAAGTAATACATGAATACAGTAACGTTGCAGGATACAAAATTAATATCCAGAACTCTATAGCATTTCTGTATACGAACAACAGGCAGACTGAAATAGAATTGAAAAAAGTTGTTCCATTTACCATAGCCACAAAAAGTATAAGATACTTAGGGATAAATCTAACCAAAGAAGTTAAAGACCTCCACAAGGAAAACTATGAGAAAATAAAAAAAGAAATTGAACATGACGCAAAAAAGTGTAAGGATATCCCATGTTCCTGGATTGAAAGAATTAATATAATCAAAATGGCAATTCTACCCAAATTAATCTACCTATTTAATGCAATGCCAATCAAAGTACCAGACACATTCTTCACAGATCTAGGAAAGACAATCATAAAGTTTGTCTGGAATCATAAAAGACCCCGTATTGCCAAAGCAGTTCTGCACAAGAAGAGTGGAGTGGGCGGCATCTCACTCTCTGACCCAAAAACATACTTCAAAGCTGTGGTAATCAAAACAGCATGGTACTGGCACAGGAACAGACAGGTGGACCAATGGAACAGAATAGAGTCCCCAGAAATGAATGCTCAAACATACATCCAACTGATTTTTGACAAGGGGTACCAGTCAATTCAGTGGGAAAAGGAAAACCTCTTCAGCAAATGGTGCTGGCAAAACTGGATCTCCACTTGCAGAAAGATGAATCTGAACCCCTTCCTTTCACCTCTGACAAAAATAAAGTCAAGGTGGATCAAAGATCTAATTCTAGGCCCTCAAACTATAAAACTGCTCCTGGAGAGAACCAGCAATTAGCATAATGGCTATGGCACTGGATTCCCACGTAGTCGATTGCGGTTCATGTCCCGGACCTGGTGGCTTAAAACTCACGCCAGGCGTGTGTGCGTGCATGCTCAAGTTCCCTAGAGGAGAATGGAGGAGAAGGGATTGCGGCGTGACCATACCCCCTGGGGGGTGATTTCTCGCTTTCTGTCTCTATGTCTCTCTCTGTCTGTCTGGCGAGCACTCGTGCCTTATAGCGAAAACCTCTTAAAAAAAAAAAAAAAAAAAAAAAAAAAAAAAAAAAAAAAAACTGCTCCTGGAAAACACCGAGGAAAATCTGGGAGACATTGGAGTAGGAAAAGACTTCTTAAATTAGACTCCCTTAGCAGAGTCAATAATCCCCAAAATAGACAAGTGGGATTACATCAGACTAAGAAGTTTCTGCATGGCAAAAGACACAGTGATTAGTGTGAATCCACAGCCCTCAGAATGGGAAAATATTTTTGTAAACTATGCGTCAGATAAGGTACTCATAACCAGAATTCACAAGGAACTCAAGCGGCTGTTCTGGAAAAAGACAATCAATCCTATTAAAAGATGGGAGAATGAGTTGAAAAAACCACTCTCTAAAGATGACATAAGAATAGCTAAAAGGCATATGAAAAAATGCTCAACATCCCTCATTGTAAGAGAAATGCAGGTTGAAACAACAATGAGATATCACCTAACCCCAGTCAGAATGTCTAAGATTCAAAAAACAAAAAATGATAAGTGCTGGCGGGGGTGTGGTGAAAAGGGAACTCTCTTACACTCCTGGTGGGATTGTAAATTGATACAACGACTGTGGAGAACAATTTGGAGATTCCTCCAAAATCTACAAATAGAACTAACATATGATCCAGCAATCCTACTCCTTGGTATCTACCCGATGGATAGAAGAATACTTAATCGAAAAAGTGCTTGCACATCGATGTTTATTGCGGCACTTTTCACGATTGCTAAGTCATGGAAACAACCTAAATGCCCACGAACTGATGAATGGTTAGTAAAACTGTGGCACATATTCTCAATGGAATACTATTCATCCATAAAAAACAACAAAATCCTGGCTTTTGTCAGAAAGTGAATGAATATAGAAGACTTACTGCTGAGTGAAGCAAGCCATGCTATGAAGGAGAGGCATTGTATGTCCCCACTTAATATATACTGAGTGTCTGCACTCTATGACTAAAACTAATTATCTAAAGGACATAGAAACACAGTATATAGATGTAAATACCAGATATAATGTGTGTGAAAGAGGAGAGTCTGAGGAAGGACATTTTGGGGAGGGGCAGGGAGGCAAAGCATTAATGGCACAAAGAGGTGTGGTATTATCTGTTGAAGATATTTTGTAGTTTTATCAACAGTATTAGGGACAAATGTTCACCTTTTGAAATATCCATTTTGTAAGACAAATAATAATGTGATTGAATGTATGGAAGAAAATGAAATGAAAAAGAAATAAAAGAAAAAAATAATAAATAAAGAATATCTTAAATAAAACTAAAAAAAAAAAAAAGACACTGGACTTCCACATGGCCAAACACAGTTTTAGTCCTGTATCTGGCAGCTTGCTTTCTCACTTTCCCTAGCTCTCACACTCTCTGTCTCTCTCTAGTAAGCACATATGCCCTATAGGAAATTAAATAATAAAAACCCAACTCCCTCAACACCAGACAACCTTCTGTCAGTAAGGAAGGCTGCTTTTTTGTTCTCTTTTCTTCTTACTTTTGTTAATTTCCTACTTCTCCTTAACACAAAGAACAGCCCTCAGCTCTCTAGGAGAGCCCAGATTCAACCCCAGTCCCCTGTCTGTAAGGGAAACTGAGGCAGGGTCAGTCACTGGCCCCAGCCCCAGCTCCAGTTTGAAGGTCAGCCCAGCTCCCCCAACCACAGAGCAGCCCTCAGTCAGTAAGGTAGGCTGCTTTTCTTTTTCTCTTCTTTCATTTGTAAATTTCCTACTTCTTACCAAAAAGAACAGACCCCAGCTCTCTAACAGAAATCAGTTTCATCTCCAGTCCCCTGGCCTGTGAAAGACACTGAGACAAAGCGAGTCACTGGCCCTGAACCCATCTCCAGCTCCGGGCCCAGCCCAGCTCCCCCAACCCTAGAGCTCCCTCTGTCAGAAAGGACAGCCCCTAGCTATACAGCAGAGCCCAATTCTATCTCTAGTCCCTGGACCTGTAAGGGACACTGAGGCATGGCCAGTGAATGGCCCCAGCCCCAGTTCCAGCTTTGGCTCTGCCCAGCTCCTCCAAACCCCAGACCCCCTTTTGTCAGTAAGGTAGGTTGCTTTTTATTATTATTATTATTATTATTATTATTATTTATTTTTTTAATTTCCTACTTTTCCTTATTCCGCAGGATAGCTCTCAGCTCTCCAGCAGAGTCCAGTTCCATCTCCAATCCCCTTGCCTGTAAGGGACATGGAGGCAGGGCCAATCACTGACCCCAGCCTCAGCTCCAGCTCTGGTTCTAGCCCAGATCCCCAACCCAAGAGCCCTCGTCAGTCAATAAGGTAAATTGCTTTTTATTTCTCTTCTTCTTCTTCTTTTTTTCATTAATTTCCTACTTCTCCTTACCTCACAGGCAGCCCCCAGATTTCTAGTAGAATATACTTCTATTTTCAGTCCCTTAGTTTGTAAGGAACATGGAGGCAGAGCCAAACACTGGCCCTGGCCCAAGTTCCTGCTCCAGCCCCAGCCCAGTCCCCCAACCCTAGAGTTCCCTCTGTCAGTAAGGACAGCCTGTCTTCAGCTCTACAGCAAATCCTAAATCCATCTCCAGTCCCCCGGCCTGTAATGGACACTGAGGTAGGGTAAGCCACTGGACTTTGACACAGCTCTAGCTCCTTCACTAGCTCAGCTCCCCCCACCTCAGAGCTCCCTCTATCAGTAAGCTCAGCCACCAGAACTCCAGCAGAGCCCAGTTCAATCTCCAGTTTCTGTCCTATAAAGGAAACTGAGGCAGGGCCAGTATCTGGCCTTGGTCCCAGCTCCAGCTTTGGCCTCAGCCCAGATCCCCCAACCCCAGAGCTCCCATCTGTCAGTAAGAGAAGCTACATGTTTTTCACTTCTTCTTCTTCTTTCTTTTGTTAATTTCCTACTTCTCCTTACCCCACAGGATAATCCCCAACTCTTCAGCTGAGCTCAGTTCCATCTCCAGTCCCCTGGCAAAAATCACACACTTCACTGGTGCACCACAATGCAACTTTCTCTTTATACTCTTTCATACTCTTTTTACTTCCGTGTTACATTGTCATATTATGCTCTTCTTGCACCCACCTAGAGGGACTAACTAGACAGGTCTAGAATCATAATTTTTAACTACACTAGCATTGTGAGCTTCCCTGGGATCCTCCCTTTTACTGAACCACATTTAAGAAAGGAGAAACTGTTCTTGTGACATCTCCTGTGGAGACCAAATTGCTAAACACAGCAAAAGAGAGACTTTGCACACATCAGTCCACAGGAAAAGAGAAGTACACTTGCTCCCAGTTGAAGAAACATTCTCCAAAAAGGTATCCAAATGTGAATAAATCTCCCAATGGCTAGAAGTAGAAGAGCCACAGGTCTGAATAAATCAAGAAATATGTCTCCATCAAAAGAACACAATAACTCCCCTCCATCTCTTGAAAAAACAGAAGTGACCAAAATGTCGGAAAAATAATTTAAAACATTCATGGTGACAAAATTCTGAGTTGGAACAAAAAAGAGACAACAAACTGCAGGAGATTAGGAAGTAGTTCCACAAAATGAAAGAAGAAATGGAAATGGACACTCTAAGAGATAATCAGATGGAACTATTAGAGATAAAGTCTGTAATACAGGAAATCAAAAACTCTCTTGAAAGTATTAGAAATCGATTAGACCATGCTGAAGACCTAATTTGCAAAGTAGAAGATAAAACCTCTGATGTAGAAAAAAATAAAACCACCAAAAATATAGAAAAAAATAACAAAAAAACCCCACAAAGATAAAATACGAGATGTATTGGATTCCATTAAATACCCAAACATCTGAATAATTGGTATCTCAAAAGGTGAAGAAACTAATAAGGGCATGGAATATCTATTCATGAAACCTAGGAAGGATACTTCACAAGTCTAGAGAAGCACTCACACATCCAGACCCAAGAAATACAAAGGACCTCACATAGAATCAACTCAAGAAGATCTTCCCAAAGGCACATCTTAGCTAGACTGGCCAAGACCACAGATAAAGACAATATACTAAAATTGGCAAGAAAGAAGTGACAGGAGACTTACAAAAGTTATCTCATCATGCTAAAACTGGACCTTTCAATGGAAATAATGCTATCAAGGAAAAAATGGGAAGACATACAGAAAGTATTAAGAGAGAAATAATTTCATCCAAGAGTATGGTATCCAGCAAGATTATCCTTCATATAGAAAAAAAAAAAAAGATTAAAATCTTCTCAGACAAACAAAACCTGAAAGAATTTGACAACACAAGACCAGCTCTTCAAGAAACTCTGAAGAGAGTCCAGTTCCAGGAAAAATAAGAAATGAACAGCCAGAAATAAGGGAATAAAAACCAACCAAGACAATGGCTAACTTAAAGGTAGGAACAAGTCTGGAAATATTGGTAATAACATTGAATGTTAATGGATTAAATTCTCCAATCAAGAACCAAAGATTGGCTGAATAGATAAAAAAAAAAAAAAAAAAAAAAAAAAAAAAAAAAAAAAAAAAAAAAAAAAAAAAAAAAAAAAAAACCAGAAGCCTTCTATCTACTGTCTACAAGAAATGCATCTCTTGGATAAAGACATGCATAGACTAAAAGTGAAATGCTGGAAAAAAGTATTTCATGCAAATGGGAACCAAAAAAAGAGCTAGAGTTGTGATATTAATTTCTGGCAAAATAGGCTTTAAAAGAAAAACTGTTCGAAGAGACAAAGAGGGACACTATATAGTAGTAAAAGAGTTACACAAGCAAGAAAATATACCGCTTATAAATATATGCACCTTTTTTTGGGAGAGGTCCTTTTTTGCTATAGGGTGCATGCACTCGCCAGAAAGACAGAGAGGGAGATAGCAACAGAAACCTAAAAATCACCCCCTAGGGGTGATTGGCCATGCACGCACACGTGCCCAGTGTGAGATTAATCCACCGGGTCTGGGACTTGAACCATGGTTGACTACATGGGAGTCCAGTGACATAGCCATTATGCCAATAGCTGGTCTGAAATAAGCATTCAACTTACAAAGGAGCACCCAAATACATGAAGGAAAGACTTAGATCTAGACAAAAAAAATAAGTAAAGAGATATATGATCTAAATGATACCATAAATCCAATAGACTTAACAGACATCTATAGAACTTACCATGCAAAAACAATAAAGTACACTTTTTTCTCACACCAACATGGAACTTTTTCAAAGATTTACCACATTATATGGCACAAAGCAAGACTCTACAGATTCAAAGGCATAGAAAGTATATCCAGCATCATTTTTGAACACGATGGAATAAAACTTGAGTTTAATTTCAACAGAAATATTCAAAATGCACAAATACATGGAAACTAACTTAATCCTGAATGAGTTCCCAATTACTGAAGAAATTAAGACTGAAATAAAAAGATTCACAGAAGCCAATGACAATGGGAACACAAGTTTCCAAATCTTTGGGATACTGCAAAAGCAGTCATAACAGGGAGGTTTATAGCAATTAGTGCACATAAGAGAAGATAAAAAGAAAGCAAATGGATAACCTAACACCATATGAGACAATTGGAAAAGCAACAGCAAAAAAAAAAAAAAAAAAAAAAAAAAAAAAAAAAAAAAAATCCAGAAAACTCCAGGAGAAAAGAAATAAGAAAAATCCAAGCAGAAATAAATTAAATAAAAAATGAACAATCTATACAGAAAATAAATGAAAGTAAAAGCTAGTTCTTTAAAAAGAAACAAAATCAATACACCACTAGCCAGACTTATTAAGAAGACAGAAAGGAACCTAGTAAATCAAATTTGCAATGAACCAGGTAACATAACAACAGACATAATAGAAATACAAAACATCATGAGAGGATACTATGAACAACTATATGACAACAAACCAGAAAATCTGGATGAGATGGACAAATTCCTGGACACATATAATCTACCGAGATTTAGCCAGGAAGATATAGAAAGTCTGAATAGGCCCATAAGAAGCCAGGAGATTGCATCAGTAATAACATCCCAACAAATAAAAGCCCTGGCCCTGATGGCTTCACCGCTGAATTCTACAAAACCTTTAAAGAAGAGTTAATCCTCATTCTGCTCAAGTTATTTCTAAAGATCCAAAAGGGTAAAACTCTCCCAAATTCATTCTATGAAGCCTCCATCACCTTTATCTTTAAAACAGATAAGGACAGGAAAAGGAAGGAAAATGATAAACCAATATTGCTGATGAATATAGATGCAAAACTTCTCAACAAGATACCAGCAAATTGTATCCAACAAAATATAGGAAAGATTATACATCACAGCCAAGTAGGCTTTATCCCAGGGATGCAAGATTGGTTAAACATACATAAAACTATAAATGTAATACACCATATTAACAGAAAGAAAGATAAAAACCATATGATCTTATCAATTGATGCAAAAAATTATTTGATAAGATACAACATCCCTTCAGGATCAAGACTCAGAAAAATTGACATAGAACAGTCATTTTTCAACACAATAAAAGCTATCTATGAAAAATCCATAATTAACATCATCCTGAATGGAGAGAATGTGAAAACTTTTGTACTAAAAACTGGCACAAGAGAAGGATGCCTACTTTTTCCATTTCTTGTCAATATAGTTTTGGAAGTCCAAACCAAAGCACTAAGAAAAGAGAATAAAATAAAAATGTAAATAGGAAAAGAAGAAGTGACACTATCACTATTTGCTGAAGACATGATTGTATCCATAGAACACCCAGTGGTATCCATATAAAAATCCTGTAAGTAATACATGGATACAGTAAATGTGCATGATATAAAATCAACATACAGAAATCTATAGCATTTCTATTTATAAACAGCAGGCAGACTGAGATAGAATTAAAAAAAATCTGTTTACCATAGCCACCAAAAGTATGATACCTAGGAATAAATCTTACCAAAGAAGTTAAAGACCTCCACAGTAAAACTATGAGAAACTAAAAAAATAAATTGAAAATGACAGAAAAAAGTGGAGGGACCTCCCATGTTCCTGGATTGGTAGAAATAATATAATCAAAATGGCCATACTACACAAATTGATCTACATATTTAACACAATCCTAATCAAAGTGCCAGAGATATTCTTCACAGACCTAGAAAAGAGAATCATACAATGTGTATGGAATCATAAAAGACCTCATATTGCCAAAGCATTCTTACACAAGAAGAGTAAAGTGGATGGCTTCTCACTCCCTAACCCAAAAATATACTACAAAGCTGTGGTAATTAAAAAGCATAGTATTAGCACAGAAAAAGACAGGTGGACCAATAGAAAAGAATAGATTCCCCAGAAATAAACTTCCAAACATATAGTCAAATGATTTATGACAACAGATACCAGTCAATCCAGTGCAAAAATTCAAACCTCTTTAGCAAATTGTACTGGAAAAACTGGGTCTCCCCCTGCAGAAAGATGAATCTGAACCCTAACTCTCACCATTGACAAAAATTAACTGAAAGTGGATCAAAGAGCTAAACCTAAGACCTCAAACTATAAAACTGCTGCTGGAAAACACTGGGGAAACTCTGGGAGACATTGGGGTAGGCAAAGACTTTTTAAATAAGACCCCCAAAGCAGAGTCAATAATACTCAAAATAGAATAGCGGGATTACATAAGATTAATAAGTTTCTGCATGGCAAAAGACACAGTAATTTGTGTGAATTGACAGCCCTCAGAATTGGAAAATATTTTTGTAAATTATTCATCAGATAAGGGACTGATAACCAGAATACACAAGTAACTCAAGTAGCTACCCCCAAAAAGATGATCAACCCTATTAGAAGATGAGAGAATGAGCTGGAAAAAACCACTCTCTAAGGAAGCCATACAAATAGCCAAAAAGCATATGAAAAAATGCTCCACATCTCTCACTGTAAGGGAGATGCAGATCAAAACCACAATGAGATATCACCTAACCTGTCAGAATGACTAAGAAAAAAAAATGATAAATGCTAGTGGAGGCGTGTTGAAAGGGAAACTCTCCTACACTGCTGGTAGGAATGTAAATTGGTCCAATCACTGTAGAGAACAATTTGGAGATTCCTCAAAGACATACAAATAGAACTACTATATGATCCAGCAATTCCACTCCTTGGTATCTACCCAAAGGACAGAAGAATTCTTAATCAGAAAAGGACTTGCACATTGATGTTTATTATGGCATTATTCACAATAGCTAAGACATGGAGCCAACTCAAATCCCCACGAACAAATTAATGGATTGAGAAAGTGTGGAACATACACTCTATAGAATACTTCTCAGCCATAAAAAACAACCAGACTCTGATTTTTCACAAAAGGTGAATGATATGAAAGATTTAATGCTGAGTGAAGCAAGCCAGGCTATGAAGGAATGACATTGTATGTGTCCACTTAATATGTACCAAATGGCCACACCTTATGAATGAAAATGAATGACTAAAGGATATAGAAACATAGTAAATGGTTGTGAATACCAGATATAGTGTGGGAAGAGGATAAGTTAAGGAGTAAAGTCTGAAGAAGGACATTAAAGGAGAAAAATAGACAGGCAAGTCATTTATATTATAGAGAAATGGGTTATTATCTATTGAAGATAACTTTATAACACTGTTAACTGGACTGGAAAGAAATGTACACAAATTGGAATATTCACTTTGCAAGCTAAGTAATATGTGAGTGAATGTATAAAAGAAATTGAAATGAGATAAATTAAAGAACAAAAAAGTTCGATTTACCCCCATAAAAGAAAGGTAATACATAGTTTCCATACTCTTAATACTTCTTACATTAGTACGGTACATTTCACTACTATTAATTTACCAATATCAGTACATTATTATTAACTAAAGTTCATATGTTACTCAGATTTCATTAGGATTTTATCTAATGTCCTTTTTCCTGTTCCAGGATTCCATCAAAAATAACTCCTTACATTTAGTCATCATGTCTCCTTATACTCTGTAAGACTGTGACAATTTCTCAGATTTTCTTCATTAATGATAACCTTGACAATTTCAAGGTATCTTGTATAATATACTTCTCTTGAGATTTGTGTGATGTTTTTTCTCATAATCCCACTGGTTTTATGAGTTTGGGGTGAGATGAACACAGAGATAAAATGCCATTCTTTACAGGTCAGTGTTATATACTATTAGTATGACTTATCACTGTTGATGTTGACCTGATTACCTTGCTGAGGTAGTTGCTTGTTAGTTTTCTCCAGTATAAATTACTCTCTTAATTAGCCTTTCCATACAGTCCCCTTTGGAAAAAAGTTATTATGAGTGGCTCACAATAATGTGAGGATTTATTTCCACCTTCTGTATGGCAGAGTGTATACATAAATTATACAGAATTCTTCGGTACCAGAGATTTATTCAGTCATTTATATATATCAGCATGAAGTAGTGGATATATATTTTATAATATGAATTTATATTGATGTCCCCAACTCTAATCAATTACCAACTAGCCTTTCCCCCTTAACTATAAATTCCTATTCTACCCCATTAAGAAATAGGGATCCTACTATCCATGATCTATTTATTTATTTATTACACTACACATGTATAGAAATATCAGAATTTAGTCTCTGCTTCCAGGAACAGTGCAAGGTGTGCTTCAGTGGGATGGAACTACAGAGAGATGTCTCACCTCTCCCCATATGCCTTTGAACTCCCAGGCGTGTTAGCTGGGATATGCAGGGTCCCACTCTTCCATGATCCCTTTGCCATTGGAATTTCTGGTTCCAGAAATGGTACAGGGTGAGCTTCAGTGGGATGGAGTTGCAGAGAAACCGTGGCTCACCTACCCTTACCAGTGACTTTTGGAATACCTAGTACCCTTTGAGACTTTGTATTTTACTGACCACACTATGTGGATCATGTGAATTGTATCTCTTCCTTTAGCTACATCCTCCAGCTTAGCATCGTGTATGCCTGCTCCTGAGATTCTAGAAAGGAGCCAAGCACCTCAAGCTGGCTACATACACCATTTTCTGACTGGAACATGAGGTTACCTATGAAGAACACACCATAGAAGTAGGGCACATCTTTCCCACTGACAATACAGAATAAAGTCCAAGAAATTTGAAAGAAAAATAAAATCCATTAGGTGACCAGAAACAGGCACAGATGCACAAGAAACATGAGAAACCACAAAAATATTTCTTTCAAGGGAAAAGAACAACTCATTTTCCAAAGACCAGTAAAATAGGACTCATGGAAACGTCAGATAAACAACTAAGGATATTCATACTGACAAAATTAATTAAAATAAAAGAGAAAAGAAATCATTAACTGGAGGAGATAAAGCAGTATTTCCACAATTTGAAGAAGGACATAGACACCATTAAAAATAATCAATCAGAACTGCTAGAGATGAAGGCTATAATGCAGGAAATCAAAACATCTAATTATCTAATAGTAGATTAGATAACACAGAAAATTGAATATCAGATTTAGAAGATAAAATCTCTGACCTAGAAAATAAAGAGAAAATAACCCCCCAAATAAGGAAAACACATATAAGAAATACTAGATATCATTAAAAGCCTGAACAGCTGATAGCTTCTACAGATTCGAAGGCATAGAAACTATATCAAGCAACTTCTCAGATCACGATGGAATTAAAATTGATTTTACTCTCAAAAGAAATGCTCAAAGATACAAAAATACATGGAAACAAAATAACCTACTCCTGATTGACTCCACTACTTCTGAAGAAATTAAGACTGAAATAAAAAGATTCATGGAAGCCAATATTTTAATTAATTGGTCAGGACATGAGTTTCCATAATCATTGGGACACTACAAAACCAGTCATAAGAGGGAAGTTCATAGCAATTAGTGCACATAAGAAGATGGAAAGAAGGCAAATGAATCACCTAACACAGTGCCACAGAGAATTGGAAAAGCAACAGCAAAAAATAATCTGAAAAACGTCAGGAGAAAAGAAATAATAAAGATCCAAGAGAAATAAATAAAATAGAAAATAAACAATCTACACAGAAAATAAATGAAAGTAAAAGCTGGTTCTTTGAAAAGATAAAATCGATACACCACCAGCGAGGTTTACTAAGAAGATAGAAAGGAACGAGGTAAATCAAATTTGCAATGAAGCAAGTAATATAACCACAGACATAACAGAAATACAAAATATCATTAGAGGATACTGTGAACAATATACAACAATAAATGAGAAAATCTGGATGAGATGGGCAAATTCCTGGATACGTATAATCGACTAAGATTGAGCCAGGAAGATATAGAAAGTCTGAATAGGCCCATAACAAGCCAGGAGATTGCATCAGTAATAAAACCTCCCAACAAAGAAAAGCCGTGGTCCTGATGGCTACACCTCTGAATTCAACAAAACTTTTAAAGAAGAGTTAACCTCTATCCGGCACAAGATATTTCTAAAGACCCAAATGGGTGAAACTCTCCCAAATGTATTCTATGAATCCTCCATTACCCTTATCCTTAAAACAGATAAGGAAAAGACAGGGGAAGAATACTATAGAACAATATCTCTGATGAATATAGATGCAAAACTTCTCAAGAAGATATCAGCAAATCTTATCCAACAACATATAAAAAAATGTTATACATCAAGATCAGGTAGGATTTATTCCAGGGATGCAAGATTGGTTCAACAAACGTAAAACTATAAATATAACACACCATATTAACAAAAAGAAAGAAAAAACGTGATCATATCAATTAATGCAGAAAAATGCGTTTGATAAAATATAACATTCCTTCATGATAAACTCAGCAAAATTGGCATAGAACGGTCATTTCTCAACAAAATAAAAGATATCTATGAAAAATCCATAGCAAAATCATCCTGAATGGGGAAAAGCTGAAAGTTTTTCCACTAAAAACTGGTATAAGGCAAGGATGCACACTTTCTCCACTCCTTTTCAATATAGCATGGGAAGTCCTCTCCAAAAATCCAAAAAGAGAATAAAGTAAAAGATATTCGAATAGGAAAATGAGAGGTGAAACTAGGCAGATGACATGATGTTATACATAGAAGACCCAATGGTATCCATGGAAAAATTCCTGGACGTAATTCATGAATACAATAAAGTTGCATGATACAAAATCAACATACAGAAATCTATAGCATTTCTATATATGAAGAGCAGGCAAACTGAGATAGAACGGAGAAAAGTAATTTCATTTACCATAGCCACCAAATGTATAATACCTAAGAATAAATCTAACCAAAGATGTTCAAAACCTTCACAAGGAAAACTACAAAAAGCTAAGGAAAGAAACTGAAAATGACAGAAAAAAGTAAAGGACATCCCATGTTCCTGGATTGGAAGAAATAATATAGTCAAAATGGGAATTTTACCCAAATTAATCTACATATTTAACAAAATCCCAATCTTAGCACCAGAGACATTTGTCACAGATCTAGAAAAGATAATCATACAATGTGTCTGGAATCATAAAAGACCTCATATTGCCCAAGCAATCCTTCACAAGAAGAGTGGAGTGGGTGGAATCTCACTCCCAAACACAAAAATATATTGCAAAACTGTGGTAATCAAGACAGCACGGATGGTGCAGAAATATACAGGTGGAACAGAATAGAGTCCCCAGAAATAAATTCCCAAACATACAGTCAACTGATTTTTTTTTAATTTTTTTTTTATTTTTTATTTTTTATTATTATTATTTTTTTGGAGAGGTTTTCGCTATAGGGCGCGTGCGCTCGCCAGACAGACAGAGAGAGACATAGCAACAGAAAGCGAGAAATCACCCCCCTGGGGGATGGTCACGCCACAATCCCTTCTCCTCCATTCTCCTCTCGGGATCTTGGGCACGCATGCACACGTGCCTGGCGTGAGTTTTAAGCCACCGGGTCCAGGACGTGAACTGCGGTCGACTATGTGGGAGTCCAGCAACATAGCCATTACACTAACTGCTGGTTCCCCAGTCAACTGATTTTTGACAAGAGGTACCAGTCAATCCAGTGGGAGAAGGAAAACCTCTTCAACAAATGGTGCTAGAAAAACTGGATTTCCACCTGCAGAAAGATGAATCTGAACCCCTACCTCTCACTTTTGACAAAAATCAAGTCAAGGCTGATCAAAGATCTAAATCTAAGACCTCAAACTATAAAACTGCTCCTGGAAAGCACTGGAGAAACTCTGGGAGACATTGGGGTAGGGAAAGACTTCTTAAATAAGACCTCTAAAGTGCAGTGGATAATCCCCAAATTAGACAAGTGAGATTACATCAGACTAAGAAGTTTCTGCATTGAAAAAGACACAGTGATTTGTGTGAATCAACAACCCTCAGAATGGGAAAATATTTTTGTAAATCATTCATCAGATAAGGAACTGATAACCAGAATTCACAAGGAACTCAAGCAGCTGTTCTGCAAAAAAGATGATCAACCGTATTAAAAGATGGGAGAATGAGTTAAAAAAAATCACTCTCTAAAGATGACATACGAATAGCCAAAAGGCATATCAAAAAGTGCCCAACATCCCTCATTGTAAGGGAAATGCAGATGAAAACAACAATGTGATACCACCTACCCCCAGTCAGAATGACTAAGATTAAAAAAAATAATAATAAGTGCTGGCGGGGATATGGTGAAAGGAGAATTCTCTTACACTGTTGTTGGGAATGTAAACTGGTTCAGCCACTGTGTAAAACAATTTGGATATTCCTCAAAAGTATACAAATAGAAGTACCATGTAATCCAGCAATTGCACTCCTTGGTATCTACCCAAAGGAAAGAAGAATCCTTAATCAGAAAAGTGCTTGCACATTGATATTTATTGCAGCATTATTCAAAATTACTAAGATATGGAATCAACCCAAATGCCCATGAACAGATGAAGGGATTGAAAAACTGTGGCACATATACTCTATGGAATACTACTCAGCCATAAAAAAGACCCTGGCTTTTGACAGAAAATGGATGAATATGGAAGATTTACTTTCGAGTAAACCAAGCCAGGTGTTGGAGAGACACTATACGTCTTCACTTAATGTATACCGAGTGTCCACACTCTATGACCAAAACTTAATGACTAAAGATTCTAGAAACTTAGTAAATGGTTGGGAATACCAGATATAGCATGGGAAAAGGGCGGGTGAAGTAGAAGAATCTGACGAAGGACATTAATGAGAAAAATAGAGAGGCATGGCATTTAAGGTACAAAGAACTGGATTATTATCGATTGAAGATAACTTTATAGTATTGTCAACTGGACAGGTGAGATATGTACACATGTTGGAATATTCACTTTGTAGCCTAAATAAAGATTGAATGTATAAAATAAATTGAAATAAAAAGAAATAAAAAACAAAACCTGAACAGCTGAATGATTGGCATCCCAAGAAGTGAAGAATCTAATAAGGGCAATGATAATCTATTACATGAAATACTTGAAGAAAACTTTCCTTAAGAAATATGAGAAAGCAAGAAAATATCTCTCTGACAAGGGAAAAGAATAACTCCTCTACATCCACAGACAGTACAATGAAACTCATGGCAATATCAGATAAATAATTTAGAATTCATAGTGACAAAGCTAACAAAGACAGAAGAGAAGAGAGACAATCAACTGCAGAAGGGGCAGGAGAAAGGAGCTGATGAGTTCCAGGAGGTAAGGAAATTCTTGCAAAATTTAAAAGAGGAAATTCACACTATAAAAAAAAAATCAAATGGTCCTGTTAGAGATGAAAGCTATATACAGGAAGTCAGAATCTCCCTTCAAAGTATTAAAAGCAGACTAGATCATACAGAAAATCAAATCTCAAATGTAGAAGTTAGAATCACTGGCCTAGAAAATTCCTTCACAAAGAGAAGATTCCGCATGGCCCCTGTGAACTAGGCAGGAGAGTTGAGCCCTTCCTTCAGAAGAAGATTCTGCATGGCCCCTGTGAACTAGGCAGGAGAGTTGAGCCCTTCCTTCAGAAGAAGATTCCACGTGGCTCCTGTGAACTAGGCAGGAGAGTTGAGCCCTTCCTTCAGAAGAAGATTCCGCATGGCCCCTGTGAACTAGGCAGGAGAGTTGAGCCCTTCCTTCAGAAGAAGATTCCGCATGGCTCCTGTGAACTAGGCAGGAGAGTTGAGCCCTTCCTTCAGAAGAAGATTCCGCATGGCCCTGTGAACTAGGTATTTTGCGCGGTGTGCCAGTTTTCTATTTTGTGATTTTTCTTTTAAAAGAAGAGCAGTAATTACAATTTTTTTATTATTTATTTTTTTGTCTTTTTTTTCTCTTTATGTTGTTTCTCTCTTTTTCATTTTCCTTTTTCTTTTCTCTCCACACTCCAATATCCATTCAATGTGTTTTTAGATGGATCTAAGAGCACTGTAGCTAAACATCCAAATACTAATAGGGTTAAAATATTTCCCAATATCTACTGAATCTGCTGCACCAGCGATCACAACAGAACGGCAAACAGATTCTAGATCACCTCTGTCTGCTTGCTTCTGAACATTCAGACTGAACTTCAAGAATTTGAAAGAAACACACCATCCCTCAGATGACAAGAAATCACCGCCGGATCACAAGAAATATGGGAAAACGAGAAAATACCTCTCCTCCAAGGGAAAAGGGTAACTCTCCTTCATCCACAAGCAGTTCAGTGAAAGTCATGGAAATGTCTGATAAGGAATTTAGAGCATTCATAATGTTGAAGCTAACAGAGATGGAAGAGAAGAAAGATAATGAACTGCTAAAGAGAAAGGAGAAAGAAGTTGAGGAGTTCCAGGAGATGAGGAAATTCTTGCAAGATCTAAAAGAGGAATTACACACTTTACAAAAGACTCAAACGGAACTGCTAGAGATGAAATCTATAATACAAGAAGTCAAAATCTCCCTTGAAAGTATTAAGAGCAGACTAGATCATTCAGAAAATAGAATCTCAGATGTAGAAGAAAAAATGGCTGGCCTAGAAAAATCCACCAGGAAGACTGAGAAAATGGCCCAAAAATTTGAGAATGATATGCGAGAAGTACTGGATACCATCAAACGCCCAAATATCCGGATAATTGGCATTCCAGAAGGTGAAGAGACCCATAAGGGCATTGATAATCTCTTCCATGAAATCCTGCAAGAAAACTTTCCAAACCTAGAGAGGCATTCGAAGATCCAGTCCCAGGAAATACAAAGGACCCCAAATAGAATCAACCCAAGAAGATCTTCTCCAAGACACATTATAGCCAGGTTGACCAAAACCGCAGACAAAGACAAGATACTAAGATTGGCAAAGAAAAACATCTAGTTATCTACAAAGGACATCCCATCAGGCTAACAGCAGAGCTCTCATCAGAAACAATGCGAGCAAGGAGAGAATGGGAAAATATATTTAAAGTGTTATGAGAGAAGCAATTTCAGCCAAGAATACTGTACCCGGCAAGATTATCTTTCAGGTGGGAAGAAAATACATGAACATTCTCAGATAAGCAAAACCTGAAAGAATTTACCAGCACCAGACCAGATCTCCAAGAAGTTCTCAAGGGTGTGCTGTATCAAGAAAATTAAACACAGTCACATGGAAATAAGAGTCCAAAAGCTAAGAAACTGCCCAACTTAATCATAGGGACAAGTCTGGAGTTGAATATTATATCCCAGAATTTAATTGGGAAAATTGAACCAGAACAGAAGATGAAAGTACATGAGACTGATAGGTTCATGCACCTACCATTTGAACAGAATCCTAACCTGTTTCCTGGCTTTAAGCAAAGTTCCTTGGTGCTTCTTTGAGTTAAGTTAATACTAGTTTTCTAAGTAGTAATGAGTGAACTCACCATTGAAAGTAGTTAGATTATGTAGGAAATTGTGTGATCAATACAATGTGGTTGGGAAGGGAATGAAGGACAATTGTAGACACCGGAGGTGGTGTGAGAGGAGGGTGGGAAGGGACAGAGGGTCAGAAAGAGGGGTGGAAATAATTCTAGGAACTAGTAATGGAAAATTTTTTTGTAATGTGCATGATTGAGTCACTATGCAGTGTGTACTGGATGGGAGATCGCGTTTTGTATGCTGTGATGATGCTTAGGGAAGGATTGTAAATTGAGTTACAAAAAAAAAATTCAGGAAAAAAATATATCTATTCAATGACTGCAGTAGGATATGTAGCCCCAGCTAGGTGCTACTTTATAGGATGCGTAAAGTTAGACTTGTGTTCATGGAAATGTGTGTATCACCTGTGTTTGCTATGAGGGTATTTGGATTGATTAGGGTCTTTCGCGATTCAATAAAACGTGGGGGGAAAACAGTATAGAAAGCAAACATAGATACCAGAGACAGTGTGGGAGGAGAGTGGGAGATGGCAGAGGGTAAGAGATAGGGAATCAAGGATGGGGGATAAAAAAGCAAAACATACAGAAAACAAGAAATGGAAGATCATTTGCTGACAATAACATGTTTGTTGATGTGCTTGATTGAGACAATATACAGTGTACTCTGGATGGAAAATCTCATTTTGTATGCTGTAATGATGTACAGTGAATGAATGCAAATAAATAAATTGAAAAAAAAGAAAATTCTTTCACAAAGACAGAAAATTGTCCCCCAAAATGGAATAATATATGGTAAATACTAGATACCTTCCAACATCCAATAATCTGGATAATTGGTATCCCAGAAGGCAAAGAGACTAATAAGGGCATAGATAATCTATTCCATGAAATTCTGGGAGAAAACTTTCCAAACCTAGAGAGGCATTCAAACATCCAGACCCAAGAAATACAAAGGACCTCAAATAGAATTAACCGCTAGGATTCTAAAAATAGAAAGAGGAAAATTTTAGATTACTTGCAAAGGTCATGACATCTGGCTAACATCTGACATCTCAGCAGAAAATTGCAAGCAAGAAAAGAAAGGGAAGATATACTTAAAGTTTTAAAAGAAAATCAGTTTCAACAAAGAATATTATGCACTGGAGGATTGTCCTTCAAATGAGGAAAAAAGACTAAAACATTCTCAGATAAACAAAACTTGAAAGAATTTACCAACACCAGACCAACACTTCAAGAAGTACTGGTATACCAGGAAAACTAAAGATAAGCAGACAGAAATAAAAGGGGGGAGGATAAAATGGCTAACAAAGTGGCAGGGACAAGTCCAGAAATATTGATATTAACATTGACTGTTAAAGGATTAAATTATCCAATCAAAAGACACAGACTGGTTTAATGGATTAAAAAAAATAGAAACCTATATGTTGCCTAAAGGAAATGCACCTCATAAATAAAGACATACATAGACCAAAAGTGAAGGACTGGAAAAAGGTATTCCATGAGGATGGAAACCAAAAAAGGGCTGAAGTTGAAATACTGAATTCAGACATAATAGATTTTAAGACAAAAATTGTAAGAAGGTTAACTAAGAAGGGCATTATATAGCACTAGAAGGGTGAATTCATCAAGAAGATATAATGCTTATAAATATCAATGCACACAACTTGGAAGCACTGAATATGGGAAAGAAAGACTGCTTGATATAATCATTGGGGAGCTCAGCACCCTACTATCTCCTTTGGACACCTCATCTAAACAAAAAATAAACAGATACAGGATCTAAACAATACCATACATCAAAAGGACTTGACAGATATCTATAGAACCTTCCATCCAACAACCACAAAATATACATTTTTCTCACTCACATGACAGAGTACAAAGTCATATTCAAAGTCATAGAAATTATATCCAGCATACTTTTTGACTATAATGGAATTAAACTTGATATTAATTTCAAAAAGTACCCTGGAAAAGACACAAACATATGGAAACTAAACATACTCCTGAATGACTTCACAACCAATGAAGAAATTAAGACTGAAATAAAAGGATTCACTGAAACTAATGATAATGAGTACATGAGTTTCCATAACCTATGGGACACAGCAAAAGCAGTCATAAGAGGGAAGTTCATTGCAATTAGGATGCATTAAAAAATGATGGAAAGGCAGGGCCAGCAGGTGGTATGGTGATAAAGGTACTGGGCTCCCACATGGTCAACTGTGGTTTGAGTCCCAGGCCTGGGGACTTGCTTTCTCACTCTCCTTCTCTTTCTCTCTCTATGTCTCTCTCTGGTCAAATTGAAGAATACCCTCTATGTCTCTCTCTGGTCAAATTGAAGAATACCAATAAATAAATTTTAAAAATTAAATAGACATTTTTTAAAGATGGAAAGGAGCAAATAGACAACCTAACAATGCAGCTCAGGGAACTGTAAAAACGATGATGGCAACAAGAACAAAACTCCAAAAATGCCATGAGAAAAGAAATAATAAAATTCCAAGAGTGAGAACAACTGAGGCCAGTGTTCACCATGGGACCTCTGCTGTCTCCTGACCATTTCCAGGTACCCAGATTCTACCACTTCCAGCTCTGTCTTCTGCCATTACTTCTATCTCCTGCACCATGGTGGAGATATCCAGTGAGAACTGAAACAGGAGACTACTTTAGACCTCTGGGCGCCTTTTGCCAATTCAGGAAAACTTTCAAACCTCATCTTCTTCTGAAGCACATGGTGAATAGCTGTGGGTACTATAAACAGTGAGGAAAGGACTTGGGTAATGGAGGTTGAGTGGAAGAAAGTAAGGGAGAAGAAAAAATAAAGCAAAACATTTAATGCACACAAAAATGCAAAATTATCTGGTCACGATAATGTGTATAGAAATACCATTGACTGGACTAACATACAATGTATTCCTGTGGAGAAATTTATTTTGTATGTTATAAAGAGATACAGTAATTATATGTAAAAATTTATTAATTATATATGAATAAAAATTTTAAAAATGAAAGAAAAAATACTTTAGAACTGTTTCAAATGTGTGAAATAACCTGAATGAAGTGGATGGGAGAAACAGTGATGACCAAAATAACTCTAGAAATGAATACAGTTTGTAAAACAAAAAGCAAAATAAACTATGTAACAATTATGCTGTAGTTGATAAAGTTGTTTCCCAGGTGTGCATGGGTTAAAAATTCTGAAACTTAATTTTATTGTATCTTATATATTTAATCACTGTGCATCATTGCAGCATACCAAATTAATTTTCCCATCATAAGTACACTGCATAGTGTTCCATTCAAGGATATTACCATAAACATTATAATTAACAGATTTATTTTGGTTTTTGGACCCTTAAATGTTTTGCTTCTTTCTTTTTTCCCTTGATTTCTTCCCTCCAATCTTCCTCCATTTCTCACCCTCCTCCTCCACTGTCTCCAGTATCATCATTTTTCTCCATGCTTTTATACCTTCCAATAATTCAGTTTGTGCCAGCGTGTTGCCATCCAGTATAGACTGAGTGGGGACGTACACTACCTCTCTTTCATTATCTGGCTTGCTTCACTTAGCAGTAAATCTTCCATATCTGCCTATTTTCTATCAATGACAGGGTGTATTTGGCTTTTTTAGAAGCTTTTGCTATAGGGCACGTGTGCTCACCAGACAGAGAGAGACAGAGAGACAGAGTTTTTTTTTTTTTTTTTTTTTTTTTTTTGCTATAGGGTGTGTGCACTCTCCAGAAATGCAAAGAGAGAGACAGAAAGGAAGAAATCACCCCCAGGAGGGATGGCCATACCACAATCCCTTTTCCTCCATTCTCCTCTTGGGATCTTGGGCACACATGCACATGCACCCGGCGTGAGTTTTAAGCCACCGGGTCTGGGACGCGAACTGCGGTCGATTATGTGGGAGTCCAGAGACATAGCCATTACGCTAACTGCTGGTCCCTGTATTTGACTTTTTTATGGTTGAGTAGTATTCTGTAGTGTACACGTTCCACACTTTTTCAGTCTATTCATCTGTTCATGGACATTTGAGTTGGTTCTATTTTTTAGCAATCATGAATAATGTTGCAATAAATATGGATGTGGAAGTGTTTTTCTTACTGAGCATTTTCTTATTCTTTGGGAAGTTATCCAGGAGTGGAATTGCTGGATCACATAGTAGTTCTATTTGTAGTCTTTAAGGAACCTACATACTGTTCTCCACAGTGGCAGTACTAATTTTTTTTTTAGAATTAATTTTTAAACTTATTTATTTATTTACCAGTGAGAGAGAGAGAGCGAGAGCAAGAGCAAGAGAGAGAGAGCAAGAGAGAGAGAGAAAGAGAGAGAGAGAGAGAAGAAAAGTGAGAAAGCAAGCTGCCAGGTCCAGAACTCAAACTATGGTCAGTCATGTGGAAGTCCAGCACCCATAACCACCAAACCACCTGCCAGCCCCAGTTGTACTAATTTGTAATCCCACCAATAGTGAAGGGGAGTTTCCTTTTCACCACAGCATCACCAGCACTTATTTATTTATTTATTTATTTATTTATTTATTTGAGAGATTTTTGCTATAGGGTGCGTGTGCTTGCCAGAAAGATATCCCCAGGGGGCATAGCCATGCTGCAATCCCTTCTCCTCCAGTCTCCTCTCAGCATCTTGGGCATGCACACACACACACCCAGAGTGAGTTTAAGCCACTGGGTCCAGGACTCGAAACGCGGTCGGCTACATGGGAGTTCAGCGACATAGCCATTACACTAACTGCTGGTCCCTACCAGCACTTATTTTTAAAACCTTTTTTTTAAACCTCAGTCATTCTAACTGGGGTTAGGTGGTATCTTGTTGTAGTTTTGGTTTCCATCTCTCTTATGATAAAGGATGTTTAGTATTTTTTCATATGCTTTTTGACCATTTGTATTTCTTTCTTCATTGTCTGTTCAGCACATTTTCCCATCTTTTAATTGGGTTAATCTATTTTGAAAGGTAAGCTGAGTTCCCTGTATATTCTGGTTATCAGTCCCTTATCTGAGACATAGTTTGCAAATATATTCTCCCATTCTGAGGGTTGTTGATTCACTCTAATTTTACTTCTTTTGCTGTGCAGAAACTTTTAAATCTAATGTAATATCACATGTCTTTTTGGAGGGGATTATTGCGTGTGTTTGGGGGTCTTGTTTAAGAAGTCTTTGTTTACTCTTGACAAGCCTCATGGATTCTGCAAACTAGCCATTTTGGGGGAACAGAAATCAAGACTTCCCACTGATAATTTGGGCTCCGGCACACAAAACTCACGTGGTAGGAAGAACCCTTCCATGCCTCCAGTCTCTGTACCTGTCTGTCTCTACCTCTGTCTCGGTCTCTGTCTCCTCTCTTTTTTTAAAATTTTTTATTTTTAGAATTTTTTAAGGTAAAGCATTTTCTGTGCTTTCTGGCCCTCCTACTGCCTTATTTTGTTAAAATAATTCCCTCTCCCCCTCCCAACCCAGGAGAGGCAAAGGGAAGAGGCCTTCTTGAAGACACAAGCCTCATGGATTCTGCAAACTAGCCATTTTGGGGGAACAGAAATCAAGACTTCCCACTGATAATTTTACCTCCGGCACACAAAACTCGTGTGGTAGGAAGACCCCTTCCAGGTCTCCTGTCTCTGTACCTGTCTGTCTCTACCTCTGTCTCAGTCTCTGTCTCCTCTCTTTTCCAATTTTGTTTTTTTTTTACTGAAATTTTTTTTAAAAATATTAATTTTTTAAGTTGTATTGAGTTTTATCTTCGGTTTTTTCCTTCTCTTTTTCTGTTTCTTGTTTGTTTTTTTGCTGTTGTTGCTGTTGTTTCTCTCTTTCTGTTTCCTTTTCTGCACGCTCCTCAATGCTCGGATTGAACTTCCAAGTTTGGGAAGAAACTGACCATCAACCAGATGACTAGAAATTGCTGCAGGACCACAAGAAATATGGGAAAGCAAGAAAATACCTCTCCTCCAACGGAAAAAGATAACTCATCTTCATCCACACACAGTTCAAGGGAAATCATGGAAATGTCTGATAAAGAATTCAGAACATTCATAATGGCAAAGCTAAAAGAGATGGAAGAGAAGAGAGACAATGAACTGCTGAAGAGGAAGGAGAAAAGTTGTCGAGTTCCAGGAGGTGAGGAAATTCATGCAAGATCTAAAAGAGGAATTTCACACTTTACAAAAGAATCAGATGGAACTGTTAGAGATGAAAGCTATAATACAGGAAGTCAAAATCTCCCTTGAAAGTATTAAAAGCAGACTAGATTGTACAGAAAATGGAATCTCAGACATAGAAGAGAAAATTGCTAGCCTAGAAAAATCCACCATGAAGACCGAGAAAATGGCACAAATATTTGAGACTAATATACGAGAAATACTAGATACCATCAAACGTCCAAACATCCCAGAAGGCATCCCAGAAGGCAAAGAGACTCATAAAGGCATTGATAATCTATTCCATGAGATCCTGCAAGAAAACTTTCCAAACCTAGAGAGGAACTCAAAGATTCAGTCCCAAGAAGTACAGAGGACCCCAAATAGAATCAACCCAAGAAGATCTTCTCCAAGACACATTATAGCCAGACTGACCAAAACAACAGACAAAGACAAGATACTAAGATTGACAAGAGAAAAACGGCAAGTTACCGGCAAGGGGTGTCCCACCAGACTAACAGCAGATCTCTCATCGGAAACAATGCGAGCGAGGAAAGAATGGGAAAATAAATTAAACGTGTTAAGGGAAAAGCAATTTCAACCGAGAATACTGTACCCAGCAAGATTATCGTTCATTTGGGAAGAAAAGACACGAACATTCCCAGATAAACAAAACCTGAAAGAATTTACCAGCACCAGACCAGATCTCCAAGAAGTTCTTAAGGGAATGCTATGTCAGTAAAATTAAATGCAGACACACAGAAATAAGAGTTCAAAAACTAAGAAAATGGGCAACTTAATTGTAGGACAATGTTTGGAGATGAATATTATATCCCAGAATTCAATCTGGAAGATCGAACCTTAACAGAAGAAAGATTAAGTACATGAGACTGAACCGATGAAACAACATTCTGTGACTTGACTAAAATATTGCTGCTTTTCTCCTATGCTTGTTTTCCGGTTTTAAAGGATTTTTGTCCTGTCTTGAGCTCTTGATAGGTGCATGTACCTACTATTTGAACAGAATACTAACCTGTTTCTAGGCTTTAAGTTTCAAGGAAATATCATTACCAGTTCAAAACTGCTCTTCTTGAAATTACCTTCTGAACTTGCTACTGAAAGTAGTTAGATTACTTATGATATTGTGTGATCAACAAAATGTTGGGGAAAAAGGAATGGAAGACAACTGTATATAGCAGAGATAGTGTAATAAGAGAGTAGTAAAGGGCAGAGGGTCAAACATGGGGTAAAAAAACATATATATACGTATACATATGTATGAAAGTAGAAATGGAATATTATTGATGATAACATGCATGATTAAGCCACTGTGCAGTTTATTCTAGATGGGGAATCACATTTAGTATGTTGTGATGATGCTCAGGGAATGAATGTTAAGTAATTAAAAAAAAAAAGTTGCAGGAGAAAAAAAAACGATAAAACTGTTCGTATCAAAATTTTAAAAAAATGCATATTTGATGGCTGCAGTAAGCTATATAGCTCCAGTTGGGTGCTACTTTATAATATGTTCATTCTACTCACTGAGGTTTATGCCTAAAGTCAGACTTGAGTTCATGTATAGGTATATATCAGCTGTGCTAGCTATTGGATATATTTAGACTAATTAAGTTCATTAGCAAATCAATTAAATGGGGGGGGGAGGCATAGAAAGCAACCATGGATACCAGAGACAATGTGGGAGGAGGGTGGGACATGGCAGAGGGTGAGGGATAGGGAATCAAGTAAGGCAAAACAAAAAACAAAGTATACAAGACATAAGAATTGGAAAATTATTTGCTGAAAACATGTACGTTGATGTGCTTGATTGAGCCAATACACAGTGTATTTTGTATGGAAAATTCATTTGTATACTGTAATGATGTATAGTGAGTTAATGTAAAAAATAAATAAATTTAAAGAGAAAAAATTAATCATCTCAAAAAAAAAAAAAGAAGTCTTTGCTTACTCTTATGTCTCTAAGAGTTTCCCCAGTTTTTTCCATCAGTAGATTTGTAATGTGAGGTTTTAGGTTTAGATGTTTGATCCAATTTTTATTATTTATCATTATTATTTATATATTCGATCACTATACATCTTTTAGATTGTAAAGAGAATTTACCCAGCATGATATACACCTTCGACCAGTCCAGTTGAGAATACTATACAAGTCATCATCAACAAGTAATAAACCATTTCTGCATACCACAAATGTATTACCTCTCTACTGTTTTTTAATCCCTGTTTTTTGGTTTTATTTTGTTTTTTCTTTTTTTTAATTTATTTTTTTCCTTTTATTTTTTTAATTTTTTTTATTTCATTTTCTTCTATACATTCAATCACATTATTATTTGTCTTACAAAATGGATATTTCAACAGGTGAACATGTCTCCCTAGTACTGTTGATAAAACTACAAAATATGTTCAACAGATAATACCACACCTCTTTGTGCAATTAATGCTCCCAAACTATCCTTCCATACACTCTTCCTCTCTCCCACTCTCCTTCCAACTTGTCCCCAGTGTCCATAACAATTTTCAATGCTTTTATGTCCTCCAGTCTTGACGTCTCTACCATAGAGTGCAGTCAGTATATGTTAAGTTGAAATATACAATGTTTGTTTCATAGCCGGACTTGCTTCATTTGGTAATAAATCTTCCATATTCATCTACTTTCTGTCAAAAGCCAGGTTCTTGTTGTGTTTTTATGGCTTAATAGTATTCCATGGATTGTATGTGCCACACTTTTTCAATCCATTCATCTCTTTGTGGACATTTGGGTTGGTTCCATGTATTAGCATTCATGAATAATGCCACAATAAACATAGCTGTGCAAGTACTTTTCCAACTGAGCATTCTCCTGTCCTTTTGTTAGAATTCCAGAAGTGGAATTGCTGGATTACTTGGTAGTTCTATCTGAAGGTCTTTGAGGAACCTCCATATTGTTCTCCACATTGGCTGGACCAATTTACATTCTCACCAACAATGTAGGAGAGTTCCCACTTCACCACATACTCACCAGCACTTATCATGTTTTTTTTTTCTTTAGAGGTTTTTGCTATAGGGCGCGTGCGCTCGCCAGACAGACAGAGAGATAGAAAGCGAGAAATCATCCCCTAGGGGGGACGGCCACGCTGCAATCCCTTCTCCTCCATTCTCCTCTCAGGATCTTGGGCATGCACGCACACGCACCTGGCATGGGACGCCACTGGGTCCGGGACGCGAATCACGGTCGACTACATGGCTGTCCAGCAACATAGCCATTACACTAACTGCTGGTTCCAGTGTTTTAATTTTTTTTTTTAATTTTTTTTAAGTCTTCACCATTCTGACTGGAATTAGATAGTATCTCTCTGTGGTTTTGATCTGCATCTCCTTTATCATGAGGGATGTTGAGCATTTTTTTCCTATGTTTTTTGACTGTTCATATGTCTTCCTTAGAGAGCTGTTTATTCAGCTCATTTTTTCCATATTTTAATTGGGTTAATCACTTTCTTCTGGGTAAGCTACTTGAGCTTCCTGTGTATTCTGGTCATCAGTTCCTTATCTGAGTCATAGTTAATGAAAGTTTCCCCCCATTTCAAGGATTGTCAATTCACACTAATTACTGTGTCCTTTGCTGTACAGAAACTTCTTAATCTGATGTAATTTTATTGTCTATATTTGGGATTATTGCCTGTGCTTTGGGGGTCTTATTTAAGAAGTGTGCATACCCTCAAAGTCTCCCAGAATTTCCTCAGTGTTTTCCACCAATAGTTTTATAGACTGAGGTTTTAGGCTTAGATTTTGATTCACTTTGAGTTGAGTTTTGTTAATAGTGACAGATAGGAATTTAGATTTATCTATCTGCAGGTGAATACCCAGTTTTGTAGCACCATTTGCTAAAGAGGTTGGATGTATGTTTTGGGGATTATTTCTGGGGGCTCTATTCTATTCCATTGGTCCTCATATCTATTTTTATGACCAAACTATACTGTTTTGATTATCACAGCTTTGTAATATATTTTGGGATTAGGAAGTGAGATTACACACACTCCACTCTTTTTGCATAGGATTACCTTGGCAATATGGTGTCTTCTATGATTCCAAACATCACATTAAGTTTATTTTAGATGTAACGGCAATATTAAAATTGAGTTTATTATTAAAGTTTAATTCTTAATTACACCAAATATATTTAGCCATTTGAGTAGCTTCAAAGTTATTCCTTCCAAAAACTGAGGGAACTTTTCTAACATCACACATCACGGTTTCTTAACAATTCTCTTTCTGCAGGATTTTCAAGCTGCTGATCAAGCTGCTTTGGATGTATTTCATAATTTCTGTCCTGAAATGAAAACTAATCTGGACAAATTATAATTGCTTAGATTTCTCTACAGATTCCAGATGAATTCTATGATTATATATTCTAGATCTGTGAAGAATGCCTCTTGTAAATTTGTAGGTATTGTATTAAATATATAGATTAATTTTTATTGTATTTTTATTAATTGTTAGAGATAGTGTCTAGTTCCATCATTTTGCATTTCATCATTTTGCAGGTGTATACCCAGTTTTTCCAGCACCATTTGCTAAAGAGGCTTTCTTTTCCCCACTGGATTGACTGATGCCCTTTGTCAAAAATCAGTGCATTGTATCTTTTGAGGTTTTTACTGGGATCTCAATTCTGGTCCATTGGTCTACATGCCTATTTTTGTGCCAGTGCCATGCTGTTTTATCATAACTTTGTAATATATTTTGGGGTCAGGGAATGAGTTGCCTCTTATTCCAGAATTCCACAGAACTGCTTCTGTAATATGGGGGTCTTTAATGTTTCTAGACAGATTCTATGATTGCTTTTTCTAAACCTTCAAAGAATGTCTCTGGTAATATTATTGAAATTGCATTAAATATGTAGATTAGTATTGATAGAAATGACATTTTGATTATATTAATTCTTCAGAGACAGGAACATGGGATAATCTTCCACTTTTTTGTGCCATTTTCAATTTCTTTTTTAGATTTTCATGATTTTACTTGTAGAGGTCTTTGGCTTATTTGGTTAGGTTTATTCCTAGATATTTCATACTCTAGTTACTGTAAATGGGATTTCTTTCTTTAGTTCTACCTCAGTCTTTTAATTGTTGGTGTATAGATATGCCATAGATTTTTTATATGTTGGTTTTGTATTCTACCACTTTACTGTATTCACTTATCACTTTTAAGAGTTTATTTTGTCTTGTTTTGCAGGTTTTTTTGTGTTTTCCATGCACATAATTATATCATCAGCAAATAGAGATGCTTTCACTTCTTCTTTCTCTATTTGAATGTCTTTTCTTTTCTTTTCAGATTGCATTGGCTAAGACTTCCAGTACTAAAATGAAAAGGAGTGGAGAAAGTGAGCAGCCTTGTTTTGTCCCACTTTTTAGTGGAAAAGCTTTGATCTTTTCTTCATTTACTATGTTGGCTATAGTTTTTTTTTTTAATGTATGGCCTTTATTGTATTGAGAAATGTTCCTTCTATGCAATTTTGCTGAGAGTCTTAATCATAAAGAGATGTTATATTTTATCAAATGCTTTTCCTGTATGTATTATTTTGGTCATATGGTTTTTAACTTTCTGTCTGTTAATATGATGTACTACATCTATGATTTTGCATATGTTGAATCATCCTTGCATCCCTAGAATAAAGCCTATCTGGTCAGGATTTGTAATCTTTTTTTATATGTCATTGGATGAAACTTTCTAATATCTTGGTGGTTAATTTTTGCATCTATGTTCATCAGAGATATTGGTATAGTTTCCTTTTTTGTTATGTACTTGTCTGTTTGGGGGATGAGGGTGATGGATGCTTTATCATAGGAACTTGAGAGTGTTTCATTCTTTTGGATCTTTGAGATAGTTTGATTAGAATGGGGGCTAGTTCTTTAAAAGTTTTGTGCAATTCTAATGTGAAATCAGAACGACTTGGTCTTTTTGTTTCCTCGGGAGGTTATTTATCACTGATTCAATTGCATCGTTTGTTATTGGCTTATTCAGGCTTTCTATGTCTTTCTGACTCAGTCTTGATAGATTTTACATATCCAGAAATTGGTTCATCTCATCCAGGTTTTCTTGTTTGTTGCTATATAGTAGCTCATAGTGTTCTCTAATGATGTTTTGTATTTCTGTTATGTCAGTTGTGACATTCCCTGTTTCATTGAGAATTTGATTGATCTGGTTTCTATCTCTCTTTTTAATTAGTCTAGCTAGTGGTGTTATCAATTTTATTTATCTTCAAAAAACCAGATTATGGTTTTATTTATTTTTTTGTATAGTTCATTTATCCTGTATTTTATTTATTTCTGCTCTGGTCTTTATTATTTACTTTTTCCTGGCATTTTTGGAGTTGTCGTTGTTCTTCCAGTTCCCTGAGGTGTGCTATTAGGTTGTCTCTTTAACACCTTTCCATCTTTTACCCCCATCTTTTAATATGCACTAATTGCAATGAACTTCCCTATTATGACTGTTTTTGCTTTGTCCCATAGGTTGCACTCATTTTTCTTGATTTTAATGAATCTTTTGATTTCAGTCTCAATTTCTTCATTGATTGTAAAGTCATTCAGAAGTAGGTTGTTTAATTTCTACATGTGTGTATATTTTGATGAATTTTCCTGAAATTAATTTCCAGTTTAATTCTATCATATTTGAACAAGATGCTGCATATAGTTTCCATGCCTTTGGGTTTGTAGAGGCTTATTTTATGCCCTATCATGTGGTAAATCTTTGAAAAGTTTCCATGCAAGGGAGAAAACTGTTTATTTCGTGGTTGTTAGGTGCAAAGTTTTATAGATGTCTGTCAAATCCATTTTACTTACTGTGTTGTTTAGATCCTATATCTCTTCACTTATTTTTTTGTCTAGATGATCAGCCCAAAGGAGATAGTTGGGTACTGAGATCTCCAATGATTAATATATTGCAGTCTATCTCTCCATTTAGATCTAGCAGTCTTTCTTTCACATATTTGTGTGCTCCTGAATTGAGTGCACAGATATCTATAAGTGTTGCCATTTTCTTGGTGAGTAGACTTTTAGTACTATATAATGTTCTTCTTTGTCTCTTTTTGGAATTTTTTTGTCTTAAAGCCTACTTTGTCTGATATCAGTATCATGACTCCAGCTTTTTTTTGGTTTTGTTTGCATAGGATAATTTTTATAGTTCTTCATTTTAGAATGAAATATGTCTTTGTCCATGAGCTCCATTTCTTATAGGCAGTGAATAGTAGGGTTTTTAATATTTTTTATTATTATTCATTCAGCCAGCCACTCTGTGTTTTTTGATTGGAGGATTTAATCTATTAACATTCAGTGCTATTATCCATACTTGTGAATTTGTTTCTGTCTTTTTGTTAGCCATTTTCCTGGTTGGTTTTTGTTCTCTTATTTCCACCTCTCTAGTTTTTCTAATATATTACTCTCTTCAGTACTTCTTGAAGAGCTGGTCTAGTATTGGTGAATTCTTTCTGATTTTGTTTGTCTGCAAATTATTTAATTTGTTCTTCTCATTCTTGGTTCAAATTGTTTTTATTTTAGTATTTTGAATGTGTTTCCATTCTTTTTTTTTTTTTTTTTTTTTTTTTTTGCCTGCATTTTTTTGGTTGAGAGTTCTGATGTCAGCTGTATAGGGTAACCTTTGTAAGTGACTTGGTGTTTCTCTCTTGCTATTTTTATAATCTTTTTGTCTGTAACTTTTACCATTCAGACTATGATGTGCCATGAAGAGAATCTTATGTTGATTCTATTCAGGGTCCTTTGTAATTCTTGGGTCTGGAAGTCTGAATATTTCTCTAGGTTGGGAAAGTTTCCGCAAGTATTCAGTGCAATAGATTTTCTGTTTCCTTGTTTGGATCTTTGCCTTCTGGAATCCCTATTCTTCGGATATGTGGGTGATTGATAGTGACTAGCATTTCCCACATGTTGTTATCATTTTTAAAAAATTTTTAAATTATTTTTGGTGATTTTATCTAAAGATGAGTGGACTGAAAAACTGTGGCACATATACTCTATGGAATACTACTCAGCCATAAAAAACAACAAGACCCTGGCTTTTGACAGAAAGTGGAGGAATATGGAAGATTTAATGCTGAGTGAAGCAAGCCAGGCAATGAAGGAGAGACATCGTATGTCCCCACTTAATATATACCAAGTGTCTGCACTCTATGACAGAAACTGATTGACTAAAGGGTACAGAAACACAGTAAATGGATGTGAATACCATATATAGTGTGTGTAAAACAGTAGAGTCTGAGAAAGGACATTTAGAAGAAAAATAGAGAGGTAAAGCATTAATGGGACAAAGAAATGTGGTATTATCTGTTGAACATAATTGTATAGTTTATCAATGGACTAGGGAGAAATGTTCCCATGTTGAAATATTCACTTTGTAAGCTAAATAATGTGAATGAATGTATAAAAGAAAATTAAATTTAAAAAAAAAGACAAAGGAAAAACACAATTCCCTTGAAAGTTCAGTACAAACTCTAAAGGTTCAAGTAGCTAAACAAATTCCAAATGTCAGCCCCCACCCCCACCAAAAAAACCCAAGGTTTTTGTGTTTCAGCTTAGAAATTCTGTATTCTGCATGGTCCAATCTAATTGTTTTTAAAGTATCTTTTTATTTAAGTTCATTTATTTATTTATGTTTAATTTGTATGTGTGTTTTCTTTTTTGATTTATTATTAGTATTATTATTCATAAATTCAATTGCTATACATCAATTATATTGTAAAGAGACTTTACCAAGCATGATGTACACCTCAGTCTGGTCAGTTTAGAATACTATATACATACTCGTCAACAGATAATATACCATATCTGTGTCCCACAAGTATCTTACCTCTATTTTTTCCCCAAATGTCCTTTCCTATGCTCTTGCCCTCCCAAATTCTCTTTCCATTTTGTCTCTCGTGTCCATTAAAATTTTTTATGCTTTTATGTTCTCCAGTCTTTCAGTTACTAATAGAGAATGCGGACAATTGGTATATGTTAAGTGGAGACATACAATGTGTCTTTTTCATAGCCTGACTTGCTTCACTCAGCAACAAATCTTCCTTATTTGTCCACTTTCTATCAAATGTCAGGGCCTTGTTGTTTCTTATGGCTGAATAGTATAAGTGCCACAGTTTTTCAATCCATTCATCTGTTTGTGGACATTTTGCTTGGTTCCATGTCTTAGGAATCATGAATAATGCTGAAATGAATATATACATGCAAGCACGTTTCCGACTAGCATTCTCCTGTCCTTTGGGTAGATATCCATGAGTGGAATTGCTGGATCATATGGCAGTTCTACTTTAAGGTCTTTGAGAAGTCTCCATATTGTTCTCTACAGTGGCTGGACCAATTTACATGCCCACCAACAGTGTAAGAGTCTTCCCTTTTCACCGCATCCCCTCCAGCTCTTATCATTATTTGCTTATTTTTATTTATTTATTTATTTATTTATTTATTTATTTATTTATTTATTTATTGGAGAGGTTTTTGCTATAGGTCACATGTACTCACAGGAAAGACAGAGACAGACAGACAGGCAGAAAGTGAGAAATCAAACCCCAGGGGGGATGGCCAAGCCACAATCCCTTCTCCTCCATTCTCATCTCAGGATCTACCACACACACTTACATGTGCCTGGAGTGAGTTTAAGCCACCGGGTCTGAGACTCAAACTGTGGTCAACTACATGGGAGTCCAGTGACATAGCCATTATGCAAACTGCTGGTCCCCATTATTTGACATTTTAATCTTAGTCATTCTGACTGGGGTTAGGTGGTATCTCATTGTGGTTTTAATCTGCATCTCCCTTACAATGAGGGATGTCGACCATTTTTTCCTATGTCTTCCTTAGAAAGTTGTTTATTTAGCTCATTTCCCATCTTTTAATTGGGTTAATCATTTTCTTCTGGGTAAGCCGCTTGAGTTCCCTGTATATTCTGGTTATCAGTCCCTTGTAGGAGGCACAGTTAATAAAACAAAAATTCTCTCCCATTCTGAGGGTTGTCTATTCACACTAATTATGATGTCTTTGCTGTGCAGAAAGTTCTTAATATGATGGAATCCCACCTGTCTATTTTGGGGATTGTTGCCTGTGATTTGAGGGTCTTGCTCAAGAAGTCTTTGCCTACCCCAATGTCTCCCAGAATTTCCCCAGTGTTTCCCACGAGTAGTTTTAGAGTTTGCAGTCTTAGGTTTAGATCTTTGATCCACTTTGATTTGATTTTTGTTAATTCTGACAGATAGGGCTTTAGTTTCATCTTTCTGCAGGTGGATATCCACCATTTGCTAAAGTGGTTTCCTTTTACCACTGGATTGACTGGTACCCTTTGTCAAGGATAAATTGGCTGTATGTTTTGAGGTTTATTTCTGGGGTTTCTACTCTGTTCCATTGGTCCTCCAGTATCTTTTTGTGCTAATACCATGCTGTTTTTATTATCACAGCTTTGTAATATATTTCTGGGTCAGGAAGTAAGATACTGCCTACTCTAGTCTTCTTGCACAGTATGGCTTTAGCAAAACAGGCTCTTTTATCATTCCAGTCAAATTATATGATTGTCTTTTCTAGATATGTGAAAAATGTCACTTGTAATTTTATAGAGATTGCATTAAATATGTAGATTAATTTGAGTAGTATTGGCATTTCAGTTCTATTAATTCTCCCAATCCAGGAACATGGAATGGCCATCCACTTTTTAGTGTCCTTTTCAATTTCCTTGTTAAGGTTTTCATAGTTTTCCTTGTAGAGTTCTTTGACTTCCTTGGTTAGCTTTATTCCTAAGTATCTTATACTTCTTGTGGCTATGGTAAATGGGATTACTTTATTCAGTTCTGTCTGTGTCTGCTTGTTGATTGTATATAGAAATGCTATAGATTTTTGTAAGTTAATTTTGTATACTGCCACTTTACTGTATGCATTTATTACTTTGAAGAATTTTTTCATGGATAATATTGGGAATTGTATGTATACAATCTTGTCATCTGCAAACAGAGATCATTTCAGTTATTCTTTCCTCATTCCCTTCTCTTTTCTGATTGCACTGGCTAGGACTTCCAGTACTATGTTGAATAGGAGCAGAGAAAGTGGGCAGCCTTGTCTTGTATCAGTTTTTAGTGGAAAAGATTTTAGCTTTTCCCGATTCAGTATAATGTTAGCTATAGGTTTTTCATAGATGGCTTTTATTATGCTGAGAAACGATCCTTCAATGTCAATTTTACAGAGAGTCTTAATCATAAAGCGCTGTTGTATTTTGTCAAATGCTTTGTCTACATCTATTAAAATGATCATATGGTTTTTATCTTTCTTTCTGTTGATATGGTGTATTAAATTTATGGTTTTTGAACCACCCTTGCGTCCTTGGAATAAAACCTACTTTGTCATTATAAATAACCTTTTTTTTTATTTATTTGCATTCATTCTCTGAACATCATTACAGCATACAAAATGAGATTTTCCATCCAAATTACACTATATATTGTCTCAATCAAGCACATCAACAAGCATGTTATTGTCAGCAAATGATCTCCCATTTCTTGTCTTCTGTATGTTTTGCTTTTTTCCCCCCATCCTAGATTCTCTATCTCTTACCCTCTGCCATCTCCCACTCTCCTCCCACAGTCTCTGGTGTCTATGTTTGCTTTCTATACTGTTTTCTCCTCACATTTTATTGTAACGCCAAAGACCCTAATCAATCCAAATACCCTCATAGCAAACAAAGGTGATACCCACATTTCCATGAACACAAGTCTTACTTTACGCATCCTATAAAGTAGCACCTAGCTGTGGCTACATATCCTACTGCAGTCATTGAATATATATATATTTTTTTTTCTGAAACTTTTTTTTTGTAACTCAATTTACATTCCTTCCCTAAGCTTCATCACAGCATACAAAATGCAATCTCCCATCCAGTACACACTGCATAGTGATACAATCATGCACATTACAAAAAATTTTCCATTACTAGTTCCTAGAATTACTTCCACCCCTCTTTCTGACCCTCTGTCCCTTCCCACCCTCCTCTCACACCACCTCCGGTGTCTACAATTGTCCTTCATTCCCTTCCCACCCACGTTGCATTGATCACACAATTTCCTACATAATCTAACTACTTTCAATGGTGAGTTCACTCATTACTACTAAGAAAACCAGTTATAACTTAACTCAAAGAAATGCCAAGGAACTTTGCTTAAAGCCAGGAAATAAGTTAGGATTCTGTTCAAATGGAAGGTGCATGAACCTATCAGTCTCATGTACTTTGATCTTCTGTTCTGGTTCAATTTTCCTGATTAAATTCTGGGATATAATATTCAAATCCAGACTTGTCCCTCTGATTAAGTTGGCCACTTTCATAGTTTTTTGACTCTTATTTCCGTGTGTCTGTGTTTAATTTTCTTGATACAGCACACCCTTGAGAACTTCTTGGAGATCTGGTCTGGTGCTGGTAAATTCTTTCAGGTTTTGTTTATCTGAGAATGTTCTTGTCTTTTCTTCCCACCTGAAAGATAATCTTGCCGGGTACAGTATTCTTGGCTGAAACTGCTTCTCTCGTAACACTTTGAATATATTTTCCCATTCTCTCCTCGCTCGCATTGTTTCCGATGAGAGATCTGCTGTTAGCCTGATGGGATGTCCTTTGTAGGTAACTTGATGTTTCTCTCTTGCCAATCTTAGTATCTTGTCTTTGTCTGCGGTTTTGGTCAACCTGGCTATAATGTGTCTTGGAGAAGATCTCCTTGGGTTGATTCTATTTGGGGTCCTTTGTATTTCCTGGGACTGGATCTTCGAATGCCTCTCTAGGTTTGGAAAGTTTTCTTGCAGGATTTCATGGAATAGATTATCAATGCCCTTATGGGTCTCTTCACCTTCTGGAATGCCAATTATCCAGATATTTGGACGTTTGATGGTATCCAGTACTTCTCGCATATCATTCTCAAATTTTTGAGCCATTTTCTCAGTCTTCGTGGTGGACTTGTCTAAGCCAGCCATTTTCTCTTCTACATCTGAGATTCTATTTTCTGAATGATCTAGTCTGCTTTTAATACTTTCAAGGGAGATTTTGACTTCTTGTATTATAGACTTGATCTCTAGCAGTTCCGTTTGAGTCTTTTGTAAAGTGTGTAATTCCTCTTTTAGATCTTGCAAGAATTTCCTCATCTCCTGGAACTCGGCAACTTCTTTCTCCTTTCTCTTTAGCAGTTCATTATCTCTCTTTTCTTCCATCTCTGTTAGCTTCGACATTACGAATGCTCTAAATTCCTTATCAGACATTTCCATGACTTTCACCGAACTGCTTGTGGATGAAGGAGAGTTACTCTTTTCCATTGGAGGAGAGGTATTTTCTCGTTTTCCCATATTTCTCGTGATCCGACGGTGATTTCTTGTCATCTGATGAATGGCGTGTTTCTTTCAAATTCTTGAAGTTAAGCCTCAATGTTAAGGAGCAAGCAGACAGAGGTGTTCTAGAGTCGGATTGCCATTCTGTAGTGATCGCACACTAGCTTTGCTTGCTGGAGGCTGAATTATGAGTAGAAAATCTTCATTTCTCCTGTGCCTGAAATATCTAGTTCCCAGTATCCATGTGGAATCTTCTCAGAGAATGGCTCAACTCTCCTGCCACACTAGCTTTGCTTGCTGGAGGCTGAATTATGAGTAGAAAATCTTCATTTCTCCTGTGCCTGAAATATCTAGTTCCCAGTATCCATGTGGAATCTTCTCAGAGAATGGCTCAACTCTCCTGCCACACTAGCTTTGCTTGCTGGAGGCTGAATTATGAGTAGAAAATCTTCATTTCTCCTGTGCCTGAAATATCTAGTTCCCAGTATCCATGTGGAATCTTCTCAGAGAATCCCCCCCCTTTTTTTTTTTAAAAGGAATTTTTGCTATAGGGTACATGTGCTCCCTGCCTAAACAGTTCCTGGAGGTCCAGCATAGGCAACTCAGAATCCCAGCAAGAGCAAGAGAAACCTAGTTTACTTCGAGTTAATGGCTGCTGGACTACTCAGAGGCCTAAATAACCTTTTTTTATATTCTGTTGAATATGGTTAGGAAGTATCTTGTTGAGAATTTTTGCATCTATATTCATCAGAGATAAAGGTCTGTAGTTTTCCTTTTTTTGTCATATCCTTATCTGTTTTGGGAATGAGTGTGATGGAGGATTCATAGAAGGAATTTGGAAGTGTTCCTTTCTTTTGAATCTCTAGAAACAGTTTGAGTAGAATGAGGATTTCCTCCTCTTTAAACATTTTGTAAAATTTCGGAGCCCAACGCTGAGGGCAGGGCCAGGTGGGGCTGGGAGCGAGCAGGGGCCAGGCTGGTTACAGTCGGAGATGCTGTCTGGCCATGACGTGGCCCCACAGCTGGGAGCTCCACATTGAAGGCACCAGGGCGACACGTAGTGACCTTCCCCTTGCAAAGTGAATGCTGAGGATGGAAGAGTTTGATGACACTGACCACTGAACTTCTTTGGAGTACATGTTATGAACCCTTTCTGGAGCATGTCTACAAGCTCTGTATGCAAACAATCTGATAGTGAAGAGAAGACATTATCAGGGGACGTGAAAACCAGTCCTCCATGAACTGCACCAAAGAAACAGCTGCCTTCTATTCTCCAAAATGCTTTGCCCGTAACTAAACCCACATCTCCTGCCCCAGGAACACAGTCAACAAATGGCACACACTCTTCTTATGGACCTTTCTACTTGGAACACTCTCTTCTTGCAAAATGTATCTTGGTTGTGAAGCAGAAGTTACCAGGTGTCTATGTGCAACCATCTTACTGTTCTGCATTAATGTGGTTTGGAGTAATATTCATACGGCATGGACTTTATCAAGATGGCATGTTTAAGTTTACAGTTTACATCCCTGATAACTATCCAGATGGTGGCTGTCCATGCTTGGTGTTTGATACTCCCGTCTTTCACCCATTAGTTGATCTCACTTCAGTGAATTGGATGTGAAAAGAGCATTTGTAAAATGGAGGAGAAACCATAATCATATTTGGCAAGTATTAATGTATGCAAAAATAGTTTTTTACTATTTCATTTTTTGGAGAGGTTTGGTTTTTTTTGTTTTTTTTGTTTGTTTGTTTGTTTTTGTTTTTGTTTTTGTTTTTTTTGCTATAGGGCACGTGTGCTTGCCAGCCAGACAGAGAGAGACAGAGAGACAGAAAGCGAAAAATCACCCCCCAGGGGGGGATGGCCACGCCGCAATCCCTTCTCCTCCATTCTCCTCTCGGGATCTTAGGCACACACGCACCCGCACCCGGCGTGAGTTTTAAGCCACTGGGTCCGGGACGCGAACCGCGGTTGACTACATGGGAGTCCAGCGACATAGCCATTACGCTAACTGCTGGTTCCCAAGTTGTTCAGCTTTTTAAAAGTAAAGTGGTTGACAGTGTTAAGGTATGCACTGCTTGTTTGTTTGACCAACCTAAACTAGAAGACCCCTATGCAATTAGTTTTTCTCCATGGAATCCTTGTGTACATGATGAAGCCAAAGAGAAGATGCTAACTCAGAAAAATCCTGAAGACCAGCACAATAAAAGTGTTCTTGTTGCTGGCATGTCATGGGTAAAGCCTGGCTCAGTACAACCTTTCAGTAAAGAAGAGAAAACAGTAGCAACTTAAGAGATGGTGAATCTGATGCACTGTACACTTTCCTGCTGGACTCTGGCCTAGTAGAAGCTGACCAATGGCAAAGGACTGCCTGAAGAATAAAACTGTGAACAATGACTGATTATCAGTGTTTTCTATGTTTGCATAGGTTCTAACAGCAGGTTTTGGAAATCTCTTTAAGTAATGTATTACTTCTGTCAGAAGTGTCTAGGGTGGTTATCGAGTTCAGTACTCCAAATTATTGGGGACCCTGAGGCTTAGGTATTTTTCTGAATATAATGTTAAAGGTAAGTTGCATTCATTTAAACTAATAGAGCAGACAGAATTCACTATTTAATAGTTTTTAAATCAGTGGTTTCAGTTGAACATAAGTTAGGATATAGAAGTAAGAGTTACAGAAGGAAGGTTCCAGAGCTCAGTAGTTTTAAATGGAAAATCATTTGAACAGTAGTCTTCAGTCTATTGTCTTACTGATTTACAAACTACTATCACTGAGAAATTTAGCTAGTTGAGTGAGAGGAAACCAGAATGCTTGTTCGTAGTTTGCTTTTTTCTTTTCTTTTTTTTTTAAGCAAATTACTTAATTGTATTTTTATGGCAGGAGGGAGAAAAAGTGTTAAAATGGTTTCTAATGAAGTCAGATATTTAAATGATGAATGACTAATGTGTTTAGTAGAGACAAAATAAACCAAGAAATGATTGTTCTTTGTCATTAAAAAAAGGTTTTGTAAAATTTAGTAGCGAAGCCACTGGGGCCCCGACTTTTCTTTGTTGGGAGGTTATTTATTACTGATTCAATCTGATTGCTTGCTATAGGTTTATTCAGGCTTCTGATGTCCTCCTGAGTCAATCTTGGTAGATTTTGTGTGTCCAGGCATTTGTTCGTGTCATCCAGGTTTTCTTCTTTGTTGGCATATTGTTGTTCATAGTATCCTTTAATGATGTTTTGTATTTTTGTTATGTTTGTTGCAGTGTTGCCTAATTCATTGCAAATTAGATTTATCTGGTTCCTTTCTCTCTTTTTCTTAATTAGTCTAACTAATGGCGTGTCGATCTTGTTTATCTTTTCTAATAACCAGCTTTTGCTTTCATTTATTTTCTGTAAAATTCACTTATAGTCTATTTCATTTATTTCTGCTTAAATATTTATTATTTCTTTTCTCCTGACATTTTTTTTTGGATTTTTTTTTGTTGTTGTTTTTCTAATTCCCTGAGGCTTGATATTAGGTTGTCTTTAGGCCACCTTTTCATCTTTTTCTTGTACGTACTAATTGCTCTGAATTTCCCTCTTATGATTACTTTTGCAGTGTCCCGTAAATTGTGGAAATTTGTGTGCTCATTATCATTTGCTTCCATGAATCTTATGATTTCAGTCTTAATCTCTTCAGTAGTGATGAAGCAATTCAGAAGTAGGTTATTTAGTTTTCATGTATTTGTGTATTTTTGAGGGATTTTCCTGAGATTAATATCAAGTTTAATTCCATCATGGTTGGAGATGATGCTGGATATAGTTTCTATGCCTTTGAATCTGTTTGTTGGGGCTGAGAAAAATGTATATTTTGTGTTTCTGGGTGGGAATTCTATAGATGTCTATCATGTCCATCTGATTTATGGTATAATTTATGTCCTGTATCTCCTTGCTAGTTTTTTGTCTTATTGACCTGTCTAAAGGAGATAATGGGGTTTTGAGATCTCCAACAACTATTCTGTTACAGTCTGTCTCTCCTTTTCTTTCTCTTTCCTTATGCTTTTTGTCATAAAGTCTATTTTGTCCAAAATTAGTATAGTGGCTCCTACTCTTTTTTAGTTTCTGTTTTCATGGAATACCTTTTCTAGCCCTTCACTTTTAGTCTATGTATGTCTTTATCCATGAGATGGGTTTCTTGTAGGCAGCAGATGGAGGGTTTCTAATTTTTAATCCATTCAGCCAGTCTGTGTCTCTTAATTGAATAATTTAATCCATTGACATTCAACGTTATTAATGATATTTCCAGACTTGTCCCTACCATTAAGTTGGCCATATTCCTTGTTGTTTATGTTCTCTTATTGCTGTCTGTTTCTCTTTCATTTTCTTTGTATAGTACTCCTTTCAGAATTTCTTAAAAATCCGTTCTGGAGTTTGTAAATTCTATCAGGTTTTATTTATTTGAGAACATTTTTATTTTCTTTTACCATATGAAGGATACTCTTGCCAGGTAGAGTATTATTGTTTGAAATTGTTTTTCATTTAGCACGTTGAATATGTTTTCCCATCTTTTTCTTGCTTGCATTGTATCCTATGAGTGGTCTGGTCGTAGCCTGATGGGATAGCCCTTGTAATTGATTTGACGTTACTTTCTTGCCAATCTTAGTATCTTGTCTTTATCAGTCATTTTGGTCAATCTAGCTATGATGTTGGGTGGAAAGGACCTTCTTGGATTTATTCTGCTTGGGATTCTTTGTATTTCTTGGGTCTGGATGTTTGAGTGCCTCTCTAGACTTGGAAATATTTCTTCCAGAATTTCATTGAATAGATTATCCATGCCCTTACTAGTTTCTTCACCTTCTGGAATAACAATTATTTGGATATTGTGGCGTTTGATGTATCTACTATATCTCATATATTATTCTCAGATTTCCTGGCTGTTTTCTCAATATTTTTGATAATTTTTTTAGGTCATTGTTTTTGTCTTCTACATTTGAAATTCGATCTCTGCATGATCTAACCTGCATTTGATACTTTAAAGAGAGGTTTTAACTTCCTGTATTATACCCTTTATATCTACTGGTTCTGTCTGATTATTTTTTATGCTGTCCAATACTTCTTTCATCTTTCATATTGTGAAAAGACATCTTCATCTCTTGGAGCTCAACATGTCTTTTCTCTTGCATGTCATAAAATGTGGCTACCATAAATACTCTAAATTCTTTTTCTTTCATTTTTATATTTTTAAAAATGATAAGTTCTTTTATACATTCAATCACGTTATTTAACTTTCAAAGTGAATATTCCAACATGTGTACATTCCACCCCAGACCAGTTGATAATACTATAAAGTTATCTTTAACAGATAATACCCCATATCTTTGTCCCATAAATGCTATGCCTCGGTATTTTTCTCCTTAAGGTCCTGTCTCTAACTCCACTCCATTGTCCACCTTCTTCTCACCCTATATCTGGTATTCACAACCATTTTTTTGTGTTTCTATATCCTTTAGTCATTCAGTTTCAGTCAAACAGTGCAGACATTCAGTATATATTAAGTGGAGACATACAGTGTCTCTCTTTTGTAGCCTAACTTGATTCACTCAGCAGTAAATCTACCATATTCATCCACTTTCTGTCAAAAGCCAGGGTCTTCTTGTATTTTATGGCTGAGTAGTATTCCATAGAGTATATGTGCCACAGTTTTTCATTCCATTAATTTGTTTGTGGGCATTTGGGTTGGTTCCATGTCTTAGAGATTGTGAATACTGCCACAATAAATATCGATATAAAAGCACTTTTCAGAATAAGAATTCTTCTGTTCTTTGGGTAGATACCAAGGAGTGGGATTGCTGGATCATATGATAGTCCTATTTGTAGATTTTTGAGAAATCTCCAAATTGTTCTCCACAGTGGCTGGACAAGTTTACATTCCCACCAGCAGTGTAGGAGAGTTCCCCTTTTACCACATCCCTGCTGGCACTTATCATTTTGTATTTTTTTTCTAATCTTAGTCATTGTGATTGGGGTTAGGTTGTATTTCATTGTAGTTTTGATCTGCATTTCCCTTACAATGAGGAATGTTGAGCATTTTTTCATATGCCCTTTGGCCATTTGTATGTCATCCTTATAGATTGTTTTTTTCAACTCATTCTCCCATCTTTTAATAGGATTGATCATCTTTTTTAGGACAGCTGCATGAGTTTCTTGTGTATTCTGGTTGTCAGTCCCTTATCTTACAGGTAGTTTACAAAAATATTTTCCCATTCTCAGAGCTGTCTATTTACACTAATTACTGTGTTTTGCCATGCAAAAACTTCTTAGTCTGATGTAATCCCACTTGTCTATTTTTGAGATTATTGACTCTGCTGTCGCAGTAGTATTTAAGAAGTCTTTGCCTACTGCAATGTCTCCAGAGTTTCCCAATTGTTTTCCAAAAGCAGTTTTATAGTTCGAGGGCTTAGGTTTAGATCTTTGATTCATTTTGAGTTGATTTTTGTCAATTGCAAGAAGTAGGGGTTCAGATTCATCTTTCTGCAGGCAGAAATCCAATTTTTCCAGTACTATTTGCTGAAGAGGTTTTCCTTTTCCCAGTGGATGACTGGGACTCTTTGTTAAAAATCAGTTAACTGTACATTTGGAAATTTATTTCTGGGAACTTTCTTCTATTCCATTCAACATGTCTGTCTCTGTGCCAGTACCATGCTGTTTTGATTACCACAGCTTTGTAGTATATTTTTGCATCAGGGAGTGAGATTCTGCACACTCCACTCTTCTGCAGAATTGCTTTGGCAATATGAGGTCTTTTATTATTGCAGACAGATTTTATGATTGTCTTTTCTAGATCTCTGAAGAATGTGTCTGGTACTTTGATTGGCATTGCATTAAATATGTAGATTAATTAGTGTAGAATTCCCATTTTGATTATATTAATTCTTTCAATCCAGGAACATGAGATGTCCTTCCACTATTTTGTGTCATTTTCAATTTTTTTTTCGCTTCTCATAGTTTACCTCGTGGAGGTTTTTAACTTCTTTGGTTAGACTTATTCCTAAGTATCATACTTTTTGTGGCTATGGTAAATGGAATAACTTTTCAGTTCTATCTCAGTCTGCCTATTGTTCGTATATAGAAATGCTATAGAGTTTTGTATATTGCTTTTGTATCCTGCAACTTTACTGTACTCAGGCATTACTTCCAGAAATTTTTTCATGGAAACCATTGGTCTTCTATGTATACAATCCTGTCATCTACAAATAGAGAGAGTTTCACCTCTTCTTTTCCTATTCGAAGCCTTTTATTTTTTCCTCATTTCTGATTGCATTGGCAAGGACTTCCAGTACTATATTGAAGAGGAATGGAGAAAGTGTCCATCCTTGTCTTGTACCCATTTTTAGTGGAAAAGCTTTCAGCTCTTCTCCATTCACAATGATGATCACTATGGATTTTTCATAGGTAGCTTTTATTGTGTTGAGAGGTGACACTCAATGCCAATATTTCTGAGAGTCTTGATCATGAATGGATGTTGTATCTTATCTCATGTTTTTAGGCATCAATCGATATGATCATATGGTTTTTCTCTTTCTTTTTCTTAATATGGTATATTGCATTTATGGTTTTGTGTATGTTGAAACAACCTTGCATTCCTGGAATAAAGCCTACCTGGTTGTGATGTATAATCTTTTTTATAAGTGGCAAGATACAATTTGCTATTATATGGTTGAGAATCATTCAGTGTATATTCATCAAGGTATTGGTCTTCAGTTTATCTTCTTTGTCCTGTCCTTACCTGTTTTAAGTATAAGAGTGATGGAGGCTTTAAAGAATGAATTAGGGGGAACCAGCAGTTAGCGTAATGGCTATGTCGCTGGACTCCCACGTAGTCGACCGCGGTTCGCATCCTGGACCCGGTGGCTTAAAACTCATGCTGGGCGCGTGTGCATGCGTGCCCAAGATCCCGAGAGGAGAATGGAGTAGAAGGGATTGCGGCATGACCATCCCCCCTGGGGGGTGATTTCTCGCTTTCTGTCTCTATGTCTCTCTCTGTCTGTCTGGCGAGCGCATGCGCCCTATAGTGAAAAACCTCTCCAAAAAAAAAAAAAAAAAAAGAATGAATTAGGGATAGATTCACCCTTTTGTATCTTTAGAAATAACTTGAGCAGTATTGAGGATAACTCTTTTTTAAAAGTTTTGTAGAATTCAGAGGTGAAGCCATCAGGACCAGAGGTTTTCTTTGTTAAGAGGTTAGTTATTACTAATTCAAACCCCTGGCTTGTTATGGGCCTATTCAGACTTTCTACCTCTACCTGGCTCAATCTTGGTAGATTATATGTGTCCAGGAATTTGTCCATCTCAACCAGATTTTTTTGTTTTTGTTCATAGTATTCTCAAAGATGTTTCGTATTTCTATTATGTCTATTGTTATATTGCCTGCTTCATTGGAAATTTGATTTACAATGTTCCTTTCTCTCTTATTAATAAGTCTCACTAGTGGTGTATCGATTTTCTTTATCTTTTCAAAGAGCCAGCTTTTACTTCTCTTTATTTTCTGTATGCTTCATTTATTTTTTATTTTATTTATTTCTGTTAGTATCTTTATTATTTTCTTTCTTCTGAGTTTTATGATTTTTTTGCTGCTGCTTTTCCAATACTCCAAGGCATGATTTTAGGTGATCCATTTGCTTTCTTTTCTTCTTCTTCTTATGTGCATTAAATGCTATGAACTTCCCTCTTATGACGGCTTTTGCAGTGTCCCAAAGATTATGAAAACTCATGTCCTTATTGTCATTGGCTTCCATGAATCTTTTACTTTTAGTTTTTATTTCTTAAGTAGTTGTGAAGTCATTCTGGACTAAGATTTTTAGGTTTCATGTATTTAATATTTTTGAGGATTTCTCTCAAAATTAAAATCAAGTCTAATTCCATCATGGTTGGAGAAGATGCTGGATATAGTTTCTATGCCTTTGAATCTGTAAAGGCTTGCCTTGTGTCATATCATGTGGTCATTTTAAAAAATTTTCATGTAGGAGGTGTGAAAAAAAGTCTATCTCATGGTTTTGGGTGGAATGTTATATAGATGTATGTTAAGTCCATTTGATTTATGTCATCATTTAGATCCTTCATTTCTTCACGTATTTTTTGTGTAGATGATCTGTCTAGATGAGATAGTGGGGTGTTGAGGTCTTCAACAACTTGTGTGCTGTAGTCTATCTCTCCTTTTAGATATAACAATCTTCCTTTTATGTATTTTGTTGCTCCTGTGTTAGGTGCATAGATATTTATAAGCGCAATATCTTTTTTTTTTTTTTTTTTTTTTTTTTTTTGGAGAGGTTTTTGCTATAGGGTGCGTGTGCTTGCCAGACAGACAGAGAGAGACAGAGAGACAGAAAGTGAGAAATCACCCGGAGTGAGTTTAAGCCACTGGGTCCAGGACTCGAACCGCGGTCGACTACATGGGAGTCCAGCGACATAGCCATTACGCTAACTGCTGGTCCCCAAGCGCTATATCTTTTTGATTGATTACACTTTTGCTACAATATAGTGCCCTTTTTGTCTCTTTGAATAGAATTTGTTTAAAGCATATTTTGTCAGAAATCAGTGTATCACGACTCCTACTCTTTTTTGGTTCCCATAAACATGGAAAACCTTTTTCCAATCCTTCACTTTTCACTAGTTTATGTATGTCTTTATCCATGAGGTGGTTTTCCTATAGGCAACAGATTGATGGTTTCTGTTTTTTTTTGGTTTTTTTTGTTTTTTGGGTTTTTTTGTTTGTTTGTTTGTTTTTTGTTTGTTTGTTTTGTTTGTTTGTTTGTTTGTTTTCCATTCAGCCAGTCTGTGTCTCTTGAGTGGAGAATTTAAACCATTAACATTAAATGTTACTATCGATATTTCTGGACTTGTCCCAAAGTTTAAGTTGGCCATTGTCTTGGTTGCTTTGATTTTCGTATTTCTAGCTGTTTATTATTTAATTTTCCTGGAACAATACACTCTTCAGTATTTCTTGAAGAGTTGGTCTGCTGTTGGCAAATTCTTTCAGGTTTTGTTTGTCTGAAAAGATTTTAATATTTCTTTCCCATATCAAGTATAATCTTGCAAAATATAATAGTCTTGGTTGAAATTATTTCTCTTTTAACATTTTCAATACATCTTCCCATTCTTTTCTTGCTTGCATTATTTTTGTTGAAAGGTTTGGTGTTAGCCTGATGGGATGACCTTTGTAAGTCACTTGTTATTTCTCTCTTGCCAATTTTAGTATCTTGTCTTTATCTGTGGCCTTGTCCAGTCTGGCTAAGATATGCCTTGGGGAAGATCTTCTTAGGTTGATTCTATTTGGAATCCTTTGTATTTCTTGGGTCTGTATTTTTGAGTGCCCCTCTAGACTTGGGAAATTTTCTTCCAGGATTTCATGGAATAGATTTTCCATGCCCTTATTAGTTTCTTCACCTTCTGGGATACCAATTATTAGGATGATTTGATGTTTAATGAAATTTAGTATTTCTCATGTATTAGCCTCGTGTTTTCCTGTTATTTTCTCTATCTTTTTGGTGTTTTTTTCTAGGTCAGAGGTTTTATCTTCTGCATCGGAGATTCAGTCTTAAGACTCTTGAGAGTGCTTTTGATTTCCTATATTATGGACTTTATCTCTAATAGTTCCATCTGATTCTTTCTCATAGTGTCCATTTCTTCTTTCATATCGTGGAAGGACTTCCTTATCTCCTGTAGTTTGTTGTCTTTTTTGTGTTCCAACTCAGAATTTTGTCACCCTCAATTCTCTAAATTCTTTCTCAGACATTTTGGTAACTTCTATTTTTTCAAGAAATGGAGGGGAGTCACTGTGTTCATTTGATCGAGACATATTTCCTGGTTTATTCAGATCTGAGGCTCCTCTTGTACTTCTAGCCATTCAGAGAATATATTCACTTGTAAATGCAACTAAAGAGAACATTTATTCCACTAGGAGCAAGTGTGTTTCCCTTTTGCTGTGGACTGATTTGTGTTGAAGTCTCTCTTCTGTTGTGTTTATCAATGTGTTCTCAAGAGGAATACACTATTCAGGTGCCTGAAGAGCAATATCTTCTTTTTCGCAGGTGGTTCAGTAAAAGGGAGGATCCCAGTGAGCCTTACAATACTAGAGTATTTCAGAACTGTGATTTTAGACCAGTCAAGTACGCTTGGGAGGGTGGAGGATGAGGAGGAGGCAATAATAAGAGGGGAGGAAATGTACAAAAGAGAACGTAGAAAAATTCATGCATAGTGCTAGCAAACACAAAACCACCAGGGGCTTGGAGATAAACATGGGGCTCTACTAGAAAACTGAGGCAAATTTGTGGGGCAAGGAGTAGAAAATCAACAAAAGAAAGAAGAAGAGCAAAAAACTCCCTGCCTGCATTTCTGAGAGGAAAAGGTCCTGGAGCTCAGGGAGCTGGAGCTGGGGCTGGGGGCAGTGATGCTCCTGCTTCAATGTCCCTTGCTGGCCAGGAGCCTTGAGATGGAACTGGGGCTCTGCTAAAGAGTGGAAGCCAGTCTATAGGGCAAGGAAGAGTAAGAAATTAACCAAAGAAAGAATAAGATAAAAAAAAAAAAAAAAAAAAAAACCTGCCTGTCTTTCTGAAAGGGGTGGGTCCTGGGACTGGGAGAGCTGTAGCTCAGGCTGGAAGTGGTGCCTCTGTCTTAATGTCCCTTGCTGGTCAGGGGCCTGGATATAGAACTGAGGCTCTGCTGGAGAGCAGAGGTCAGTCTGTCGGGCAAGGAGAAGCAGGAAATTAATAAAAGAAAGAAGAAGAGCAAAACAAAAGCCTGCCTACCTTTCTGAGAGAAGGGTGATTAGGGCTAGGAGAGCTGGATCTGGGTCCGGGGGCAGTGGTGTCCCTACCTCAACCTCCCTTGCTGGCAAGGGGCCTGGAGATGGAACTGGGGCTTTGCTGGAGAGTGGAGGCCAGTCTGTGGGGCAAAGAGGAGTAGGCAGTGAATAAAGAAAAAAAGAGCAAAAAAAAAAAAAATGCCTGCCTACCTTTCTGAGGGAGGGAATAAGTTCCTGGGGCTGGGAGAGCTGGAAATGGGGCTGGGGGCAGTGGTGTGCCTACATCAAAGTCACTTACTTGCCAGGGGTCTAGAGATGGAACTAGGGCTGTGATGAAAACTGGACCTCAGTCTGTGGGGCAAGGAGGAATAAGAAATCAACAAAAGAAAGAAGAAGACCAAAAATTACCCTGCCTACCTTTCTGAGACAGGAGGGGCCTGGGGCTGGGAGAGCTGAAGCTTGGCCTGGGTGTATGGTGCTCCTGTCTCAAAGTCCCTTGCTAGCCAGAGTCCTGGAGATCAAAATGGAGCTCTGCTGGAGACTGGAGGCCAGTTTGTGGGGCAAGGAGGAGTAGGTAATTAACAAAAGAAAGAAGAAGAGCAAAACATAAAAGCCTGCATACCTTTCTGAGAGGGGAAGGTCCTGGGGCTCAGAGATCTGTAGCTCAGGTTGGGGGCAGTGGTGTTTCTGCCAAATGTCGCTTGCTGGTTAGAGGCCTGGAGATCAAAATGGGGCTCTTCTGGAGAGCATATGCCAGTCTGTAGGGCAAGGAGGGGTCAGAAATTAACAACAGACAGAAGAAGAACAAAACAAAACAAAACAAAATCCCTGCCTAACTTTCTGAAAAGGGAGGGTCCTGGTCCTGGGAGAGCTGGAGCTGGGATGAGGGAAGTGATGCTCCTGCCTCAACATCTCTTGTTGGCCAGGGGACTGGAGATGGAACTGGGGCTCTACTTGACAGCGGAGTCCAGTCTGTGGGGCAAGGAAGAGTAGGAAATTAACCAAAGAAAGAAGAGGAAAAATAAAAAATCTACGTTTCTGAGAGGGGAGGGTCCTAAGGCTGGGAAAGCTGGAGCTGGACCTGGGTGTAGTGGTGTCTCTATCTCAAAGTCCCTTCCTGGCCAGGCGCCTGGAGATAGAACTGAGGCTCTGCTGGAGAGCTGAGGCCAGTCTGTGGATAACGAAAGATGAACAAATTAACAAAAGAAAGAAGAAGAGCAAAAAAAAAAAAAAATTCCTGCCTATTTTCAGAGAAGGGAGGGTCCTGGTACTGGGAGAGCTGCAGCTGGGCTGGGGACAGTGATGCCCCTGTCTCAACAGTCCTTTCTGGCAAGGTGCCTGGATATGGAATTGGGGCTCTGCTTGAGAGAGGAGGCCAGTCTGTGGTTAAAGGAAGATTAGCAAATCAACAAAAGAAAGAAGAAGAGCAAAAAAAAACCTTCTGCCTATCTTTCTGAGAGGGGAGGGTATTGGGGCTGGGAGAACAGGAGCTCAGGCTGGGGTCAGTGATGCCTCTGCTTTAATACCCCTTGCTGGTCTGAGGCCTAGAGATAGAACTGAGGCTCTGCTTTAGAGCAAAGGCCAGTCTGTAGGGCAAGTAGGAGTAAGAAATTAATAAAAGAAAGAAGAACAAAAAGAATAAAAAAGCCAGTCTTCCTTTCTGAGAGAAGGGGGTTTTGGGCTGGGAGAGCTGGAGCTGGTGCTGGGGGCAGTGGTGCCTTTGCCACAATGTCCCTTGCTGGCCAGAGCCCTGGAGATTGAAATGGAACTCTGCTAGAGAGCAGAGGCCAGTCTGTAGGGTTTGGAGGAGCAAGAAATTAACAAAAGAAAGAAGAGCAAAAAAAAAGTTTGCCTACCTTTCTGACTGGGGAAGGTCCTGGTTTTGTGAGAGCTGGAGCTGGGGCTAGGGGCAGTAGTGCACCTACCTCAAAGTTCGTTGCTGGCAAGGAGCCTGGAGATCGAAATGCAGTTCTGGTGGAGAAAGGAGGCCAGTCTGTGGGGATAGGAGGAGAAGAAATTTAACACAAGAAAGAAGAGCAAAAAAATATCTTGCCTAACTTTCTGAGAGTGGAGGGTCTTGGAGCTGGGAAAGCTGGAGCTGAAGCTGAGAGCAGTGGTGCTCCTTCTTCAATGTCCCTTGCTGGCCAGGAGCCAAGAGATGGAATTGGGGCTCTGCTGGAGAATGGAGACCAATCTGTGTGGCAAGTATGGCAAGGAAGATTAAGAATTCAACAAAAGAAATAAGAAAAGAAAAAAAAAAAAACTCTGCCTACCTTTCTGAGCAGGGAGCATCCTTAGGCTGGAAGATCTAGAGCATGGGCTGGGGGCAGTGGTACCTCTGCCTCAATGTCCCTTGCTGGACAGGGCCCTGGCGATGGAATTGGGGCTCTGCTGGATAGCGAAGGCCAGTCTGTGGGGCAAGGAGAAGTAGGAAATTAATAAAAGAAAGAAGAAGAGCAAAAAAAAAAAAAATGCCTGCCTACATTTCTAAGAGAAGGGGGTTCCGGGCTGGAAGAGCTGGAGCTGAGGCTGGGGGCAGTGTTGGCCCTGCCTCAACGTTCCTTGCTGTCCAGAAGCCTGGACATCAAAATGTGTCTCTGTTGCAAAATGAAGGTTAATCTGTGGAGATAGAAGGAGTAGGAAATTAACAAAAGAAGAGCAAAAGCAAAACACTGCCTACTTTTCTGAGGGGAAGTTCCTGGACCTGGGAAAACTGGAGCTGGGGCTGGGAGCAGTGGTATCCCTGTCTCAATGTTCCAAACTGGCCAGTGTTCTAGAGATGGAACTGGGGCTCTGCTGGAGAATGGAGGCCAGTCTGTGAGAGAAGGTATAGTAGGAAATTAAGAAAAGAAGAAGAACAAAAAAAAAAAAAAAAGAAAGAAAAACAACCTACCTTTCTGAGAGGTGAGGGTCTTGAGGCTGGGAGAGGTGGATTTGGGGATGGGAGGATGGGATCAGTTGTGCCCCTGCCTCAGTGTCCTATGCTGACTAGGGGCCTAGAGATGGAACTGGGGCTCGGCTGGAGAGCAGAGGCCAGTCTATGGGGCAAGGAAGAGTAGGAAATTGATAAAAAAAATTAAAAAGAAGAGCAAAAAAAGCCTGCCTCCATTTCTTAGGGGTGGGGTACTGGTGTTGGGAGAGCTGGAGATGGGGCTGGGGGCAGTGGTTCCCCTGCCTCAATGTCCCATGCTAATCAGGGGCCTGGAGATTGATTTGGGGCTCTTCTGGGGAGCAGAGTCCAATATGTGGGGCAAAGAAGTGTAGGAAATTAATAAAATAAAGAAGAGCAAAAATAAATCCTGACTACCTTTCTGAGAGTGGAGGATCCTGGGGCTGGGAAAGTTGTAGCTTGGGCTGGGGGCACTGGGGCGTCTGCCTAAATGTCCCTTGCTTGCCACAGACCTGGAGATGGAACTTGGCTTTCTGGAGTGTGAAGGCCAGTCTGTGGGAAAAAGAGGAACAGGGAATTAGTAAAAGAAAGAAGAGCAAAAAGACAAAAAAAAAAAAAAAAAAAAAAAAAAAAAGGAAAAAAAGCCTACCTATTTTTCAGAGGCGGAGGGGGGTCCTGAGGCTGAGAGAGCTGGAACTGAGGCTGGGGGCAGTGGTGCACCTGCCTCAAAGTCACTTACTAGCCAGGGGCCTGGAAATGGAACTAGATATGTTCTGAAATCTGGAGTCCAGTCTGTGGGGCAAGGAGGAATAGGAAATCAACAAACAAAAGAAGAGCAAAAAAACCCTGTGTACCTTTCTGAGAGGGGTGGGTCCTGGTGCTGGGAGAACTGGAGCTGTGCCTGGGTGCAGTTGTGCCCCTTCATCAATGTCGCTAGCAGGCCAGGGGCATGGAGATCAAAATGAAGCTCTGCTGGAGACTGGAGGCCAGTCTGTGGGGCAAGGAGGAGTAGAAAATTAACAAAAGAAAGAAGAAGAGCAAAATAAAATGCCTGCATACCTTTCTGAGAGGGGAATATCCTGGAGCTCAGAGAACTGGAACTTGGGCTGAGAGCAGTGGTGTCCCTGCCAAATGTCGCTTGCTGGCAAAGGGCCTGGAGGTCAAAATCAGGCTCTTCTAGAGAGCAGAGGACAGTCTGTGAGGTAAGGAGGGGTAAGAAATTACCAAAAGACAGAAGAAGAGCAAAAAAATTCACTGCCTAACTTTTTGAGAAGAGAGAATCCTGGTGCTGAGTGTCTGGAGCTGAGATGGGGGCAGTGGTGCTCCTGCCTCAACATCCCTTGCTGGCCAGGGTACTAGAGATGGAACACGCCTCAGCTTAAAAATGACTTCTTGTCTGAATATTTTGGGAGTCTAGGAGATGGGTTTAGAGAATGGCTTACCTGAACTTGCCAGGACACACCTCAGCTTTTAAATGGCATCTAAAATTAAAATGTGAAAGAAAATGCACAAGCTAAGGACAGGTGCTTAAAAATTAAAAAAAAAAATAGAGAGAGAGCGTGAGGCAGACTGAGAGACAGCCAGCCAGAGAGAGCGAGAAGACAGAGGTCGTACTACCTTGTATGAATACTTTGGGAGTCTAGGAGATGGGTATAGAGCATGACTTCCCTGAACATGCCAGGACATACCTGAGCTTTAAAATGGCTTCTGAAATGAACAAGTGAAAAAAAAGGCCAAACGGCTCATTCTACCTCATCTGAATCTTTAGGGAGTCCAGGAGATTGTTTTAGAGCATGGGTTTCCTGAACTCAAAGCCAGAACACATCTCAGCTTTAAAATGGCTTCTGAATCTTGTCTGAATATTTTGGGAGTCTAGGAGATGGGTGTAGAGAATGGCTTTCCTGAACTTGCCAGGGCACACCTCAGCTTTAAAATGACTTCTTGTCTGAATATTTTGGGAGTCTAAGAGAGGGTTTTAGAATGTGGCTTCCCTAATCTCTCCATGACACAATTCCTCCAGACAATTTTTTAAAATTTATTATAGGTTTTAATTTTTTTTTTTTTTTTTGGAGAGGTTTTTCGCTATAGGGCGCGTGCGCTCGCCAGACAGACAGAGAGAGACATACAGACAGAAAGCGAGAAATCACCCCCCAGGGGGGATGGTCACGCCGCAATCCCTTCTCCTCCATTCTCCTCTCGGGATCTTGGGCACGCATGCACACGCGCCCGGCGTGAGTTTTAAGCCACCGGGTCCGAGACGCGAACCGCGGTCGACTACGTGGGAGTCCAGCGACATAGCCATTACGCTAACTGCTGGTTCCCTATAGGTTTTAATTTTTTTATACATTCAATCTCTGTGGATCATTATGGCTTGCAAAATGAATTTTCCCAGCTTGAATACACAGTATATTAATTAGTCCAGTTAAGTATATTGTTATACACCATATCATCAACAGATAATTTTCTATTTTTTTGCCCCTTAAGTGCTTTCTTTATTTTTTTCCCTTGATTTCCCTCCTCTCATGCTGCCCCATTTCCCACCATCCTCCCACACTGTCTCTAGTATCCACAATTGTTCTCCATGCTTTTATATCTTTCCATCTTTGAGATTTTGCCATAGAGTGCAGACATTCAGTATATATTAAGTGGGGACATATAATACACGGTCTTTTATGATTTCAGGCAAATTTTATAGTTTTCTTCTACTTTTGTGAGGAATATCTCTGATAGTTTGATCATAATTGCATTAAATGTGTAGATTAATTTGGGTAGAATTGACATTTTGATTATATTAATTCTAATCTGGGAATATGGGATGCTTTTGTATCATTTTTCATTTTTATTTTTATTTTTTAAAATAGTTTTCCTTGTAGATATCTTTTACTTCTCTGGCTAGGTTTATTCCTAGGTGTCTTATATTTTTGTGACTATCGTAAATTTTTTTTTTCAATTCTGCTTAAGTCTGTTCATTGTTGGTGTACAAAAATGGTGTAGACTTGGGACCAGCAGTTAGTGTAATGGCTCTGTCTCTGGACTCCCATGTAGTCGACGGCGGTTCGAGTCCCGGACCCGGTGGCTTAAAACTCACGCTGGGCCCGTGTGCGTGCGTGCCCAAGATCCCAAAAGGAGAATGGAGGAGAAGGGATTGTGGCTTGGCCATCCCCCCTGGAGGGTGATTTCTCACTTTCTGTCTCTCTGTCTGTCTGGCTAGCGCATGCGCCCTATGGCAAAAACCTCTCAAAAAAAAAAAAATGGTGTAGACTTTTGTATGTTGGTTTTGTATCCTGCCACTTCATTGGATTCATCTATTACTTCCAGGAGTTTTCTGGTGAATTCTTTTGTGTTTTCTATGTATCTAATTATGTCATCTGCAAATAGCAATAGTTTTACTTCTTTTCTTATTCGAATGACTTTTATTTTAGTCTCTTGTCTGATTGCATTGGCTAGGACTTCCAGTACTATATTGAAAAGGAGTGGAGAACGTGGATAGCCTTGTCGTGTTACAGTTTTCAGTTTAAAAGCTTTCATCTTTTTCCCATTGAGTATGATGCTAACTATAGGTTTGTCACAGATAGCTTTTGTGTTGTTGAGGAATATCCTTTCTATGCTGATTTTTGTAGTGAGTCTCTTGTAGGTGCATATAATTTAGCCTTTTTTTCCTTAATTATAAAGTAATGTTATATTTTATCAAATGCTTTTTCTACATTGATTGATGTTGTCATAAAGTTTTTATCCTTCCTTCTGTTAATATGATGCATTAGATTTGTTTTGGATATGCTGAACCAACTTTGCATCCCTGGAATAAAGCCTACATGATTTTATGTATAATATTTTTAATGTGTTGCTGGATAGGATTTGCTCGTACCTTAATAAATTTTTGCATCTGTGTTCATCAGATATATTGGTCTGTAGGTTTCTTTTTTCATAATGTCCTTGGAATGAGGGTAAGGGAGACTTCATAAATTTGGGAGGATTCCTTTCTTTGGAATCTTTAGAAACAGCTTGAGGAGAATTGAGGTTAGCTCTTCTTTTAAAGTTTTGTAGAATTCAGAGGTGAAGCAGTTAGTTTCTGGCTTTTATTTGTTGGGAGCTAATTCATTACTGATTCAATCTCATAGTTTGTTATTGGTCTATTCGGGGTTTCTGTTTCTTCTTGGTTCAATTTTGGTAGATTATATGTCTCCAGAAATTTGTCCATCTCATCTAGGTTTTCTTGTTTGTTGGCATAAAGTTGTTCATGGTATTCATTCAGGATTTTTTTTTGTATTTCTGTTATGTTTGTTACAATATTGCCTGTTTCATCTGATTTCATTTATCTCATTTCTGTCTCTGTTCTTGATTAATCCAACTAACTGCAGGTCAATTTTGTTCATTCTCTCAAAAAGCCAGTTTTTGTTTTTATTTGTTTTCTCCGTGGTTCTTTTGTTCTCTATTTCATTTTTATTTTCTGCTTGAAGATTATTTCTTTTCTCCTGGTATTTTTGTGTTTTTTTTTGTTGCTGTTGTTGTTGTCTTATCAGTTTCCTGAGATGTGTTGTTAGGTTATTAATCTGCCACCTTTCTTTCTTTCTTTTCTGAGAACTAATTGCTACAAACTGTTTTCTTATGACTGCTTTTACTTTGTTCTGTAAGTTAAGAAAAGTCATATGTTTTTATCATTAGTTTCAGTGAATCATTTGATTGTAGTCTTAATGCCTTCAATGATTTTTGAAGTCATTCAGGAGTATGTCAATTAGCTTCCATGTGTTTGCATTTTTGAGGGTTTTTTCTGTAGCTGATTTTAAGTTTAATTCCATTGTGATTGGAAAAGATTGTGGGTATTCTTTTTATGCATTTGTTTCTGTATAGTCTCCTATTTTGTGACCAATCTTTGAAGACACTCCATGTAGTAATGAGAAAAGGATGTATTTTATGGTTGTTTGGTGAAATGTTCTGTAGATGTTTGTCAAGTCCATTTTGTTTGTTGCACAGCAGAACGTCATTTTCTGAGAAGGGGTGGCTGTGGATTAGAAGTAAACATAGAAATTGGGACCAGCAGTTAGCGTAATGGCTATGTTGCTGAACTCCCATGTAGTCTACCGCGGTTCGCGTCCTGGACCTGGTGGCTTAAAACTCACGCCAGGCGCGTGTGCGTGCGTGCCCAAGATCCCGAGAGGAGAATGGAGGGGAAGGGATTGCAGCATGGCCATCCACCCAGGGGGTGATTTCTCGCCTTCTGTCTGTCTCTCTCTGTCTGTCTGGCGAGCGCATGCGCCCTATAGCAAAAACCTCTCCAAAAAAAAAGAAGAAGTAAACATAGAAATAAACACACAAAGACACACAAGTAGAGAAAAGTGAGGATTGGGTGGTCCAGACTCCTCTGATGGAGGCAACCTTGGCCATTAGCCATTCCCAGATTTATTCTTTTATAGGGCAAAAAAGTGGGGAAGAAGAAACAGAATGAAAAGCCAGTTGTTTTCAGTCTTTTACTTTTTCTTAGCTTTGTAATATATTTTTATTTTTGAAATTTATTTATTTATTTATTTTTTACATTATAAAATGCCAGCTCTTCATATACACTTTGGTTTTTTTTAAATTTTTTTTTTTCATTTCATTTTCTTTCATACATTCAATCCCTTATCTTATCAGGCCTCCTTTGGCTAACCCATAGTTTCCTTTAACTTATGCCACCTTACAGTTTTGACACAGAGGCAGGCATGAATTTGTTAAAAGTTTTTGCTGGCCTTGCACCAACAGCTCAAAGAACTGTGTTTAAAGGTCACCATTGTGTTGCTCAGATCCAGCTGCTTCCTACAGTTTGTGGTTTTGTTTAGATTCTGTATCTCTTTGTTTATTTTTGTCTAGGATATCTGTCCAGAAGTGACAGTGTAGTGTTAAGATCCCCAACTGCAGTGTGTTGCAATCTATCTATCCCTTTAGATATAATAGCCTGGTTGCTCTGGTGTTAAGCATGTAGATTTTTTTGTTAAGAATTATTTTATTGGGACCAGCAATTAGTGTAATGGCTATGTCACTGAACTCCAATGTAGTTGACTGCGGCTCAAGTCCCGGACCCAGTGGCTTAAACTCACGCTGGGCGCGTGTGCGTGCCTGCCCAGGATCCTGAAAGGAGAATGGAGGAGAAGGGATTGCAGCGTGGCCATCCCCCCTGAGGGGGGTGATTTCTCGCTTTCTGTCTCTCTGGTGAGCACACACACCCTGTAGCAAAAAATAAATCTCAAAAAAAAGAACTATTTAACTTTATTTATTTATTTATTTATTTTTAATTTGACCAGAGAGGGACAAGAGAGAGAGAAAGTGAGAAAACTAGCCACCAGGTCTGGGACTCAAACCGTGGTCGGCCTTGTGGGAGTCCAGTGCCCTTAAACACCATGCCACCTGCCAGTATGGGCATGTAGATTATTTTAAGTGTTATATCTTCTTGGTGGATTTGCCTTTTTGGTACTATGTTGTATCATTCTTTGTCCCTTATTACAAAGTTTTGTCTTGAAGTCTATTTTGTCTGATATCAATATTGCAACTTCAGTCTTTTTTTGGTTTCTGTTTTCAAGGAATATCTTGTTCCAATGCTAAGAGTCTTAATCATAAAGAGATTCACTTTCAGTTTATATGTGTCTTTATCAGGGAGGTGTTTCTTTTAGGCAGCAGAGAGTTCCTTTTTTAAAATCCATTCAACCAGTCTATGTTTTTCGTTTGAAAATTTAATCCATTAATGCTCAACAATATCAATAATAATTGATATTTTCAGACTTATTCTTGTAATCTTGGTCATTTTTTTGGTTGCTTTATGTTTTCTTATTTCTATTTGTTTGTCTTTAGTTTTACTGATATAGCACTCCCTTTAATACTTCTTGAAGAGCTGGTACCTTTTGTAATTTCTTTTCAGTTTTTGTTTATCTGAGAATGTTTTTATTTCTTCTTCCCATTTGAAGTATAATCTTACTGGGTCTAGTGTTCTCAGTTGAAATTATTTTTCTTTTAAAGTTTTGAATATGTCTTCCCATTCTTTCCTTTCCTTTATCATTTCAGTTGAGAGATCTGATGTTACATACTAACTTTGTATGTAACTTAATGCTTCTCTTACAATTTTTTGATTTTCATGTGTGTCTTTTATTTTAACCAATCTGACTTGATGTGCCATGTACAGAATCTTCTAATGTTGATTCTATTTGTTGCCCTTTTTGCTTCCTGGATTTGCATGCCTTTATCTTGCTCTAGATTTGGAAAGTTTTCAGAATGTATTGCATTAAAGAAATAAATTCTGCCTTTTCCAGCTTTGTCACCTTCTGTAATTCCCATTATATAAATATTTGGATGTTTAATGGTGTCTAGTATTTCCTGTACATTATTCTCATGTTTCTGGGCTATTTTTCATTCTTTTATTGTGGTTCAGATTAATTCAGAGGCTTTATCTTTCATATCAATTCTTTCTTCTGCATGGATCAATCTGCTATTGATGCTTTTGAGGGAGATTTTGATTTCTTGCACTGTATTCTTCATCCCTAGAAGTTTTGTTTGGTTCTTTTCTTTTTTCTTTTTATTTAGAGAGAGATTTTTGGGATAGGGCATGTACACTCACTGTTTTGTTGGTCTTTTTATTGTTTTTCTAGTCTCAATTTAATTTCTTTCTGCTACAACCTTTATAAATTTTTTCTTCTAATAATGTTTGGCATAGTTTGTTTTTCTATTTCTATGAGGTGTTATATTGGGTTATTTGTTTGATATCTTTTGATGCACATGTTTATTGTTCTCAGCTTTCCTCTTGGGACTGTTTTGGCTACATCTCATAGCTTTTGGTTTGTTGTGTTTCTATTTTCATCTATCTCAAAATATTTTTAAATTTTCTTTTGAATTTCTTTATCAATCCATTGGTTCTTCACGAGCATGTTGTTGAATTTGTATGAGTTTTGAATTTTTAAAATTCCACTTGTTATTAATTTCTAGTTTTATACCACTGTGGTCAGATCTTCCTATATTTGTTAAAACTTGTTTTGTGTTCTGCTATATGATCTATCCTGAAGAATATTCCACACGTGCCTAAAAATAAATGTGTATTCTGCTTCTATCTGTTGTAATGTTTTGCACATGTCTGCTGGGACCATTTGGTCTAACATGTAGTTTAAGTTTAATATTTCCTTGTTGATTTTCTGCCTGAATGATCTGTCCATGACTGGAAGTTGTGTTTTGAAGTCCCCTATTAGCATTTTATTACAGCGTGTCTGTTTCTATGGCCTATTAATATTTGCTTTATATGTTCAGTTGTTCCAAGGTTAGGTGCACATATATTTACAGTTACTATTTCCTCTTGATACATTTTGAATCTTTGTGACTACATAATGACCTCATTGTATTTTTAAATTTTTTAAACTTAAAGTTTATTTTATATAAGTATAGCAAGTCCTTCCCTCTTTTGGTTTCCATTTTCATAGATTTTTTTATCCCTTCATTTTCAATTATGTGTGTACTTACAGGTGTAGTGAGTCTCTTGTAGATACATATCATTTAGCCTTTTTTTTCCATTAAGCAACCCTGTGTCTTTTGATAGGAGAATTTAATCCATTTACATTCAAGTTAATTATTGATATGTAAGGACTTGCTACTACCATTTAAATTCTTTCATGGTTGTTTTATAGATAGTTTCTTTAGGTATCCCTCTTTTTCTGTCTTCCTTTGTGATCAGGTAATTCTTGAAGTGGTATGCTTTGATTTCTTACTTTCTATTTTTTGTATATTTACTACAGGATATTCCATTGTGGTTACCATGAGACTTACATAAAGCATCTTGTTAAAATAGTAAAATTTGCTATTTTATGTGCATAAAAACTTCAACCACATTAAAAAAAAACTTTTATTCTACCATATCCCTTCATTGTATTTATCCTTTTTATTGTCCAGCCATGTGTGCACTCACCAGAGAAAGAAAGAGAGGGAGAGGGAGCAGGAGAAAGTACTACTCATGGGGTGTGGTTATGCTATAATCCCTCCTCCTTGTGTCCTCAATCCTCTCGGGATTTGGAGCATGCACAAACACATGTCAGCATGTATTTCAAGCTTCCAGGGCTGGGACCCAAGCCATAGTCATTCATATGAGCTCTGACTTCCTTTTAACTACTAAGCCACTAGACCAGCCTCATATTATGTTTTCATTTTCACAGTTGACACTTCTTAATATTGTGTATCTCTTACAAATTTTTTTTCTTTTTTTGGAGAGGTTCTTGCTATAGGGCGCGTGCGCTCACCAGAAAGACAGAAAGAGACAGAGAGACAGAAAGCAAGAAATCACACCCCCCCCCCCAGGGTGGATGGCCACACCACAATCCCTTCTCCTCCATTCTCCTCTCAGGATCTTGGGCACACACACACATGCACCCAGTGTGAGTTTAAGCCACCGGGTCCAGGACTCGAACTGTGGTCAACTACATGGGAGTCCAGCAATATAGTCATTATGCTAACTGCTGATTCCTCTTATGAAATTTTTGTAGCTCTTATTATTCTTAATAGTTTTGTCTTCTAACCTTCATATAGAAATAAAAGTGATTTATAAATCATTATTAAGTATTAAGCATTGTAAGTTTGTGTACTTATATTTACCAGTGAGTTTACATTTTCATATGTTTCCATGTTGCTTATTACTGTCTCCTTCAATATGATGAAATCCTTCTAGCATTTCTTGTAAGACTAGTCTGGCGATGATAAACTCCCTTAGCTTTTGATTGTATGGGAAAATCTTTTTCTTGCCTTAATTTCAGAACAACAGTTTTACTGGTAAAGTATTTCTTGTTGACAGCATATTTCCCTCATCACATTGGCTGTATTATTCTGCTGTCTTCTGGCTTGAAAAATTTCTGCTGAGAATTCTGCTGGTAGTATCGTTGAAACACTGTTATGTGTTATTTGATTATTTTTCTCTTGCTGGTCTTAAGATAATCACTTTGTCATTTATTTTAGACAGTTTGATTGCAATATGTCTTGTTATATTCTTGTTTGTATTTAATTTGATTGGAAACTTTTGACTTTGTTTCTAGATAATTATATCTTGCCATTGGTTTAGAAAATTTTCTATTATTTACTTAAATAAGCGCTCTACCATTTTGTCTCTGTCTTTTGTTTCTTAAACTCCTATACCTAAAATGTTTGTTGCCTTGATGATATCCCATAAATTCTATAAGCTTTCTTTTTATAAGTTTATAATTTTTAAATTTTATTTAAACTACTTTTATACATTCAATCACATTACTTAGCTCACAAAGTGAACATTCCAACATGTGTACATTTCTCCCCAGTCCAGTTGATAATACTATAAAGTAATCTTCAACATATTATACCTCATTTCTTTGTCCCATTAATACTTTGCCTCTCTATTTTTCTCCTTAATATCCTTCCTCATACTCTATTCCTTCATCCGTCCTCTTCCCGCACTAAATTTGTTATTCACAACCACTTACTGTGTTTCTATATCCTTTAGTCATTCAGTTTTGGTCGTGGAGTGTGGACACTCTTTATCTTGATTTTTTTCTTTATTTCTCCCTGATTGTATATTTGTCGATAACTTATCTTTGAGTTCACAAATACTTTCTTCTGCTTGATCAATCTTGCTGCTTATGCTTTATATTTTATTTCATTTTATTCATTATGTTTCTTAGCTCCAAAGTTTTTGTTTGATTTTTTTAAACAAACTTTTAACATTTATGTTTTCTGAGAGAGAAAGAAAAAGAAGCAAGCACTCTCAAGAGGGTCTCTATCCATCCCCAGTCTCAGCTGTCCTCGATCATGGTCATGTACATGTTTGGCACGCTCAGGGAGGCCTGGAGATGCAAACACAGAACATTTTCCATATTGCAGTACTTGCATGTTCAGTGTGTCACTATCTGATCAGTTATTTTTAAATTTTGTACATTCAGTCACTGTATATCATTACAGCTTCCAAAATGAATTTTCCCAGCATGAATATACCGCATGTTAGTCCAGTTACAGATATTATCATGCATGTTATCATCAACTTTTTTGTGTCCCTTAAATGTTTTGCTTCTTTCTTTTTCTCCTTGATTCCCTTCTTTACATCCTCCTTATTTCCCACCATCCTCCTACATTGTCTCTAATATCTGCAATTGTTTGACATGCTTTTATATATTCAGATCTTTCAGTTTCTGCCATAGAGTGAAGACATTTGATATATATTAAGTGAGGACATACAATGTCTCCTTTTCACAGTCGGCTTCCTTCACTTAGCAGTAAATCTTCCATATTCATCTACTTTCTATCAAATACTAGGGGTTTTTGTTTTTTGTTTGTTTGTTTGTTTGTTTTTAGTTTTGTTGTAAGGCATGTATGCTCACCAGGAAGAGAAAGATTGAAATCACGTCCCCTCCGAAAGGGATGACCATGCCACAATCCCTTCTTCTCCATTTTCCTCTCAGAATCTTGGACACGCATGTACATGCATGGCATGATTTTTAAACTACCAGATCCAGGACTCAAACCACACAATGACTATGTGAGATCCAACTTCATTAACCTACATGCCACCTGCTTGCCCTTGATTTTTTAAAATTAATTTCAGTCTTTCTTTTTATTGCTCCTTTATTTGTTGACATGTAATCATCTGTTATATTTCACATTTGTTTGCTTATTTTCCTTATTACACCAAATTCTGTATTTTCTTGATGTTTGTTGAACTGTGTTTTTTAAAAATTATCTTGAATTCTTTATCATGCAATTTGTACATCTCCCCCACCCTTTTTTTTACAGGGTGAATGCACTCAAAAGAAATGAGAGAGATAAAAATAGAGAGAGAAAGAAAGCATCCTTGGGGGAAGGGAGGACAGCTACACCAAAAATTTTTTCCCTCCATTCTCCTCTTGGGGTTTTGTGCATGCACACATATGTTTGTCAAGCCACTGGTTCTAAGACTCAAACAGCAGAGTTGACTATTTGGGATTTAGCCACCTTTTTTTCCCTTTAATTTCTTTTATACATTCAATCACTGTACATCATTACAGCTTGTACAGTGAATTTACCCAAAATGAATACACTTCACACCAGTCCAGTTGAAAATATATACATGTCACCATCAACAATCATCCTTTTCTGTGTCCCTTAAGTGTCTTTCCACTCTATTTTTCTCCTTGAATCTTTCCTCTCATACTCCCTCATCTCCCATCCTCTTCCAACACTGTCTCCAGAACCCATAACCATTTTCCATGCTTCTATATCCTCTAACTTTTCAGTTTCTGCCATAAAGAGTATATATTAATTGCAGACATACAATGTCTCTCTTTCATAGCCTGGCTTGCTTCACTCAGTGGTAAGTCTTCCATATTCATCAACTTATTTTGATTTATTTTTTAGAGAGATTTTTGCTATAGGGTGTGTGTGCTCACAAGAGAGACAAAGAGCAAGAGAGAGATGGAAGGCAAGAAATCACCTCCCAGAGGGGATGGCCATGCTGCAATCCCTTCTCCTCCATTCTCTTCTCAGGATTTTGGGAACACACACAAACAGCGTGAGTTTCAGGCTGCCGGGTCCATGAATCAAACAGCAGTCAACTATGTGGGAGCCCAGTGATGTAACCATTATGCCATCTGCTGTGGCAGAGCTAATTCTGTGGCAGAACTTATTTCCAATATTCATCCATATTCAATCAAATGCCAAGGTCTTGTTTTTTAAAACTTAGCAGAAAAACTGCGGCAAATATAATCAACAGAATACTATTCAGCACTAAAAATAAAAAAATATATAAAAATATAAAACAAAACAAAAACAAACAAAAAAAAACCCCTGGCTTTTGACAGGAAGTGGATGAATATGGAAGACTTCCTGCTGAGTGAAGCAAGACAGGCTATGAAGGAGAGGCATTGTATGTTCCCGCTTAATATATACCGATTGTCTGCACTCTGTGACTGAAACTAATTCACTAAAGGATATAGAAATACAGTATGTAGATGTAAATACCAGATACAGTATGTGTGCAAGAGGAGGGTCTGAGGAAGGACATTTAGAAGAAAAATAGGGAGGCAAAGTATTGATGTCACAGGGAAGTGTGGTATTGTCTGTTGAGGATGTTTTCTGGTTTTGTCAACCGTGTTGGGGAGAGATGTTCACCTGTTGAAATATCAATTTTGTAAGACAAATAATAATGTGATTGAATGTATAAAAGAAAATGAAATGAAAAATAAATTAATTAAAAATTAGTAGTATTCCATAAAGTATATGAGCCACATTTTTTTAATTCAGTTTTAATTTTTCTGACTTATGACATGAATTTTATTAAGAAAAACCCCATGATGGTGCAGTGCATGTAAATATAAAAGCACCTAAAAACCAGCACAAATAATCGAGGCTAATGCACAACTAGACCTGAGTGGAGTCAGAAGAAACAATGATCCCTTTGTATGTTTGAAAGGACTGTGTGTCATTGCAAAGTCCCAGGAAGAGTACCTGGAGCCTGAAGAGGGACAAGGAGTGGGCCATGTCTGAATGCCTTGGGTCTGTCACTCCTGGACACACTGAGTGTGTGCACAGAGCAGCGGGGATAGCAACATGTGGTTCTTTCTCATTTTCTGACACCCGAGGCTGGCATTTTCATGTGCCCCCTTCCAGCAGGCAGAAAGGGATTTCCTTGGAGCCAGAAGGACAAGAATAGAGCTGTGGCAGAGGAATTGTCTAGAGGAGCCAGGCATGTGCTCAGAGAAGGCTCTGGAAATCAGAGGAGGACAGGACAGAGCTCCTCTTCCTCTAGTGGACTAAGGAGGATGCACTTGGTGACTTTCTGAATATGAAGGAGGAAAACAAGGATAAAAGGTTTGAAATTGTATGTTTTTTTTTACACTTTTAATTTCACTTTCTTTTATAAATTCAATCATATTATTTAGCTTACAAAGTGAATGCTTCGACAGGTGAACATTTCTCCCTAGTACAGTTGATAAAACTATAACATATCTTCAACAGATAGTACCAAATTACTTTGTCCGATTAATGCTTTGCCTCACTATTTTTCTTCTAAATGTCCTTCTTCAAACCCTACTCTTTCACACACATTAAATCTGGCATTTACATCCATATACTGTGTTAATATATACTTTAGTAAATCAGTTTCAGTCATAGAGTGCAGACCCTCGGTATATATTAAGTGGAGACATACAATGTCCCATCTTCATAGCCTGGCTTGCTTTATTTAGAAGTAAATCTTCCATATTCTTCCATTTTCTGTCAAAAGCCAGGGTATTTTTTATGACTGAATAGTATTCCATAGAGTATATGTGCCACAGTTTTTCAATCCACTCATCTTTTTGTGAGCATTTGGTTCCATGACTTAACAATTGTGAATACTGCTGCAATAAACATCAATGTGCAAGCACTTTTCCAATTAAGAATTTTTCTATCCTCTGGATAGATACCGAGGAGTGGGATTGATGGATCATATGGTAGTTCTATTTGTAGACTTTTAAGGAATCTCCATATTATTTTCTACAGTGGATGGACAAATTTACATTCCCACCAGCAGTGTAAGAGAGTTCCCCTCTCACCACACTCCCGCCTGCACTTATCATTTTTTTTTCTTTTTTAATCTTAGTTATTCTTACTGGGGTTAGGTGGTATCTCATTTTTTTTTATCTGCATTTCCCTTACAAGGAAGGATGTCGAGCATTTTTCATATGCCTTTTAGCTATTCGTATGTCATCTTTTTTTTTTTGAGAGGTTTTTTTCGCTATAGGGCGCGTGCGCTCGCCAGACAGACAGAGAGAGACATAGAGACAGAAAGCGAGAAATCACCCCCCAGGGGGGATGGTCACGCCGCAATCCCTTCTCCTCCATTCTCCTCTCGGGATCTTGGGCACGCACGAACACGCGCCCGGCGTGAGTTGTAAGCCACCGGGTCCGGGACACGAACCACGGTCGACTACATGGGAGTCCAGTGACATAGCCATTACGCTAACTGCCGGTTCCCTCGTATGTCATCTTTTGAGAGAGTTTTTTTTTTTTTTTTTTCAACTCATTCTCCCATCTTCTAATAGGGTTGATCATCTTTTTCTCAAAACAGCTGCATGAGTTCCTTGTGTATGCTGGTTATCAGTCCCTTATCTGATGCATAATTTACAAAAATATTTTCCCATTCTTAGGGCTGTCAATTCACACTATTACTGTGTCTTTGGCCATGCAGAAACTTCTTAGTCTAATGTAATCCCACTTGTCTATTTTGGGGATTATCGACTGTGCTTTGGGGGTCTTATTTAAGAAGTCTTTCCCTACCCCAATGTCTCCCAGAGTTTCCCCAGTGATTTATAGGAGCAGTTTTATACTTTGTGGTCTTAGATTTAGATCCCTGATTGACCTAGACTTGATTTTTGTCAACGGTGAGAGGTAGGGTTTCTGATTCATCTTTCTGCAGGTGGAAATCCAGTTTTTCCAGCACCATTTGCTGAAGTGGTTTTCCTTTTCCCACTGGATTGACTGCTACCCCTTGTAAAAAATCAGTTGACTGTATATTTGGAAATTTGTATCTGGGAACTCTATTCTATTTCATTGGTCCACATGCCTGTTTCTGGGCCAGTACCATGCTGTTTTGATTACCACAGCTTTGTGGTATATTTTTGGGTCAGGGAGTGAGATGCCACCCACTCCGTTCTTCTTATGTAGAATTGCTTTGGCAATACGTGTTTTTTTAAGATTCCAGACAAATTTTATGATTGTCTTTTCTAGATCTGTGAAGAATGTGTCTGGTACTTTGATTGGGATTGCATTGAATATGTACATTTATTTGAGTAGAATTACCATTTTGATTATATTAATTCTTTCAATCCAGGAGCATGGGATGTCTTTCCACATTTATATGTCATTTTCAATTTCATTTTTTATTTTCTCATAGCTTTCCTTGTGGAGCTCTTTAAGTTCTTTGGTTAGATTTATTCCTAAGTATCTTACACTTTTTGTATCTATGGTAAATGGAACAACTTCATTCAGTTCTGTCTCAGTCTGCCTGTTGTTCATATATAGAAATGCTATAGATTTCTGAATATTAATTTTGTATCCTGCAACTTTACTGTATTCATGTATTACTTCCAGAAGTTTTTTCATGGAAACCATTGGGTCTTCTATGTATACAATCATGCCATCTGAAAATAAAGAAAATTTCACCTCTTCTTTTCCTATATGAATGTCTTTTATTTTTTCCTCTTCTCTGATTGCATTGACAAGGGCTTCCAGAACTATATTGAATAAGAGTGGAGAAAGTGGACATCCTTGTCTTGTACCCATTTTTAGTGGAAACGTTTTCAGTTTTTCTCCATTGAGGATGATGTTCGATATTGTTTTTTCATAGATAATTTTTATTGTGTTGAGAAATTACCATTTTATGCTGATTTTGCTGACAGTCTTAAACATGAAGTGACGTTGTATCTTATCAAATGCTTTTTCTGCATCAATCGAGATGACCATATGTTTTTTATCTTGATTTCTGTTAATATAGTATATTACATTTATGATTTTGTGTATGTTGAACCAACCTTGCATTCCTGGAATAAAGGCTACCTAATCATGTTGTATCTTTTTTATAAGTTGTTGGATTTGCTAGTATCTTGTTGAGAATCTTTGTGTCTATATTCACCAGGGATATTGGTCTATAGTTTTCCTTCCTTGTCCTGTCCTTTTCTCTTTTAAGAATAAGGGTTATAGAGCCTTCATAAAGTGAATTAGAGATAGATTCACCATTTTTAAGTTTAGAAATAACTTGAACAGCATGGGGCTTAACTCTTCTTTGAAAGTTTTGTAGAATTCGGAGGTGAAGCCATCAGGGCCAGGGCATTTTTTGTTGCAAGTTTATTTATTACTGATTCAGTCTCCTGGCTTGTTATGGGCCTATTCAGACTTTCTATATCCTTCTGGCTCAGTCTTGGTAGATTATATGTGTCCAGGAAATTGTCCATCTCATCCAGATTATCTTGTTTCTTGGCATATAGTATTTCATATTATCTCTAATAATGTTTTTTATTTCTACTTTTTCTGCTGTCATATTGCCTGATTCATTGCAGATTTGATTCAACTGGTTCCTTTCTCTCTTCTTCTTAGTAAGTCTCGCTAGTGATGTATCAATTTTGCTTATCTTTTCAAAGAACCAGCTTTTACTTTCATTTATTCTTTGTATATATCGCTTATTTTATATTTCATTTATATCTGCTCATATCTTTTTTATTTCCTTTTTCCTGGTGGTTTTTTTTTGGATTTTTTTGCAGTTTCCTTTTCAATTCTTTGAGGCATGATGTTAGGTGATCCATTTGCTTTCTTTTCATCTTCCTCTTATGTGCACTAATTGCTATAAACTTACCTCTTATGACTGCTCTGGCTGTGTCCCAAAGATTCTGAAAACTCGTGTCCTCATTGTCATTGGCTTCCATGAATCTTTTGATTTCAGTCTTTATTTCTTCAGTAGTTGTGGAGTCATTCTAGAGTAGGTTATTTCATTTCCATGTATTCGAGTATTTTTGAGGATTTCTCTTGTAATTAAACTCAAGTTTTATTCTATCATGGTCCGAGAAGATGGTGCATATAGTTTCTGTGCCTTTGAATCTGTAGAGACTTGCTTTGTGCCCTATGATGTGGTCAATCTTCGAGAAGCTTCCATGTGGGGTTGAGAAAACAGTGTATCTCATGGTTTTTGGATGAAAAGTTCTATAGATGTCTGTTAAGTCCTTTTGATTTATGGTATTGTTTAGATGCTTTATCTCTTTACCTATTTTTTGTCTAGGTGGTCTGTCCAGAGGGGATAGTGCAGTGTTGAGGTCTCCAACAATTAGTGTGTTGCACTCTATCTCCCTTTTAGATGTAATAGTCTTTCCTTCACATATTTGGGTGCTCCTGTGTTAGGAGCAGAGGTATTTATAAGTGTTATATCTTCTTATGTATTAACCCTTTTACTACAATATAGTGCCCTTCCTTGTCTCTTGGAACAGTTTTTGTTTTAAAGACTATTTTGTCAGAATTTAGTATCGCAACTCCAGCTCTTTTTTGGTTCCCATTTTCATGGAAAACGTTTTCAAATTTTCAATTTCAGTTTATGTATGTCTTTATCTATGAAGTGGGTTTCCTGTAGACAACAGATAGGGGATTTCTGTTTTTAAATCCATTCAGCCACTCTGTTTCTCTTGTTTGGAGAATTTAATCCATTAATATTCAATGTTATTGTCGATGTTACTGGACCTGTCCTGATGTTTAAGTTGTCCATTTTCTTAGTTGCCTTTTATTTCTTTGTTTCTGGCTGTTACTTTTTTAGTTTTCCTGGAACAGTATTTTCTTCAGGGTTTCTTGAAGATCTGGTCTGGTGTTGGCAAATTCTTTCAGGTTTTGTTTGAGAAAATTTTAATCTTTTTGTCCCATTTGAAGAATATTCTTACAGAACATAATAATCTTGGTTGAAATTGTTTCTCTCTTAACACTTTCAATACATCTTTCCATTTTTTCCTTGTTTGCATTGTTTCTGTTGAGAATTCCAGGGTTAGCCTGATGGGGTGACCTTTGTAAGTCACTTATCGTTTCTCTCTTGGCAGGTTTAGTACCTTGTCTTTATCTGCGGTCTTTGCCAATCTGGCTAAGATTTGTCTTGGGGAAGATCTTCTTAGGTTCATTGTATTTGAGGTTCTTTGTATTTCTTGGGTCTAGATGTGCCTCTCCAGACTTGGGAAGTTTTCTTCCAAGATTCCATGGAATAGATTTTCCATGCTCTTATTCATTCCTTCACCTTGTAGGATACCAATTATTCAGATGTTATTGCATTTAATGGAATCTAGTATTTCTCATATATTACCCTTGTTTTTTTTTTTCTTTTTTCTCCATCTTTTTGATGTTTTTTTTCTGGGTCAAATGTTTTATCTTCTACATCAGAGATTCAATCATCAGCATGGCCTAATTGACTTCTGATACTGTTGAGAGAGTATTTGATTTCCTGTATTAAAGACTTCATTTGTAATAATTCCATCTGATTCTTTTTTAGGGTGGTTTCTTAGAGCTGGTTCTTTGAAAGGATAAACAAAATTGATATACCACTTGTGAGACTTATTAAGAAGATGAGAGAAAGGAACCAGGTGAATCAGATCTGCAATGAAGCGGGCAAAATAACAGCAGACATAGTAGAAATACAAAACATTATTAGAGAATACTATGAACATTGGTATGCCAAGAAACAAGATAATCTGGATGAGATGGACAAATTCCTGGACACATATAATCTACCTGCATTGAGCCAGGAGGATATATAAAGTCAGAATAGGCCCATAACAGCCAAGATATTGAATCAGTAATAAATAACCTCCCAACAAAGAAAAGCCCTGGCCCTGATAGATTCACCTCTGAATTCTGCAAACCTTTCAAAGAAGAGTTAACCCCATTCTGCTCAAGTTATTTCTAAATATCCAAAAGGGAGAATCTCTTCCTAATTCATTCTATGAAGCCACTATCACCCTTAACAGATAAGGACAGGACAAGGAAGGAAAACTATAGACCGATAACTCTAATGAATATAGATGCAAAGATTCGAAACAAGACACTAGCAAATCGTATCCAACAACTTATAAAAAAGATTATACATCATGATCAGGTAGGCTTTATTTCAGGAAAGCAAGTTTGGTTCAACATACACAAAACCATAAATGTAATACACCATATTAACAGGAAGAAACATAAAAACCACATGTTCATATCAATTGATGCACAAAAAGCATTTGATAAGATACAACATTTCTTCATGATCAAGACTCATGGAAGACTTACTGCTGAGTGAAGCAAGACAGGCTATGAAGGAGAGGCATTGTATGTTCCCTCTTAATGTATATCGAGTGTCCACACTCTATGACTGAAACTAATTCACTAAAGGATATAGAAATACAGTATATAGATGTAAATACCAGATATAGTATGTGTGGAAGAGGAGGGTCTGAGGAAGGACATTTAGAAGAAAAATAGGGAGGCAAAGTATTGATATCACAGGGAGGTGTGGTATTGTCTGTAGAGGATGTTTTGTGGTTTTTTCAACTGTGTTGGGGAGAGACGTTCACCTGTTGAAATATCCATTTTGTAAGACAAATAATAATGTGATTGAATGTATAAAAGAAAATGAAATGAAAAAAAGTTATTCCATTTACCATAGCCACAAAAAGAACGAGATACTTAGGAATAAATCTAACCAAAGAACTTAAAAACCTCCACATGGAAAACTACGAGAAGCTAAGAAAATAAATTGAAAATTACACAAAAAAGCAGAAGGATATCCCATGTTCCTCAATTGGAAGAATTAACATAATCATAATGGCAATTTTACCCAAATTAATCTCCATATTTAATGCAATGTCAATGAAAGTACCAGGCATGTTATTCACAGATGCAGGAAACACAATCATAAAGTTTGTCTGGAATCATAAAAGACCCTGTATTGCCAAAGCAGTTCTGCACAAGAAGAGTGGATTGGGTGGCATCTCACTCCCTGACCCAAAAATATACTACAAAGCTGTGGTGATCAAAACAGCATGTTACTGGCACAGAAATAGACATGTGGACCAATGGAACAGAATATAGTCCCCAGAAATAAATACTGAAACAAACAGATAACTGATTTTTGACAAGGGATACCAATTTAGTAGGAAAAGGGAACACCTCTTCAGCAAATGGTGCTGGAAAAACTGGACTTCCACTTGTAGAAAGATGAATGTGAACCCCTACCTCTCACCTCTGACAAAAATCAAGTCAAGATGGATCAAAGATCTAAATCTAAGACCTCAAACTCTAAAACCGCTCCTAGAAAACACCATGGAAACTCTGGGAGACATTGGGGTAGGTAAATACTTCTTAAATAAGACCCCCAAAGCACAGTCAATAGTCCCTAAAATAGACAAGTGGGATTACATCAGACTAAGAAGTTTCTGCATGACAAAAGACACAGTACTTAGTGTGAATAGACATCCCTCAGAATGAGAAAATATTTTTGTAAACTATGCATCAGATAAGGGACTGATAACCAGAATTCACTAGGAACTCAAACAGGTGTTCCAAAAAAAGACAATAAATCCTATTAAAAGATGGAGAATGAGTTGAAAAAACAACTCTCTAAAGATGACATACCAATAGCTAAAAGACATATGAAAATATGTTTAACATCCCTCATTGTAAGGGAAATGCAGAACAAAACAACAATGAGATACCATCTAACCCCAGACAGAATGACTAAGATTAAAAAAAACAAAAAATGATAAGTGCTGATGGGGGTGTGGTGAAAGGGGAACTCTCTTATACTGCTGGTGGGAATCTAAATTGGTCCAGTCACTGTGGAGAACAATTTGGAGATTCCTCAAAAATCTATAAATAGAACTACCATATGACCCAGCAATCCCACTCCTTGGTATCTACCCAAAGGACAGAAGAATACTTCATTGAAAGCCTGATGTGCTTACACATTGATGTTTATTGTGGCACTATTCACAATTGCTATGTTATGGAAACAACCCAAATGCCCCGAACAGATGAATGGATAGAAAAACTGTGGCACATATACTCAATGGAATACTGTTCAGCCATAAAAAAAAAAAAAAAAAAAAAAAAAAAAAAAAAAAAAAAAACCTGGCTTTTGACAGGAAGTGGATGAATATGGAAGATTTACTGCTGAGTGAAGCCAGGCTATGAAGGAGAGGCATTGCATGTCCCCATTTAATATATACCGAGTGTCTGCACTCTGTGACTGAAACTAATTGACTAAAGCATATAGAAACATAGTATATAGATGTAAATACCAGATATAGTGAGTGTGAAGGAGGCGGGTCTGAGGAAGGACATTTATAAGAAAAATAGGGAGGCAAAGCGTTAATGGCACAAAGAAATGTGGTAATATCTGTTGAAGATATTTTGTAGTTGTTTTTTCTTTCTTTTTCTTTTTTTTTTTTTTTTTTTTTTTTTGAGAGATTTTTGCTACAGGGCACGTGTGCTCGCCAGAAAAACAGACAGACAGAAAGCGAGAAATCACCCTCCAGGGGGGATGGCCACACCACATTTTTTTCTTTGTCTGCATTATTTCCTTCAAAAGGTACAATGTTGACCTGATGGGATAACCTTTGTAAGTAACTTGATATTTCTCTCTTGCCAATTTTAGTATCATGTCTTTGTGGTTTTGACCAATTTGGCTATGATGTGCTTTGGAGAAGATCTTCTTAGGCTGATTCTACTTGGGGTCTTTTGTAATTCTTGGATCTGGATTTTTTTAAATGCCTCTTTAGGTTTAGAAAGTTTTCTTACAGGATTTCATGAAATAGATTATCAATGCCCATATTATTTTCTTCACTTTCTGGGATACCAATTATCCAGATGTTTGGGTGCTCAATTGTATCTAGTACTTTTTGTATATTGTCCTCATTCTTTTTGGTTATTGTCTCATTTTTTTGATATTTTTTTCTAAATCAGAGATTTTGTCTTCTACATTCAAAATTTGATCTTCTTTGTAGTTTAAGCTGTGTTTAACACTTTGGAGGGAGGTTTTGCTTTTCTGTTTTACAGTCTTCATCTATAAGAATTCTATTTGATTTTTATTTATTGTGTCTATTTCTTCTTTCAAGTCATGAAAGGACTTCCTCATCTCCTGGATCTCATTGTGTCTTTTTTTTTTACATCTTCTGGAGTTTATTGTCTCTTTTCTCCTGCATCTTATTTAGTTTTGTCACTATAAATATTGAATTGTTTATCTGGCATTTCCATGAGTTAGATAATATTTTCTTTGGATGATGAGGAGCTGATATTTTCTTTTGGCAGAGAGATATTTTCTTGGTTTTTCACATTTCTTGTGACTCTGCAATAGTTTCTTGTCATGAGGTGAATTATACCTTTCTTCCTAAATTCTTCAAGTTAATTCTGAGTGTCCAAAGGCAAGCAGAAGGAGGTTATTTGCAATCTCTGCTGCTCTGCCTCCCTGATGTTCACCCACCAACCTTCATTGTTGTCTATTACTTTGGGTAATTCAAAGTCCTTCCAGTTTCTAGGAAACAGGTGGACCTGGGGCTGAGCTCCTGAGCTTCAGTTGAGGAAGAGAGAAAAGGTCGCTTGTCATGTGTTGCAGGAAATGCTTATGTCTGAGAATCCAGAGGTGTATGACAAGAAATGAGATGCAGTCTCTCTGCAGCTCAGTGTCCCTGCCACTCAGTGCAGCCAGGGTAGTCACTTGTTCGTTTTCCTGATGGCACAGGAACTGGGGCAAGATGGACTTATCTAAGTCTCAATGGACATACTTGAGAGTTCCAAGGTGTGTGGGGGAGGAGATGAGCCACACCTTGCAGCACCCCTCTAAGTCACAAATGGCTCACCATGTAGCAAGACCATCTGTGGTGGATGTCTCGGTGGCATGCATCAGACCAGAGCAAGATGGGATTCTCCATATCCCAATGAACACACCTGAGAGTTTCAAGGAGTGTGGGGGAGGGGATGAGCCAAGCTCTCTAGCAAAACTCCCAGCCACAAACCACCTACACCATCCAACCTACAGTTTATAAAGGTTTCAAGGTTTTAATTTATTTGCCTTTTTTTTGACAGAGGTTTTTGCGTGTCCTCGCCAGAAAGACAGAGAGAGACAAAAAGTGAGAAATCACCCCCCAGGGGGAATGACCACACTGCAATCCCTTCTCTTTCATTCTCCTCTTGGGATCTTGGGCATGAACGCACACAAACCTAGTGTGCGTTTAAGCCACCAGATCCCAGACTCAAACCACAGTCGACTACATGGGAGTCCAGCGACATAGCTAGTTCCTTATTTGCCTTTTTTACTAATACTTATTTTTTCTTTTCTTTTCTTAAAAAGTGTATATAGTGGGTGTGGTAGAGTTCTCCAGAGAAACAGAAACAATGCTGGCATGTGTTGGATATGTCGCACAGTGATTGCATCACAGAAACAGCAGTCTTATTATTAGAGTAATGATGTCTCACAAGATCTAATGACTTCTAACTCTCATGAGAAAAAATTACTTCTTATGAGAGTTGATTGTTATAAATGTAAAAGTAAAAGTTTAGTCAATATTTTCCTGTCTCTTTCTTTTGCTATAAGTCCAATACCTAGGACTTTCCAGTCACCAGACTTGTGAGTTTGTGAATAAACTTTTATCTTATTTATAAAACTACACAGGCTCAGGTATTTCTATTAGCAATGCAAAATCAGACTAATACAGATAGTATATACAGAACATCTTCACTACATTTGTGGAAAATGTGTATATGAAAAAAACGATGCCTAGATTTTTTTTTTTACCAAGTTAAACTCATACTTTAATTCTTTGTCCCAAAAACTTATTAAAAGTATTATTTATTTTATTTTATTTATTATTGATACTATTTTTCAATTTGCTATAGGGCATGTGCACTTGAGAGAGAGAAAACTTCCAGGTCCAGGATGCAAACTGGTCAGCAATGTGGGAATTCAGCACCTTAAACACCATGTCATCTGTTAGCCTCAGTCCCAAAACCTTTTAAAGTTCTCTCATACATGATTTATTATAAGACTTATGGATGGCAAGTCCCAAGATCTGCAGGATGTGTTAGCAAGCTAGAGACCCAGGAAAGTGCTTTAGTTCTATTCTGAATGTTGGCAGACTCAAGACTCAGAGACAGATAATCTTCCATCTTGAGTCTGAACACAGAAATAAAGTCAATGTTTCAGTTAGAAGTACCTCAGACAGAGAGAATTCTCTTTTACAAAAGAGAGAATAAATTTTCATTTTCTATTTGGGACTTCATCCACATTATGAGGGTTAATCTACTTTACTCAGTGTACTGATTTAAATGTTATTCTCATCCAATAAAGCCTTCACAGAATCACCTAGAATAATGTTTGACTAAATTGTTGGGCACCCCTTGTCCTAGTAATATTGACACATAAAATTAACCATCACAGTGTAGGAAAGGAAATTTGGGGAAAAAATAAAAGTAAGACATTTGTGGGACACAGATATGATTTATTATCTATTGATGAAGACGTGTATAGTATTCTCAACTGGGCTGGACTGAGGTGTGTATCATGCTTGGTAAAGTCTCTTCACAATCTAAATAATGTATAGTGATTAAATGCATAAATAATAATAATTTTTTTTAATTTCTGGGCTCCCCTTGTCCCAGTAATATTGATGTGTAAAATTAGCCATCACAGTAGCCATCCTAATTAGATATGATGCATATTTACATTCAAAGTTATTAGTGATGGTTACACAGTATGATGGTGGTTAAGGCAGCTGGAACCAAAATAACCAACTGTAGGGACCAACAGTTAGCGTAATGGCTATGTCGCTGGACTCCCATGTAGTCGACCGCGGTTCGAGTCCTGGACCCAGTGGCTTAAACTCACGCCAGGTGTGTGTGCGTGCGTGCCCAAGATCCTGAGAGAAGAATGGAGGAGAAGGGATTGTGGCATGGCCATCCCCCCTGGGGGGTGATTTCTCGCTTTCTGTCCCTCTGTCTCTCTGTCTCTCTGGCGAGCGCATGCGCCCTATAGCAAAAACCTCTCAAAAAAAAAATATCAAAATGACCAACAGCATGGTTCAAGTCCTAGACTCAGCAGCTTGAAAAACACTGGGTGTTTATGTATGCATGTGTGCCCAAAATCTTGAGAGGAAAATGGAAGAGAGGTTGTGACATGGTTATCCTCCTTTACAGGTTCTCTCTCTCTCTCTCTCTCTCTCTCTCTCTCTCTCTCTCTCTCTCCTGCAAGCACAAATGCCCTGTAGTAAATTTCTTTTAATTACAAAGCAATTACTGATAAGAAAGGACTTATTTCATAGAGTATATGTACCATGGTTTTTCAATCCATTCATATGTTCATGGACATTTGCATTGGTTCCATATCCTAGCAATTGTGAATAATGCCACAATAAACATAGATGTGCAAAACTTTTTCAACTGAGTGTTTTCCTATCCTTTGGGTAGGAAAAAGGATTTGATCTTCTGTATGATTTAGTCTGCTGTTAATACTTTCGAGGCAGGTTTTTATTTCCTATATTACAGCCTTCATCTCTTACAGTTCCATTTGATGCTTTTTTATGATGTGTATTTCCTCTTTCAGATTGTGCAAGAACTTCCTCACCTGGAACTCCTAGGGTCTATTCACCTCCTTCTTCTGGAGTTTATTTTCTCTCTTCTCTTGCATCTCTGTTAACTTTGTCGCTATGAATATTCTAAATTCTTTATCAGACATTTCCATGAGTTTCATTGTACTGTCTGTGGATGGGGAGGAGTTATTCTTTTCCCTTGTGAAGGAAGTGTTATCTTGGTTTTTCATATTTCTTGTGCCTATGTGGTGATTTCTAGTCATCTGATGGGTTAAATGATTCTTCCTAATTTCTTGAAGTTCAGTCTTAGCATTCAGGGGCATGCAGGAGAAGGTGATCTGAAATCTCTTTGCCATTTCTTTTTTATCTCTTTGTGCAGCAGAGTCAGTGGGAACTGAGGAATATTCTGACCCTAACAATATTCAGATGTTTGGCTACAATTTCCTTTTATCTGTCTAGACACACAGTGCATGAAGACTGACCGGCAAAATGATGAGGTAAAAGAAAAGGGTTAAGGAAATAGAAAAGTGAAAAAAAGAGAGAGAAAAAGAAGAAATAAAAAACAATCCCCCCAATTTTTTTTTAAAAGCAAAAAATAAAAACTGTGCAGCATACAAGCTAAACACGCGAAAAGGCCTGCCCCTTTCCTCTTCTAGATGGGAGGGGGAAAGAGGATTATCAGCAAGATAAAGGAAGATCTGAAAGCCAAGAGAATACTTTACCTTAAAAAAATTTAAATAAAGAAAAATAACCAAGAAATAAGGAGACAGACAGAGGGAGAGAGATTGAAAGAAGGATACAGGGGCTCTCTCCCACTTGATACTAGGGACTGGAGGCTGAATTATCAGTAGACAATCTTCATTTATCTTATTCCCTAAAAGCACTAATTCTCTGCTGCAATTGAGGAGTCTTCTCATTATTTTTAGTTATTCTTTAAGTAGTTGCCTTGGGAGTTGCAATTGTTTTGTAATATATATGTACAATGAATATTATATATGCATTATACAACTTATACAATATAAATATCTAATTAAATGTATCATAACTTATTTTGAAGTCCACCTTTTCTTTCATTGTACACAAAGTTCTGTTCCTATACAAATCCATTTCTCTCTCTTCAAATCATTGTTATCACATATTACCTCATTGAGTGTCCATTAATATACATTTATAGCTATTTTTATGTATTTAACTTTAAAATTAAAGTTAGAAAAAAGAGACATTACAAATTAATAGGATAATAATACTGTATAATACACTACTACTTTTATATTTACCCGTGTAGCTAATTTTGCCAGATTTCTTGTATGTCTTCAAGTTATTGTCCATTGTCCTTTCATTTCAGCCTGAAGAAATCACTTTCTCTTTCTTGTAAGGTAAGTTTACTAGTGACAAATTCCCTCTTTTTCAGTTTTGAAAGATTTTTGCTGATACAGATTTCTTGATTGAAAAATTATTTTTTCTCTCTCAGCACTGCAATTATGGTGTACCAATTTCTTCTGTAATCTAAGGTTTCTTATGATAAGTCAACTGTTTATCCTATTGAGAATCCCTTGTATATAAGTTCCTTCTCTCTTGTTGCTTTCAAGATTCAATGTGTCTTGGGAACCAGCAGTTAGCGTAATGGGTATGTCGCTGGACTACCACGTAGTCGACCGCAGTTCGCGTCCCGGACCCGGTGGCTTAAAACTCACGCCGGGCGCGTGTGCATGCGTGCCCAAGATCCCAAGAGGAGAATGGAGGAGAAGGGATTGCAGCATGACCATCCCCCCTGGGGGGTGATTTCTCGCTTTCTGTCTCTATGTCTCTCTCTGTCTGTCTGGTGAGTGCATGCTCCCTATAGCAAAAACCTCTTCAAAATAAAAGATTCAATGTGTCTTGATGTGAGTAGCTTTAGAATTATCTTTCTTGATGTTTGTTGAGATTCTTAGAATTTTCAGTTCATGGCTTTTTTTTTTGTTTCAATTGGAGAAGTTTCTGATCATTATTTCCTTAAATATTCTTTTCCCCCTTTTCTCTCTCCTCTCGTTCTGAAACTCTATGTGTTTCTTGACATTTGATGTCATATAGGACTCTCAGACTCTGTTCATTTGTCTTGAAACTTTTCTCTTTCTGTTCCTCAGATTGCACACTTTTTTACAACATTTTTTAAAATTTACCTCTGCGACCAGCAGTTAGTGTAATGGCTATGTCACTGGACTCCCATGTAGTTGACCGTGGTTCGCGTCCCGGACCCAGTGGCTTAAAACTCACACTGGACACGTATACGTGTGTGCCCAAGATCCCAAGAGGAGAATGGAGGAGAAGGGATTGCAGCATGGCCATCCCCCCTGGGGGGTGATTTCTTGCTTTCTGTCTCTCTGTCTCTCTCTGTCCAGCGAGCGCACACGCTCTATAGCAAAAACCTCTCCAAAAAAAAAATTAGCTTTAATAACTATACACATTTACAGTGTACAACATTACTTTTTCCAGCATGAATATGGTGCATGTAAGTCAAGACAAATATGTTACCATATACATTATCATCAGCAAATAACTTTTTATTTCTGTGTCAATATATTTTTCCCCTTTCCTCTTCCTCCATCTCTCTATTACCCCTATCCTTACTATCCATAGTATCTACAATTTCCCTCGCTACAACTATAACTTCCAAATTTTCTTTTTTTTTTCTTTTTTTGGAGAGGTTTTTGCTATAGGGCATGTGCACTCACCAGAAAGACAGAGAGAGACAGAGAGACATAAAGTGAGAAGTATCCCTCCAGGGGGGGATGGCCATGCCACAATCCCTTCTCCTCTATTCTCCTCTCGGGATCTTGGGTACGCATGCACACATGCTCAGTGTCCGGGACTTGAACCACGGGCGACTACATGGGAGTTCAGCGACACAGCCATTATGATAACTGCTGGTCCCTAACTTCCAGACTTTCCATTTCTGTTATTCAGCACAGACATTCAGTATATATTGAGTGGAGACAGACTGTCTTTTATAGTCTGGCTTGCTTTGTTTAGCACTCAGTCTTCCATATTCATTCACTTTGTATCAGATACCAGGGTCTCATTATTTTTTATGACTGAGTGGTATTCCATAGAGCACACATGACAGAGTTTTCCAACCCGCTCATCTATTGTTGGACATTTTGGTAAATTCAATGTCCTAGCAATTGTACATAATGTTGCAATAAACATATATGTGCAAGTCTTTGACTGAGGGTTTTCCTGTCCTTTGGTAAAATAACTAAGAGTGGAATTATTGGGAACCAGCAGTTAGCGTAATGGCTATGTCGCTGGACTCCCACGTAGTCGACCGCGGTTCGCGTCTCGGACCCGGTGGCTTACAACTCACGCCGGGCGCGTGTGCGTGCGTGCCCAAGATCCCGAGAGGAGAATGGAGGAGAAGGGATTGCGGCGTGACCATCCCCCCTGGGGGGTGATTTCTCACTTTCTGTCTCTCTGTCTCTCTCTGTCTGTCTGGCGAGCGCACGCACCCTATAGCGAAAAACCTCTCAAAAAAAATATATATATTAAAAAAAAAAAAAGAGTGGAATTATTGAGTCATGTGGCAATTCTATTTGTAGATTTCTGAGGAGTCATCATATCTCCTCCACAGTGGTTATACTAATGTGCATTCCCACCAATAGTGTAGGAGAGTTTCCTTTTATGACAGCCTCTCCAGTACTTATCAATATATATATATTTTTAATTTTACTCATTCTGACTGGTTAACTGGTATTTCATTGTGGTTTTAATTTGGATTTCCATTATGATAAGAGATGTCAAGTATTTTTTATATGGCTTTTGGCCAATCATAGATCTTTGGAGAGTTGTCTGTTCAGGTCATCTTCATATCTTTTTATATTTTACTTTATTTTATACATTCAATAACATAAATAACTTAACTTGTAAACTGAATGTTCCAATATGAATAAATTTCTCACCAATGTAGTTGGGGATACTATACACACTATTATCAACAGATAATAACCCATTTCTTTGTCCCATAAATGTCTTGCCTCTCTATTTTTCTCCTTAAGGTCTTTCTGCAGAAAATCCTCCTTCTCTCACCCTCTTCCCACACTGTACCCAGTATATATAACCACTTTCCATGTATCTATATCCTCTAGTCTTTCAGTTTTAACCATAAAATGTGGACGATTGGTATATATTAAGTGGAGACATAAAATGTCTCTTTCATAGACTGGTTTGCTTCACTCAGTGTAAATCTTCCATATTTATCCAGTTTCTATCAAAAGCCAGAGTCTTGTTGATTTTTATGGCTAAGTAATATTCCATAAAGTGTATGCACCACACTTTTTCAATCCATTCTTCTGTTTGTGGACATTTGGGTTGGTTCCATGTCTTAGCAATTATGAATAGTCCCACAATAAACATCAATGTACAAGCATTTTTCTGATTAAGAACTCTTCTGTCCTTTGAGTAGATACCAAGGAGTGGATTGCTGGATTATATGGTAGTTCGATTTGTAAATCTTTGAGGAATCTCCATATTATTCTCCACAGTGTCTGGACCAATTTACATTCACACCAGCAGTGAAGGAGAGTTCCCCTTCCAACACATCCCCACCAAGATATATTGTTTTTTGTTTTAGTAATCTTACTGATTCTGACTGGCATTAAGTGGTATCTCATTGAGGTTTTGATCTGGATCTCCTGATAATGATGGATATTGAGTATTTTTTCATAAGCCTTTGGAGGTTCATATGCCTTCCTTAGAGAGTTGTTATTCAGCATAATTTTCCATCTTTAAATTGGGTTGATTTTTTTTTTTTTTTTGGTAAGCTGCTTGAGTTACCTATGTATTCTGGTCATCAGTCCTTTATCTGAAACATTGTTTACAAAGAGAGAGGGAGTTGCAATACTAATTACTGACAAAACAGGCTTTAAAACAAAAGCTGTTCAAAGAGACAAAGAAGGGCAATATATTGTAGTAAAAGGGTCAATCAATGAAGAAGATATAACATTATTAATATCTATGCACCTAACACAGGAACACCCAAATATGTGAAAGAAAGACTGTTAGATCTAGAAGGGAAGATAGACTGCAACACACTAATTGTTGGAGACTTCAACACTGCACTATCCCCTCTGGACAGATCACGTAGACAAAAAATAAGTAAAGAGATAAAGGATCTGAATGATACCATAACTTAAATGGACTTAACAGACATCTATCAAACTTTCCATCCAAAAGTCATGAGATACGCAATTTTTTCTCACCCCCACATGGAACCTTCTCAAAAATTGACCACATCATGGGGCACAAAAAAAGCCACTACAGACTCAAAGACATAGAAACTATATCCAGCATCTTCTCTGACCATGATGGAATAAAACTTGAATTATTTTCAAGAGAAATCCTCAAAAATACTGAAATACATGGAAACTAAATAACCTACTCCAGAATGACTCCACAACTACTGAAGAAATAAAGACTGAAATCAAAAGATTAATGGAAGCCAATGACAACAAGGACACGAGTTTCCATTATCTGTGGGACACTGTTCAAGCAGTCATGAGAGGGAAGTTCATAGCATTTAGTACACATAAGAGGAAGATGAAACGAAAGAAAAAGGATCACCTAACATCATGCCTCAGAAAATTGGAAAAGCAACAGCAAAAATATCCACAAAACTCCAGGAGAAAGAAAATAATAAAGATACTAGCAGAAATAAATAAAATAGAAAATAAACTAAATATACAACAAATAAGTGAAAGTAAAAGCTGGTTCTTTGAAAAGATAAACAAAATTGATGCACCAACTAGCAAGACTTATTAAGAAGAGAGAAAGAAACCAGGTGAATCAGATCTGCAATGAAGCAGGCAAAATAACAGCAGACATAGTAGAAATACAAAACATTATTAGAAGATACTATGAATATATGTATGCCAAGAAACAAGACAATCTGGATGAGATGGACAAATTCCTGGGCACTTATAATCAACCTAGATTAAGCCAGGAGGATATAGAAAGTCTGAATCGGCCTATAACAAACCAGGAAATTGAATCAGTAATAAACAACCTCTCAACAAAGATAAGCCCTGGCCCTGATGGATTCACTTCTGAATTCTACAAAATGTTCAAAGAAGAGTTAACCCATTTCTCTTCAAGTTATTTCTAAAGATCCAAAAGGGTGAATCTCTCCATAATTCATTCTATGAAGCCTCTATCACCCTTATCCTTAAAACAGATAAGGACAGGACAAGGAAGGAAAACTATAGACCAATATTCCTGATGAATATAGATTCATAGATTCGAAACAATATACTAGCAAATCATATCCAACAACTTGTAGAAAAAGCTTATACATTGGGACCAGCAGTTAGCCTAATGGCTATGTCGCTGGACTCCCACATAGTCGACCGCGGTTTGTGTACTGGACCCGGTGGTTTAAAACTCACGCCAGGCGCGTGTGCATGCGTGCCCAAGATTCTGAGAGGAGAATGGAGGAGAAGGGATTGCGGCGTGGCCATCCCCCCTGAGGGGTGATTTCTCACTTTCTCTCTGTCTCTCTCTGTCTTTCTGCATGTGCCCTATAGCAAAAACCTCTCAAAAAAAAAAAAAAAACAGTTTGAAAAGACAAAGAAGGGCACTATATTGTAGTTAAAGGGTCATTCGATCAAGAAGACTTAACACTTACAAATATCTATGCACCTAACACAGGATTACCTAAATATATGAAGGAAAGACTGTTAGATCTAGAAGGGGAGATAAACTGCAAAACACTAAATGTTGGAAACCTCAACACCACACTATCCCCTCTGGACAGGTCATCTAGACAAAAAATAGATAAACAGATAAAGGATCTAAATGATACCATAAATCGAATGGGCTTAACAAACATCTATAGAACTTTCCATCCAAAAACCACGAGATACACTTTTTGCTCACCCCCACATGGAACCTTCTTGAAGATTGACCACATAATAGGACACAAAGAAAGCTTCTACAGATTCAAAGGCAGAGAAACTATATCCAGCATCTTTTCCAACCATGATGGAATTAAATTTGAGTTTAATTTCAATAGAAATCCTCAAAAATAATCAAATACACGGAAAATAATAACCTACTCCAGAATGACTCCACAACTACTGAAGAAATAAAGACTGAAATCAAAAGATTCAGAAGCCAACAACAATGAGGACACAAGTTTCCATAATCTTGGGATACTGCAAAAGCAGTCATAAGAGGGAAGTTCATAGCAATCAGTGCACATAAGAGAAAGATGGAAAGAAGGTAAGTGGATCACCTAACATCATGCCTCAGAGAATTGGAAAAGCAACAGCAAAAAGATCCATGAAACTCCAGGAGAAAGGAAATAATTAAGATACAAGCAGAAGTAAATGAAATAGAAAATAAACTAACTTTACCAAAAATAAATGAAAGTAAAAGCTGGTTTTATAAACATAAACAAACACTAAACAAAATAGTGAGACTTATTAAGAAGTAGAGAGAAAGGAACAAGATGAATCAGCAATGAAGCAGGCAAAATAACAACAGACATAGTAGAAATACAAAATATAATTAGAGGACACTATGGACATCTATATGCCAAGAAACAAGACAATCTGGATGAAATGGACAAATTCCTGGGCACATAAAATCTACCAAGATTGAGCCAGGAGGATATAGAAAGTCTCAATAAGCCCATAACAAGCCATGAGATTGAATCAGTAATAAATAACCTCCCAACAAAGATAAGCCCTGGCCCTGATGGCTTCACCTCTGAATTCTTCAAAACTTTTAAACAAGAGATAACCCCCATTCTACTGAAGTTATTTCTAATGATCCAAAAGTGTGAATCTTTTCCTAATTCATTCTATGAAACCTCTGTCACCCTTATCCTTAAAACAGATAAGGACAGGGCAAGGAAGGAAAACTATAGACCAATATCCCTGATGAATATAGACGCAAAGATTCGAAAAAGATATTAGCAAATCATATCCAACAACTTATAAAAAAGATTATACATCATGATCAGGTATGCTTTATTCCAGAAATGCAAGATTGATTCAAAAAATGCAAAACCATAAATGTAATACACCATATTAACAGAAAGAAAGATAAAAACCCTATGGTCATATAAATTGATGCAAGAAAATAATTTGATAACATACAACATTGCTTCATGATCAGTACTCTCAACAAAATGGGCATAGAAGGGTCATTTCTCAACACAATAAAAGCTTTCTTTGAAAAACCCACAGTACACATCATTCTCAATGGAGAAAAGTTGGGAGCTTTTCCACTAAAAACGGGTACAAGACAAGGATGCCCACATTCTCCGCTCCTTTTCAATGTAGTTCTGGAAGTCCTTGCCAACGTAATCAGAAAAGAGGAAAAAATAAAAGGCATTGAAATAAGAGATGAAACTCTCCCTATTTGCAGATGACATGATTGTATACATAGAAGACCCAATGGTTGAGAACCAGCAGTTAGTGTAATGGCTATGTCGCTGGACTCCCACGTAGTCGACCGCGGTTCGCGTCTCGGACCCGGTGGCTTACAACTCACACCGGGCGCGTGTGCGTGCGTGCCCAAGATCCCGAGAGGAGAATGGAGGAGAAGGGATTGCGGCGTGACCATCCCCCCTGGGGGGTGATTTCTCGCTTTCTGTCTCTATGTCTCTCTCTGTCTGTCTGGCGAGCGCACGCGCCCTATAACGAAAAACCTCTCCAAAAAAAAAAAAAAAAAAAAAAGAAGACCCAATGGTTTCCATGAAAAAAATTTCTGAAAATAATACATGAATACAGTAAAGTTGCAGGAAACAAAATCAACATACAGAAATCTTTAGCATTTTTATATACAAACAGCAGGCAGACTGAGATAGAACTGAATAAGTTATTCCATTTACCATAGCCACAAAAAGAACGAGATACTTAGGAATAAATCTAACCAAAGAAGTTAAAAACTTCCACATGGAAAACTACAAGAAGCTAAGAAAGTAAGTTGAAAATGACACAAAAAAGCGGAAGGATATCCCGTGTTCCTCAATTGGAAGAATTAATATAATCAAAATGACAATTCTACCCAAATTAGTCTATATATTTAACGCAATGCAAATCAAAGTACCAGACACCTTCTTTACAGATCTAGAAATTACTTTGATAAAGTTTGTCTGTAATCATAAATGAGCATACGTTTCCAAAGCAATTCTGTACAAGAAGAGTAGAGTGGGCAGAATCTTACTCCCTGACCCAAAAATATACTACAAAGCTGTGGTAATCAAAAGGCATCCTACTGGCACAGAAACAGACACCTGGACCAATGGAACAGAATAGAGTCCCCAGAAATAAATTCCCCAAAATACAGTCAACTGATTTTTGACAAGAGGTACCAGTCCATTCAGTGGAAAAAGGAAAATCTCTTCAACAAATTGTGCTGGAAAAAGTGGATTTCCACTTGCAGAAAGATGAATCTGAATCCCCCCCTCCCACCTTTGACAATAATCAAGTCAAGGTGGATCAAAGATCTAAATTTAAGACCTTAAACTATAAAATGGCTCCCGTAAAATGCTGGGGAAACTCTAGGAGACATTGGAGTAGGTAAAGACTTCTTAAATAAGACCCCCAAAGCACAGTCAATAATCCCCAAAATAGACAAGTGGAATTATATCAGACCAAGAAGTTTCTGCATGGCAAAAGACACAGTAATTAATGTGAATCGACAGTCCTCAGAATGGGAAACTATTTTGTAAACTATGTGTCAGATAAGGGACTGAATCAGAACTTACAAGGAACTCAAGTAGTTGTCCCAATAAAAGATGATCAATCCTATTAAAAGATGAGAGAATGAGTTGAAAAAACACTCTCTAAAGATGACACATGAATAGCCAAAAGGCATATGAAAAAATGCTCAGCATCCCTCATTGTAAGGGAAATGCATATCAAAACAACCATGAGATACCACCTAACCCCAGTCGGAATGACAAAGATTGAAAAAACAAAAAATGATAAGTGCTGGCAGGGGTGTGGTGAAGGGGAACACACTTGCACTGCTGATGAGAAAGTAAATTGTTCCAGTCACTGTGGAGAACAATTTGGAGAGTCCTCAAAGATCTACAAATGGAACCACCGTATGATCCAGCAATCTCACTCCTTGGTATCTAGCCAAAGGACAGAAGTATACTAAATCGGAAAAGTGCTTGCACATCGGTGTTTATTGCAGCACTATTCACAATTGCTAAGTCATAGAAAAAAAGACAAATACCGATGAACAGATGAATGAATTAAAAACTGTGGCACATATACTCTATGGAATACTATTCAGCCACAAAAAAAAAACAAACAAACAAACAAACAAAAAAACAAAAAAAAAAAAAAAAAAAACTGGATTTTTTTTTAAGGCCATGAATCAAATTTCCCTGAAAGGGGAATTTTATTGATTACTTTATTCCCTTACAAACATAACAACTGTAATCAAATGAGGTGAACATTCACCTCAGGATTTTATCATCTTCATAATAGAAAAGATGAGGCTTAGAACTGGATCACTTGACCCTTTCTCTTCTTATCTCCTCCCAGTTCAAAATGCTTACATCTCTTTATAGCCAGCATTCTCTTAGATCTGCAGTTGGGCTCAACACATTCAAGCCTCAGCACAATCTTCTTTTTAGTTTTTGCTTTTGTCTGGAAAATAGGCTTAATCTGACCACCATAGCCACTGTACTTCCTGTCATATCACTGCTTTCCCTGAGCATACAGAGAATCCTTGCCTTTTTTTTTACTGTGTCGCTTTATGAGGTTGGTGCTTGCCACACTTCTTACAGAAGGTCCGCTGGATTTTAGGGACGTTCACCATGATTGTGGGCCTGCTATCTGCACAAAAAGAGCAAAACCCTGGCTTTTGATAGGAAGTGTATGAATATGGAAGATTTACTGCTGAGTGAAGCAATACAGGCTATGAAGGAGAGACATTGTATATACCCATTTAATATATACTGAGTGTCCACACTCTATGACTGAAACTGATTGACTAAGGGATATAGAAATACAGTATATGGATGTAAATACCATATAGAGTGTGTGTGAAAGAGTAGGATCAGAGAAAGGACATTTAGAAGAAAAATAGGGAGGCAAATCATTAATGGGACAATGAAATATGGTATTATCTGTTAAAGATATTTTATAGTTTTATTAACTGGACTAGGAAGATTTCACCTGTTGAAATATTCATTTTGTAAGCTAAATAATGGAATTGAATATATAAAAGAAAATTAAATTTAAAAAGAGGAAAAAATAAAAACAGGGAATACAAATCCCAACAAAAAGTGAAGAAGAACTAGTGAAGAAGGTGGACCTGAAGCTCAACTCAGTTGGTCTGAGTGATGCAAACAGAGTGAATAACAAACTGAGAAATAGAAAAAAGGATGACAGGTCAAGGTTTTCAGCAGGAAGACATCTATACTAAGCCTTGCTGGCCTGCCACTTTATTTGGAGTTCAACTCTAGGACAACCATTCTAAAGACAAGGAGTAGCCTGGGTCTCTGGATTGCTGCGAGGATGACTGTCACAACTGTCAGCAAAGGATTCTTATATGAGAAAAAAAATCTGAATTTTCTTATACCACACACAAAAAAATCTACAGCAAAAGGGAAGCAAACTCTTTCACAGTGACAGAAACATTCTCCAAAAAGGTATCGGAAAGCGAATACATCACCCAATGGATAGAAGTCAAAGAAGAACCTCAGGTTTGAAGAAACCAGGAAATATGTTTACATCAAAAAAAGACAATAACTCCTATCCATCTATTTTAAAAACAGAAGAAGTTACTGAAATGTCAGAAAAAGGATTCAGAACATTCGTAGTCACAAAGGTCTATGATTTGGAACAGAAAAGAGATAACAAACTCCAGGAGATGAGGAGGTCCTTCCACTACTTGAAAGAACAAATAGACACCATAAGGAAGAATCAGATGGAACTATTAGAGATGAAGTCTGCAATGCAGAAAATCAAAAACTCTCTTGAAAGTATTAAAAGCTGTTTAGACTGTGCTCCAATGTAGAAGATAAAACCACTGGCCTAGGGAAAAAAAAAAAAAAAAAGATAGAGAAAGTAACAAAAAAAATGAGGATAATATATAACAAATATTAGATTTGTTTAAATGTTCTAACATCTGAATAATTAGTATCCCAGAAGGTGAGGAAATTAATAAGGGAATGGAAAATCTATTGCATGAAATCCTAGAAGAAACCTTTCCAAGTCTAGAGAAGGAATCAAAAATGGAGACCCCAAAAATACAAAGAACACCAAATAGAATCAATGCAAAAAGATCCTCCCCAAGGCACATCTTATCCAGACTGGCCAAAACCACAGATAAAGACACTAAAATTGGCAAGAGAGAAGACAATTGACTTACAAAGGTCAACCCTTCAGACTAAACCAGACCCTTAAATGGAAATAATGCAAACAAGGAAGGAAAGGGAAGACATATAGAAAGTGTTAAGAGAGAAACAATTTTTACCAAGATTATTATATACAACAAGATTACCTTCATATGGGAAAAAAAGATTAAAATATTCTCAGACAAACAAAAAAGAAAAAACCTGAAAGAATTTGCCAACACCAGACCAGCTCTTCAAGAAACTCTGAAGAGAGTTCTATTCCATGAAAACTAAATAATGAACAGCCAGAAATAAGGGGGAAAAAAGATTTGAGGAGAAAGAAATGAAACAAAAAATAAATTAACTATACAGAAAAATTAATGAAAGTAAAAACTGGTTCTTTGAAAAGATACACAAATTGACACATCACTAGCTAGACTAATTTAGAAGGGAGAAAGGAACCAGATAAATCAAATTTGAATGAAGCAGACAATATAACAGACATCATAGAAATACAAAACATCATTAGAGGATACTATGAACAACTATATGCCAACAAATAGGAAAATTTGGATGATATTTACAAATTCCTGGACACATATAATGTACCAAGAATGAATCAGGAGGACATAGAAAGCCTGAACAGGCTCATAACAAGCAATGAAATTGAATCAGTAATAAATAACTTCCTAACAAAGAAAAGTCCAGTCTTGATGGCTTCACCTCTGAATTCTACAAAATTTTAAAGAAGAGTTAACCCTCATTCTACTTAAGTTATTTCTTTTTGAAATGTTTTTATTTCACTTTATTTTATAAATTCAATCAGATATGTCACTTAGCTTCCAAAGTGAATATTCCAACATGTATACATTTCTCACCAATCCAGTTGAGAATACTATACAAATTATCTTCAACAGATACTAACCCATTTCTTTGTCCCATAATGCCTTGCCTCTCTAATTTTTCCCTTCATGTCCTTCCTTAGACTCTCCTCCTTCACCCAACGTCTTCCCACATGCTATCTGGTATTTATAAACATTTTCTAGGTTTCTATATCCACTAGTCATTCAGGTTCTGCTATAGTGTGTACAGTTGGTATATATTAAGTGGAGACATACAATGTCTCTCCTTCATAGCCTGGCTTGCTTCACTCCACAGTAAATCTTCCATATTCATCCACTGTTTTTTTATGGCTGAGTAGTATTTCATAGTGTATATGTGCCATGCTTTTTCAATCCATTCATATGTTCATGGGCATTTTGGTTGTTTCCATGTCTTAACAATTGTGAATAATGCTGCAATAAGCATTGATGTGCAAGCACTTTTCTGATTAAGGATTCTTCTGTCCTTTGGATAGATACCACATAGTTTAATTGCTGGATCATATGGTAATTCTATTTGGAGATATTTGAGGAATCTCCATACTGTTCTCCATAGTGGCTGGATGAATTTACATTCCCACCAGCAGCTAGGAGAGTTCCCCTTTTGCCACACACCATCCAGCACTTAACATTTAAAAAAATTTTTTAATCTTAGTCATTCTGACTGGGGTTAGGTGGGTATCTCATTGTGGTTTTGATCTGCATCTCCCTTATAATGAGGAATGTTGAGCATTTTTTTTTTCATGTGCCTTATGGCTTTTCACATGTCTTCCTTAAAGAGAGTTTTTTCCAACTCTATCTCCCATCTTTTAATAGGGTTGATTATCTTTTTTGGAAACAGCTGTTTGAGTTCCCTGTATATTCTGGTCCTCAATCCCTTATCTGATGCATAGTTTACAAAAATATTTTCCTATTCTGACAGCTGTCGATTCACACTGATTACTGTGTCCTTGGCATTGCAGAAACTTCTTAGTCTGATGTAACCCAACTTGTCTATTTTGGGGATTATTGAGTGTGCTTTGGTGGTCTTATTTATCCCTTTATTTATTCTTATTTTTTATTTAAATTTATATATTTACATTCATTCACTGTACATCATTGCAACATAAAAAATGAGATTTTCCATCCAGAATACACTGTATATTGGCTCAATCGAGCACATCAACATATGTGTTATCATCAACAAAAAATTTTTCATTTCTTGTTTCTAGTATATTTTGCTTTTTTGCCATCCTTGATTTCCTATCTCTCACCCTCTGCCATCTCCCACCCTCCTCCCACACTGTCTCTGGTATCTGTGGTTGCTTTTTATGCCTTTCTCCCCTCCCCACATTTTATTGATTCACTAAAGATCTTAATTAATCTAAATATTTTAAATAGCAATCACAACTGATATATACATATCCATGAACACAAGTCTGACTTTGGCCATAAACCTCAGTAAGTAGAATGAACATACTATAAAGTAGCACCTAGCTGGGGCTATATATCTTACTGTAGTCATCAAATAGGTATTTTTAATGCATTTTTTTTTAATTTCAAGAAAAACAGTTTTAAGTTTTTTTCGTAAAACTTTTTTTTTTCACTCAATTAATTACCATTCATTCCCTAAGCATCATTACAGCATACAAAATGTGATTTCCCATCCAGAATATAGGTCATAGTGGCTTAATCATGCATGTTATCATCAAAAATTTTCCATTCCTAGTTATATATATATATATATATATATATATATATATATATATATATATATAATTTCAGTACTTGTGAAGTAGTTCAGGAGTAGGTTATATAGTTTCCATGTATTTGTGTTTTCAAGGTTTTTTTCTGAAATTCATATCAAGTTTAATTCCATCATGGTTGGAGAAAATGCTGGATATAGTATCTATGCCTTTGAATCTATAAAGGCTTTTTTTTTATGCCCTACCATGTGGTCATTCTTCAAAAAGCTTTCATGTAGGGGTGAGAAAAAATATATTTTGTGGTTTTGGAATGGAAGGTTCTATAGATGTCTGTTAAGTCCATTGACTTTATGGTATCATTTAGATCCTGTATCTCTTTGCTTATTTTTTGTCTAGATGATATGTCTAAAGGAGATAGGATTGATTATATGAAGGTAACCTTCTTGGGTTATCAAGCCCTTATATGAGGTATAGTTTGCAAATTTATTTTCCCACCCTGAAGGTTGTCTTCTTACTCTAATTATTCTTTTTTTTTTTTTTTGAGAGGTTTTCGCTATAGGGCGCATGCGCTCGCCAGACAGACAGAGAGAGACATAGAGACAGAAAGCGAGAAATCACCCCCCAGGAGGCATGGTCATGCCACAATCCCTTCTCCTCCATTCTCCTCTCGGGATCTTGGGCACGCACGCACACGCACCCGGCGTGAGTTCTAAGCCACTGGGTCCAGGACGTGAACCGCGGTTGACTACGTGGGAGTCCAGCGACATAGCCATTATGCTAACTGCTGGTTACCATCTAATTATTGTTTCTTTTGTTGAGCAGAAGCTTCCCAACCTAATGTACTCCCAGTTATCTATTTTGGGTACTATTTCTGTGCTTTTGGGGGGGGGGGGTTCTTCTTTAAGAAGTCTTTGCTTACTTTAAGGTCTCCCAGAGAGTTTTTTCTGTTTTTCATCAGTATTTTTATGTTTTGAGGTTTTAAGTTTAAATTCTGAATCCATTTTGAGTTGATTTTCAATGGTGGTAAGAGATAATGGTCTAGTTTCATTCTTCTATAGGTGGATATCCAGTTCTCCTAGCACCATTTACTGAAGATATTTTCTTTTTCCCACTGGACTGTCTATTCTTTGTCAATCATCAGTTGGCTGTATGTTTTGGGGTTTATTTTGGGGTTCTCAGTTTTGTTCCATTTGTCTACCTGCCTGTTTTTGTGCCAATACTAGTCTGTTTTAGTTATCACAGCTTTGTAATACATTTTGAGATTAGGAAATGAGATGGGTCCTACTTTATTTCTCTTGCACAGCATTGCTTTGGCAATTTGAGGCCTTTTATGCTTCCTGACAAATTTTGTGACTTCTTTCCTATATCTGTGAGAAATATCTATGGCAGTTTGGTTGGAATTACATTGAATTTGTAGATTAATTTGGATAGTATTGACATCTTGTTTATATTAATTCTTCCAATCGAGGAATATGTGGTGTTTTCCCCTTTTATGTGTCATTTTTAACTTATTTTTGAATAAGACATCAAAAGATCTTTGACGTCTTTGGTAAGGTTTATTCCTAGATATCTTATTGGTCTTGTGATCATTGTAAATGGGATTTCTTTCTTCAATTCTGTTGGTTTTTTCATTGCTGGTGTATAAAAATTTTTATCGATTTTTGTATGTTGATTTTGTATCCTGCCACTTTACTATATTCATTTATCACTTTCAGGAGTTATTTTGTGGATTCTTTTGGATTTTCTACTTACAGCATCATATAATCTACAAATAGAGATAATTTCACTTCTTTTTTTCCTATTTGAATGCCTTTTATTTGACTCTCTTGTCTGATTTCATTGGCTAGAACTTCCAGTACTATGCTTGAAAATATTTGAGAAGTGGGCAGCCTTGTCTTGTTCCAGCTTTTTAGTGGAAAGGTGTTCAGCTTTTTCCTATTCAGTATGATGTTAATTATGGCTTTGTCATAGATGGCTTTTATTGTGTTGAGGAATGTCACTTCTATGCTGATTTTGCTTAGAGTCTTAATCATGAAGGGATGCAGTATTTATTGAATACTTTCTGCATCGATTGATGTGATCATGTGGTTTTTATCTTTTCTTTTGTTAATATGATGTATTACATTTATTGTTTTGCATATGTTGAATCATCCTTGTATCACTGGGATAAATCCTACTTGGTCACGGTGTATAATATTTTAATATGTTATTGCATATAATATTCTTGTATCTTGTTGAGAAGTTTTGCATCTGTATTCATCTGGGAATTGACCTGAAGTTTTCATTTTTTTGTGATGTCCTTGTCTGGTTTTGGAATTAAGATAATGGGGGCTTTGTACAATTGATTTGGGAGGGTTTCTTCCTTTTGAATCTTTAGAACATTTGAAAATAATTCCGGTTAGTTCTTCTTTGAAAGTTTTGTAGAATTCAGAAGTAAAGCTATAAGGACCTGGTTCTTCTATCTTGACAGATTATTACTGATTCAATCTCATGGCTTGTTATGGGTCTATTCAGACTTTCTATTTTTTTCCTGGTTCAATCTTGGTAAGTTACACATATCCAGAAATTTGTCCATCTCATCTTGACTTTCTTATTTGTTGGTGTATTATCACTCATAGTATTTTCTGATGATATTTTGTGTTTTTCTTATGTCTCTTGCAATAATGCCCCTTTCTTTGCTGATTTGATCTATCTAGTCCCTTTCTCTGTTCTCAATCTAGATAATGGTATGTCAGTTTTGTTTATCTTCTCAAGGAATAATATTTTTTTCTTTATTTTTTATTTATTCTCTATTGCATTTATATCTGTTAAAATCTTTATTATTTCTTTTCTCCTGACAGTTTTGGGCATTTTTTGTTGTTGTTTCTCCAGTTCCATGAGTTGTGTTATTAGGTTTTTATTTTTTCCCCCACCTTTCCGTTTTCTTTTTGTGAGCACTAATTGCTATGAACTTTCCTCTTATGGACTGCTTTTGCTTGTGTCATTTAGGTTATAAACACTTACTTGTTCATTATCATTGATTTCTGAGAGCTTTTTGATTACAGTCTTAATTTCTTCTACAGTTGTAAAATCATTCGGGAATAGGTTGTTTAGTTTCCGTATGTTTGTGTATTTTTGAGGGCTCTTTTTGTAGTTGATTTCAAGGTTGATTCCATCCTGGTCAGAAAAGTGCTGGATATAGTTTCTATACATTTGAATTTGTAAAGGCATGTTTCTTGTCCTATCATGTTGTCAGTCTTTGAAAATGTTCCAAGTGGGTCTGAAAAAACTGTATATTATGTGCTAATTGGGTGAAATACTCTGTAGATGTCTGTCAAGTCTGTTTCATTTATGGTATCATTTAGATCATGTACCTCTTTAGTTTTTGTCTAGATGATCTGTTCAAAGGAAACAGTGGGGCGTTAAGATCCCCTACAATTATTATGCTGCAGTCTATCTTTCCCTTGAGATCTAACAGTTACTTGTTGATGTATTTAAGTGCTTTTGTGTTGAATGCATAGATCTTTACAAGTGTTATTATCTTCTAGGTGAACGTATCCTTTTAGTACTATATAATGTCCTTATCTCTTGCATCTTTTATCTTAAGGCTTATTTTGTCTGCAATCAGTATCACAACTCCAGTCCTTTTTTGGTTTCCATTTGGATAGAATATCTTCTTCCAGCTCTTCACTTTCCATTTATGTACATCTTCAATCAGTGAGGTGTGTTTCTTGTAAGCAGCACATTGACGGCTTCTGCTTTTGTATCCATTCATCCAGTCTGTGTCTTTTAATGGGAAAATGTAATCCAATAATAGTCAACTCTATTACTGATATTTGTGGACTTATCCCTGTCATTTTTTAGTAATTTCTCAGTTGTTTTGTGTTCTCTTATTTCTGTTTGTCTCTCTTTAGTTATCCTAATACAACACTCGCCTCAGTACTTCCTCTAGAGCTGGTCTAGTATGGGTGAATTCTTTCAGTTTTGTTTATCCTATAATACTTTTATCTGTTCTTCCCATTTGAAAGATAATATTGCTGGATATAGTTTTCTTGGTTTAAATTGTTTTATTTTAATTTTTTGAAAACATCCTCCCTTTATTGCCTTGCTGACATTTTTTTAGTTGAGAGGTCTGACACTAGCCTAATGGGATAACCTTTATAAGTAACTTGATGTTTCTTCCTTGCCATTTTTAGAATATTTTCTTTGTCTTTGATTTTTACCAATCTGGTTATGATGTGCCAGGGGAGGATATTTTTATGTTGATTCTAGCTGGAGTCCTTTTTATTACTTGTGTCTGAATGTCTCCATGATTCTCTATTTTTGGAAACTTTTCAGATAATACATCATGAAAAAGATTTTCCATGGGTTTAGCAGATTCTTTGCCTTCTGGAACACCCATTCTATGGATATTTGGAAGTTTCATAATGTTGAGATTTTCCTATATGCTGTTCATATTTTTTTGGTTGTTTTACCTTTTTTGTATGTGTGATTTGGTCTATGTTGGAGACTTTGTGTTCCAGGTCAGAAATTCTTTCTTCTGCATGGTTCAATATGCTGTTAATGCTTTCTTGGAGACTTTAATTTCTTGTATGGTATTCTTCATTTCCAGAAGTTCTGTTTGATTCTTTTTCAGGGTATTTATTTCTTTATGAAATTACTTGTTCATGTCCTGTAATGGTCTTCTCATTTCTTGGAACTGATTGTCTGATTTCTCTTTCATCTCATTAATTTTTGTCACTGTGAATACACAGAATTCTTTTTTCTGATATTTCTGTATATTCCTCTGTGCTTTCCATTGTTGACAAGGGCCTAATGAACTCCCATGGAGGAGAGTTACACCATTTCTTTTCTCATACTCTTCAAAATTTGTTCTAATTTTTGGTCATTGGATGGAGTATTCACTTTTTCCTCTGTATTAGAGTCTGCTGCGACAATGCTCGGTGAATGAATGTAAATTCATTGGTTAAAAAATGAATGCATAATTTTTTTTAAAAAAAGATAGTAGAGTCTGTTGTATTGGAAGAGGAAATATCACCCTTAGTTTCCAGGTGTGTTCCTATTGGAGGACTATGTCTCCCAGATTAGAGTTGTTATGGGTAACTTCAGGTGCTTTGCTCCTCTACCAGACTTTCAGTTCTTGAAAAGGTGACTGCAAGTTAAGGAGATGTAACTTACTGTAGAGAATTAAACAATGGTTTGTGCTACACAGGCTGATGTGCCCAAAATTTCAAAGTTGCTCCCAGGGCCTAAAGGTGCACTCAGGAGATGAGGTCCACCAAGACAAGATCTGAGTCTCCCAGTGGGTGAGGTGTGCCCAAACTACCAGAGTGCTGGGTGACTGAATGGTGAAAGTTTCAAAGATACTCTCAGTGTCTAGGAGGTGCAGTCACGAGAGACCTGACCTCCAGATTGCATACTTTTCATTGGTGCTATCTTCAAGTTTCCAGTAGGGTTGTCCAAACCTTCTCAGGTCTGCAGCTGAACTTATCTACAAATTGTTTTCATTCCAATTATCATACTAATCAATTTCAGAGGTTCTATTTTCATCCTTTTAAAATTCTTATCAATTTATTGGTATTCTCTATTTGTTGAGAAATTATTTGCCATAATTTTAGATCTTTGTGCATATTTAAGACAGAATAGATGCAAATCTTTATGTAATAAATGCAATGTATATAATGGATAAAGAAAATGTGACACATAAACATAAAATGGAATAATTTTCAGCAATTAAAAATTATAAAATTTTAGACTCCTGGCTTAAGGAAAACTAAGGAAGGGCCCCCTTCCCCAGCTCCAGCCCCGGCACCCCCAAGACCAGAGACACTCTATCTCTGTCAACCAGGAACACCCCCAGCTCTACAGCAGAACCCACTTCCATCTCCAGACCTATGGGACACTGAGGCAGCGCTCACTGCCACAGCTCCAAACCCAGCACCCTCAACTCCAGACACCCCTATCTCTGTCAGCCAGGACTTCCCCCAGCTCTACATCAGACCCCACGTCCATCTCCAGACCCTGACCTAAGGGTCACTGAGGCAGGAATCCCTGCACCAGCTCCAGCCCCAGAAACCCCAAGTCCAGAGATCCTCTATCTCTTTTTTTCTCTTCTTTCACTTGTTAATTTCACACTTCTCCTTACCATACAGGACCACCCACAGCTCTATAGCAGACCCTACTTCCATCTCCAGACCTCTAGCGAAATAGCGCAGCACACTTTTGCTTTCTTCTTCTTCTTACTTTCTTCCCTCTTATAACACCAGACTTCTCAATGGAAACAGTGAAGCAAGGAAAGAATGGGAAGACGTGTTGTAAGTCTTAAGAGAGAAACAATTTCAACCAAGATTATTATAACCAGCAAGATTGGGAATAAAAGATTAATATCATCTCAGACAAACAAAACCTGAAAGAATTTGCCAACACCAGACCAACTCTTCAAGAAACCCTGAAGAAAATACTGTTTCAGGAAAACTAAATAATTAACAGCCAGAAAAAAAAGAATAAAATGCAACCAACACAATGGCCAACTTAGACTTTGGAACAGGTCTGGTAACATCGATAATAACATTGAATGTTAATGGATTAAACTCTCCAGTCAAGAGACATAGACTGGATGAATGGATTAAAAAAAAAATGGAAACTCTCTATCAGTTGCCTACAGGAAACCCACTTCATGGATAAAGACATACATAGACTGAAATTGAAGGGTTGGAAAATGTTTTCCATACAAATCGAAACCAAAGAGTTGTAGTCATGATACTAATTTTTGAAAAAATAGACTTTAAAACAAAAACTGTTCGAAGAGACAAAGAAGGGCACTGTATTGTAGTAAAAGGGTCAATCGATAAAGAAGATATAACGCTTATAAATATCTGTGCACCTAACACAGGAGCACCCAAATATGTGAAGGAAAGACTGTTAGATCTAAAAAGGGAGATAGAGTGAAACCCACTAATTGTAGGAGACCTCCACACCACACTATCCCCTCTGGACAGATCATCTAGATAAAAAATAGTTAGAGAGATAAAGGATCTAAACAATATCATAAAGCAAATGGACTTAACAGACATCTATAGAACTTTCATTCTTTATTTATTTTAGTTTTTTAATATACATTCAATCACATTATTTAGCTTACAAAGTGAACATTTCAATATGTGAACATTTCTCCCCAGTCCACTTGATCAAAATAGCTTCAACGGATAACACTACACCTCCCCATCCCGTCAATGCTCTGCCTTCGTATCCCTCCTATAAATGTCCTTCCTTAGGCCCTACTTCTCCACACACACACCATATCTGGCATTAACCCCCATCTCTTGTTTTTGTACAACCTTAGGTAAATCAGTTTCAGTCATAGAGCATCCAAAAACTATGAGATACACTTGTTTTCTTAATCCCACATAGAACCTTCTTGAAGATTGACCCCATCATAGGGCATAAAGCAAGCCTCTACAGATTCAAAGGCATAGAGACTCCCTCCTTGCCTCAGAGAATGGCCTTTGCTTTGCAGGAGAACTTCAGTTCCTTCTCTAGGCACTGACCAGCAAGGGAAATTGAGGCAGGGGCCCCACTGCCCTCCTCCCCACTTCTAGGCTCCCAAGACCAGAACCCAACCCTCTAGACAGAATGACCTTTGCTGTGCAGCAGAGTTCCAGTTCCATTTCTAGGCCCATGGCCAGCAAGGGACATTGAGGCAGGGGCACCATTGCCTCCCCCACTTCCAGGCTCCCAAGACCAGGACCCTACCCCCTAGACAGGTAGGAAGTTTTTTATTTGTTTTCTTTGCTCTTCATTGTTGTGTTAATACCCTCCTCTGCCTTGCCCCACAGGCTGGCCTTTGCTCTGCAGCAGAGTTCCAGTTCCATCTCTAGGACCCTGACACCTGGAATGCGTCTTTTTCTTTATTTTCTTCTGTACTCTTTTCTTCCCTCTTATATTATCCTCTCCTCCTCATTCTCCATGCTGCAAGAGGGATTAGACAGGTCTAGAATCACAGTTCTGAAGTTCCCAAGTATTGTAAGGTTCCCTGGAATCCCCTCCTATACTAAACCACCTGTGAAAAAAGAGATTCTACTCTTCAGACACCTGAATAGAGTACAGATCTTGAGACCACTTTGCTAAAAACGATATTACATAAAGATTTGCAACTATTCTGTCTTAAATATGCACAAAGATCTTAAAAATATGGCAAATGATTTCTCAACAAATGGAGAATATAAATACATTGATAAGAATTTTAAAAGGATGGAAATAGAAATTCTGGAGTTGATTAGTATGGAGTTTCCATAATCTTGGGGACACTGCTAAAGCAGTCATAAAATGGAAGTACACAAAAATTAGTGCACATAAGAAGAAGACAGAAAGAAGGCAAATGGATCACCTAACATCGTGCCTCAGAGTATTGGAAAAGCAACAGCAAAAAAATCCAAAACACTTCAGGAGAAAGGAAATAATAAAGATACGAGCAGAAACAAATGAAATAGAAAATAAACTATACAAAAATAAATGAAAGTAAAAGCTGGTTCTTTGAAAAGATAAAAAAAATTGATACAAAGCTAGTGAGACTTATTAAGAAGAAGAGAGAAAGGAACCAAGTTAATCAAATCTGCAATGAAGCAGGCAATATAACAACAGACATAGAAATACAAAACATCATTAGAGGATACTGTGTAAAGCTATATGCCAAGAAACAAGAAAACTTGGATGAGAGGGACAAATTCCTGGATATATATAATCTACCAAGATTGAACGAGGAAGATGTAGAAAGACTGAATAGGCCAATAACAATTCAGGAGATTGAATCAGTAATAAACAGCCTTCCAACAAAGAAAAGCCCTGGTCCTGATGGCTTCACCTCTGAATTTTAAAAAACTTTCAAAGAAGAGTTAAGCCATATTCTACTAATGTTATTTCTAAAGATCCCAAAGGATGAAACTCTCCCTAATTCATTCTATGAGACCTCTATCACCCTTATCTTTAAAAAAGATAAGGACAGGACAAGGAAGGAAAACTATAGACCAATATCTCTGATGAATATAGATGCAAAGATTCTCAACAAGACATTAGCAAATCGTATCCAACAACTTATAAAAAAGATTATACACCATAATCGGGTAGGCTTTATTCCAGAAATACAAGGTTGGTTCAACGTATGCAAAACCATAAATGTAATAAACCATGTTAAAAGGAAGAAAGATAGGCCCTTCTTCAAGAGACAGTCTGCTCTATGGCTCCTGTGATCTAGCCATTTTGGGAGAAAGGAAGATGTCCCACTCCTAACTGGGCCGCCAGCATACAAAACCCGCGTGAACAGCCCTTCTTCAAGAGACAGTCTGCTCCATGGCTCCTGTGATCTAGCCATTTTGGGAGAAAGGAAGATGTCCCACTCCTAACTGGGCCTCCAGCATACAAAACCCGCGTGAACAGCCCTTCTTCAAGAGACAGTCTGCTCCATGGCTCCTGTGATCTAGCCATTTTGGGAGAAAGGAAGATGTCCCACTCCTAACTGGGCCTCCAGCATACAAAACCCGCGTGAACAGCCCTTCTTCAAGAGACAGTCTGCTCCATGGCTCCTGCAATCTAGCCATTTTGGGAGGAAGGAAGATGTCCCACTCCTAACTGGGCCTCCAGCATACAAAACCCAGGTGGTAGGAAAACCCCTTTCAAGTCTCCTGTCTCTGAATCAATCTTTGTCTCTCTCTACCTCTGTCTCTGTCCTCTCTCTCTCTCTCTCTCTCTCTCTCTCTCTCTCGTCTGTCCCTTTTTTTAATTTTTGCTTTTTAGAATTTTTTAAGGTGAGACATTTTACAGGGCCCTTTGGCCCCTCCATCCTAGGCCTTTATTTTGTTAATAATCCCCTCTCCTCCTCCGAGAACAGCTCTTCTTCAAGAGACAGTCTGCTCCGTGGCTCCTGCGATCTAGCAATTTTGGGAGAAAGGAAGATGTCTCACTCCTAACTGGGCCTCCAGCATACAAAACCCACGTGGTAGGAAAACCCCTTTCAAGTTTCCTGTCTCTGAATCAATATTTGTCTCTCTCTACCTCTGTCTCTGACCTCTCTCTCTCACTTTCTCTCTGTCTATTTTTAATTTTTGCTTTTTAGAATTTTTTAAGGTGAGATGTTTTACAGAGCCCTTTGGCCCCTCCCTCCTAGACCTTTATTTTGTTAATAATCCACTCTCCTCCTCGCAGAACAGCCCTTCTTCAAGAGACAGTCTGCTCCGTGGCTCCTGCGATCTAGCCATTTTGAGAGAAAGGAAGATGTCCCACTCCTAACTGGGCCTCCAGCATACAAAACCCGCGTGAACAGCCCTTCTTCAAGAGACAGTCTGCTCCATGGCTCCTGAGATCTAGCCATTTTGGGGAAAAGGAAGATGTCCCACTCCTAACTGGGCCTCCAGCATACAAAACCCGTGTGGTAGGAAAACCCCTTTCAAGTCTCCTGTCTCTGAATCAATCTTTGTCTCTCTCTACCTCTGTCTCTGTCCTCTCTCTCTCTCTCTGTCTTTTTTTTAATTTTTGCTTTTTAGAATTTTTTAAGGTGAGACATTTTACAGGGCCCTTTGGCCCCTCCCTCCTAGGCCTTTATTTCGTTAATAATCCCCTCTCCTCCTCCCAGAACAGCCCTTCTTCAAGAGACAGACAGCTCCATGGCTCCTGCGATCTAGCCATTTCGCGCGGCATGCAAGCGCGCCGTGCGGTTATCTAATTATTGATTTTTATTGAAATTTTTTGAATATTAATTTTTCTTTTTTAGATTTAGTCAAAAGTTTTTCTCTTCTTTTTCTCTGTTTCTTGTCTTTTTTTGCTGTTGTTGGTATTGTTTCCCTCTCTCTGCTTCCATTTCTGCACACCCCCCGACCCTCAGATTGAACTTCCAAGTTTGGGAAGAACCCGACCATCCACCAGATGACTAGAAATCACTGCAGGACCACAATAAATATGGAGAAGCAGGAAAATGCTTCTCCTCCAAGGGAAACGGATAGCTCCTCTTCATCCACACACAGTTCAATGGAAATCATGGAAATGTCTGATAAAGAATTCAGAACATTCATAATGGCAAAGCTAACAGAGATGGAAGAGAAGAGAGACAAGGAACTGCTGAAGAGGAAGGAGAAAGGAGTTGAGGAGTTCCAGGAGGTGAGGAAATTCATGCAAGATCTAAAAGAGGAGTTTCACACTTTACAAAAGAATCAGATGGAACTGTTAGAGATGAAGGCTATAATACAAGAAGTCAAAATCTCCCTTGAAAGTATTAAAAGCAGACTAGATCATACAGAAAATAGAATCTCTAATGTAGAAGAGAAAATGGCTGGCCTAGAAAAATCCACCATAAAGACTGAGAAAATGGCCCCAAAATTTGAGAATAATATGAGAGAAGTACTAGATACAATTAAGCATCCAAACATCCAGATAATAGGCATCCCAGAGGGTGAAGAGACTCATAAGAGCATTGATAATCTATTCCATGAAATCCTGCAAGAAATCTTTCCCAACCTGGAGAGGCACTCAAAGATTCAGTCCCAAGAAATACAGAGGACCCCAAATAGAATCAACCCAAGAAGATCTTCTCCAAGACACATTATAGCCAGATTGACCAAAATCACAAAGACATGATACTAACACTGGCTAGAGAAAAAAGGCAAGTTATCTACAAAGGGTATCCCATCAGACTAACGGCAGACCTCTCATTGGAAACAATGCGAGCGAGGAGAGAATGGGAAAATATATTCAAAATATTAAGGGGAAAGCAATTTCAACTGAGAATTCTGTACCCAGCAAGGTTATCATTCATTTGGGAAGAAAAGACATGAACTTTCCCAGATAAACAAAACCTGAAAGAATTTACCAGCACCAGACCAGATCTCCAAGAAGGTTTTAAGGGAGTGCTATGTCAGTAAAATTAAATGCAGACACACAGAAATAAGAGTTCAAAAACTAAGAAAATGGGCAACTTAATTGTAGGGACAATGTTTGGAGATGAATATTATATCCCAGAATTCAATCTGGAAGATCGAACCTTAACAGAAGAAAGATTAAGTACATGAGACTGAACCGATGAAACAACATTCTGTGACTTGACTGAATTATTGCTGCTTTTCTCCTAAGCTTTGTTTTCTGGTTTTAAAGGATTTTTGTCCTGTCTTGAGCTCTTGATAGGTGCATGTACCTACTATTTGAACAGAATACTAACCTGTTTCTAGGCTTTAAGTTTCAAGGAAATATCATTACCAGTTCAAAACTGCTCTTCTTGAAATTACCTGCTGAAAGTAGTTGGATTACTTATGATATTGTGTGGTCAACAAAATGTTGGGGAAAAAGGAATGGAAGGCAACTGTATATAGCAGAGATAGTGTAATAAGAGAGTGGGAAAGGGCAGAGGGTCAAACATGGGGTAAAAATCATATATATACGTATACATATGCATGAAAGGAGAAATGGAATATTATTGATGATAACATGCTTGATTAAGCCACTATGCAGTTTATTCTAGGTGGGAAACCACATTTAGTACGTTGTGATGATGCTCAGGGAATGAATGTTAAGTAATTTAAAAAAAAAAGTTGCAGGAGAAAAAAAAACGGTAAAACTATTCGTATCAATTTTTTAAAAAATGCATATTTGATGACTGCAGTAAGCTATATAGCCCCAGCTGGGTACTACTTTATAATATGTTCATTCTACTCACTGGGGTTTATGCCTAAAGTCAGACTTGGGTTCATGTATAGGTATATATCAGCTGTGCTAGTTATTGGATATATTTAGACTAATTAAATTCATTAGCAAATCAATTAAATGGGGGTGGAAGGCATAGAAAACAACCATGGATACCAGAGACAATGTGGGAGGAGGGTGGGACTTGCCAGAGGGTGACGGATAAGGAATCAAGGATGGCAAAACAAAAAACAAAGTATACAAGACATAAGAATTGGAAAATTATTTGCTGAAAACATGTATGTTGATGTGCTTGATTGAGCCAATACACAGTGTATTTTGGATGTTAAATTCATTTGTATGCTGTAATGATGTATAGTGAATTAATGTAAAAAATAAATAAATTTAAAGAGAAAAAAAAAGTCATTTGTCTGAATGTCTGGGAGTTTATTCCTGGGGATTCTATTCTGTTCCATTGGTCCACCTGTCAATTTCTGTTTTGATTACCACAGCTTTGTAGTATATTTTTGGGTCAGACATGAAGCTGAACAATCCTCCACCAAAAATGTGAGAGAAAATGCTATCCATGCCATCACCTCCACTGCTACCTTCTCAAAGTTCTTGTTCCTCATATCTGTCATAAAACTCCCACTTCTCAGGATTTGATAGTACTTCATATGTAAAACTTATTTCTTTAGATTTATCACCAGCATTTGGGTTCTTATCAGGATGGTATTCCTTAGCTAACTTTCTATATGCCTTCTTTAGCTCATTCTCACTGACTATGGTTGTGACACCTAAGATATAGTGCAGTTTCATGTCGACCTCATTGGCTGTGTCGGTTGCCCCATGGAGATCAGGAAAGAAAGTGGCGGTGTGGATGGAGCAGAGCCTGTCCACAAGCAGAGGTTGCAGGAGAAAAAAAAACGATAAAACTGTTCATATCAAAATTTTAAAAAAATGCATATTTGATGGCTGCAGTAAGCTATATAGCTCCAGTTGGGTGCTACTTTATAATATGTTCATTCTACTCACTGAGGTTTATGCCTAAAGTCAGACTTGAGTTCATGTATAGGTATATATCAGCTGTGCTAGCTATTGGATATATTTAGACTAATTAAGTTCATTAGCAAATCAATTAAATGGGGGGGGGAGGCATAGAAAGCAACCATGGATACCAGAGACAATGTGGGAGGAGGGTGGGACATGGCAGAGGGTGAGGGATAAGGAATCAAGGATGGCAAAACGAAAAACAAAGTATACAAGATATAAGAATTGGAAAATTATTGCTGAAAACATGTATGTTGATGTGCTTGATTGAGCCAATACACAGTGTATTTTGGATGGAAAATTCATTTGTATGCTGTAGTGATGTATAGTGAATTAATGTAAAAAATAAATAAATTTAAAAAGAAAAAAAAGGAAGTAAGATAAAAACCATATGGTCATATCAATTAATGCAGAAAAACCTTTTGATAAGACACAAATGCTTTCATGATCAAGACTTTGAGCAATATTGGCATAGAAGGGTCATTTATCAACTACATAAAAGCTATCTATGAAAAGCCCACAGCGAACATCATTCTCAATGGGTACATGACAATGATGCCCACATTCTTGAATCATTTTTAATATATTACTGGAAGTCCTCGCCAACCCAATCAGAAAATAAAAAAAAACATGGGCATTCAAATAGGAAAAGAAGAGGTGACATACTCTCTATTCGCAGTTGACATGATTATATACATAGAAGACCCAATGATTTCCATGAAAAAATTTCTGGAAGTAATACATGAGTACAGTAAATTTGCAGGATACAAAATAAATATACAGAAATCTGTATTATTTCTATATATGAACAACAGGCAGACTGATATAGAACTGGAAATAAAAGTTATTTCTAAAGATCCCAAAAGGTGAAACTCTCCCTAATTGATTCTATGAGACCTCTATCACCCTTATCTTTAAAAAAGATAAGGACAGGACAAGAAAGGAAAACTATAGACCAATATCTCTGATGAATATAGATGCAAAATTTTCTGGAAGTAATACATGAGTACAGTAAAGTTGTAGGATACAAAATAAATATACAGAAATCATTAACCATAGCTGCAAAAATTATAAGATACTTAGGAATAAATCTAACCAAAGAAGTTAAAAACCTACACAAGGAAAATTATGAGAAGCTAAAAAGTGGAATTGAAAATGACACAAAAGAGTGGAAGGACAACCCATGTTCCTGAATTGGAAGAATTAGTATAATAAAAATGTCAATTCTACACAAATTAATCTACATATTTAATGCGATGCCAATCAAATTACCAGAAACTTTTTTCACAGATCTAGAAAAGCCAATCATACAATTTGTGTGGAATCATAAAAGGCCCTGTATTACCAAAGCAATTCTGCACAAGAGGAGTGGAGTGGGCGGCATCTTACTCCCTGACATAAAAATGTATTATAAAGCTGTGGTAATCAAAAGAGCATGGTATTGGCACAGAAAGAGATAGGTGGACCAATGGAACAGAATAGAGTCACCAGAAATAAATTCCCAAACATATAGTCAATTGATTTTTGACAAGGGATACCTGTCAATCCAGTGGGAAAAGGAAAACCTCTTCAGCAAATGGTTCTTGAAAAACTGGATTTCCAACTGTAGAAAGATGAATCTGAACCCCTACCTCTCACCATTGAGAAAAATAAAGTCAAGGTGGATCAAAGATCTAAATTGAAGACTTCAAACTATAAAATAGCTCCTGGAAAATACTGGGGAAACTCTGTGAGACATTGGAGTATGTCAAGAGTTCTTAAATAAGACTCCCAAAGCACAGTTGATAATCCCCAAAAAAGACAAGTGGGATTACATCAGACTAAGAAGTTTCTGCATGACAAAAGCCATAGCAATTGAATGGGAAAATATTTTTGTAAACTATGCATCAGATAAGGGACTGATAACCTGAATACACAAGGATATCAAGCAGGTGTTGTGAAAGAAGATGATCAATCATATAAAAGATAGGAGAAAAAGTTGAAAAAACACCCTCTAAGATGACATAGGAATAGCCAAAAGGCATATGAAAAAATGTTCAACATCCCTCATTGTAAGGGAAATGCAGATCAAAACAACAATGAGATACCACCTAATCCCAGTCAGAATTACTGAGATTAAAAAATCAAAAAATGATAAGTGCTGGCTGGGTCATGGTGAAAGGGAAACACTCTTACACTGCTGGTGGAAATGTAAACTAGTCCAGCCACTGTGGAAAACAATTTGGAGATTCCTCAAAAATCTACAAATAGAACTACCATATGATCCAGCAATCCCACTCCTTGTTATCTACCCAAAGAACAGACGAATTTTTCATCTGTAAAGTGCTTTCACATCGATGTTTATTGTGGCACTATTCACGATTGCTAAGACATGGAACCAACCCAAATGTCCCCGTATCGATGAATGGATTGAAAAACTGTGGCACATACACTCTATGGAATACTATTCAGCCATAAAAAAAAAAACCTGGCTTTTGACAGAAAGTGGAAGAATATGGAAGATTTACTACTGAGTGAATCAAGCCAGACTATGAAGGAGAGACATTGTATGTCCTTAGTTAATATACACCAAGTGTCCACACTCTATGATTGAAAATGATTGACTAAAGGATGTAGAAACAGAAGAGATGGGTATGAATGCCAGATGTGGGCTGTGTTGAGGAGTAGGGACTGGGGAAAGACATTTGGAGGAGGAATACAGAGGCAGAGAATTGATGGGACAGGGAGGTGTGGTGTTATCTTTTGAAGATATTTTGATCAATTGGACTAGGGAGAAATGTTCACATATTCAAATGTTCACTTTGTAAGATAATTAATATGATTGAATGCATAAAAAATTTTAAAAAATAAATAAAATTAAATTAAAAAAATGTTTTTTCCAATGGGAAAAAAAACAAACAGCATTGTTAAAAATAGGCAAAAAATAAATCCAGTGTCTGTGTTTTTTGGGGGACATTTTAATTAATTTATTCTCTGAATAAGCCAGACATTCTTATTTATTTGCACGTCTCATCATTTTTTGTCAAAATACAGACATTTTGAACATTATAATACAGTAAGTCTGGAAATTAGATACATCCTTGCCTTGGGGGTTGTTTTTATTGTGCTTGCTGTGGTTTTCCGTTGTTTCTTTAGTGACTTTACTAAACTATTTTGTAAAGTTTGTATTCTTTTCTATATATGATGTCTAAAGTCTCTTTTCCTATAACTTGTGGTCAGCTAGTGTTTTTTTATACAGATTTTCTTGAATTCTTGGAATTTAAAAAAAAAAAGAACAAAGAAGAAAGAACTCTCCTAGGTATTTCAGATTGGCTTTGTGTTTGGGCACTCCAACACTTAACCAAGCTCCTTACAACTCTGCTTTGTTTTTCACCTACTACTTGTGCTGAATCTATAAATCAGTCAGAGGTAAAATCTTAGGGTATTCTCAGATCTTGTCCAAGTTGTGTCCTGCCCTGAGTATGTGTAATACTTTCAAAAGTCCAAGTATATGTGCAGGATTTTTGATGTCCTAATTTCTCAAGAAAACTATCTCCCCAGATTTTCCTCTCAGACTTTTTTTTTTTATTTGCATTCATTCTCTGAACATCATTACAGCATACAAAATGAGATTTTCCATCCAAATTACACTATATATTGTCTCAATCAAGCACATCAACAAGCATGTTATTGTCAGCAAATGATCTCCCATGTCTTGTCTTCTGTATGTTTTGCTTTTTTTCCCCCATCCTAGATTCTCTATCTCTTACCCTCTGCCATCTCCCACTCTCCTCCCACAGTCTCTGGTATCTATGTTTGCTTTCTATACTGTTTTCTCCTCACATTTTATTGTAACGCCAAAGACCCTAATCAATCCAAATGCCCTCATAGCAAACACAGGTGATACCCACATTTCCATGAACACAAGTCTTACTTTACACATCCTATAAAGTAGCACCTAGCTGTGGCTACATATCCTACTGCAGTCATTGAATATATATATATATTTTTTTTTTCTGAAACTTTTTTTTTGTAACTCAATTTACATTCCTTCCCTAAGCTTCATCACAGCATACAAAATGCAATCTCCCATCCAGTACACACTGCATAGTGATACAATCATGCACATTACAAAAAATTTTCCATTACTAGTTCCTAGAATTACTTCCACCCCTCTTTCTGACCCTCTGTCCCTTCCCACCCTCCTCTCACACCACCTCCGGTGTCTACAATTGTCCTTCATTCCCTTCCCACCCACATTGCATTGGTCACACAATTTCCGACATAATCTAACTACTTTCAGTGTTGAGTTCACTCATTACTACTAAGAAAACCAGTTATAACTTAACTCAAAGAAATGCCAAGGAACTTTGCTTAAAGCCAGGAAATAAGTTAGGATTCTGTTCAAATGGAAGGTGCATAAACCTATCAGTCTCATGTACTTTGATCTTCTGTTCTGGTTCAATTTTCCTGATTAAATTCTGGGATATAATATTCAAATTCAGACTTGTCCCTCTGATTAAGTTGGCCACTTTCATAGTTTTTGGACTCTTATTTCCATGTGTCTGTGTTTAATTTTCTTGATACAGCACACCCTTGAGAACTTCTTGGAGATCTGGTCTGGTGCTGGTAAATTCTTTCAGGTTTTGTTTATCTGAGAATGTTCTTGTCTTTTCTTCCCACCTGAAAGATAATCTTGCCAGGTACAGTACTCTTGGCTGAAACTGCTTCTCTCGTAACACTTTGAATATACTTTCCCATTCTCTCCTCGCTCGCATTGTTTCCGATGAGAGATCTGCTGTTAGCCTGATGGGATGTCCTTTGTAGGTAACTTGATGTTTCTCTCTTGCCAATCTTAGTATCTTGTCTTTGTCTGCGGTTTTGGTCAACCTGGCTATAATGTGTCTTGGAGAAGATCTTCTTGGGTTGATTCTATTTGGGGTCCTTTGTATTTCCTGGGACTGGATCTTCGAATGCCTCTCTAGGTTTGGAAAGTTTTCTTGCAGGATTTCATGGAATAGATTATCAATGCCCTTATGGGTCTCTTCACCTTCTGGAATGCCAATTATCCAGATATTTGGACGTTTGATGGTATCCAGTACTTCTCGCATATCATTCTCAAATTTTTGAGCCATTTTCTCAGTCTTCGTGGTGGACTTGTCTAAGCCAGCCATTTTCTCTTCTACATCTGAGATTCTATTTTCTGAATGATCTAGTCTGCTTTTAATACTTTCAAGGGAGATTTTGACTTCTTGTATTATAGACTTGATCTCTAGCAGTTCCGTTTGAGTCTTTTGTAAAGTGTGTAATTCCTCTTTTAGATCTTGCAAGAATTTCCTCATCTCCTGGAACTCGGCAACTTCTTTCTCCTTTCTCTTTAGCAGTTCATTATCTCTCTTTTCTTCCATCTCTGTTAGCTTCGACATTACGAATGCTCTAAATTCCTTATCAGACATTTCCATGACTTTCACCGAACTGCTTGTGGATGAAGGAGAGTTACTCTTTTCCATTGGAGGAGAGGTATTTTCTCGTTTTCCCATATTTCTCGTGATCCGACGGTGATTTCTTGTCATCTGATGAATGGCGTGTTTCTTTCAAATTCTTTAAGTTAAGCCTCAATGTTCAGGAGCAAGCAGACAGAGGTGTTCTAGAATCGGATTGCCGTTCTGTAGTGATCGCACACTAGCTTTGCTTGCTGGAGGCTGAATTATGAGTAGAAAATCTTCATTTCTCCTGTGCCTGAAATATCTAGTTCCCAGTATCCATGTGGAATCTTCTCAGAGAATGGCTCAACTCTCCTGCCACACTAGCTTTGCTTGCTGGAGGCTGAATTATGAGTAGAAAATCTTCATTTCTCCTGTGCCTGAAATATCTAGTTCCCAGTATCCATGTGGAATCTTCTCAGAGAATGGCTCAACTCTCCTGCCACACTAGCTTTGCTTGCTGGAGGCTGAATTATGAGTAGAAAATCTTCATTTCTCCTGTGCCTGAAATATCTAGTTCCCAGTATCCATGTGGAATCTTCTCAGAGAATCTCAGACTTTTAACACTGTTTACTGATTACCTTGATAAAAGCTTTTTTTTGACCAAACTTGACTCAGGATCCTTTGAGTTCTTTTACTTATTAATCCTTAACTTTCAGTTTCATCATCAATTACTGATTTTTCCTGCTTACTCCAGTTGTAGGAAGAATTTTATTGGGTCAGTTTAGCAAAATTTCTCACCCTTGATATCTGATCAAATTCTTTATCCCCTATCCTCAATATCTTATTGCCCTGGCCTGCCTTCAGTAATAATCCCATCAAGTGGTTTTAGCAGAATTCCTCCACCCTTTGCATTTGAATGTGTCCCTCAGAAATTTATGTAATTGAAATTTGGTGAGCTGTTGGAACAGTATTGAGAGGGTGGAGAATATATTCAGTTAAGATGTTAGAAGATTGGGCCTTTGGAAGTGAATGATAAGTCATCATGGTGGTGGCCTCAAGATCTACTTCTGTTAGGTTTATAAGAAGAGAAGATAGACACAAATGTTCTCTTCTTGCTTTGTCTCATCATTTTGATGCACTGTGCCATCTCGAACTCTACAGTGAGGTGTCACCAACAAGAACACTCTCACGGGATATTGCCCTTTGACCTTGGATTTCCAAAAAAAAATACCCTATGCATAGCTATGTTTCCATCTTGAGCGGGTTCTCACACAGGTGAAGCAGATTTTTCTTTGCCTTAATTCTTCATAAAGCTACCAAAGAGGTCATGACAAACAGTTATTGGAGAATAAGATCAGTTCTGCTCTCTTGGAAAATAAGGACTGGATTAAATGTGTTTTATTAGAATGAAACAGGCACATCACAGAATCCAAGGTGCTATGGCAACTCCAGGAACTCAGCAAAAGGATTTATTGAGCCTTCTTTCTGATGCATTCATACTAGCAGTTATCTACTTTTAGTCTTTCTAGATCTAAGTTAAAAATTGGAACTTTATAAGATAGGTAAAATGATTGGCCCAATTAAGGATATCTATCTATCCATGAACAAATCAACTATGGCTGAAAAGAATAGGAAAAGTGTCATGTAATACTTGTTCAATGTTTTTTTATTAATTAATTAATTAATTTTTATATACATTGAATGATATTGTTAGCTTATGAAGTGAACATTTCAATATGTGAACAATTCTCCCCAGTCCAGTTGATCAAAATATCTTCAACAGATTACACCACACCTCTCCATCCCATAAATGCTCTGCCTCTGTATCCCTCTTCCAAATGTCCTTCCCTAGGCCCCACTCCTCCACACACACCACATCTGGCATTCACACTCATCTCTTGTGTTTGTATATCTTTCAGTCAATCAGTTTTGGTCATAGAGTGCAGACACTCAGTATATATTAAGTGGAGACATACAGTGTCTCTCCTTCATAGCCTGGCTTACTTTACTCAGCAGTAAATCTTCCATATTCTTCCATTTTCTGTCAAAAGCCAGGGTTTTGTTGGTTTTTATGGCTGAATAGTATAAATATTTTTGTAAATTATGCATCAGATAACGGACTGATAACCAGAATACACAAGGAACTAAAGAAGCTGTTTGGAAAAAAGATGATCAACCCTATTAAAAGATGGGAGAAGGAGTTGAAAAAAAAAAACACTCCCTAAAGTTGACATACGAATAGCCAAAAGGCATATGTAAAAATGTTCAACATTCCTCATCGTAAGGGAAATGCAGATCAAAACAACAATGAGGTACCACCTAACCCCCATCAGAATGTCTAAGATTTAAAAAAGAAAAAATGATCAGTGTTGTTGGGGGTGTGGTGAAAGGGGAACTCTTTTATACTGCTGGTGGAAATGTAAATTGGTCCAGCCACTGTGGAGAACAATTTGGAGATTCCTCAAAAATCTACAAATATATCTACCATATGATCCAGCAATCCCACTCCTTGGTATCTACCCGAAGGACAGAAGAATCCTTCATTGGAAAAGTGCTTGCACATTGATGTTTATTACAACACTATTCACTATTGCTAAGACATGGAACCAACCCAAATGCCCCTGTATGGATGAATGGATTGAAAAACTGTGGCACATATACTCTATGGAATACTATTCAGCCATACTTGTTCAATATTAAGGATTATATTATAGATAATATATAGAGAGATGTATAGATACAATAATACACATAAGATGGGATTAGCTTAGTGTCACAGTAGTAATGTACTGTTCAAGTGAGGTTGAATCCATATGGAAGACTGTAGGTTTGGATCTCCCATCAACCTGTACATTTTCAGGCATATAATTTCATGAACCTGGCTGGCTTCAAAGACTGAGGAGATGGGAGGAAATGTCATCATGAAACCCTGTTGAGGGTGCTTCAGAATCTCAATCTCTCTCTCTCTCTCTCTCTCTCTCTCTCTCTCTCTCCTCCTCTGTCACTCTCATAAAAGAAATAAACTTTTAAAATAATAAAATATCGGATCAGAGAGTGCTGTGGTGGTTAAGTCACTGGATTCCACATGGCTAACTCCACAGTTCAAGTCCTACACACAGCAGCTTGTAAAACATGCTGGAAGCATGTGCATGCGTGCCCAAAATCCTAAGAGAAAAATGAAGAAGGTATTCTGGAATGGCCATACCCTTTGGGAAGTGATTTTTCACTTTCTCTTTCCAGCAAATGCACATTCCTATGGCAAAAATATAATAATAATAATAATAATTAAACATGTAAGATATATATTAAGATATTTTTTGTAAAGAATTATCTTATGTGATTGTGAAGACTAGCTAAGCAAATTCAAAATCCATATTGCAGATTGTCAGAAAGGATAAGTCAGACCTCTTGGGCACAAGCGGGGACTGCTATACACAGGTAGAATTTATTCTTCAGAGAATCTTCTGCTCTGTTCTGAGGCCTTTCCGACTACTGAATAAGAGACATCCAGATTGCCCAGGATAATCTCCCTTACTTAAAGTCAACTAATTTTGGACTATAAAACACCTTCACAGAAGTAATTTATTATTATTTGTTTGAATAATGGGGAGTTGTAGCCTAGCCAAGTCAAAACATTAAAATTGCCATCACGTCAAGTGAGGCTCATCTCTGTCTCTCTGGGCTCACTTTAGTATAGTAGTACACAGTAGTAACTAGAAAAGGAGGAATTTAAAAAATCTGGAGAGATTACCCTGGGGGTACCTTTAAAATGTCCATTCAACAGGTCTAGTTTATATATAGATCAATATAATTTATTATCCTTAACCTGTGGAATTTTATCATCTCCACATATTTTATCCTATCCCATACCAAAAAATGTAATCAAAACCTTTGTGCATTCTTCTGTCAGAGAAGTTAGACCACAAAACAAAGGATACCTACAGAACTTTCCATTTTCTAGTTTAAAAAATTGTTATCACTCAAAGTTGACACAGAAGCTACCGAGTCACCAGATTTCAAGTGTAACAACCAGGCTTGAATAATGAGGACATCACTGGTAATCTCCGTTGTTCAAGTACCAAACAAGTTTCTTACCTTCTTTTATGATTTATAGGAGGAGAGTCCCAGAAAAAATAATTTGGGACTCAGTCTTAGCGAGGCAGCTGTTAGGGTGTCACTGCATAATACAAAAGCCATGTGAGAAGTACCTAGATTAGGTTCCCAGATCTACCTGAACATACTAGGCATACCTTTGGTTGTGCCTGTGATCCTGGATGACTGGAAGTTTAGGGGGAAGATTGCAATGTGACAAGAACCTGTTAGAGGTTTTGATCTTTCTTTCTCTCCTTCATGAAAGGAAGAAGGAAGGAAGAAACTTTAAAAAAAGATTTCGGTTTAATTTCCCACCAGCTCAGTATGGTGGAAATTTGGAGTCAAATCAAATGAAAATAAAACAGTGTTGCATTCCTTTCACAACTATTTGTTGAGTTAAAAGTTACACTCAATATGCATATAGTAAGCCTGCTAACAGAAAAAAATTCTCTCTATCCAAATTCTAAATTCTCAGGTAAGAGACTTTGCATGGCTCAGTTCAGACTGATGCCCACTCTGATCCGATCAACTATAATCAAAGGTATTGTGTAATGTTGAAACATGACCACTGGGAACTGACACTTATGACCATGTAGATTGGCAATGTTATTTCCCAGATAAAGTGAGGGTCATCACATTAAAATATCCACTAAAATACAACTAATGACTTCTTTCTCAGTCCAATTCAGAGAGTGTCATTGTATGCCTAATCATTAACTGGTCGTTTCAGCAGTTTCAGTTTTAGTCATCTTCCAGAAATGATGTTACTCAAAAGGAAATACCAAGTCAATAATTACTCAATGGATTAATCATTAATTCAATAAAAAATATTTATTAAGTGACTTCTACTACCAGATACTGCTATATGTAGTAAATATATACACCCTTCCCAAAGCAACAGTCTTTTTTATAACCACCGTTCTAGGCAAACAACTCCATTTTTAAATCTATTTTTGTATACATTTAATCACTATGTATCATTACAGCATACCAAATGAATTTTCCCATGAATACCCTGCATATAAGTCCAATCAAAGACATTACTATAATAAACATTATAATCAACAGATTTCATTCCATTTTGAGTCCCTTAAATGTTTTGCTTCTTTCTTCTTCTCCTTGATTTCCTCCCCTTAACTCTCCCTCATTTCCCACCTTCCTCCCCAACTGTCTCCAGTGTTAGAATGTCCCCACTCAATGTATACCAAATGTTGGCTTTCTATGGCAGAAACTGAATGATTGGAAGGTAGAAAAACCAATTTAAATTTATTTTATTTTATTATTTTATTATTTTTACTATCATTTACATTTTTTATTTCATTTTCTTTTATACATTAAATCACATTATTTAGCTTACAAAGTGAATATTTCAGTATGTGAACGTATCTCCCTAGTCCAGTTGATAAAACTAAAAAAAGTCTATAACAGATAACACAACATTTCTTTGTCCTATTAAGCAGTCTATTTTAAAATTTTATTTCAAGTTCAATTATACATTCAAACACATTATTCAGCTTACAAAGTGAATATTACAATATATGTACATTTTTCCCCAGTTCAGTTGATAATACTATAAAGTTATTTTCAACAGATAATACCCTATTTCTTTGTCCCATTAATGCTTCACCTCTCAGTTTTTCTCCTTAATGTCCTTCCTCAGATTCTACTTCACCTACCCTCTTGCCACAATATATCTGGTATTCACAACCATTTACTGTGTTTCTATATCCTTTAGTCATTCAGTTTCAGTCATAGAGTGCAGATACTAAGTATATAATTAAGTAGAGACATACAATGTCTTTCTTTCATAGCCTGGCTTGCTTCACTCAGCAGTAAATCTTCCATATTCCTCCACTTTCTGTCAAAAGCCAGGGTCTTGTTTCTTTATGACTGAATAGTATTCCATAGAGTATATGTGCCACAGTTTTTCAATCCATTCATCCATATGGGGGCATTTGGGTTGGTTCCATGTCTTAGTAATTGTGAATAATGCTGCAATAAACATCAATGTGCAAACACTTTTCCAATGAAGGATTCTTCTGTCCTTTGGGTAGATACCAAGGAGTGGGATTACTGGATTATATGGTACTTCTATTTGTATATTTTTGAGGAATATCCAAATTGTTTTCCACAGTGGCTGGACTAGTTTACATTCCCACCAGAAGTGTAAGAGAGTTCCTCTTTCACCACATCCCATCAGCACTTATCATTTTTTGTTCTTGTAATCTTAATTAGTCATTCTGACTGAACATAGACAATATCTCATTGTTGTTTTAATTTGCATTTCCCTTACATTGAGGGATGTTGAACACTTTTTCATATGCATTTTGGCTGTTCATATATCATCCTTAGAGAGTGTTTTGTACAACTCATTCTCCCATCTTTTAATAGGGCTGATTATCATTTTGGGGGACGCTGCTTGAGCTCCATGTGTATTCTGGATATCAGTCGCTTATCTGACACATAGTTTACAGAAATATGTTCCCATTCTGAGGGCTGTCAATTCACACTAATTATTGGGTCCTTCCATGCAGAAATTTCTTAGTCTGATGTAATCCCACTTGTCTATTTTTGGAGATTATTGACTGGGCTTTGGGGGTTTTACTTAAGAAGTCTTTGCCTACCCCAATGTCTCCCAGAATTTCCCCAGTGTTTTCCAGGAGCAGTTTTATAGCTTGAGGTCTTAGGTTTAGATCTTTGATCCACCTTGAATTGATTTTTATCAATGGGTAAAGGTAGGGGTTCAGATTCATCTTTCTGCAGGTGGATATCCAGTTTTCAAGCACCATTTACTAAAGAGGTTTTCCTTTTCCCAGTGGATTGACTAGTACCCTTTGTCAAAAATCAATTGGCTGTATGTTTGGGAATACATTTCTGGGGACCCTATTCTGTTTCATTAGTCCACCTGTCTGTTTCTGTGCCAGTGCCATGCTGTTTTGATTACCATAGCATTTTAGTATATTTTAGGTCTGGCAGTGATACCACCCATTCCACTCTTCTTGTGCAGGATTGCTTTGGCAATATGAGGTCTTTTATGATTCCAGACAAATTGTATGATTGTTTTTTCTAGATCTGTTAAGAATGTGTCTGGTACTTTGATTGGGATTGCATTAAATATGTAGGTTAATTTGGGTAGAATTGCCATTTTGATTATGTTAATTCTTTTGATCCAGGAACGTGGGATGTCCTCCCACTTTTTGGCGTTATTTTCAATTTTTTTTAGCTTCTTGTAGTTTTCATTGTGGAAGTCTTTTACTTCTGTGGTTAGATTTATTCCTAGGTATCTTATACTGTTGGTGGCTATGGTAAATAGAATTTTTTTTTTTCAGTTCTGTCTCAGTCTGCCTGCTGTTTGTATAGAGAAATGCTATAGATTGCAGTATGTTGACTTTGTATTCTGCAACTTTACTGTATTCATGTATTACTTCCAAGAATTTGTTCATGGATAACATTGGGTCTTCTATGTATACACTGTTATCTGCAAGTAAAGAGTGTCACCTCTTCTTTTTGTAATCAAATGCCTTTTATTTTATTCTCTTTTCTGATTGCATTGGTGAGGACTTCCAGTACTATATTGAAAAGGAGTGGAGATAGTGAACATCCTATTCTTGTACCATTTTTTAGGAAAACACTTTCAGCTTTTCTCCATTCAAGATGATGTTAGCTATGGGTTTTTCATAGGTAACTTTGATTGTGTTGAGAAGTGACCTTTATGCCGATATTGCTGAGAGTCTTGATCATGAAGGGATGTTGTATCTTATCAAATGCTTTTTCTGCATCAATTGATATGATCATATGTTTTTTTATCTTTTTTAAAACTGTTTATATGGTGTATTACATTTATGGTTTTGCGTATATTGGACCAACCTTGCATTCCTGGAATAAACCTTACCTGAAAATTATGTATAATATTTTTTATAAGTTCTTAGATATGATTTGCTAGTATCTTGTTGAGAGTCTTTGCATCTACATTCATCAGAGATATCAATCTACAGTTTCCCCCCCCTTGTCCTGTTCTTATGTGTTTTAAGGATAAGGGTGTTGGAGGCTTCATAGAATGAATTAGGGAGAGATTATCCCTTTCAGATCTTAAGAAATAACTTGAGTAGAATGGGGCTTCACTGTTCTTTAAAAGTTTTGTAGAATTCATGGGACCAGCAGTTAGTGTAATGGCTATGTCACTGGACTCCCACATAGTCAACCACAGTTTGCGTCCCAGACCCGGTGGCTTAAACTCATGCCGGGCACTTGTGCATGCGTGCCCAAGATCCCAAGAGGAGAATGGAGGAGAAGGGATTGCGGCGTGGCCATCCTCTCTGGGGAGTGATTTCTCGCTTAATAAATCTGGCTAGTGTTGTACATTTGTTTATCTTTCCAAAGAACCAGCATTTACTTACATTTATTTTCTGTATAGTTCATTTTTCTCTAATTCATTTATTTGCAGAAATAATGAATTTCTTATTTTCATTCTCCTGAAGTATTTTGGATTTTTTTTGCTGTTGCTTTTCCAATACTCTGAGAAACGATGTTAGGTGATCCATTTGCCTTCTTTCCATCTTCTTCTTATGTGCACTAATTGCTATGAAATTCCCTATTATGACTGCTTTTGCATTGTCCCAAAGATCATGGAAATTCATGTCCTCATTGTCATTGGCTTTCATGAATTTTTTTATTTCAGTCTTTATTTCTTCAGTAGTTGTGGAGTCATTCAGGGGTAGCTTATTTAGGTTCCATGATTTTGAGTATTTTTGAGGATTTATCTTGAACTTCCTCTCACTTTCTCTTTTTTGCTCCAACTCATAGAATTTTGTCACCATGAATGTTCTAAATTCTTTCTCTGACATTTTGGTAACTTCCTCTGTTTTCATTTCTTTATTTTCTCCCCCGCCCCCGAGAGATTGAGGAAAATAAGTATGTTCTTTTGATAAAGACATATTTCCTTCTTTATTCAGACCTGCGGCTCTTCTTTTACTTCTAGCCATTGGGAGACGTATTCACATTTGAATACCTTTCAGGAGAATGTTTCTTTGACTAGGAGCAAGTGTGTTTCCCTTTTGCCATAGATTAATGTGTTCTGAAGTCTCTCTTCTGTTGTGTTTAGTAATGTGATCTCAGGAGGGGTATTCTTTCCAGGTGTCTAAATTGCAGAATCTCCTTTTTTTGCAGATGGCTCAGTAAAATGGAGGATCCCAGGGAGCCTTGCAATACTAGGGTATTTCAGAACTTTAATTCTAGACCTGTCTAGTCCTTCTGGGAGAGTGGAGGATGAGAAAAGGACAATATAATAGGGGAGAGAAGAGTACAAAGGAGAAGAAGGAAAAAGTTGTGCATCGTGAGACTTCTTCACAGGGCTGGAGATGGAATTGGGACTCTGCTGGGGAGCAGAGGCCAGTCTGTGAGGCAAGGAGGAGTAGGAAATTAACAAAAGAAAGAAGAATGGGGGAAAAAAAACTGCCTACCTTTCTGAGAGGGAAGTTCTCTGGGGTTGGGAAAGCTAGCTGGAGCTGGGACTAGGGCCAGGGTGGCCCTTCCTCAAAGTCCCTTGCTGGCCATGGGGCTGGAGATAGTACTCCCAAAACAACAGTCTTAAGTGACTAAGCACAAGCATTATTTTACTGAAATAATAACATCATGCTAAAATGTTACAAATATTCCCCCTTTGCATTTAACAATATAAATACCCCCTCTTTTCCCATAAAACTTGCCAGAGAAGAATATATATTCTTCAAACTATGAGTATTATGCTATTCAAATAATACAGTAACATCATATAATATTTTGAAAAATTTACTTTGTACATTTAATCACTGTACATCAACACAGCTTGTAAAATGGATTTTCCCAGCATGAACATACTGCACACCAGTCCAGTTAAAGATATCATACACACTGTCAACAGACAGTCATCCATTTCTGCATCCCCTAAATGTCCTGTCTCTCATCTATTTTTCTCTTTGATTACCTTCCTCTCACCCTCCTCCAGCTCCCAACCTCCTCCTACACTGTATCCAGTATCTAAAACTATTCTCGTGCTTCTATATTCTCCAATTCTACCCAAAATAATCTTCCTATTTAACAAAATTTCAATCAAATTATCAGACATTCTTTACAGATATAGAAAAGACAATTATAGAATTTGTCTGTAATAATAAAAGAAATTGTATTGCCAAAGCAATACTGCATAAGAAGAGTGGAGATGGTATCTCACTCTCTGACCCCAAGATGTATTATAAAGCTATAATAATCAAAACAACATGGTATTGGAAAAGAAAACAAACAAACAAACAAACAAAAAAACCAGACAGGTGTACCAATGGATCAGAATAAAGACTCCAGAAATAAACCCCCAAACACACAGCCAACTGATTTTTGACAAAGTATATCAGTGGGAAAAGGAAAACTTCTTTAGCAAAAGATGCTGAAAAAACTGGTATCTACCTGCAGAAAGATGAAACTGGACTTCCATCTTTCACCATTAACAAAAATCAACTCAAAATGTGTCAAAGATCTAAACCAAGACCTCTAACTATAAAACTACTGGTGTAAAACATTGGGGAAACTCTGGGTGTCACTGGGGCAGGAAAAGACTTTTTAAATAAGACCTCCAAAGCACAGGCAATAATCCCCAAAACAGACAAATGGGATTACATCAAATTAAGAAGTTTCTATATTTTCCAATATTTTCGTTTCCACCATAGAGTACAGGCATTTGGTACATATTAAGTGGGGATATATCACAGTACTCCCTCTCACATTTAACCATACAACCGCTCACCCCAGCAGGCTGACTAGAAAATTTATACATTTTATATTCTAAAATAACAAATCAAAATCAAGTCATATGTGACATCAGCATAAAGTATAAAATACCCTCCACCTTTTAATAAAACGACTGTCCCCTTCCATAAACTTAACCACTTGTATCAAAATAAATTAAATCTCCAAATATTTACCCAAAAAACTTCCTTCTTCCCTTACCCCATTATATTCTCAGTCTTTTCATATCTAGCTCTTCAAGTTTCTGATTGAATTTTAGTTCTTTTCTTCAGTTGTAGACAGGTACCTCAGGTATAAGTTATATTCCTCTAGACCCAAGTATCTCATGTGTACTACAATTTTCAATTTTTCCAATTTGATAAACAATAATCTTCCTTCTGAAATCTATATATAGCAAATTAGAACAAAATCATATTTCAAATTATGTATTTTTGTACAAGACTCTTCCTCCTACTTCTGTCTGTCAAATCAAGTTTTTATTCCTTCAGAGAAAGTAAAGTCCCCTGTATATGCAAGACTTTAATATCAATTTAAAAATGGTCAATTCCAGGCAGAGTGATCTCATTCTCAAGAATTTGGTTGAATCCTGGTTTTCTTTAGCAATTTCAAGCTTGGATTTCTGTCACCAGAAGTGGTAAAGCACCTCTGAAGTCTTTTGCAAGTCTCAGATTTCTGAAGTTCAAATGGCACCTTTCAGAACTTGTAAAAATATAACATCAAAACTCATACTTACAAAAGTTTCGGGGGAAAAAATCTTAAATTAAAGGTGATATCTGAAGTAATAGTTAACACTAAAGTTCCATCTCCTATAAAACAGCATTTTTCAAGAAAAAGCAGTAATCCTGGAGCTTCATTGTTATGAGAATAATAGTCTATTACAGAGACTTAATATTATTTGGACAACAGAAGCAAAGAGAAAATTGAAGAGACAGAAGAGAGGCCAGTCTATCCATAACAACTTCCTAGATTCTAGAAAGTATGAATTGCAAATTTCCACTTAAAAATCTACTACTCCACTTAAAAATCTACTACTCATGCAGAATATATCCTCACTTAAGAATAGCAACTAAGAAACATTAATCTATTCTAACACAATTAAAAAATTTGCTATACCGGTACCTCTATTTTCCATGTCTTTTATATGACCTTACTCTATGCATATTTCCCTTTTATTTCCACCTCATGTACTCATCTATTTTCTAATGTGCCTGAGATGGTCTCCATTTTGTCCTGCAACACACATCTGCCTGCTGTGTTCCAGCTCTCTTGTCTCTGGATTAAGACAAGTACACAGGGACCTACTAGGGCTTTTCCCCACTTACTTCCTTAATATGCTGCTGGAGAATTAGCATTAATGGAAACATACAAAGGTAAGATTTGATGTCCAGCTCTTGGTACTTTGACTTGCAAACAGTTCTGAGGCAATGAAATGTGGTGGCATGCCAACCTGAGGTTCCTCCTGGCAGAGCTAATGCATGGCAACTCTGGTCAAAAACACTTGATTTAAACAAACATAACCAGATGGTAGTCAAAAACCATGATCATTTCTCACATGCTCAATTTAAAAATATACACTCTCCCATGCACTGTGGAATTAACAGAACCATTCATCTCAACACTTTTCTTAGTAGTTGAGTTACTAGAAGCAGTGGCCTTTCAGATTTCTTAGGAAATATATATCATAGATACTTTCACATTGTATAGCTTCTGTAATTTTTTATAAGGAAATCAATCCATGTTGATTACTCAGTTTATTTTCTGAAGGATGGAGCTAGACTAGTATCAAGGGTGTTACAGTGGATCTGTAAGAGTAAGAACCTAACGATATAGGTTGATTGGCTCTAGCTTTGTCTTGTCTCTAACTATCAGAGTTACCTTGTACCTGAATATTTAGGTTACCATTATTCTCCCTTTATAGAGTATATCAAAACTCATGCTACAGGGGGTTTAGACAAAAAGGTAACCCAGAAAGTTGGGTAAAGATTTTAAGTGCCTCTTACTTGCAGTTATGTTCTATAGCACTGAGTAGGAATACCAAACATTAGGACTGAAGGAAGATACCAAAATCAAGTCAAGGACATATGTCCAAATAAACTCATCAGGCCTTTAAGTGAACCTCAGTTGGGAATAAGAAGCCAAGGTATTAATCCAAATAGGATCAGAGATCCAGGAATATTGGAAACAAGCAACAGTAGGTCTAAGTAGAAGTGGTGTATATTATTCTTAAGGAAAGAGTATTTTACCCACAGCTGAACTTTTACAAATTAATAGCCTGTGTTTGCTTGGAAAGTTTGGTCCAATGAAGGAGTTGAGCTGGGGTAGACATACACTCCTAAGATCACCTTGGGTAGGTTAAGCCTGAATTTTTCCATGTTTGCCCATAGAAAGCTCTCTGGCATATTCCTGAGGTGGTAGAGAGTTCCATAATTTATTTTGTGATCTACACCAATCCAGAGAACCAGGTGCTGAACTGGTCATTGTCTCATCATGATTATAAAATCTACCTTATGTTATACTCTTATTCTCCTTCTTGTATTGGAGACAAGTGGTAGGATATATGGTGGGAAGCCACATAAGATAAAACATAAAGTATGAAAACTGGAAAAAATGCATATGAAACGTGCATAAGTTCAAAATTGTAGAAAGAAATAAATGGAGTCTCACACTTGGATGTTCTTGGTTAGAACTTTATATTAATCATCAGCATAAAACTCTTTATATGTCTCTCATTATTCTCCCAAGACATTGATGAAGCTAGGTGATATAAAGAGATGACAAGATTGGCAATCTTAATTGCTCTGAAAGGGAATGTTCAAGGTGAGGAAGGGCAGTCAGTTGTTACAATGGATTATCAAAGTAGCATATTTGTTGGATGAATAAGTCTAGAGATAGAATGTAAAACATGAAGACTATAGTTAATAAAATTGTATTATATTTGGGGCTTTTATTAAACAAGTAGATTTTGCCTGCTCTTGTCAAAAAAGTAAAATAATTACGTGAGATGATAGGTATGTTGCTTTTTTCACTGTAGTAACCATTTTACTATCTATATGTATCTTATAACATCATACTGTAAACTTCAACTATACACAATAAAAATTACTTTTTGAAAAAGGAAATATCACAGTATTAAGACAGTTAACACAGGTGGATTATTATTAGAAAGCATAGCAACATTAATATTCAGGTTTTATAAAAAGTTCTAGCCATTAGTCTACAAGTTTTTGGCAAAGGCAAAAGCATACAGATATGTAGGGCTTGCAGCAGCAAGATTCAAGCATCCAATAGGAAAAAAAAGGAATAAAAAATAGGGAAAGCAGTCAAGAACTGGTAGTTGGGGCTCTCATAATGATGGAAGACTTTTTTCATGAATGAGGTAAGCGTGTCCTATACTAAGGAGATGAAAGAAAGTAATTCTCATGAACAAAGAAGTCATGTTGTTAGAAGATTTGTTTAATGCACAAAATGACCATTAACAGGACAGAAACAGGTGGAAGATTTCTTATTATAATCAAAGTAAATATTATTGGTATAGATATAAAAATGGGAAGCTTCTTTTGTAAGAAAAAAAATATATCCAAACTGAAAGTAAAGACTCATAAGAGAAGTGGCCATAAACAATGCCAACAAAGGGATAAAAAGAGACAAAGATCTGTTCATGAGCAAAGTAGACACAGTGGATGGAGCAGTAAGGTAATTGGAAGATGTTGCTAATTTGTCTACCTATTTATTTATTTCTAATTTTGTCAGAGGGCTCAAAGAAAGCACACACACACACACACACACACACACACACACACACATGGACCATGGTCATGTCATAATCCTTTCTCCATTTATCCACCCTGTTGAGATTTGGGGCATGCAGCCACAAGCGCCCAATGTGTTTCTCAAACCACAGAGTCCAGGATTCAATCTGTATGGTCAGCAATGTGAAACCCAGTTCACTTATCACCAAGCCACAATCTGGCCCATATTTCTTTCTTAAACAAAGTAGCCATGTAGAAAGGGAAAACAGGAAGATGAAAGACATTTTTCTTTTTCTTTTTTTTTTTTTTTTTTAATTTTTTGGAGAGATTTTTGCTATAGAGTGCATGCACTTGTTGGAGAGAGAGAGAGCGCGATGGAGAGAGAGAGTGACAAATTATCCCTTAGGGGGATAGCCATGCTGCAATCCCTTGTCATCCATTCTCCTCTTGAAACTTGGGGCACATAAACACATGTGCCCAGCATGAGTTTCAAGCTGCTGGGTCTTGGACTTGACCTGCAGTTAACCTTGTAGGAGCCCAGAACCTTAACCACTAAATCACCTGCTGGCCCCTGGGAGGCCTATTTTTGTAAACCATGGCTAGTACAATTTTTTAGATCCAAGGTAATTTTATGAACCAAGTAGACATGGTTAGTGTAGGTTAAAATGCAAACAACATCATTTGTGAACAAATTCTCTCAGGAAAAAAAAAGGTGAAAACAAGCTAGCTATGGCCAGTGAAAAGAACAACATTTTTAAAATGTATTTATTTATTTATTCCATATAAGTGGAGACATAGAATGAGAAAGAAGGAGACAGAGAGACACTTACCCTCAGAAGGGTCCTCATGCTGTGATCTCACCTCAACTTTAACCAACCCAGATCCCAGGCATGTGTACATGGTCTCAGCATAGCATAACATTGTATTACTACTACAACACCAAGGTTGGTCAAGGGAATACATTTTTTAGAGAGGTTTTTGCTATAGGGTGCTTGCGCTCACCTGAAAGACAGAGACAGAGACAGAGAGACAGAAAGTGAGAAATCACCCCCCAGGGGGGATGGCCATGCCACAACCCCTTCTTCTCCATTCTCCTCTCTGGAACTTGGGCATGCATGCACACGCACCCAGTGTGAGTTTAAGTCACTGGGTCTGGTACTCAAACCATGGTCAACTACATGGGAATGCAGCAACATAGCCATTATGCCAACTACTGGTCCGAAGGGAATACATTTTAATAAAAAATGTACCCATGCTCATTGTAGGCATGGTAAGTTAGACAATTATTCCTGAGCAAAAGCTTTTAAGCCTGCAGATCTTTGTATATTTTTATTTTTAATATAGATTTGCAATAACATATAATAAGCAAAAGTAATACTAGCTAACACTTCTATTACTTACTCTGTATTTTATGTGTTTTATACACATTAATGTATTTAATTTTGAGAACAACACCAAGAGGTATTATTATCGTAATTATGATTATCCTCATTCTACAGATAGGGACACTGAGACATAAGACATTGCTCAAGTTATATAGTCAATAAGTAGTAGAGCCATAATTCAAATATTTACAGTATTTCTGCACACATTCTGCTCTTAATCACTTTGCAATACTTCCTATGCAGGGAAGTTGGGAACTTATTTAATGAAAAAACTATCCACGACAAATTGAAAAAGGAAAATCAGTGATTTCTTTTATGAGTAAAACAGGTATGATTGAGGCATGTAAGCAATCTGGAGACTTCTTTCATGAATTCTGCGGCCATAGTTGGGAGAGACAAGCAAATAGAAAAATGTGTGTGGAATGTGTGAGAGTGAGTGGGTATGTGAGTAGGGGATAGAGGAAGAGAGGGAGAATTTTTCAGAGGGAGAATTTTCCATATTTAGGAAAAAAAATTTTTTTTCCTAGATAAAATAGACAAGTCCCTTGCAGGCATGGAAAGAAGAGTTCTTTTGTCAATAAATTTCCTGTGGCTGGTGAAGATTGAGAAATTGGGTATAGAAGATATGTTTTTCTAAATATTTTGTCCATGAATCTTGCCCAAACAAAGTAAAAGATGTATTTAATGAACCAGGAAGAAAGCTATGAGAGAATTAAATAGGGAGATAGAAGATTTCTTGAATAAAAAAGTAGCCACATCTGGGTGTATATGAGGGCTGGAAGATTATTCTTCTGGCAAGATAACTCTTGCTGATGCAGAGAAAAACATGGAAAAACTTTCCTCAAGAATGAGGTAACCAGGACCAGCACTTGTAATGGCTATGTTGCTGGACTCCCATGTAGTCGACTGTGGTTTGAGTCCTGGATTTGGCGACTTAAACTCACGCTGAGCATGTGTGTGTGTGTGCCCAAGATCTGGAGAGGAGAATGAAGGAGAAGGGATTGCAGAGTAGCCATCCCCCCTGGGGGCTGATTTCTCACTTTCTGTCTCTCTGTCTCTCTCTGTCTTTCTGGCGAGTTCATGCACCCTATAGTATAAACCTCTCAAAAAAAAAAAAAAAAAAGAAAAGAAAGAAAAGAAAAGAAAAAAAGAATGAGATAACCATGTCTGATTTTGTGAACAAAGCAACTATTCTTGAGGCAGACAGAGAACATTAATGTAGCACAGCAGTAACACAAATAGAGCCGCAAGGAAAGGTCCCCATTTCACATTTTGGGACCTCCCTATACACACCAGGCATTGTGTGTCTGTGACCCAGACTAGCTGAGGCTGTGTGTGATGGCATGAGGATCCTGTTGGAGGTATTTCTCTTTCTTTCTCTCTCTCTCAAAAGAAATAGATTAACTTTCAAGAAATTTTTAAAAAGAGAAGAAATCTATACCTGGTATAGACACTGTGATGTAAGACTATTTTTATTAATAAAGTAACTATGATGAAGATGGGTAAGGGATAAAATACACCATCATGAACAAAACACCCATTGCTGTGATAGTCAATAAGATGGAATAAATTTTGTTAATGAAGTTGATATAACCAGAAGATATAAAGAAGTGGAAAACTTTTGTAAATAAGGTAGGCATAACTAAGGTAAATGGGGCAGGGAAATGATAGGACTTATAAATAATGTACCTGCAGCCACTGTCGAAAAGATGAAAATTTTCCTGGAAGAATTTTGTTTTTCCTAAACAAAGCAGTCCTGACCACTGAAAACTAGGAAATATAAATTTCTCTTCAGAATCATGTTGTCATAACCCATAGAAATTTTAAAAAACCAAAGGCTTATATATAAAGAACATGTAGTATTTGAAACCAGGGTAATAGAATAATCCTTCAGTTAAAACATAGAAAGGACTAGCTACAGTAAATGCAAATGTGAAAGTAGTTTTCGTTTTCTTTCTTTTCTTTTTTATTTTTGAGAGATTTTTATTCCTATAGGGTGCACATGTTCCTGGAGATTCAGAAAAAGACAGATAGAAAGGAAGAAAACATTCCTCGGGAGGATGGCCACACCACAATCCCCTCTCCTCTATTATCCTCTTGGGATTTGGGGCACGCTCACATACACTCCTGGCATGAGTTTTAAGCCACTGGGTTTGGAAATTGAAACAGTTGACTATATGTAAGTCCAGCAACATAACCATTACATCATCTGCTGGTGCCCAAAAGTAGAAGTTTTCTAAGTCTATTTGTTTATTTTTTTCATTAATGAAAAAGAAAGAGAGAAAGAGAGAAAAAATACTCTCAACACGGTCTTGATGCTGAGATCCACCCTCAGACTTCAGCCACTCTGTATCTGGAGTTGGTAAATGCATACCCAGCATACTCAGTGAGGTCTCTGAACCTAACTCAGGAACTTTTGATAAGGGATTGCCTCCCAGAGTATCAAAGTTTATCAGTGTGCCACTATCTGGCTCTAAAAATTTCTTTATTAAAACCAAGTAATGAAAACTAGAAAGGAGGGAACAAGCAGTTAGCATAATGGCTATGTCACTGGACTCCCATGTAGTCGACCGCAGTTCCCGTCCCAGACCCGGTGGCTTAAAAAACTCACGCCGGGAGGCGGACTGAGGCTGCAGGCCCGACCTTTCCGAATCTCCACGCATCCCCACCGTTTCTCCTCCTTGGACCCCAGGTTGGTTGTCTGGGACTTTAAGGCGAACTCCCACCCCACCCCACCCGCAATCCGGATCGAGCCGGCCAGCAGTTCCGGGCACCAGGCGGACTGAGGCTGCAGGCCCGACCTTTCCGAATCTCCACGCATCCCCACCGTTTCTCCTCCTTGGACCCCAGGTTGGTTGTCTGGGACTTTAAGGCAAACTCCCATCCCACCCCACCCGCAATCCGGATCGAGCCGGCCAGCAGTTCCGGGCACCAGGCGGACTGAGGCTGCAGGCCCGACCTTTCCGAATCTCCACGCATCCCCACCGTTTCTCCTCCTTGGACCCCAGGTTGGTTGTCTGGGACTTTAAGGCGAACTCCCACCCCACCCCACCCGCAATCCGGATCGAGCCGGCCAGCAGTTCCGGGCACCAGGCGGACTGAGGCTGCAGGCCCGACCTTTCCGAATCTCCACGCATCCCCACCGTTTCTCCTCCTTGGACCCCAGGTTGGTTGTCTGGGACTTTAAGGCGAACTCCCACCCCACCCCACCCGCAATCCGGATCGAGCCGGCCAGCAGTTCCGGGCACCAGGCGGACTGAGGCTGCAGGCCCGACCTTTCCGAATCTCCACGCATCCCCACCGTTTCTCCTCCTTGGACCCCAGGTTGGTTGTCTGGGACTTTAAGGCGAACTCCCACCCCACCCCACCCGCAATCCGGATCGAGCCGGCCAGCAGTTCCGGGCACCAGGCGGACTGAGGCTGCAGGCCCGACCTTTCCGAATCTCCACGCATCCCCACCGTTTCTCCTCCTTGGACCCCAGGTTGGTTGTCTGGGACTTTAAGGCGAACTCCCACCCCACCCCACCCGCAATCCGGATCGAGCCGGCCAGCAGTTCCGGGCACCAGGCGGACTGAGGCTGCAGGCCCGACCTTTCCGAATCTCCACGCATCCCCACCGTTTCTCCTCCTTGGACCCCAGGTTGGTTGTCTGGGACTTTAAGGCGAACTCCCACCCCACCCCACCCGCAATCCGGATCGAGCCGGCCAGCAGTTCCGGGCACCAGGCGGACTGAGGCTGCAGGCCCGACCTTTCCGAATCTCCACGCATCCCCACCGTTTCTCCTCCTTGGACCCCAGGTTGGTTGTCTGGGACTTTAAGGCGAACTCCCACCCCACCCCACCCGCAATCCGGATCGAGCCGGCCAGCAGTTCCGGGCACCAGGCGGACTGAGGCTGCAGGCCCGACCTTTCCGAATCTCCACGCATCCCCACCGTTTCTCCTCCTTGGACACCAGGTTGGTTGTCTGGGACTTTAAGGCGAACTCCCACCCCACCCCACCCGCAATCCGGATCGAGCCGGCCAGCAGTTCCGGGCACCAGGCGGACTGAGGCTGCAGGCCCGACCTTTCCGAATCTCCACGCATCCCCACCGTTTCTCCTCCTTGGACCCCAGGTTGGTTGTCTGGGACTTTAAGGCGAACTCCCACCCCACCCCACCCGCAATCCGGATCGAGCCGGCCAGCAGTTCCGGGCACCAGGCGGACTGAGGCTGCAGGCCCGACCTTTCCGAATCTCCACGCATCCCCACCGTTTCTCCTCCTTGGACCCCAGGTTGGTTGTCTGGGACTTTAAGGCGAACTCCCACCCCACCCCACCCGCAATCCGGATCGAGCCGGCCAGCAGTTCCGGGCACCAGGCGGACTGAGGCTGCAGGCCCGACCTTTCCGAATCTCCACGCATCCCCACCGTTTCTCCTCCTTGGACCCCAGGTTGGTTGTCTGGGACTTTAAGGCGAACTCCCACCCCACCCCACCCGCAATCCGGATCGAGCCGGCCAGCAGTTCCGGGCACCAGGCGGACTGAGGCTGCAGGCCCGACCTTTCCGAATCTCCACGCATCCCCACCGTTTCTCCTCCTTGGACCCCAGGTTGGTTGTCTGGGAGTTTAAGGCGAACTCCCACCCCACCCCACCCGCAATCCGGATCGAGCCGGCCAGCAGTTCCGGGCACCAGGCGGACTGAGGCTGCAGGCCCGACCTTTCCGAATCTCCACGCATCCCCACCGTTTCTCCTCCTTGGACCCCAGGTTGGTTGTCTGGGACTTTAAGGCGAACTCCCACCCCACCCCACCCGCAATCCGGATCGAGCCGGCCAGCAGTTCCGGGCACCAGGCGGACTGAGGCTGCAGGCCCGACCTTTCCGAATCTCCACGCATCCCCACCGTTTCTCCTCCTTGGACCCCAGGTTGGTTGTCTGGGACTTTAAGGCGAACTCCCACCCCACCCCACCCGCAATCCGGATCGAGCCGGCCAGCAGTTCCGGGCACCAGGCGGACTGAGGCTGCAGGCCCGACCTTTCCGAATCTCCACGCATCCCCACCGTTTCTCCTCCTTGGACCCCAGGTTGGTTGTCTGGGACTTTAAGGCGAACTCCCACCCCACCCCACCCGCAATCCGGATCGAGCCGGCCAGCAGTTCCGGGCACCAGGCGGACTGAGGCTGCAGGCCCGACCTTTCCGAATCTCCACGCATCCCCACCGTTTCTCCTCCTTGGACCCCAGGTTGGTTGTCTGGGACTTTAAGGCGAACTCCCACCCCACCCCACCCGCAATCCGGATCGAGCCGGCCAGCAGTTCCGGGCACCAGGCGGACTGAGGCTGCAGGCCCGACCTTTCCGAATCTCCACGCATCCCCACCGTTTCTCCTCCTTGGACCCCAGGTTGGTTGTCTGGGACTTTAAGGCGAACTCCCACCCCACCCCACCCGCAATCCGGATCGAGCCGGCCAGCAGTTCCGGGCACCAGGCGGACTGAGGCTGGAGGCCCGACCTTTCCGAATCTCCACGCATCCCCACCGTTTCTCCTCCTTGGACCCCAGGTTGGTTGTCTGGGACTTTAAGGCGAACTCCCACCCCACCCCACCCGCAATCCGGATCGAGCCGGCCAGCAGTTCCGGGCACCAGGCGGACTGAGGCTGGAGGCCCGACCTTTCCGAATCTCCACGCATCCCCACCGTTTCTCCTCCTTGGACCCCAGGTTGGTTGTCTGGGACTTTAAGGCGAACTCCCACCCCACCCCACCCGCAATCCGGATCGAGCCGGCCAGCAGTTCCGGGCACCAGGCGGACTGAGGCTGGAGGCCCGACCTTTCCGAATCTCCACGCATCCCCACCGTTTCTCCTCCTTGGACCCCAGGTTGGTTGTCTGGGACTTTAAGGCGAACTCCCACCCCACCCCACCCGCAATCCGGATCGAGCCGGCCAGCAGTTCCGGGCACCAGGCGGACTGAGGCTGGAGGCCCGACCTTTCCGAATCTCCACGCATCCCCACCGTTTCTCCTCCTTGGACCCCAGGTTGGTTGTCTGGGACTTTAAGGCGAACTCCCACCCCACCCCACCCGCAATCCGGATCGAGCCGGCCAGCAGTTCCGGGCACCAGGCGGACTGAGGCTGGAGGCCCGACCTTTCCGAATCTCCACGCATCCCCACCGTTTCTCCTCCTTGGACCCCAGGTTGGTTGTCTGGGACTTTAAGGCGAACTCCCACCCCACCCCACCCGCAATCCGGATCGAGCCGGCCAGCAGTTCCGGGCACCAGGCGGACTGAGGCTGGAGGCCCGACCTTTCCGAATCTCCACGCATCCCCACCGTTTCTCCTCCTTGGACCCCAGGTTGGTTGTCTGGGACTTTAAGGCGAACTCCCACCCCACCCCACCCGCAATCCGGATCGAGCCGGCCAGCAGTTCCGGGCACCAGGCGGACTGAGGCTGGAGGCCCGACCTTTCCGAATCTCCACGCATCCCCACCGTTTCTCCTCCTTGGACCCCAGGTTGGTTGTCTGGGACTTTAAGGCGAACTCCCACCCCACCCCACCCGCAATCCGGATCGAGCCGGCCAGCAGTTCCGGGCACCAGGCGGACTGAGGCTGGAGGCCCGACCTTTCCGAATCTCCACGCATCCCCACCGTTTCTCCTCCTTGGACCCCAGGTTGGTTGTCTGGGACTTTAAGGCGAACTCCCACCCCACCCCACCCGCAATCCGGATCGAGCCGGCCAGCAGTTCCGGGCACCAGGCGGACTGAGGCTGGAGGCCCGACCTTTCCGAATCTCCACGCATCCCCACCGTTTCTCCTCCTTGGACCCCAGGTTGGTTGTCTGGGACTTTAAGGCGAACTCCCACCCCACCCCACCCGCAATCCGGATCGAGCCGGCCAGCAGTTCCGGGCACCAGGCGGACTGAGGCTGGAGGCCCGACCTTTCCGAATCTCCACGCATCCCCACCGTTTCTCCTCCTTGGACCCCAGGTTGGTTGTCTGGGACTTTAAGGCGAACTCCCACCCCACCCCACCCGCAATCCGGATCGAGCCGGCCAGCAGTTCCGGGCACCAGGCGGACTGAGGCTGGAGGCCCGACCTTTCCGAATCTCCACGCATCCCCACCGTTTCTCCTCCTTGGACCCCAGGTTGGTTGTCTGGGACTTTAAGGCGAACTCCCACCCCACCCCACCCGCAATCCGGATCGAGCCGGCCAGCAGTTCCGGGCACCAGGCGGACTGAGGCTGGAGGCCCGACCTTTCCGAATCTCCACGCATCCCCACCGTTTCTCCTCCTTGGACCCCAGGTTGGTTGTCTGGGACTTTAAGGCGAACTCCCACCCCACCCCACCCGCAATCCGGATCGAGCCGGCCAGCAGTTCCGGGCACCAGGCGGACTGAGGCTGGAGGCCCGACCTTTCCGAATCTCCACGCATCCCCACCGTTTCTCCTCCTTGGACCCCAGGTTGGTTGTCTGGGACTTTAAGGCGAACTCCCACCCCACCCCACCCGCAATCCGGATCGAGCCGGCCAGCAGTTCCGGGCACCAGGCGGACTGAGGCTGGAGGCCCGACCTTTCCGAATCTCCACGCATCCCCACCGTTTCTCCTCCTTGGACCCCAGGTTGGTTGTCTGGGACTTTAAGGCGAACTCCCACCCCACCCCACCCGCAATCCGGATCGAGCCGGCCAGCAGTTCCGGGCACCAGGCGGACTGAGGCTGGAGGCCCGACCTTTCCGAATCTCCACGCATCCCCACCGTTTCTCCTCCTTGGACCCCAGGTTGGTTGTCTGGGACTTTAAGGCGAACTCCCACCCCACCCCACCCGCAATCCGGATCGAGCCGGCCAGCAGTTCCGGGCACCAGGCGGACTGAGGCTGGAGGCCCGACCTTTCCGAATCTCCACGCATCCCCACCGTTTCTCCTCCTTGGACCCCAGGTTGGTTGTCTGGGACTTTAAGGCGAACTCCCACCCCACCCCACCCGCAATCCGGATCGAGCCGGCCAGCAGTTCCGGGCACCAGGCGGACTGAGGCTGGAGGCCCGACCTTTCCGAATCTCCACGCATCCCCACCGTTTCTCCTCCTTGGACCCCAGGTTGGTTGTCTGGGACTTTAAGGCGAACTCCCACCCCACCCCACCCGCAATCCGGATCGAGCCGGCCAGCAGTTCCGGGCACCAGGCGGACTGAGGCTGGAGGCCCGACCTTTCCGAATCTCCACGCATCCCCACCGTTTCTCCTCCTTGGACCCCAGGTTGGTTGTCTGGGACTTTAAGGCGAACTCCCACCCCACCCCACCCGCAATCCGGATCGAGCCGGCCAGCAGTTCCGGGCACCAGGCGGACTGAGGCTGGAGGCCCGACCTTTCCGAATCTCCACGCATCCCCACCGTTTCTCCTCCTTGGACCCCAGGTTGGTTGTCTGGGACTTTAAGGCGAACTCCCACCCCACCCCACCCGCAATCCGGATCGAGCCGGCCAGCAGTTCCGGGCACCAGGCGGACTGAGGCTGGAGGCCCGACCTTTCCGAATCTCCACGCATCCCCACCGTTTCTCCTCCTTGGACCCCAGGTTGGTTGTCTGGGACTTTAAGGCGAACTCCCACCCCACCCCACCCGCAATCCGGATCGAGCCGGCCAGCAGTTCCGGGCACCAGGCGGACTGAGGCTGGAGGCCCGACCTTTCCGAATCTCCACGCATCCCCACCGTTTCTCCTCCTTGGACCCCAGGTTGGTTGTCTGGGACTTTAAGGCGAACTCCCACCCCACCCCACCCGCAATCCGGATCGAGCCGGCCAGCAGTTCCGGGCACCAGGCGGACTGAGGCTGGAGGCCCGACCTTTCCGAATCTCCACGCATCCCCACCGTTTCTCCTCCTTGGACCCCAGGTTGGTTGTCTGGGACTTTAAGGCGAACTCCCACCCCACCCCACCCGCAATCCGGATCGAGCCGGCCAGCAGTTCCGGGCACCAGGCGGACTGAGGCTGGAGGCCCGACCTTTCCGAATCTCCACGCATCCCCACCGTTTCTCCTCCTTGGACCCCAGGTTGGTTGTCTGGGACTTTAAGGCGAACTCCCACCCCACCCCACCCGCAATCCGGATCGAGCCGGCCAGCAGTTCCGGGCACCAGGCGGACTGAGGCTGGAGGCCCGACCTTTCCGAATCTCCACGCATCCCCACCGTTTCTCCTCCTTGGACCCCAGGTTGGTTGTCTGGGACTTTAAGGCGAACTCCCACCCCACCCCACCCGCAATCCGGATCGAGCCGGCCAGCAGTTCCGGGCACCAGGCGGACTGAGGCTGGAGGCCCGACCTTTCCGAATCTCCACGCATCCCCACCGTTTCTCCTCCTTGGACCCCAGGTTGGTTGTCTGGGACTTTAAGGCGAACTCCCACCCCACCCCACCCGCAATCCGGATCGAGCCGGCCAGCAGTTCCGGGCACCAGGCGGACTGAGGCTGGAGGCCCGACCTTTCCGAATCTCCACGCATCCCCACCGTTTCTCCTCCTTGGACCCCAGGTTGGTTGTCTGGGACTTTAAGGCGAACTCCCACCCCACCCCACCCGCAATCCGGATCGAGCCGGCCAGCAGTTCCGGGCACCAGGCGGACTGAGGCTGGAGGCCCGACCTTTCCGAATCTCCACGCATCCCCACCGTTTCTCCTCCTTGGACCCCAGGTTGGTTGTCTGGGACTTTAAGGCGAACTCCCACCCCACCCCACCCGCAATCCGGATCGAGCCGGCCAGCAGTTCCGGGCACCAGGCGGACTGAGGCTGGAGGCCCGACCTTTCCGAATCTCCACGCATCCCCACCGTTTCTCCTCCTTGGACCCCAGGTTGGTTGTCTGGGACTTTAAGGCGAACTCCCACCCCACCCCACCCGCAATCCGGATCGAGCCGGCCAGCAGTTCCGGGCACCAGGCGGACTGAGGCTGGAGGCCCGACCTTTCCGAATCTCCACGCATCCCCACCGTTTCTCCTCCTTGGACCCCAGGTTGGTTGTCTGGGACTTTAAGGCGAACTCCCACCCCACCCCACCCGCAATCCGGATCGAGCCGGCCAGCAGTTCCGGGCACCAGGCGGACTGAGGCTGGAGGCCCGACCTTTCCGAATCTCCACGCATCCCCACCGTTTCTCCTCCTTGGACCCCAGGTTGGTTGTCTGGGACTTTAAGGCGAACTCCCACCCCACCCCACCCGCAATCCGGATCGAGCCGGCCAGCAGTTCCGGGCACCAGGCGGACTGAGGCTGGAGGCCCGACCTTTCCGAATCTCCACGCATCCCCACCGTTTCTCCTCCTTGGACCCCAGGTTGGTTGTCTGGGACTTTAAGGCGAACTCCCACCCCACCCCACCCGCAATCCGGATCGAGCCGGCCAGCAGTTCCGGGCACCAGGCGGACTGAGGCTGGAGGCCCGACCTTTCCGAATCTCCACGCATCCCCACCGTTTCTCCTCCTTGGACCCCAGGTTGGTTGTCTGGGACTTTAAGGCGAACTCCCACCCCACCCCACCCGCAATCCGGATCGAGCCGGCCAGCAGTTCCGGGCACCAGGCGGACTGAGGCTGGAGGCCCGACCTTTCCGAATCTCCACGCATCCCCACCGTTTCTCCTCCTTGGACCCCAGGTTGGTTGTCTGGGACTTTAAGGCGAACTCCCACCCCACCCCACCCGCAATCCGGATCGAGCCGGCCAGCAGTTCCGGGCACCAGGCGGACTGAGGCTGGAGGCCCGACCTTTCCGAATCTCCACGCATCCCCACCGTTTCTCCTCCTTGGACCCCAGGTTGGTTGTCTGGGACTTTAAGGCGAACTCCCACCCCACCCCACCCGCAATCCGGATCGAGCCGGCCAGCAGTTCCGGGCACCAGGCGGACTGAGGCTGGAGGCCCGACCTTTCCGAATCTCCACGCATCCCCACCGTTTCTCCTCCTTGGACCCCAGGTTGGTTGTCTGGGACTTTAAGGCGAACTCCCACCCCACCCCACCCGCAATCCGGATCGAGCCGGCCAGCAGTTCCGGGCACCAGGCGGACTGAGGCTGGAGGCCCGACCTTTCCGAATCTCCACGCATCCCCACCGTTTCTCCTCCTTGGACCCCAGGTTGGTTGTCTGGGACTTTAAGGCGAACTCCCACCCCACCCCACCCGCAATCCGGATCGAGCCGGCCAGCAGTTCCGGGCACCAGGCGGACTGAGGCTGGAGGCCCGACCTTTCCGAATCTCCACGCATCCCCACCGTTTCTCCTCCTTGGACCCCAGGTTGGTTGTCTGGGACTTTAAGGCGAACTCCCACCCCACCCCACCCGCAATCCGGATCGAGCCGGCCAGCAGTTCCGGGCACCAGGCGGACTGAGGCTGGAGGCCCGACCTTTCCGAATCTCCACGCATCCCCACCGTTTCTCCTCCTTGGACCCCAGGTTGGTTGTCTGGGACTTTAAGGCGAACTCCCACCCCACCCCACCCGCAATCCGGATCGAGCCGGCCAGCAGTTCCGGGCACCAGGCGGACTGAGGCTGGAGGCCCGACCTTTCCGAATCTCCACGCATCCCCACCGTTTCTCCTCCTTGGACCCCAGGTTGGTTGTCTGGGACTTTAAGGCGAACTCCCACCCCACCCCACCCGCAATCCGGATCGAGCCGGCCAGCAGTTCCGGGCACCAGGCGGACTGAGGCTGGAGGCCCGACCTTTCCGAATCTCCACGCATCCCCACCGTTTCTCCTCCTTGGACCCCAGGTTGGTTGTCTGGGACTTTAAGGCGAACTCCCACCCCACCCCACCCGCAATCCGGATCGAGCCGGCCAGCAGTTCCGGGCACCAGGCGGACTGAGGCTGGAGGCCCGACCTTTCCGAATCTCCACGCATCCCCACCGTTTCTCCTCCTTGGACCCCAGGTTGGTTGTCTGGGACTTTAAGGCGAACTCCCACCCCACCCCACCCGCAATCCGGATCGAGCCGGCCAGCAGTTCCGGGCACCAGGCGGACTGAGGCTGGAGGCCCGACCTTTCCGAATCTCCACGCATCCCCACCGTTTCTCCTCCTTGGACCCCAGGTTGGTTGTCTGGGACTTTAAGGCGAACTCCCACCCCACCCCACCCGCAATCCGGATCGAGCCGGCCAGCAGTTCCGGGCACCAGGCGGACTGAGGCTGGAGGCCCGACCTTTCCGAATCTCCACGCATCCCCACCGTTTCTCCTCCTTGGACCCCAGGTTGGTTGTCTGGGACTTTAAGGCGAACTCCCACCCCACCCCACCCGCAATCCGGATCGAGCCGGCCAGCAGTTCCGGGCACCAGGCGGACTGAGGCTGGAGGCCCGACCTTTCCGAATCTCCACGCATCCCCACCGTTTCTCCTCCTTGGACCCCAGGTTGGTTGTCTGGGACTTTAAGGCGAACTCCCACCCCACCCCACCCGCAATCCGGATCGAGCCGGCCAGCAGTTCCGGGCACCAGGCGGACTGAGGCTGGAGGCCCGACCTTTCCGAATCTCCACGCATCCCCACCGTTTCTCCTCCTTGGACCCCAGGTTGGTTGTCTGGGACTTTAAGGCGAACTCCCACCCCACCCCACCCGCAATCCGGATCGAGCCGGCCAGCAGTTCCGGGCACCAGGCGGACTGAGGCTGGAGGCCCGACCTTTCCGAATCTCCACGCATCCCCACCGTTTCTCCTCCTTGGACCCCAGGTTGGTTGTCTGGGACTTTAAGGCGAACTCCCACCCCACCCCACCCGCAATCCGGATCGAGCCGGCCAGCAGTTCCGGGCACCAGGCGGACTGAGGCTGGAGGCCCGACCTTTCCGAATCTCCACGCATCCCCACCGTTTCTCCTCCTTGGACCCCAGGTTGGTTGTCTGGGACTTTAAGGCGAACTCCCACCCCACCCCACCCGCAATCCGGATCGAGCCGGCCAGCAGTTCCGGGCACCAGGCGGACTGAGGCTGGAGGCCCGACCTTTCCGAATCTCCACGCATCCCCACCGTTTCTCCTCCTTGGACCCCAGGTTGGTTGTCTGGGACTTTAAGGCGAACTCCCACCCCACCCCACCCGCAATCCGGATCGAGCCGGCCAGCAGTTCCGGGCACCAGGCGGACTGAGGCTGGAGGCCCGACCTTTCCGAATCTCCACGCATCCCCACCGTTTCTCCTCCTTGGACCCCAGGTTGGTTGTCTGGGACTTTAAGGCGAACTCCCACCCCACCCCACCCGCAATCCGGATCGAGCCGGCCAGCAGTTCCGGGCACCAGGCGGACTGAGGCTGGAGGCCCGACCTTTCCGAATCTCCACGCATCCCCACCGTTTCTCCTCCTTGGACCCCAGGTTGGTTGTCTGGGACTTTAAGGCGAACTCCCACCCCACCCCACCCGCAATCCGGATCGAGCCGGCCAGCAGTTCCGGGCACCAGGCGGACTGAGGCTGGAGGCCCGACCTTTCCGAATCTCCACGCATCCCCACCGTTTCTCCTCCTTGGACCCCAGGTTGGTTGTCTGGGACTTTAAGGCGAACTCCCACCCCACCCCACCCGCAATCCGGATCGAGCCGGCCAGCAGTTCCGGGCACCAGGCGGACTCAGGCTGCAGACCTGACCAACCTGGTCCTGTCACTCATCTTCTGACACTTTCCCACTAGCCTTTGGACTCTGAATTCTGGTGATTTGAATAGCGCGCGGCGCGCAAGCGCGCCGCGCGATTTCCTTTTTTCAGTTTGTTTTTCTTTGCTCTTGGGGTGTTGCTTATTCAGTCAATTGTAGGCTCACCTGTCCTTAGAGACAGTGAGGACTTTGGGCCATCCAGGGTAGTGGCAACAGTTAATGGTAATTGTGAGCAACAGGTAGGCCAACTATAAGGGAAATCATCAATTTTCTAAGCCTGTACAACTATTAACAATCAGTTAGGAAGAAACATATAGAATACCTAATGACTAAGAACAATCGCAGAGGCTCCAGAAATATGAGCAACCAACAAAAGGCCTCTCCCTCAAGGGAAATCAACAAGCCTACATCACCCACAGTCAATACAATGGACGTCGTGGACATGTCTGATAAGGAATTCAGATTATTTGTAGTGACCAAACTAACTGAGATGGAAGAGAAAAGAGACAAGGAGCTCCAGGAGATGAGGAAGTCCTTCAATGACTTGAAAGAAGAAATGGATACCTTAAACAAGAACCAGATGGAACTTCTAGGAATGAAGAATGTGATACAGGAAATCAAAACCTCCCTTGAAAGTATTAAAAGTAGGTTAGACCAGGCAGAAGATCGAATATCTAACGTAGAAGACAAAACATCTGACCTAGAAAAAAGCATCAAGAAGATTGAGAAAACAACCATGAAAAATGAGGATAATATACGAGGAATACTGGATACTATCAAGCGCCCCAACATCCGGATAATAGGTATTCCAGAAGAGGAAGAAAATAATAAGGGCCTAGATAATTTATTCCATGAGATCCTGGAAGAAAACTTTCCAAATCTAGAAAGGCACTCAAATATCCAGACCCAGGAAATACATAGGACCCCGGGTAGAATCAACCCAAGAAGATCCTCTCCAAGGCACATTATAGCCAGACTGGCAAAAACAACAGACAAAGACAAGATACTAAAGTTGGCAAGAGGGAAACTCCAGGTTACTTACAAAGGTCACCCCATCAGGCTAACATCGGATCTTTCGGCGGAAACAATGCAAGAAAGGAAAGAATGGGGAAGCATAGTAAAAGTGTTGAGTGAAAAACAATTTCAACCAAGAATATTATACCCGGCAAAATTATCTTTCATATGGGAAAAAAAGATAAAAACATTCTCGAATAAACAAAATTTGAAGGAATTTACCAACTCCAGACCAGCTCTTCAAGAGGTTCTGAAGGGAGTATTATACCAGGAAAACTAAAAAATCAGAGACAGTTATACGAGAACAAAGAGCAACCAAGAAAATGGCTCACTTAATGATAGGATCAGGTACGGAAATATCGATAATTACATTGAATGTCAATGGATTAAATTCTCCAGTAAAGAGACATAGACTGGCTGACTGGATAAGAAAACAGAAACCCTCTATCTGTTGCCTACAAGAAACTCACCTTATGGATAAAGACATACATAGACTAAAAGTCAAGGGCTGGAAAAAGATACTCCATGCAAATGGAAATCGAAAAAAGGCTGGAGTAGCGATATTGATCTCAGACAAAATAGATTTCAAGACAAAGACTGTAAGAAGAGACAAAGAAGGGCATTATATAATAGTAAATGGGGTAATCCAGCAAGAAGACATAACCCTTATAAATATCTATGCACCCAACTCAGGTGCGCCTAAATATGTGAAGGAAAGACTGTTGGAGCTAAAAGGAGAGATAGGGAGAAATACTATAATTGTTGGAGATCTCAACACCCCATTATCTCCTATAGACAGGTCTTCTAGACAGAAAATAAATAGAGAGATACAGGACTTAAATGATACTATAAATGGAATGGGCTTGACAGATATCTATAGAACTTTCCACCCTACATCCACAACATATACATTTTTCTCACCCCGACATGGAACCTTTTCAAAGATAGATCATATATTAGGACACAAATCAAGCCTTTATAGATTCAAAGGCATAGAAACTGTACCCAGCATCTTCTCTGACCATGATGGAATTAAACTCAAGATTAATTTCAAGACACAACCCCGAAAATACATGAACACATGGAAACTGAACAACCTACTTCTGAATGACTTCTTCACTACTGAAGAAATTAAGGCTGAAATAAAAAAATTTATGGAAACTAATGATAATGAGTACACAAGTGTCCAGAATCTATGGGACACAGCAAAAGCAGTCATAAGAGGAAAATTCATAGCAATTAGTGCACATAAGAAAAGGACAGAAAGATGGCAACTAGATAACTTATCATCATGCCTCAGAGAATTGGAAAAACAACAACAAACAAATCCCCAAAATGCCAGGCGAAAAGAAATAATAAAGGTTCGAGCAGAAATAAATGAAATAGAAAATAAACGAACCATACAGAAAATAAATGAAAGCAAAAGCTGGTTCTTTGAAAAGATTAACAAGATCGACACACCATTGGCTAGACTGATTAAGAAGAAGAAGGAAAGAAACCAGATTAATCAAATATGTCATGAAACAGGCAATATTACCACAGACATAGCAGAAATACAAAATATCATTAGAGGATACTATGAGCAACTTTACGCCAACAAACAAGATAACCTGGAGGAGATGGACAAATTCCTGGATGCATATAATCTACCAAGATTGGATCAGGAAGACATAGAGAACCTGAATAGACCTATAACAAGCCAGGAGATTGAATCAGTAATAAATAACCTCCCAACAAAGAAAAGCCCAGGCCCAGATGGCTTCACTTGTGAATTCTACAAAACTTTTAAGGAAGAGTTAACCCCTATCCTACTAAAATTATTTCTAAAGATTCAAAAGGAAGGAAACCTTCCAAATTCATTTTATGAAGCTTCCATCATCCTCATCCCCAAAACAGATAAGGATATGACAAAAAAGGAAAACTACAGACCAATATCATTGATGAATATAGATGCGAAAATTCTCAACAAAATACTCGCAAATCGTATCCAACAACATATAACAAAGATCATTCACCACGATCAGGTAGGCTTTATACCAGGGATGCAAGGATGGTTCAATATACGCAAGACCATAAATGTAATACACCACATTAACAGAAAGAAAGATAAAAACCATATGATCATCTCAATTGATGCGGAGAAAGCATTTGATAAAATACAGCATCCTTTTATGATTAAGACTCTCAGTAAGATTGGTATAGAAGGGTCATTTCTCAACACAATAAAAGCCATCTATGAAAAACCTACAGCTAACATTATACTGAATAGGGAAAAGCTGAAAGCTTTTCCTCTGAAAACAGGTACTAGGCAGGGCTGCCCACTTTCTCCACTGCTCTTTAATATAGTACTGGAAGTCTTAGCTATTGCAATCAGAGAAGAGAACAATATTAAAGGCATTCGAATAGGCAAAGAAGAATTGAAAATATCTTTATTTGCAGATGACATGATGGTATACTTAGAAGACCCAAAGGTATCCATGAAAAAACTGCTTGAAGTAATAAGTGAATACAGTAAAGTGGCAGGATACAAAATCAATATCCAAAAATCTATAGCATTTCTATTTATGAACAACAAGTTGAACGAAGCAGAGCTGAAGAAAGGAATCCCTTTCACTGTAGCCACAAGGTGTATAAGATACCTAGGGATAAACCTAACTAAGAAAGTCAAAGATCTTTATAAAGAAAACTACGAAAATCTTAAAAGAGACATTGAAAGTGACATAAAAAAGTGGAAGGATATCCCATGCTCCTGGATTGGAAGAATTAACATAATCAAAATGGCAATTCTACCCAAATTAATCTACATGTTTAATGCAATTCCAATCGAAATACCAGAGATATTCTTCAGAGATCTAGAAAGGGCAATCATAGAATTTGTCTGGAACCATAAAAGACCTCGTATTGCAAAAGCAATCCTGCGCAAGAAGAGTGGAGTAGGAGGCATATCACTCCCTGATCCCAAGATATACTATAAAGCTGTGGTCATCAAAACAGCATGGTATTGGCATAAAAACAGACATGTGGACCAATGGAAGAGAATAGAGACCCCAGAAATAACCCCCAAAGCTTACAGCCAACTGATCTTTGACAAAGGATATCAGTCAATCCATTGGGAAAAGGAAAACATCTTTAGTAAATGGTGCTGGAAAAACTGGGTATCCACCTGCAGAAAGATGAAACTGAACCCCCATCTTTCACCACTAACAACAGTCAACTCAAAATGGATCAAAGATCTTAACCTAAAACCTCAAACAATAAAACTACTGGTGGAAAATGCTGGGGAAACTCTGGGGGACATTGGAGTAGGCAAAGACTTCTTAAATAAGACTCCCAAGGCACAGGCAATAATCCCTAAAATAGACAAGTGGGACTATATTAGACTAAGAAGTTTCTGCACAGCAAAGGACACAGTAACAAGTGTGAACCGACAACCCTCAGAATGGGAAAATATTTTTGTTAAATATGCCTCAGACAAGGGACTGATAACCAGAATACATAGGGAACTCAAGTGCCTTATGAGAAAAAAAATGATTAACCCAATTAAAAGGTGGGAAAATGAGCTGAACAAAAGTCTCTCTAAGGAAGACATACGAATAGCCAAAAAGCATATGAGGAAATGCTCAACATCCCTCATCATAAGGGAGATGCAGATAAAAACCACAATGAGATACCACCTAACCCCTGTCAGAATGGCAAAGATTAAGAATATAAAAAGTGATAAGTGTTGGCGGGGATGTGGTGAAAAGGGAACCCTCCTACACTGTTGGTGGGAATGTAAACTAGTTCAACCACTGTGGAGAACAATATGGAGGTTCCTCAAAGATCTACAAATAGAACTACCATTCGATCCAGTAATCCCACTTCTGGGTATTTACCCAAAAGACAGGAGAACGCTCAGTCAGAAAAGTGCTTGCACATCAATGTTTATTGCAGCATTATTCACAATTGCCAAGACATGGAACCAACCTAAATGTCCACAAACTGATGAATGGATTGGAAAAGTGTGGTATATATACTCTATGGAATACTACTCAGCCATAAAAAATAACAAGGCCCTGGAATTTGATAGAAAGTGGTCAGATACGGAGGATATATTGCTGAGTGAAGTAAGCCAGGATATGAAAGAAAGATATTGTATGTATCCACTCAATATATACCGACTATCAGCATTCTATGATAGTGAAAAAAAATTGGAGGACATAAAAGCAGTGAAGGTACTTAATGAGAATAGGACAGTGTGGAATGGGGGAAGTGAAGAGAAGAGGATAGAGAAAGATAACAAATGAACAATAGAGAGGCAGGACATTAGTGAGAAACAGATATGGCTTATTAACTGTTGATGTTGACATGTATAGTATTCTCAACTGGATTTGTCTGAGAAGTATTTCATGATGGGCAAAGTATTTGTACAAGCAACATGAGAAATAGCGATGGACTGTCTTAAAAAAATAATTAGAATAATAATAATGATTGGGGAAAACATAGAAAAGATATTGAATGTTGAAGCGGGGAGATTAATGTCTCTGTACTGACTGACATGCACGGCATTCCCTTTTGAAAAAGTAATGTAATACAATGTAAAGTTATATGTAATTCAATGTAATATAAAGAAGAATATGATGATAATAAGAAAAAAAATAAAATAAAAAAAAAAAAAAAAAAAAAAAAAAAACTCACGCTGGGCGCGTGTGCGTGCGTGCCCAAGATCCCAAGAGGAGAACGGAGAAGAAGGGATTGCGGCGTGGCCATCCTCCCTGGGGGGTGATTTCTCGCTTTCTGTCTCTCTGTCTCTCTCTGTCTGTCTGGCGAATACACGCACCATATAGCGAAAACCTCTCCAAAAAAAAAAAAAAAAAAAAAAAACCTAGTAAGGACAAGGCAGTAGAAACCTATGGGCAGTACCAATCTTAGGGGTGAAAGATTTTTTTTATTTACTTATTTCCATTTAACTAGTATTTTATTTGAATTTTGGAAGAAGATAAATAGTTTCATAAGAAACACTGATTTTTCTCAAACAGTAGAAAAAATCTAATTTTTCCCAACATGAATACACTGTATATTAATCCAGTCAAAGATATTACCATACACATCAGCATCAACATACTTTTCCATTTTTGTGCCCTAAAATGTTTTGTTTCGTTTTTTATTCTTAATTCCCTCCCTCCCACCCTCTCTCATTTCCTATCCCCCTCTCACACTGTCTCTAGTATCCACAGTTGTTCTCTATGCTTTTATATCTTCCTATCTTTCAGTTTCTGCCATAGAATACAGAAATTTAGTATATATTGAGTGGAGACATACAATGCCTCTCTTTCATAGTCTGGCTTGCTTTGCTTAGCATTATTATTATTTTTTAATTAAATAGCTATAATCAAGGAGGACATGGAAACCAATATTATAGTCCATGACTCCTTCAACAGTCTTTAAATGTATGTTTATGGGAGTTAAAATCTATTGGAATTTATAAAAATATAAATTAAAGCTGAAATTCAAAAATATTTAAATATCAGCTTATTTAAAATAACAATGAGAGATCTAGGCAAGATGAATAAATAGAAGAGTCTGGTATACTTCTCTTCCACAAAATATAAAAAGAAAATTTAAAAAATCAAAGACTTAACTTTGAGTATTTACCCAGAGTGACACATGGAAAATGCTGAAATGCAGCAGTAATGTGGCAGAGAAGTCAAGGTTCATAGAAACTCAGGATAAATGTATAAAGAACAAGTAAAAGTGCCATACATCTACTGCCCTGTCAGCAATAGTTCAGAGACAAAGGGACTTCTTGTGGCAGGGAAAACGTGAATAGGAGACTCCCAACATCCCCCGCTGATGCTTCAGTTACCTGGGATATTTGCTGTGGAAGAATCCTGTAACCCTTGGGGAGTTGCCAGAGTCCACATTGCTGAGTAACCCCAGAGAGAGAGAGAGAGAGAGTCCACATTTTATCCTCCCCCACCCAAGCTGCTACTGCAAAGCATCATCTTGAGGCCATGACCACTGGTTCTCAAAGACAGGTTCTCTGCCAGCATCCAGCAGCACACTACTGGAGAGCAGAAACCTTGACCATCCATTCCTTCCAAGTCGGAACCCTGGCCAGTGCCCAGCCACCACATACCAATTGACCCTGCCAACACAGGGCCACCTCGTCAAAACCCCAGCCAGCAGCCAGCCACGTATTGTTTGCAGACACCAGTGCCATCAACCCAGATCTGTCAAGGCAGGCCCCTGGCCAGCACCTAGCCCACTTCGGCTTGCCAACATAGACCCCACTAACTCATACCTTCCAAGACAGACTCCACCCAGCACCCAGCCACATGGCACTGTCAGGAGTGCCTTGCCCTCACATACAGTATATTGAAACAGCCTGCAACTCACCCTCAACCATGAGTAGCACCCAAAGCTGCAGCTTAGACCACTGAGGCACTCACATCCATCACTGAAATTGAATGCAATTGTAGAAACTGTACTATTGCAATCATCCAGAACCAAAGCTAATGCACCTTACCAAACTGTTGTCTTAGGACTGATTTCCAGAAGAAAGTCACTCACCACAAATGCCACAATATAAAATTAATATCGACAATGATTACACTAGATGTGCAAATATTAATGTAAGAATACAAGAAACATGGAAAAGTTAGATAACACGACAACTCTAAAAGAACATAGTAATTCTCCAGTAACAGACTACACACACAAAAAAAAGAAATATATAAAATGCCTGAAGTTCAATTCCAAATAATTATCCTAAGGAAACTCTATGAGATACAAGAGAATATAGACAGAAAATTCAGTAACTAGAAAAACAGTTCATAATCTGAATGAGAAATTCAACAAAGAGGTGAATATTATAAACAAAAATCTTGAAGCTATACAATTCAGTAGGTAAGATTAAAAGTACCATTAAAGGCTACAACAGACTGGATTGATAAAAGAATTTCTGAACTTGAAGATAGGTTATTTGAAAAAAAAAAAAAAAAAACACAATGAGACAAGAAAAAAATTAAAAATAATTAAAAATTAAGAAAGTATATGAGGGAAAAGCCAGATGGCAAGTTGGTTAAGGTGACTGAATCCCATATGGCTGACTGCATTATTCAATTGCTGGACCTGGAGACGTGAAAAAGATATTGAGTGTGGCCAGCATTCAACATGGTATTTAAGGCACTGGACTCCCACATGGCTATTGTTCAAGCCCCAGACCCAGTCACTTTAAAATCACACTGGGCATGTGTACATGTAATGAGTACCCAAAATTCTGAGAGGGTAATGGAGAAGGGATTGTGGCATGGCCATCCCCCCAGTGGATGATGTCTCATTTTCCCTCTCTCTGTCTCTCCCCAACAACCACATGTGCCCTATGGCAAAAAAAAAAAAAAAAAAAAAAAAAAAAAAAAAAAAAAAGGAAAAAGAAAAGAGAAAGAAAATCATGCTTGGTGCATATGCTTGCTTTCTTGTCACAAATCCCAAGAGATGAATGGAAGAAAAAGAACTGAGGCTTATCCATCCCCTTCTGATGGGTAATTTCTCTCTCCAGCAAATGCACCTGACCTATGGCAAACTAAAAAATAAAAATAAGAAAAGGAAAGCATATTAAATGTACGGGACACCATTAAATGAACAAATATTCAGATTATGGGTTCATGAAAGATGAAGAAATAAAAAAATGGATAGAAATGTATTCAATGAAATAATAACTGAGGACTATCCAAGCCTTGGGAAAGATATGAACATTAAAATCCAGGAAATTCAAAGGTCTCCAAATAAATTCAACATAAAAAGACCTTCTCCAAGGCACATCATTGTCAAACTATCAAAAGTCAAAGACAGAGACTCCTGAAACACTCAGACAAGAAGCCATTTTAAATCTGAGGTGTATCCTGGTGTGTTCAGGGACCAAGGTGACTAAAGTTATGCTATAAACCTCATCTCTTAGACCCTCAAAACACTCAGACAAGGTACGGTGATCTCTGTCCTCTTTCTGTCTCTGCCTGTCTCTCTCTCTTTAAATTATTTATATATTTTTTAAAAATTTTTAAACCACTTCTTCTCACCTTGGACCTTTTTTCTCTTTCTAATTTGAGAAGCCATTTCAAATCTGAGGAGTTTCGCGACATGTTCACCAGGGCTGGTAGCACACTGCACAGTTTTCATTTTTTAAATTAAAAAAAAAATACACTTTTCTCTCTTTGTTTTTGTCTAGTTCTTTCTTTTATTTTCCTTTTGCTTTTTTTAACCTTAGTTTCCTACTCTAATCTTCAGTCTTCACACACTGAGTGTCTAGACAGGCCTAGGTGCACAGTAGTCTAGCATCTGAACAATTTTAGGGTCATTGAAATCTTCAATGCTTATTGAACCTCCTGCTTTAAGGAAGAAACTTCTTTTCTTTTTAAAGAATTATTTTATTTATTCATTCATTTACTTTTCATTTGACCAGAGAGAGACATAGAGAGAGCAAGAGAGGGAAAGTGAGAAAGCAAGCCACCAGGTCCGGGACTTGAATCATGGTCAGCCATTTGAGAGTGTCCAGTGCCTTAGCCCCACGCCACCTGCTGGTCCCAGAAGAAACTTTTTCTTATAAATCTGAATTAATCTCTTTTTGTAGATACCACACATTGCAAAACACAGTAAAGATTTTATCACAGAAAGGCCAGAAACCACTCCAGATGCATAAGAAATATGAAAAACTAAAAAATATCTCTCCCCTCAGTAAAAAGAACTATCCTTCATCATCCACAGACAGTACAGTGGAGCTCGCAAAAATATCTGATAGAGAATTCAGAATGTTCGTAGAGACAAAATTAAAAAAGATGGAAGAGCTGAGAGACAATGAAGTTCAGAAGATGCAGGAGTAAAGCGTCAACAAGTTCTAGGAGATAAAGAAGCTATTGCACGATCTGAAAGATGAAATACACACCATAAAAAAGAATCAAATAGAGCTGTTAAAGATGAAGGCTGCAAGATAGGAAATTGAAACCTGCCTCGAAAGTATTAAAAGCAGCTTAGTCCATGCAGAAGATCTCAGATATTGAAGGCAAACCTCTGACCTACAGAAAATAACCAAAAAAACTGAGAAAAAATGGGAATACTATACAAGGAATACTAGATACCATTTAGTGCTCCAATATCTGGATAATTGGTGCAGGGGTCTAGCCTCAGCGGGGGTGGGTTGACTCGTCGGAGGTGGTGCAGGAAAGAAAGACTAAGGTCTCAGTGCCTTTTCATGCACGTCCTCAGCCGAACACTCCTCAGAGATCGCTCTCTGAAGAGTGACCCCTGCTAGGAATCATCGTGCGTTTTTATTGAAAATGTGTTACATGCAAGTAAATGGAAGAGGGGCTACTGTTTCAATTATCAGCTCATAAAATTTTAACAATAGGGAACATAGATTCTATTCAGGGTTGGATTAAGGGTGGGTCTAGTGCAGTTCCGCAATTGTTCATTTGATGTAGGTGGGTTTTCTTGGAATGCAGTTTTAGGAAAGTGGTTCCAGCAAGCAGAGATGATTATCAGCTGATGTGGTGCAGCAGCCATCTTGTGATTACCAGGAATGGTGCTGAGAAAAGAAAATCTCAAGTATAGATATTAGTTCTTATGGATCTTAATAAAGAATGATACTTACATAGTTTTATAGGTATCTAAAACTTAATTTAAGGAATCCTAATATATTTGTCTATTTTACTTGGTGAGGGCAGGAGTGTCCTGGGCCAGTTTCGGCCTAATCCTATTTTATATAAAGAAAAAATTATCTTTAAGTTTATGTTAAATATATCTTGAAGGGCCTTCCAAAGGTCAAGATTATTTCTGCCTAGATAGAACTTCTGCCCATCCTCTATTGTGACCACGTAGATAAAGCATTGTAATTGACAGGAGGTGATCAGAGCAAAGGGGAGTGGTCGGGGGACTTCCTGGAAAATTTTATCATATACTCAGGATGTATAACAGAGCTATGTAATTCTTTTATAGTAGAATATTGGGGAGTCAGAGGGGGGTCGCTTCCCAGCAAGGCTACCACAGTTTTCTGGAGTAAATAGCAAGCAGCCTTGCTGACATGCTAATTTGAACTAAGTTTTATTCCTAGGTCTGGGGGGTACACAGCAGTGGCCTTGCCAACGTGCTGTCCTGACCTAAAAGGTAGAGGTCAAAAAGCTTAAGCCAGATCCTGGGGCCCTACCGGGTAGGACTCCTCCATCTCGGTACCCCAGAAGGTAAAGAAATGAATAAGGACATTGCTAATCTAATTCATGAACTCCTGGAAGAAAACTTTCCAAATCTAGAGAGGCATTCAAATAACTAAATCCAAGAAATACAAAGGACCCCTAATAGAATCAACCCAAGAAGATCTTCTCCAAGGCACATCATAGACAGATTGACCAAATCCACAAAGACAAGATACTAAAATTGGCAAGAGAGAAACCTCAGGTTACTTATAAAGGTTATCCCATTAGGCTAACGTCAGATCTTTCATCAGAAACAATGCGAGCAAGGAAAAAATAGGAAAATATGGTCGAAGTGTTAAGTGAAAAACAGTTTCAATCAAGAATACTATACCTGACAAGATTATCCTTTATATGGGAAAAAAAGATGAAAACATTTTCAGGTAAACAAAACCTGAAAGAATTTACCAACATCAAACCAGCTCTTCAAGAAGTCTGAAAGGAGTGCTTTACCAGGAAAACTAAAGACACACATACAGAAATAACAGAACAAAGAGCAACCAAGAAAATGACCAACTTAATGCTAGGGACAAGAAATATCAATAATAACATTGATTGTTAGCTTCTAAGATTTAAATAAAATGATCAGACCACAAAACATTGCAAATTTAAGAGAAGAAAAATTAATTACATAACACTAAACTGGTGAAATAGAATTTTATGACTTTTGAGTGAAACATTACTGTCTTTTTCTTTACTATGCTTTGTTTACCCAATTGAAGAATTTTGCTTTCTTTAAGTGGAAACATAATTTTCTCCCTATTGGATCCTTTTGGAATTGGAAAATATTTGGAAGTATTCTTATTTTGTGACAAAATGGTTATTTCCATAAGTTCAGTAATTCCTGTTCCTTGAATCAGAAATTGGAAATACCCGTTATTGGACAGAGCTTTGACTGGAATGTCATATCTGAAGATTAAACCAGAAAACTATGGAACTAAGGTAGATCTCAAGTAAGCCAACAGAAGCTCATGGAAATATGTTCTGGCACCATAAGTATTTCTGCCTGACAGGATTAGAGAAGCTATATGAAAGAATTTGTACCATAAAATAATCTGGATTTTTCCCATCCAGCATTATAGTCAGTAGAGATTGCAAAAGAGCAGCCACAACCAGGGAATTACCTTGAGGAAGACTTTGAAGGAAGAAAAAGAGTCTGATCTTTGCTAGAAGATGATATATCACAGAATACTTGGTAGGCAGAGCTGAATTGAGAAAGTTTATGTGTGAATTGTGTGCTGGTTGTTTGCTTTTCAACAATTTGAGTAATTAGTTGACATGTAAATATTTTCTCAAAAATATTTAAAACCATACTCTCTCTGTTATAAAGTCACAAACAAAATTATAACAAATATTTTGAATATTATCTTTAAAATCCAGTTTTTTGAAATTTTGAAACTTTATTAAATGTAAAGAACTATGGAGTTTGATTAAAATTTTTTTTTCTTTTTTCTTTTTTTTGTTTTGAGAGGTTTTCACTATAGGGCGCATGCACTCGCCAGACAGACAGAGAGAGACATAGAGACAGAAAGCAAGAAATCACCCCTCAGGGGGGATGGTCACGCTGCAATCCCTTCTCCTCCATTCTCCTCTCGGGATCTTGGGCACGCACGCACACGTGCCCGGAGTGAGTTTTAAGCCACCGGGTCCGGGACGTGAACCGCGGTCGACTACGTGGGAGTCCAGCGACATAGCCATTACGCTAACTGCTGGTTCCCCCTGATTAAAAAATATTTTGATATGCAAAGTAAATGTTTGTGGGAAAGTGAAAAAATAAATAAATGATTAGGAAAATAAATAATTGAAAATAAACAAACAAAAAAGTCCAAGATGAAGAGAATTTTAAAAACATCAAGAGAGAAACATCATGTCACATATAAGGAAGTTTCTATTAGACTAACAGCAGATTTCTCAGCAGAAACTGTACAGGCCAGGAGAGAATGGAATGATATGTTCAAAGTGCTAAAAGAGAAAAACTGCCTGTCAAGAATATACCCATCAAAGTTATCTTTCATAAATGAAGGAGAAATAAAGACTTTTTCAGACAAGCAAAAGCAGGGATTTCATTGCCATTAGACTGACCTACAAGAAATGTGTAAGGGAGTCTTAAATCTAGAAATTAAAGGCTCATACTACCATAACAATATCATGAAAAAGTATAAAACATTGGTAAAGCAGATGCACCAATGAGAAAGGAAGAGGAATAAAACCTTATCAATACAGAAATCCACCAAACCACAAAGATAAACAGTGAGAGGAAAAATAAAAGAACAAAGGATATAGAAAACAATTGACAAAATGACAGAAGTTCTTTTCCTATCAATAATAACCTTAAATGTAAATGAGTTAAATTCAATATAGTACTGGAAGTCCTAGCCAGAGCAATTAGGAAAGAGATAGAAACAAAGAGCTTTCATATTGGAAAACAGAATGTTAATGTGTCCCTGTTTGTAGACATCACTTTATATATAGAAAAACCTAAAGACTGCACCAAAAGATTTAGAACTAGTAAGCAAATTAAGTAAAATTGCAGGATAAAAATCAGAGGGCAAGGAACTCAGAAAAAAAAGATTAACAGACACAAGAATGCATGTAAACAAGGTGAATATATTATGGAATGATGTGCCACAACAAAGTAAAAAAAGGGCATTGTCTTTGTATAAACTAGTAGAAAGAATATTGAAGATGTACAATATAATGTAATATTCTTTATAAAAGATGATGAACATGTTAATAGCCTAAATTGATTTTCACACAATATATGCATGCTTTGAAAACCATATTGTACCCCAAAAAGATGTACAATTAAATGTAAATCAGAAACTATAAAATGAATAAAACAAAAAACAATATTATTTCCATAAACCAATAATGAATTATCTGAAAAAGAAAGAAATTTTATTTACAATAGTCAAACACAAAAATACAATAACTAGAAATAAATTTCACTAAGGAAATGATACATATGTGTAGTAAAAACTTTAAAATTCTGATGAAAGAAATTAAAGACACAAAAAATGACAAAATATTCCATGTTCATGAGTCGGAAGAATTAATGTTGTGAAATTGTTAATACTATCCAAAGCAATTTACAGATACAATGACCAAAAAGGTAGTGCTGGGACAAAGAAGAGAGAGGCTTTTATTATCAAATAGCTGTTATGAACAGGGAAAACATATAAGTAGAAAATTTTTTAGTAGCCTGAACAGAAACGGTTAGAAAAGACAGAGAAAACTTAGTGATTACAATTGAGATGATCATGCTACACTTTTTTCATAACCAAAGCAGCTAATGCTTAAGGAAGACAAAAAAGTGGACTACTTTCTTGTATAACTAAAGAAACCCTGTCTTGGAAAGATGCATTAAGATAGATTTCATGATCAGAGATGAATAAAGAAATCACAGATATATGAAAATTTGTTGTTAAAGTAGCTATGGCTGAGAAAAACAGGGTACTGGCAACTTAATATTGTGATAAAATAGTTGATTGGGAAGCTAGAGATTTAGAAGATTTCTTAAATCTTAGCTACAAATGTCAAAAGTCTGCTCTTATGATACAAGTAGCTATTACTTGAGAAATCATGTTTTTTTTTGTTTGTTTTCTTTTTCTTTTCTTTTCTTTTCTTTCTTTCTTTTTTTTTTTGGAGAGGTTTTCACTATAGGGCGCATGAGCTCGCCAGACAGACAGAGAGAGACATAGAGACAGAAATCGAGAAATCACCCCCAAGGGGCATGGTCACGCCGCAATCCCTTCTCCTCCATTCTCCTCTCAGGATCTTGGGCACGCACACACACGTGCCTGGCGTGAGTTTTAAGCCACTGGGTCCGGGACGTGAACCGCGGTCGACTACGTGGGAGTCCAGCGACATAGCCATTACGCTAACTGCTGGTTCCCGAGAAATCATGTTTTAAAGATAAGGGTGATACAATCTTCATAGAATGAATTAGGAAGAAATTCACCCTTTCGGATCTTTAGAAATAACTTGAGCACAATGGGTGTTAACTCTTTTTTGAAAGTTTTGTAGAATTCAGAGGTCATGTTGATGGAAAAATAATTACTCGATGAAGACCATTATAGTTAGGAAAGACAAGAGGTTTGAAGATTTGTTTAGTAGCTGTAAAAGATATAGTATTTACATTAATTTCATAACCAGAGAAGCTTTAAAAGGCACAAGAGACAAATAACTCCCTTCATTTTCAAAGCAGAGATGGCTGAGAAAAGCATAGAGGTGCATGCAAGATTATATCTTGGCTAAAGGTATAAAAAATTTCCAACCAACTTTACTAAGCCTGTGGAAATGATAAAGTAGAAAAATTTGTTTGAACAAGATATAAATCATTTGAAAAGACACGACAATAAAAGACTTCTTTTATTAATAAGCAGGTTCAGTTCATGAATAAATTGATTAGAAAGTTAGTTCATGATGGGACCAGCAGATGGCAAATGGCTTTGTTGTTGAACTCCCATGTAGTCGACCATGGTTCGAGTCCCAGATCTGGTGGCTTAAATTCATGCCTGCGCATTTGTGTGTGTGCACAAGATCTCGAGAGAAGTAGGATAAGGGATTGAGGTGTGGCCATACCCCCCTGGGGGGGTGATTTCTCACTTTCTGTCTCTCTGTCTCTTTCTGTCTTTCTGGCGAAAGCACACTCACTATAGCAAAAAAAAAAAAACAAAAAAAAAAAAACAAAAAAAGTTCAGTTCATGACTACAGTCCTATCTATACTGCTTATGAAGACATAGAAGTTGAATATCTCTTTCCTATCAAGAGTGACTATGATTAGGAATGATATGGTAATAGGTAACTTCTTTCATTACCAAAGTAGCAATAATAAAAGACAATAAATGCAGAGGATTCCATTTACTGTCAGAGTAGCTATGAATTGGAAATATATTGTCATGGAAAAATTCTACCATGATCAAAAAACTGAGTAAGGAAGACAGTGAAATGAATGACATCTTTTGCAAAAAAATAGAAGTAGTAGGATTATTTTCTGGTAAAATAATCTATGATGGAAAGATGGAATGTAAAAAATACTTCATGAGGCAAACAGGAAGATAAAAATCACTGAAATAAGTTTTTTTAACCCAAGTACCAATGGCTATGTAAGACATAGAAATGGAAGGTTTCAAACACTATCAAAAAGATGTCTTGGAAAGCCAAGAATGTGAAGTAAATATTATAAATTCAAGGCAGCTATAACATGGAAGATGTGTACATTGAAGAATTCTTTTGTGACCAAAATAAATACAGCTACAGAAGATATGTAATTAGATTTCTTTTGTGATCAAAATAAATATTGCTCTGGAAAATACGTAGATATGCAATTAGATTTCTAGTTAGATATGTAATTAGATTTACTAGAGTAAAGATGGTAAAGACATAAAAAAGGAAACTTCCATCATAACCTATATAACATGTCCTCTGTGGAAGAGGTAGAATTGAAGGCTTTTTTTCTTGGTCAGTATTTAGATAATGAGATTAAAAAAGAAACAGTGTGAAGGAGATTTTTTCAATGGACGTCAATAGATTCATGTATCTACTATTTGAACAGAATATTAACCTATTTCCAGGCATTAAGTTTTAAGCAAAGTTTCTTAGCATTTCTTTGATTTATGTTAAAACTGGTTTTCTTAATAGTGCCAAGTGAACTTGCTATTGAAAGTAGTTAGATTATTCAAGAAATTGTGTGATCAATACAGTGTGTGGGGGGAGGAATGGAAGACAACTGTAGACACCAGAGATAGTGTGAGAAGAGGGTGGGAAAGGACAGAGGGTCAGAAATAGGGGTAAAAAAATACTAGAAATGGAAAATTTTTAATAATAACATGCATGATAAAGCCACTATGCAGTATATTCTGGATGGGAAATCACATTTTGTATGCTGTGAAGATGATCAGGGAATTCATGTAAATTAAGTTAAAAAAAAAGAAGTTTCAGGAAAAAAAAGTAGAACTGTTTTTCTTGAAATTAAAAAAATGCATTAAAAATACCTATTCAATGACTGCAGTAAAATATGTAGCACCAGCTAAGTGCTATTTTATAGGATGTTCATTCTACTCACTGAGGCTTATGCCTAAAGTTGGACTTGTGTTCATGGAAATGTATATATCAGTTTTACTTGCTATGAAAATATTTAGATTAATTAAGATCTTTAGTGACTCAATAAAAGGTGAGGGAACAAAAGTATAGGAAGCAAACATAGATACCAGAGACAGTGTGGGAGGAAAGTGGGAGACGGCAGAGAGTAAGAGATAGGGAATCAAGGATGAAAAAAAAAAAGCAAAATATACAGGAAACAAGAAATAGAAAATTATTTGTTGATGATAACATGTCTGTTGATGTGCTTGATTGAGCCAATATACAGTGTACTCTGGACGGAAAAATCTCATTTTGTATGCTGTAATGATGTACAGTGAATGAATGTAAGTAAATAAATTTTTTTAAAAAAAGAAAAGATGTTTTTCATGAACAAAATGGAAATAGCAAGAAAGGCAAGAATGCAGAGAATATTTTTCATGATTAATGTACTCTGACTGTGAAAAATATCACATGGAAAGGCTTCTTGTGGCAGGGCACAAATAGATGAGAAGACAGAAATCGAAGGCTTTTTCATGATTGAGGCCTGGAAAGACAACAAGTTGGAACAATTAAACAGCGAAACATGAATTTAAAAAGTTGATTTTAGGTGCAAAATGGATATGGAATACTTCTTTCATTGTTAGAGCAGATGCAGTAAAAAAAAAAAAAAGGCATGGAAGTGAAAGACATGTCTTAGTCAAGAAGTCAAGTTGAAGATACACTTTCCACATATTTATATAGTGTTAAATGAGTTGAAGCTGTACATACATTCATTTTCTGCAATGCCCAAAATAATTTAGGCTTTAAAACCAGTGAAACATTGAGACCAGCAGATGCCATAATGGTTATGTTGCTAGACTCCCTCATAGTTGACTGGGGTTCAAATCCCGGACCTGGCAGCTCCAAACTCATGTCAGGTGTGTGTGCATGTGGGCCCAAGATCTCAAGAAGAGAATAGAGGAGAAGGGATTGTGGTGTGGCCACTGCCCTGGGGGATGATTTCTCACTTTCTTCCTCTCCTGCAAATGCATGCATCGTATAGCAAAAATCTCTCTCTAAAACAGTGGAATATGTACTTGTAATATTTCACAGGGAAAATACTTTCGTATTTGGAATGGGTGAATAATAAAAAATGCCATTTTTTTAAACAAAGGAAATTGTTGAGGAGCACATGGAGTTGGAAAAATTCTTTCCAAAGTGATAGAAAATGTATTGATTCCAGACAAATTCTATGATTGCCTTTTCTAGATCTGTAAAGAATGTCTCTGGTAATTTGGTTGGTATTGCACTAAGTATGTAGATTAATTTTGGTAGGATTGCCATTTTGATTATATTAATTCTTCCAATCCAGGAACATTGGATGTCCTTCCACTTTTTCTGTGTCATTTTTCAATATCTTTTTTAAAAATTTCTGATTGCATTGGGTAAGACTTCCAGCACAACCTTGAAAAAGAGTGGAGGCCAGCCCCTCTGCAGCCGCAGAGGGACGGCTCCTGGAGGCCCGGGTGTTGTGGCGCTCCCCCGCGCTCTCGACCAGCGCCAAGCTCCCCGCTGGGTGGGTTTGGGCTGCACCCGGGCTGGTGGGGGAGGGAGAAACGCCCGCTCCCTAGGGCCCGGGCTGCTGAGAACTGGGGCTCTCCTCTGCAGCCTAGGCCTCCCCGCGGGGCGCCCGCCTGCAGGAGGTGGGATCTCAGAGGTGATCATACAGGGTTTTCGAAGTTACAGAGATCAAACCACTGTAGATCCCTTCAGTTCAAAGCATAATGCTATTGTGGGCAGAAATGGATCTGGAAAAAGTGACTTTTTTTTATGCAATTCAGTTTGTTGGGTCATCTTCGTCCAGAACAGCGATTGGCTTTGTTGCATGAGGGTACTGGTCCTCGTTTTATTTCTGATTTCGTGGAGATTATTTTTGACAACTCAGACAATTGGTTACCAATTGATAAAGAAGAAGTTTCACTTCGAAGAGTTATTGGTGCTAAAAAGGATCAGTATTTCTTAGACAAGAAGATGGTCACGAAAAATGACGTGATGAATCTCCTTGAAAGTGCTGGTTTTTCTCGAAGCAATCCTTATTATATTGTTAAACAAGGAAAGATCAACCAGATGGCGACAGCACCTGATTCCCAGAGATTAAAAAGCTATTGAGAGAAGTAGCTGGTACTAGAGTATATGATGAACGAAAAGTAGAAAGCATCTCCTTAATGAAAGAAACAGAGGGAAAACGGGAAAAAATCAATGAGTTGCTAAAATACATTGAAGAGAGATTACATACGTTAGAGGAAGAGAAGGAAGAACTAGTTCAGTATCAAAAGTGGGATAAGATGAGACGAGCCCTGGAATATACCATTTACAATCAGGAACTTAAGGAGACTCGTGCTAAACTTGACGAGCTTTCTGCTAAGCGAGAGACTAGTGGAGAAAAATCCAGGCAATTAAGAGATGCACAGCAGGATGCAAGGGATAAAATGGAGGATATTGAACGCCAGGTTAGAGAACTGAAAACAAAAATTTCAGCTATGAAAGAAGAAAAAGAACAGCTCAGTGTTGAAAGACAAGAACAAATTAAGCAGAGGACTAAGTTGGATCTTAAAGCCAAGGATTTACGAGATGAATTGGCAGGCGATAGTGAACAAAGGAAACGTTTGTTAAAAGAGAGACAGAAGCTGCTTGAAAAAATAGAAGAAAAACAGAAAGAACTGGCAGAAACAGAACCTAAATTCAACAGTGTGAAAGAAAAATAAGAGGGCGGAATTGCTAGATTGGCTCAAGCTACCCAGGAAAGAACAGATCTTTATGCAAAGCAGGGGCGAGGAAGCCAGTTTACATCAAAAGAAGAAAGAGACAAATGGATTAAAAAGGAACTCAAGTCTTTAGATCAGGCCATTAATGACAAGAAGAGACAAATTGCTGCTATACATAAAGATTTGGAGAACACCAAGGCAAATAAAGAGAAAAATCTGGAGCAGTATAATAAACTGGATCAGAATCTTAATGAAGTCAAAGCTTGAGTTGAAAAACTGGACAGAAAATATTATGAAGTGAAAAATAAGAAAGATGAATTACAAAGTGAAAGAAATTACTTGTGGAGAGAGGAGAATGCAGAACAGCAAGCACTTGCAGCTAAAAGAGAAGATCTTGAAAAGAAGCAGCAACTTCTTAGAGCGGCCACAGGAAAGGCCATATTAAATGGAATAGACAGCATAAACAAAGTACTAGACCATTTTCATCGAAAAGGAATAAACCAGCATGTTCAAAATGGCTATCATGGCATTGTGATGAATAACTTCGAATGTGAGCCAGCTTTCTATACATGTGTGGAAGTCACTGCTGGAAACCAGTTATTTTATCACATTGTTGATTCGGATGAAGTCAGCACGAAGATTTTAATAGAGTTTAATAAAATGAATCTTCCTGGAGAGGTCACTTCTCTGCCTCTTAACAAGTTAGATGTCAGGGATGTCAGGGATACTGCTTATCCTGAAACCAATGATGCTATTCCTATGATTAGTAAACTGAGGTACAATCTCAGATTTGACAAAGCTTTTAAACATGTGTTTGGAAAGACACTTATATGTCGTAGCATGGAAGTTTCAACCCAGCTGGCTCGTGCTTTCACTATGGACTGCATTACTTTGGAAGGTGACCAAGACAGTCATCGTGGTGCTCTAACGGGAGGTTACTATGACACAAGGAAATCACGACTTGAATTGCAGAAATATGTTAGAAAAGCAGAAGAAGAATTAGGTGAGCTCGAGGCAAAGCTCATGAAAACCTGCGCAGAAATATTGAAAGGATTAATAATGAAATCGACCAGTTGATGAACCAGATGCATCAGATAGAGACTCAGCAAAGGAAATTTAAAGCATCCATAGATAGCATATTATCAGAAATGAAGATGCTAAAAGAGAAGAGGCAGCAGTCTGAGAAAACCTTTATGCCTAAGCAATGTAGTTTACAGACTTTGGAGGCAAGTTTGCATGCTATGGAGTCCACCAGAGAATCATTGAAAGCAGAATTGGGAACCAACTTGCTTTCTCAACTTAGTCTAGAAGATCAAAAGAGAGTAGATGCACTGAATGATGAAATACGGCAATTTCAGCAGGAAAATAGACAGTTACTCAATGAAAGAATTAATTTAGAAGGAATTATTACTCGAGTAGAGACTTACCTCAATGAAAATCTCAGAAAACGCTTGGACCAAGTAGAACAGGAACTTAATGAACTGAGAGAGACAGATGGGGTACTGTTCTCACTGCCACAACGTCAGAACTCGAAGCCATCAATAAAAGAGTAAAAGATACTATGGTACGATCAGAAGATTTGGACAATTCCATTGATAAGACAGAAGCTGGAATTAAAGAGCTTCAGAAGAGTATGGAGCGGTGGAAGAATATGGAAAAAGAACATATGGATGCTATAAATCATGATACTAAAGAACTGGAAAAGATGGGAACCAGCAGTTAGCGTAATGGCTATGTCACTGGACTCCCACGTAGTCGACCGCGGTTCGCGTCTCGGACCCGGTGGCTTACAACTCACGCCGGGCACGTGTGCGTGCGTGCCCAAGATCCCGAGAGGAGAATGGAGGAGAAGGGATTGCGGCGTGACCATCCCCCCTGGGGGGTGATTTCTCGCTTTCTGTCTCTATGTCTCTCTCTGTCTGTCTGGAGAGCGCACGCGCCCTATAGCGAAAAACCTCTCAAAAAAAAAAAAAAAAAAAGAACTGGAAAAGATGACAAATCGACAGGGCATGCTGTTAAAGAAGAAGGAAGAGTGTATGAAGAAAATCTGAGAACTTGGATCACTTCCCCAGGAAGCATTTGAAAAGTACCAGACATTGAGCCTCAAACAATTGTTTCGAAAACTTGAACAGTCCAACACAGAATTAAAGAAGTACAGCCATGTTAACAAAAAAGCTTTAGATCAGTTTGTAAATTTCTCCGAGCAAAAAGAAAAGTTAATAAAGCGACAAGAAGAGTTAGATAGGGAATACAAATCTATCATGGAACCGATTAATGTACTTGAACTTCGAAAATATGAAACTATTCAGTTAACTTTCAAACAGGTGTCCAAGAACTTCAGTGAAGTATTCCAGAAGTTAGTACCTGGTGGCAAAGTTACTTTGGTGATGAAGAAAGGCGATGTGGAGGGCAGTCAGTCTCAGGATGAAGGAGAAGGAAGTGGTGAAAGTGAGAGAGGTTCTGGGTCACAAAGCAGTGTCCCATCAGTTGACCAGTTCACTGGAGTCGGAATCAGGGTGTCTTTTACAGGAAAACAAGGCAAAATGAGAGAAATGCAACAGCTTTCAGGTGGACAGAAATCCTTGGTAGCCCTTGCTCTGATTTTTGCCATACAGAAATGTGACTCCTTTTTACTTGTTTGATGAAATTGACCAGGCTCTGGATGCTCAGCACAGGAAGGCTGTGTCAGATATGATTATGGAACTTGCTGTACATGCTCAATTTATTACAACTACATTTAGGCCTGAACTGCTTGAGTCAGCTGACAAATTCTATGGTGTAAAGTTCAGAAATAATGTTAGTCATATTGATGTGATCACAGCAGAAATGGCCAAAGACTTTGTAGAAGATGATACTACTCATGGTTAATTGGAAAATATAGTCCACTGGTTTGGAAGATGTGTATAATATGATTCTCATACCCAGAAGCTGTAAATTTAAACCTGAATATTTGGTTGTTATTAATAGTTTTCAAACTTAGAACATACATAGTCCTTTTATATTTCTGTCTTTGTATTTTATAAGAAACTCTGTAATGTTACATTTCTACTTATAGTTTAAGAAATTTATTTCCTACACAATTTTTTTGTAAAGTGTCCTCCTGCATCTTTTGAAACATGCTAAATATTCTTTCCTAATTATTTTATCAATTATCCTGCCTCTTTTTTTTATAGTTTCAATTAAATTGGTTTTATGACTAAAAAAAGAAAAAGAAAAAGAAAAAGAGTGGAGAAAGTAGGCAGCCTTGTCTAGTAATAGTTTTTGGTGGAAAAGAAAGCCTTTCCCGACTCAGTATAATGTTAGCTATAGGTTTTTCACAGATAAATTTTATTGTATTGAAAATGACCCTTCTATGCTGATTTTGCTAAGAATCTTAATTACAAAGGGATGTTGTATTTTTGGGAATGCTTTTTGGCATCAATTAAAATGATCATATGGTTTTTATCTGTTTTTCTTTCTGTTAACATGGTGTATTACGTTTACAGTTTTGCATATGTTGAACCACCCGTGCACCCCTGGAATAAGGCCTACCTGCTCATGATGAATAATCATTTTTATGTTTTTGGATACAATTTGCCAATATGTTGCTTAGAATTTTTTAATCTATATTAATCAGAGATATTGGACTGTAGTTTTCATTTTTTTGTCATGTCCTTATCTGTTTTGGAAATGAGGATGATGAAGGATTGATAAAATGAGTTTGGGTTGATTCCTTCCTTTTGGCTCTTTAGAAATAGTTTGAGTAGTGGGTCAGCAGATGGTGTAATGGTTATGTCACCGGACTCCCAAGTAGTCAAACGCAATTTGAGTCCCAGACCCAAGGGCTTAAAACTCACACTGGGCGACTTCCATCTCCAGCTCCTTGGCCCAAGAGACACTGACACAGGGCCCTCCAGCCCCAGCTCCAGCTCCAGGGCCCCCAACACCGGACACCATCTCTCTGTTATCAAGGGCTGGTCCCAGCTCTCCAGAAGAACACACTTCCATTTCCACCCCTTGACCCAAGAAACACTGAGGCAGGGACCTCCAGCTCCAGCTCCAGGGCCGTCAACCCAAGACACCCTCTCTCTGCTAGGAAGGTAGGATTTTTTGTCTTCTTTCTTTTATTAATTTTCCCACTGCCCCTTATCCTACAGGACTGCAACTCAGCTCTATAGCAGAGCAAACATCCATCTCCAGCTCCCTGGCAACTTTTACTTTATTCTCTTTAATACTCTTTTCTCTTTTGTCTTATATTGTCATCTCCTGCTTATCCTCCACTCACCATAAGGGGCTAGACAAGTCTAGAATCAAAGTTTTTGAATACCCTGGTATTGTGAGGCTCCCTGGGATCCTCCCTTTTACTTAAACTCCTGAATAAAAGGTATACTGCTCATCAGACTCCTGAATAGAAGACTCCTCCTGTGCACATCACATTACAAAACATGGCAGAAGAGAGACTTCAGCACACATTAGTTCACAGTTAAATAAAAGCACACTTGTTCCCAGTCAAAAAAAAACATTCTCCAAAAAAGCATCCAAAAATGAATACAGCTCTCCATGGCTAGAAGTAGATGAAGGGCCTCAAAAGAATAAACCAGGAAATATGTCTCCATTAAAATAACACAGTTACTCCCCTCCATCTCTTGAAAAAGAAGAGGTTACCAAAATCAACATTCATGGTGACAAAATTCTATGAGTTGAACCAGAAAAGAGACAAAGAGCTACAGGAGATTAGGAAGTCCTTCTACGATATGAAAGAAGAAATGAACACTCCAAGAAAGAATCAGATGTAATTATTAGAGATGAAGTCTGTAATACAGAAATAAAAAACTCTCTCAAAAGTATTAAAAGTGAATTAGAACATTCTGAAGATTGAATCTCTGACATAGAAGATAAAACCTATGATCTAGGAAAAAAACACCAAAAAGATAAGAGAAAATAACAATACAAAGGTGAGGATACTACACAAGAAATACTAGACTCCACTAAACATCCAAACATCCAAATAATTGGAGTCCCAGAAGGTGAAGAAAATAATAAGGGCATGGAAAATCTATTCCATGAAATCCTGGAGGAAAACTTCCCAAGTCTACAGAAGCACTCACACATCCAGACCTAAAATACAAAGGACTGTGAATAGAATCAACCCAAGGAAATCATCCCCAAGGCATATCTTAGCCAGACTGGCCAAGCTGACAGATAAAGACAAGATACTAAAACTGGCAAAAAAGAAACAACAAGTGACTTACAAAGGTCATCTCATCAGGCTAACTCCAGACCTTTCAGCAGAAACAGTGCAAGCAAGGAAAGAATGAGAAGATATATTGAAAGTGTTAAGAGAGAAACAATTTCAACCAAGATTATTATATCCAGCAAGATTATCCTTCATATGGGAAAAAAGGATTAAAATCTTCTCAAACAAAACCTGGAAGAATTTGCCAACACCAGGCCAGCTTTTCAAGAAATTCTGAGGAGTGTCCTGTTTCAGGAAAACTAAGAACGAACAGACAGAAATAAGGGTATAAAAGGCAACCGAGGCAATGGCCAACTAAAAGGCAGGCATAAGTCTGGGAATATTGATAATGACATGGAATGCTAATAGATTAAATTCTCCCATTAAGAGACACAAACAGGCCGAAAGGAAAAAAAACAAAAACAAAAACAAAAACAAAAACAGAAACTCTCTTTCTTTTGTTTACAGGAAACCCATCTCATGGATAAAGATATACATAGACTAAAAGTGAAGGATTAGAAAATTATTTCAATGCAAATGGGAACCAAATTAAAGTTGGAGTCACAATACCAATTTTTGACAATATACACTTTAAAACAAAAACTGAACAGGAGCACCCAAATATGTGAAGGAAAGATTGTTGGATCTCAAAGGAGAGATAGACTGCAACACACTAATTTTTGGAAACCTTAACACCCCATTAACCCCTCTGGTTGGATCATCTAGACAAAAATAAGTAAAGAAATAAAGGATCTAAGTGATACCATAAATCAAATGGACTTAACAGACATCAATAGAACTTTCCACTCAAAAACCACGAGATAGACTTTTTCTCACCCCGACATGAAACCTTTTTGAAGATTGACCAGATGATAGGACACAAAGCAAGTCTCTACAGATTCAAAGGCGTAGAAACTTGATTTTAATTTCAAGAGAAATTCTCAAAAATACTCAAATACATAGAAACCAAATAACCTACTCCTGAATGACTTCACAACTACTGAAGAAATAAAGACTGAAATCAAAAGATTCATGGAAGCCAATGACAATGCGGGCATGAGTTTCCATAATCTTTGGGACACTGCAAAAGCAGTAATAATAGAGAAGTTCATAGCAATTAGTGCACATAAGAAGAAGACAGAAAGAAAGCAAATGGATTACTTAACATTGTGCCTCAGAGAATTGGAAAAGCAAAAACAAAAAATTTAAAAATCTCCAGGAGAAACCAAATAATAAAGATCTGAACAGAAATAAATAAAATAGAAAATAAGTAAACTACACAGAAAATAAATAGAAGTAAAAAATGGTTCTTGTAAAGATAAACAAAATCGGTACACAACTAGTGAGACTTATTAAGAAGAAGAGAGAAAGGAACCACGTAAATAAAATCTGTAATTAAGCAGGCAATATAACACGTAGTAGAAATACAAAACATCATTAGAGGATACTATGAACAACTATATGCCAAGAAACAAGACAATCTGGATGAGATGGACAAACTTCTGGACACTAACAAAATTGAGTAAGGAGGATATAGAAAGTATGAATAGGTCCATAGTAAGCCAGGAGATTTAATCAGTAATAAAAAAAACTCCCAATAAAGAAAAGCCCTGGCCCTGATAGCTTCACCTCTGAATTCTACAAAACTTTCAAAGAAGAGTTAACCCCCATTCAGCTCAAGTTATTTCTAAAGATCCAAAAGGGTGAATCTCCCTAATCAATTCTATGAAGCCTCCTTCGCTCTTAGCTTTTAAACAGATAAGGACAGGACAAGGAAGAAAAACTATAGACCAATATCTCTGATAAATATAGGGAACCAGCAGTTAGCGTAATGGCTATGTCACTGGACTCCCACATAGTCGACCGCGGTTCGAGTCCTGAACCCGGTGGCTTAAAACTCACGCCGGGTGTGTGTGTGTGTGTGCCCAAGATCCCGAGAGGAGAATGGAGGAGAAGGGATTGCGGCGTGACCATCCCCCCTGGGGGGTGATTTCTCGATTTCTGTCTCTTATGTCTCTCTCTGTCAGTCTGGCGAGCGCACACGCCCTATAGCAAAAACCTCTCCAAAAAATATATATATATAGACGAAAAGATTCTCAAAAATGATACTAGCAAATCATATTCAACAACTTCTAAAAAAGATTATATACATCACGGCCGGGTAGGCTTTATTCTGGGAATGCAAGTTTGGATCAACATATGCAAAACCATAAATGTAATACACCATATTAAGAGGGAAAAAGAAAAAAACAATATGATCATATCAATTGATGCAGAAAAATAATTTGATAAGATACAACATCCCTTCAAGATCAAAATTCTCAGCAATATTGGCATAGAAGTGTCATATCTCAACACAATAAAAGCTGTCTATGAAAAACCCATAGCTAACATTGTACTCAGTGGAGAAAAGTTGAAATCTTTTCCATTAAAAACTAGTACAAGACAAGGATGCCCACTTTCTCCACTTCATTTCAATATAGTACTGGAAGTCCATAACACAATCAGAAAAGAGAATAAAATAAAAAGCATTGAAAGAGGAAAGGAACAGGTGAAACTCTCTATTTGCAGATGACATGATTGTATACATAGAAGACCTAATGGTATCCAGGAAAAAATTCCTGCAAGTAATACATGAATACAGTAAATTTGCAGGATACAAAATAAACATACAGAAATCTATAGCATTTGTATATATGAACAGCAGGCAGACTGAGATAGAACTGAAAAAAGAAACTCCATTTAATATAGCCTGCAAAAGTATAAGATACTTAGGAATAAATCTAACCAAACAAGTTAAAAACCTCCACAAGGAAAACTATGCGAAGTTAAAAAAAAAACAAAAAAGAAATTAAAAATGACACAAAAGAAGTGGAAAGACATCCCATGTTCCTGGAATTAATATAATCAAAATGGTAATTCAACTCAGAATAATTTGCATAGTTAATGCATCCCAATCAAAGTACCAAACCCATTCTTTACAGATCTAGAAAATAAAATTGTAAAAATTATCTGGAATCATGAAAGATCTTGTATTGCCAAAGAAATCCTGCAGAAGAGGAGTGGACTATGTGGCATCTCACTCCCAGAACAAAAAAATATACTAAAAACCTGCGGTAATCAAAACAGCATAGTACTGGCACAGAAATGGACAGGTGGACTAATGAAACAGAATAGGGTCCCCAGAAATAAATTCTCAAACCTACAGCCAGTTGATTTTTGACAAAAGGTACCAGTCAATCTAGTGGGAAAAGGAAAACTTCTTCAGCAAATGGTGCTGGAAGAACTGGATTTCCACTTGCAGAAAGATGAATCTGAGCCCCCACCTCTCACCATTGACAAAAATTAACTCAAGGTGGATCAAAGATATAAACCTAAGACCTCAGCCTATAAAACTGCACCTGGGAAACACTGGGGAAACTTAGAGACATTGGGGTAGGCAAAGACTTCTTAAATAAGACTCCCAAAGCACAGTTGATAACCCCCAAATTAGATAAGTGGGATTACATCAGACTAAGACATTTTTGCATAACAAAAGACAAAGTAATTAGTGTGAATCAACAGCCTTCAGAATGGGAAAATATTTTTGTAAACTATGCATCAGATAAGGGACTGATAACCAGAATACACAAAAAAACTCAAGCAGCTGTTCCAAAAAAAGATGATCAATCCTATTAAAAGATGGGAAAATTAGTGGAAATAACCACTCTCTAAGGGTGATATAGGTATAGCCAAAAGGCATATGAAAAAATGCTCAGCATTCCTCATTGCATGGGAAATGCAGATAAAAACCACAATGAAATACCACCTAACCCCAGTCAAAATGACCAAGATTAAAAAAAAAAAATGATAAGTGCTGGTGGGAGTGTGGTGAAAGGGGAACTGCCTTACACTGCTGGTGGGAATGCAAATTGGCCCAGCCACTGTGGAGAACACTTTAGAAATTTCTCAAAAAATCTATAAATAGAACTACCATATGATCCAGCTATCCCACTCCTTGGTATCTACCCAAAGGACAAAAGAATTCTTAATCAGAAAAGTGCTTGCACGTGGATGTTTATTGCAGCATTATTCATAAATGCTAAGACAGAAACCAACCCAAATGCCCACAAACATGAATAGAATAAAAAACTGTGGCACATATACTCTATGGAATACTACTCAGCCATAAACAAATAACAAGACCTGGGCTTTTGACAGAAAATGGATAAATATGGAAGATTTACTGCTGAGTGAAGCAAGCCAGGCTATGAAGGAGAGACATTGTATGTCTCCACTTATTATATACCAAGTGTCTGCACTCTGACAAAAACTGAATGACTAAAAGATATAAAAACACAGTAAATGATATGAATACCAGATATAGTTTGAGAAGAGGGTAGGTGAAGGAATAGTCTAAAGAAGGACATTAAGGAGAAAAATAGGGAGGCTTAGCATTAATGAGACAAAGAAATGGGGTATTATCTGTTGAAGATAACTGTAGTATTATCAACTTGACTGGGGAGAAATGTACACATGTTGGCATATCCACTTTGCAAGCTAAGTAATGTGATTCAATGTATAAAAGAACTTGAAAAAAAAAGAAAAAGAAAAAAAAATAAAGAAAAATCCTCACACAGGATGTATGCCCAAAATCTTGAGAGGAAAATTGAGAAGGGGCTGCTGTGTGGCTATCCTCCCACGTGATGATTTCTTGATTTCTGTCTCTATATCTCTGTCTGTCTGTCTGGTAAGTACACATGGTCTATAGAAAAAAAAAAATCTGCCTAAAAAAAGAGAACAGTTTCAGTAGATTAGGGGTTAATCCTTCTTTAAAAGTTTTATAGAATTCAGAAGTGAAGCCATCAGGATCTGGGCTTTTCTTGTTGGGAGATGATTTATTACTGATTCAATCTCATTGTTTGTTATGGATCCATTCAGGCCTCCTATGTCCTCCTAATTCAATTTTTGTAGATTATATGTGTCCAGAAATTTGTCCATCTTATGCAAACAACAATCATCTTGTTTGTGGTATATAGTTGCTCACAGTATCCTGTAATGATATTTTGTATTTCTATTGTGTCTGTTGTAATAGTGCCTGTTTCATTGTATTTGATAGTTCTTGTTCCTTTCTCTGCTCTTCTTAATCAGTGTAGCTTGGGGCATCAATCTTGTTTATCTTTTCAGTGAACCAGCTTTTATTTTCTTTTATTTTCTGTACAGCTAATTTATATTCTATGTCACTTATTTCTATTCTAATCTTTACTATTTTTTTCTCCTGGTGTTTTTTGGGTTTTCTTTTTATTGTTTTTCCAATTCCTTGAGAAACAATATTACTTTTTCTATTTGCCATCTTTCTATCTCTTTCTTATGCTCACTAATTGCTATGAAATTCACTGTTATGACTGGTTTGTGGTGTTCCATAGATTATGGAAACTCGTATACTCATCATTTTTTTCGTAAATCTTTTTATTTCAGTCTTAATTTCTTCAGTAGTTGAGAAGTCACTCAGAATTAGGTTCTTTAGTTTCTTTTTTAATTAATTAATTTTTATTTTTTTTAAATTTACTTATTTACATTCATTCACTATACATCATTACAGCAAACAAAACAAGATTTCTCATCCAGAATACGCTGTATATTGGCTCAATCAAACACATCAACATACGTGTTATAATCAACAAATAATTTTCCATTTCTTGTTTTCTGTCTATTTTGTTATTTTTGCCATCCTTGATTCCCTATCTCTCACCCTCTTCCATGTCTCATCCTCCTCCCACACTGTATCTGGTATCCATGGTTGCTTTCTATGCCTTTTCCCCCCATTTCATTTATTCTCTAATGAACTTAATTAATCTAAATACTTCCAATAGCAAGCGCAGCTGATATATACATATCTATGAACACAAGTCTGACTTTAAGTATAAACCTCAGTGAGTAGAATGAACATACTATAAAGTAGCACCTAGCTGGGACTATATAGCTTACTACAGTCATCAAATATGAATTTTTTAAATTTCAAAACAAATCGTTTTCATGGGGTTTTTTTCTCCCAAAACTTTTTTTAAAATTAATTAATTTAAATTCATCTCCTAATCATCGTCATGGCAAACAAGAAGTGGTTTCCCATCCAGAATATACTACATAGTGGCTTAATCATGTATGTTATTATCAATAATTTTCCATTTCTAGTTATGTATATACACACACACACACATATATTTACCCCTATGTCTGACCCTCTGCCCTTTCCCACCTTCTTCTTACACTATCTCTGGTGTCTACAGTTGCCTTCCATTCCTTTTTCCCCCACACTTTATTGACCACAAAATTTCTTAAATAATCTAACTATTTTCAATAACAAGTTCAGCTGGTAATTTCAAGAAAACCAGTTTTGAATTGGTGAGAGAATTTGCTTAAAACTTAAAGCCTGGAAACAGGTTAGTATTCTGTTCAAATAGTAGGTACATGAACCTATTGACAGCTCAAGACAGGACAAAAACTCTTAAAACCAGACAACAAAGCCTAGAAGAAAAGCAGCAATATTTTAGTCAAACGTCACAGAATGCTATTTCACCAATTCAGTCTCATGTACTTAATCCATCTTCTGTTGTGGTTCGATCTTCCAGTCTGAATTCTGGGTTATAATATTCAAGTCTAGACTTGTCCCTATGATTAAGTTGGCCATTTTCATAGTTTCTGAACTCTTATTTCTGTGTGACTACATTTAATTTTCCTGACATAGCACTCCCTTGAGAACTTCTTGGAGATCTGGTCTGGTGCTGGTAAATGCTTTCAGGCTTTGTTTATCTGAGAGTGTTCTTGTCTTTTCTTCCCATATGAAGGATAATCTTGCCTGGTACAGTATTCTCGGTTGCAATTGCTTTTTCCTTAACACTTTGAATGTATATTCCCATTCTTTCCTTGATCACATTGTTTCTGATGAGAGGTCTGCTGTTAGTCTGATGGGATATCCTTTGTAGGTAACTTGCTGTTTCTCTCTTACCAATCTTAGTATCTTGTCTTTGTCTGTGTTTTTCTGACTGAAACATTGTTTCTTTTAAACTTCACTGGCTGTGCAGCATTAGTCTAAGTGAGAATCTGTGCTTTGGTCATCTTTGAAGGTCAGCATTGCTCAGTTCAGATTCAGCCAATCCCTACACACCCAACTACCACAAAATATACATTTTTCTCACTCCCATATGAAGAATTTTTAAATATTGACCACATGATAGGGCACAAAACAAGCCTTTACAAATTCAACTATATAGAAATTATATCTAGCATCTTTTCCAATCATGATGAAATCAAACATGAAATCAGCTACAGAAAGAGCCCTCAAAATACACAAACACTGGTGGCAGCAGATGACATAATGGTTATATCGTTGTACTCCCACGTAGTTGATCGTGGTTTGAGTCCTGGACTCAGTGACTTAAAACAAGCCAGGTGCGTGTGCAACCATGCCCAATATCCCAGGAGGAGAATGGTGCAGAAAGGATGGCAGCATGGCCATCCCCCCTGAGTGGTGATTTCTTGCTTTTTTTCTCTCTGTCTCTCTCTGTCCTTCTGGAAAGGGCACGTCCCCTACAGCAAACATCTCTCTTAAAAAAATACACAAACACATGGAAACTAAACAACATATGTCTGAATGACTTTACAACTACAGAAGAAATCAAGACTAAAGTCAAAAGGTTCATAGAAACCAATGGCAACAGACAAACAAATATTTATAACCTCTGGGACACACACACAAAAAAGCAGTCATAAGAGGGAAATTCATAGAAATTAGAATTAACAAGAAAAAAATCAGAAAGGTGGCAAATTAACAGGCTAACAACACAAATCAAGAAACTGGAAAAACAAACAAAAAAACAAACAAAAAATTCCAGGAGAAAATAAATAATAAAGATTCAAGCAGAAATAAATGAAATTGAGGATAAAAGAACTATACAGAAAATAAACTAAAGAAAAACTGGTTTTTTGAGAAGTAAACAAAATTGACACACCATTAGCTAGATTAATCAAGAAGAACAGATAAGGACCAGATAAATAAAGCAAGGAAACAGTCATTATTATAATGGACATAACAGAAATACAAAACATAAATATCATCAGAGACTACTATGAGCGATTATACACCAACAAACAAGAAAACCTAGATGAGCTGGACAAATATCTGGACATGTATAATGTATCAAGATTGAACAAGGAAGAAACTGAAAGTCTGTATAGACCCATAACAAGCAATGAGATTGAATCAGCAATAGATAGTCTCACAATAACAACAACTCCCAGGTCCTGATGGCTTTACTTCTGAATTCTATAAAACTTTCAAAGAAGAACTAATCCCAATTTTCCTCCACTATTTCTAAAGGTTCAAGAGGAAAGAACACTCTCAAATTCATTCTAGGAAGCTTTCATCACCTTTATACTAAAACTAGACAAAGACATGACAACAAAAGAGAAGTTCAGGCCAGTATCCCTGATGAATATGGATACAAAAATTCTCAACAAGATACTAGCAAATTGTATTTAACAACATATGGCCCTGCTCTCTCACCTAGGTCAGATAGGGTGAGATTTACATGAGCTCCAATAGTTAGGGGGTTTCCAGAATGAAGCAGTTTACAGAAGCCATACCATCCACCTTCAGCTCCCCAAAAAGATGCTTGGTGCTCATGCCTCTCAGGATGAAAATGAGGCAGAAGAAAGCTAGAAAATATAAGTAGGTAAAGGGGCTGGAACATCTGCCCATGTGGTAAGACAGAAGTAAAACAATCAAGGCAGAAAATTTTCCATCCAAGGTAAGGTAGGCAGGAGATTAGTGGGTAGTGTCTAGCTGAGTAAACAACATGTGACATAGCCAAAGAGATAAATCAGTGAGTCTGGCCACATTTGATAAAGCCAATGAGATAAATCAGTGGGCCTAGCCACATTTGACATAGCCAATGAGAAATTAGTGGGCCCAACACATGAGGTAGAGCAAATGAGATGAGAAAACTTGGGCCGACCCAATGATCAACCCACATGACCGTTGTTAAAATTATAAATCCCTTGGAACCAGCAGTTAGCATAATGGCTATGTCACTGGACTCCCACATAGTCGACCGCGGTTCACGTCCCGGACCCGGTGGCTTAAAACTCACTCCGGGCACGTGTGCGTGCGTGCCCAAGATTCCGAGAGGAGAATGGAGGAGAAGGGATTGCAGCGTGGCCATCTCCCCTGGGGGGTGATTTCTCGCTTTCTGTCTCTCTGTCTGTCTCTGTCTGTCCAGCGAGAGCAAACACCCTATAGTGAAAACCTCTCCAAAAAAAAAAAAATTATAAATCCCACAGAATGCAATGACCAAGGCCTTTTTGAGCCACTCTTTGTATGCTCAGGCCCACTGCTACCTCTCAGGATTGTACTTTAAAAATAATTATCATTTTTTTATACATCCAATGGCTATACATCATTTAGTTTGTAGAGAAAATTAACCCTACATGAAACACACCTCGGACAAGTCCAATTGAGAATACTATGCACATTATCATCAACAAGTAATAAACCATTTCTATGTCCCACAAATGTCTTACATCTCTACTTTCTCCTTAATTTCCTTTCCTACACACTTCCCTCTACCATCCTTCTTCCACACTGTCTCCAGTATCCATAACTATTTCAATGCTTTTATGCCCTCAGGAGTGTACTTTTACTTAATAAACTACCTTTTCCTAACACTAAAAAAAAAAATTAAACACCAAGATCAAGTAGACTTTTTTCCAGAGATGCAAAGATGGTTCAACATATGAAAAACAATAAAAGTAATACATCGCATTAACAAAGGAAAAATGAAAATCATACAATCATATTAATACAGAAAAAGCATTCAATAAAATACATCATTTATGATTAAGACCTTCAGCTAACTAGGCATAAAAGGGACATTCCTCAACACAATAAAAGACATAGCTAACATCCCAAACATGACAAACCCATGGCTAGCATCATACTGAATGGGGAAAAGTTGAAAGTTTTTTCACTAAAGACTGGAACAAGATAAGGCTTTCCACTTTCTCCACTCCTTTTTAACATAGTACTGGAATTTCTAGCCAATGTAATCAGACAAGAGAGTCAAATAAAAGGCATCCAAATAGAAAAGAAGTGAAATTGTCTCTATTGGCAGATGATATGATGCTACACATAGAAAATCCAAAATAATCCATAGAAAAAGACTCCTTGAAATGATAAATCAGTATAGTAAAGTGGCAGGATACAAAATCAACATACAAAAATCTATAGCATATTTACACACCAACAATGGACAAACTGAGACAGAATTGAATAAAGCAATCTCATTTACAATAACCACAAAACCAATAAGATATCTAGGAATAAACCCTACCCAAAACGTCAAAGATTTCTACAAGCAAACTATGAAACACTTGAAAAAGAAATAGAAATGATACAAAATACTGGAAAAACATCCCATGGTCCTAGATTTAAATATAATGAAGATGCCAATCCTATCCACATTAATCTACAAATTCAATGCAATTGAAACTACCAGAGATATTCCTCACAGAAATAGGAAAAATAATCATAAAATTTGTCTGGAATAATAAAAAGACCTCTATCAACAAAGCAATACTTTTCAAGGGGAATAAAGTAGGAGGTATCTCACATCCTGACTTCAAAACATATTACAAAACTGTGATACCTAAAACAGCATGGTGTTGGCACGAAAACAGACAGGAGAACCAATGGAACAGAATTGAGAACTCCCAAATAAACCCTTAACTTACAGCCAACTGATCCTTGACAAAGGGCACAATATAATCCAATGGGGAAAAAAAATCTTCAGCAAATTGTGCTGGGAGAACTGGATATCCACCTGCAGAAAAATGAAACTAGACCCTTATTTCTCACCACTAATAAAAATCAACTCAAAATGGAATGAGGATCTAAAAATAAAACCTCAAGCTATAAAAGTATTGCTGGAAAACACATGGAAAACTCTTGAAGACCTTGGAATAGGCAGACTTTTTAAAGAAGACCTGCAAAGCACAGGCAATAGTTCTAAAAATAGACAAATGGAATTATATTAGGCTGAGGAGCTACTACACAGCAGAAGAAAAAATAATTAGAGTGAGAAGTCCACCCTCAGAGTAGGAGAATATATTTGCAAGCTATTCTTCCAGTAATGGATGATAACCAGGGAACTCAAGCAGCTTATCCACAAAAATAAGTTTCAATACAATTAAAAGATGGGAAAATGAGCTGAACAGACAACTCTGCAAAGACCTATGAATGGCCAAAAGGCTTAAGAAAACATGATTGACATATCTTATCATTAGAGAAATATGAATCAAAACCACAATGAGATATCACTTAATCCCAGTCAGAATGGCTAACATGAAAAACATAAATATTGATATGTGTTGATAAGGCTATGGTGAAAAGGGAATTCTCCTACACTGTTTGTGGGAATATAAATTAGTGCAACCACTGTAGAAAACAAAATAGAGATTCCTCAGAAACCTACAAATAGAACTACCATAAAACCCGTTAATTCCACTCTTAAGTATTTACCTTAAAGATTAAAAACCCTCAGACAGAAAAGCACTTGCACATCTATGTTTATTGCAGCATAGTTTATAATTTCTAGGACATGGAATCAACCCAAATGTGCAAAAATAAATGAGTAGATTGAAAGAATGTGGCATATGTACTCTACGGAATACTACTCAGCCATAAAAAATAACGAGATCATGACATTTGATACATAGTAGACGAATATGGAAGACTTAATGCTAAGCGAAGCAAGTCAGAGTATAAAAGACTGACTTTATATGTCCCCACTCAATATATACTGAATGTCTGGGCTCTTTAATAGCAGAAACTGAAAGTTTGGAAAGTATAATAGTAGGTAGGACAACTGTCGATACAAGAGATAGTAAAAATAGGCATAATACAGGACAGTAATAGAGGTAGGGAGGGAGGAAGGGTATCGGGAAAAACAATATGTTTAACACAAAAACATAAACTTATTTGCTGATAATAATGTATATGGTAATGTCTTTGTCTTGACTGATGGGCACTTTATTAGTGCAGGGAAAAAGCAATGTTGTACACTGTAAAGGTATATGGTGATTAAAAGTAAAAAAATAAATAAATAAATAAATAAATAAATAAAATTAAAAACAAAACAAAAAATTAAATCATACATTAGGGGAAATATGGTCATAGAAGACTTATTTTAATATCAAAGTAGTTATAGCTATGCTATAAAACAAGGTGGAAAACTCCTTTTATCATCAAAGCAGCTATTGTTGATGAACAGAGTTAAATGAAATTTTTTGTTATGGAAGCCAGAATTTCTGAAGAAGATATGGAGATAGAAGACATTTCTAATTAAGGAAGCCTCTCTACTAAAAAAAAAAAAGATAAGAGGAATTGGTTTATTACAGCTAAAACAGTCATGGCTTTAAAATAAAGACTTCAGGCATTCTCACTTCTTTAGAGTGTGAAAGGAAGGATTGATTGAATCCCAACACCCCTAATCCTTACCCTGCTTCAGAGTTATAAGTCCCCACCCTCACAGAGACTAAGAGGTCTAAGTATATAGGAGTCAAACATCTAAACACTGTAAGACGCTGAAGGAATCCTCTCCTCCACTCTCCCCACTGAATCCACAAGTAAAAACAGAGAAACTCCTCATAAATTTGAACCCAAGACTCCTGCTATGGATACTGCACTGCAGCAAATAGTAGAAGAGGGAAATTGGCACAGGGCTAATTCACAACAAAGAGGAGCACACAAGCACACAGCTACAGAAATCTACTCCAAGGAATTAGCAAGAAATTACATTATAACATGACAGAAAATTTTAAGAGTCTCAACTACAAAAATAATAGGAAATGTTTCCCCCATAAGGAAACAGAATAACTCATCTCCAGCTAGGAAGACAAAAAAAAAAGCAGGATATAAAAATGTCAGAAAAAGAAACTTAATGAGATGCAAGAGAAAACATAACCAACTGCAGGAAATGAGAAAAACCATTCCATGACTTGAAGGATAGACTACAAAAAAAGAATCAAGTAGACCTTCTACAGATGAAGTCTGTAATACAAGAAATCAAAATTTCCCTTGACAGTATTAATAGCAAATTAGACCATGGAGAAGATAAGATCTCTGATCTGTAAGACAAAGAGTCTGACTTAGAAAAAGCCTCCAAAAAGAATGAAAAATAACGGCAACCAAAAAAATGAGAATACAATACAGGAAATATTAGATATAATTAAATGCCTAGATATCTGAATAATTGGTATTTCAGAAGGTGAAGAATATGATAAGGGCAAAGAAAGCTATTCCTTGGAGGCTAAAGCACCTCTGGCTCAGACCCCTAAGTGCTCTATTTCTCAATAAACTTTCTTTTTTCTATTGAGATAGTGCCTCCTGAGTTTTACTTTGAACCCTAACATTTGGTTTCAAAACCCAGGAGATTCACTGGAGGCAGTCATCTCAAACAGGACCTATACCCTTGCTGGAAACCTCTGTTGCATGCCACAGTGGACATCTCATTCCAGTGAGTTATGAGATTTAGGCCTCACAGCTTGAAAGTGTCTGGAGACTGGGTCCCCTTATAGGGAAAAATGCTAGCTCAAGATCAACACCTTCCTCCAACAGTTGGGACCATGTTCCTTCCTAACACTCTTGAACTGGGGGATGCTCCTTTTCAAGTGCTATCCACTGCTGTTGGAGATAATTTTTGGATTAAGGGATGCTCTATTAAATTCCTCCAGGTCTCTTGTCCCCTCACTTCTCCCACCATGGTAAACACCTAATCACATACTCCAAAGGTTACCCTTTTAGCTTGTTTTTTTTTTTGACAAAACCTCTATATATGCCACATGCTGTATCCAGGAGGTAAAATCAAGCCCTGCTATATGATCTATTTTTATAAGTCTGGCAGTAGCCCCCCCAAAAATTGACACTTCTGATTTCTAAATTCGTTACCATCTTTACAATTTCCTCCAATATAATGGCAAGGATCTGAGGTTCCTTTTCTCCAGGCCTTTTTCTTTCTCTGCACCCACCTCTCTCTCTGCCAATCCTGCACCACTTTTTAAATCCTTTGCAATCCCTCTTCTGTCCTTAACAGAGGATTTTTATCACTTTGACCTTTCTTTCTTCCTTTTTTAATATCTAGTCACTGGGATAAACAATTTTCCCAGCATCATTTATTTGTGTTCTTAACTCATTGATCTGCAATATCATTTCTGTCATAACTCAAGTTTGCATATATATGTGATCTGTTTCTCAGATCTCTGGGTTTTTTGCTTTATTTTTAATTTTATCTTCTTGTATATAGTCAATTACATTATTTAGTTTACAAAGTGAATATTTTAATATGTGAACATTTCTCCCTAGTCCAGTTGACTAAACTATAATATATCTTTAACAGAAATTGGCACCTTTCTTTGTCCCATTACTGCTTTTCCTCCCCATTTTTCTTCTAATTGTTCTTCCTTAAACCCTGCTCTTTCATACACACTATATCTGTATTTACATTCCTTTACTGTGTTTTTATATCTTTTAGTCAATCATTTTCAGTCATAGAGTGTAGACACTCAGTATATATTAAGTGGGGACATACAATGCATCTGCTTCTTAGCCTGGCTTGCTTCACTCAGCAGTAAATCTTCCATATTCATCCGCTTTCTGTCAAAAGCCACGGTTTTGTTGTTTTTTATGGCTGAATAGTATTCCTCAGAGTATATGTGCCATAGTTTTTCGATCCATTCATCTGTTCGTGGGCATTTGGGTTGGTTCCAAGTCTTTGGCAATTGTGAATAATGCCACAATAAAGATTGATGTGCAAGCACTTTTCTGATTAAGGATTCTTCTGTCCTTTGGGTAGATACCAAAGAGTGGGACTGCTGGATCATATGGTAGTTCTATTTGTAGATTTTTGAGGAAACTTCAAATTGTTCTCCACAGTGGCTGGACCAATTTACATTCCCACCAGCAGTGTAAGAGAGTTCCCCTTTCACCACACCCCTGCCAGCACTTAGCATTTTTTTTTTTTAATCTTAGTCATTCTGACTGGGGTTAGGTCATTGTTGTTTTGATCTGCATTTCCCTTACAATGAGGGATGTTGAGCATTTTTCATATGCCTTTTGGTTTGATCTAGTTATTAATCTATTTTCATCTGTTTGTGTACAAGTTCAATGCAGGCTCATGAATATAGCTTTGGATCACTTAACCTTTCTAATTACGCATCTCCTCCCTATGTCCCTTCCACCTACCTCTTCCTCCTCTGATGTCTCTTCGCCATTTCCTGTGAATAAAATCTGCCAACTGGTGTCCTTCCCTTCCTTCTGCCCCAACAAGAGCTTGAGCCTAATACATTCCCCTTACCCATCAATCTTCTACCACCCCCACACCTTTCTTACCACTCCATAAAGTTGCAGAAGCTGAAGGTATTACCCAAGTCTATGCCTTGTTCAATGTCTGATCTCTCAAAATGATACTAAACTCAGCAGTTTATTTTTCTTTCTTTTTTTTTTTTAGAGATTTTTGCTATAGGGTGCACGCGCTCGCCAGACAGACAGAGACAGAGAGACAGAAAGAGAGAAATCACCCCCCAGTGGGGATTGCCATGCCGCAATCCCTTCTCCTTCATTCTCCTCTAGGTATCTTGGGCACGCACGCACACGCATCTGGCGTGAGGTTTAGGCCACCGGGTCCGGGATGCGAATCACAGTCGACTACGTGGGAGTCCAGCAACATAGCCATTATGCTAACTGCTGGTCCCAAGCAGTTTATTTTTCAACCCAACTAAATTTACTAAAAAATTTGAATACCTCACTCTGTCTCATGATCTGTCCTGTCTCATGATCTATACATTGACATCATTTTCTCTGCTTGTATTAATCCCATAGAGAGGTTACATTTGGCCTAAAACAAGGAAGTACAAAGATGATCTTTATCTGAAGCAGCCTGATGCTTATGACTCTGGCTCTATAGCTGTCTTCAACCAAGATCATCATTAGGTTTATCGGCATGGGTCTGAAGATTGTAGGCGGTGAGACTACATGCTCTCTTGCCTTAATGAAGGGATGAAATGGGTCATGCTACACCCATCAATTATAATAAGATCAAATAAATTTACCCAGAGTCCAGATAAAAGCTCCTCTCTTCTTCTCTAGGTCCTTTGACTCTTTATTAACTTAGATCCAGACTCAGAGAGGGATGAACTATCCTTGAAATGCATTTCATCTCCCACTCAGCCCCTGATATTTGGCATAAGATACAAAAATTAGAAAAGGGTCCTCAGACTCCACAATCTGAACTCACACATCTGACCTTCAAGGTATGCAATAACTGGGATGAAAACAAGTGAATAGAGAAAAGGGAATGAGACTATTAACAAAAGGAAGCCTTCCAAATGGCAGCCTCTGCAATTGAAGGAGTATTTCAGGCTCAAAGGGGACTTACACAAGGCCCCCCATTCAACACAACAAGGACCCTTGGCCTCTTCTAAACCTTAGACTGGGAGGCCCTGACATTGGATCTGGCACCACTAAATTGGCTGAGCCTTTGGTAACTCTCTCCATCACTGATGAGTTCATTGATTTCTAAATTAATACCACAGCCACTTATTCCTGCTCTCCCTGAGTTTCTGGGTCCCTTGTCCCCTTCATCTGTTTACATCATAGGGATCAAAGGGAGGTCACGACCTACTTCAGAAACTTCAAGTTTATTTTGTGCTCTGGGAGAGCAAGTCTGCAATCATTCCTTTTTAGTAATTTCCAATTGCTTATTGTTTGCATATATGTGTGTGTGTATCTGTACTTGCAGTTTATTGTATATTATGTGGTAAAAGTTCTTAAGGAATTCTGTTCAATTTGGCTTATGAGTAAATAAGAGCACTCATAAATTAATCTAAAAGCTTTTCAAGTTCACATGACAACTCTTTAACAAATAAGCTAGTTTCAAATATGTTAAAAAGGAAAAATTTGGGAACCAGCAGTTAGCGTAATGGCTATGTCGCTGGACTCCCACGTAGTCGACCGCAGTTCACGTCCCGGACCCGGTGGCTTAAAACTCACGCCTGGCGTGTGTGCGTATGTGCCCAAGATCCCGAGAGGAGAATGGAGGAGGAGGGATTACAGCGTGACCATCCCCCCTGAGGGGTGATTTCTCGCTTTCTGTCTCTATGTCTCTCTCTGTCTGTCTGGCGAGCACACGCGCCCTATAGCAAAAACCTCTCAAAAAAGAAAAAAAAAGGAAAAATTTAATAGATGAAGACCTTCACAATTTCCAACATATATTTTTGTCCAGGTTTTTATTGGTCTAACAATATCAATTGTTTTAATACTGTTGATTTAATAAAACAGCTGACATTTATGTGTTATATGGTATATGTGTTATGTTAAATATCTAATATGCCATAAAAATAATAGAGAGATGGGACCAGCAGATGGTGTAATGATTATGTCACTGGACTCCCATGTAGTCGACTGCAGTTGAAGTACCAGACCTGGTGACTCAAAACTCACACCGGGCATGTGTGTGTTCATGTCAAAAATCCTGAGAGGAGATTGAAGGAAAAGAAATTGCGGCATGGCCATCCCCCTTGGGGTGGTGATTTCTTGCTTTCTGTCTCTCTGTCTTTCTTTATCTCTTTGGTGAATGCACACATCCTATAACAAAAAAAAACTGAAAAATAAATAACAAGGAGATAAATGACTAGTTTTTCTAGTACCTTGGTTTTCACTAGTAGTCAAGATATAGTAGATGAAGAAAAATTCAGTGATTGTAAATGGGATAGTTCAGACAACTTAAGGTCTTAAAGTTGAGTTTTATTGCAGAATAACTTCTGTGATTATATCCAGATTCTTGGTGTTTCAGATAAAGAACTTAATAAAACATACCCATAGTGAAAGGAAAAGGTAGATTATTAAGTAAAAATGAAACTACACTTTTGAGAGGTAGGAGCAGGACTGAGCAGACAAAGAAAGAGTAGCTCAAAATGCCCTGGCAGTTGCATTTTGCAAGATTTATAATTTTTTTAATCTTGGCCATGTCATTTGATCATTGGCTGGGTCCACTGATGGTTTTCACCTCACTGACTCTATCAAATATGGCTGGGGCCACTGATTTCTCATTGGTTATGTCAAATGTGGTTTAGTAATCTAGACGTCCCCCACTAATCTCTTGCTTATATTATCTTGGGTGAGAATTTTTTTTACCCTGATTGGGTTTTTCTATCTAGTCATATGGGCAGATGCTCCAGCCCCCCTTACCCACTTTCATTTGCTAGCTTTTTCCTGCCTCATTTTTCCCTTGAGAGGCATGATCCCTTTAAATCTTTTTGGGGTGTTGAAGGTGGATGGCCCATCTTCTGTAAGTGCTTCATGCTGGAAAGGGGCATTGCCCCTACCTATTGGGAGTCATGAAACTCTCACCCTATCTGATCTAGGTAGGAAAGTAGGGCCAGGGGCAGGTCATTGATATAGTCCCAGGTGTATCACTGGAAGTTAGGGTTATCGCTGGTGCTGGATGATCTGCAGTAGGATTCAGCAGAAGTCCAAAGGGGTTTTATCCCTGTTGTACAGTCACTCGTAATTTTACATCTTCTAAGCAGGAGGAAATAACCTTCTTTAGGAGATCTAAGAGACAAGACCCAAAAAGGAGGATGAGAATTCATATCTACAGGGGCTCTAAAAGGGGCAACATCCAAAGGAACCAGTTCTAGATTATTAACTAGACTCCCCATGAATCTGACAATTGTTTGATTTGTGAAGCCATATGATTACAGAAAGATTAGTATAAGGCACCTAGTGGTCATCCTTGGGTTGTATAGTGAGTTCTAACACGGATGCATGTCTGGAATCTAAAAGGAATAGTCACTATCATAGGTCCCAAACTGAGGCTCTCAGTGAGGCCTCAGTGGCTAAGTTCTGTTGGAAGGATCTGAGAAGGTTAACTTCCCTTCCCATCAGGATGTTCTTAGTTAGTCCATTCAGTTATTTTTAAATCTTACAAGTCCTATATATTTATTAACCAGAAAGGTTGGCCTCCCCTATATTTAGCATGATGAGTCATTGTGCTAGTGGCCCACAGCAGAATAGGAATAGGGAAAGCTGTGTATTGCACTGAGGATAAGAATAAACAAAGCCAGCAGTCCTTAGTCAAATTTAAGTTGGAGACCTTAGGTCTTAAGAAATTCTGTATTTCCCAGTTGGCTTAAGTACTGGAAGTATAGGAGAATCTCAAGAGAACTAAAAAGGTTTTAGTAGCCCAAATTTAAAAATACCTTTACAGTGGGTTCAAGTTCATTTCTAGCTTCTAACCTTATAGGATACTGTTTATGATGAGAGAATTTAGAGAGGTCCTTAAGCTGCATTTTTATAAGGGATGCTGTTATATCCCCTCCTGGTCATCCAGGCCACCAGGCCATGGGATCAACTTTATCATCTATGTGGTTTAGTACAACTTAGAATCTGGACTGACCATAATCTTTGGAGGTTCCCAGCTTAGTCAGTATATCTCTTCCCATAAGGGGGCTGGGCAGCTGGAAACTATCAAAAGTTCTCATGAAAATACTTGATTCTCAAATTGGTATAACAAGGGAGGGGTAAAATAATTTACAGTATTTTTTTCCTCCATTCCTAAACCTGTCATAGTTTGCACAAAGGGCCTTCTCAAAAAAGTAGAACAGAGTAAGTAGCCACTGTATCTAGAAAAAATAAAATTGGTTTACTCATGACATCCATAGCTCTGGACAGAGTCATAAAGAATTTCCCCAGTGGTTTCCTTGGTCATTGATTTTTTTTTTCTTTCCCTTGGTTCATGAGGGCCTTGGCTGGACAATCCCCCCTTCATCAGATTGGACAGTCAACCCTCCAATACCAAAGATCATTTCCCATATCACAACATTGATGACAGGCATCAGGGCCAAGGAGGTGGCTTAGTGCAGTCTCTTGCCCAATATCCAGTCTTCTTGCACTTGAAACAGGAATCTGCAGGTTCTTCTCTCTGTTTTTTGGGTAAACTCTTGAACAATATATGGGTATCAAGGGCTTTACCGGTTGGGACAGCCACAAGCCTGACTTGCCATTTTTTTTTGTACTGTTCTCTTTTTAACTCCTTGAGGTCCCACTTATTAAATGTCATGAAGACAGTGACAGGTAATAGAGACTGACTGGTTTGGAGTCTCATTTGTAGCTTTTGGAGTTTTTGCCTGATTACTGGGGCAGATTGGCTAATGAAGTATTGTCCCAAAAGAGCTCTTCCCTCTAAAGAAGTAGGGTTGCACTTAGTATATTTTTAAAATCTTTCTAACCTGTCATAGAAGGCAGTTGGGTTTCCATATTTTTCCTGTACAATTGTTTTTAGTTTGTCATAATTTACAGGCTTTTGTATCCCATGTGTCATTCCTGCCAAGAAAGCCTCTACAAACTTAGTTCTCTGGTTCATCCCCGTTGTGGTGTTACAATTCCATTCAGGGTTAAGTTGTGGGAACAGTCTCTTCTCCTGGAAAATTTCCTTGTGGGATTCTACCAAACACAAGCGTCTGTTTTTTCCCATGTTGCATCTAAAATTTGTTCTTTCTCAACAGAGGTACAACAGATACCCAGAGTGAACTACACATCCCTTCAAGAGATATCTAAAGCCAGGGTCAAAGTCTGGAACCTGTCAGTAAATTTATCAGGCACCTCAGATTATTTGCCCAACTTTTCTCTGCATTGTTGAATATCAGCAATGGCAAAGGGGCCAGGAATTCTGATTCAATCTTCTTGTCTTTCTATTTCTCTGAGGGGGAAAAGGGTCCCACTTTGAGTATGTGATGGACTGAACTGTTTATTATCTTTTCCTTTTGTTCCCTTTGGGATTGACCTAACTGTGCTTGGTATAAAAGGTGAGAAGTTGTGTGGAGGGGGAGTATGTTCTCTTAGGAGTCCCATCAGGATCAGGGGGTGAGTCTTGGTGGATCAAGTGAGTATTTCCCATGCTTCATATAAGGAAAAGAAAGAAATTATTTAAGAGGAAGAAATAAGCAAACTATGGTCAGACATAAGCAAATTGGAGTCAGAGTCCTGCCTGGGGGCATTCCCCTAGGGAGTGGATAAACCAGAGGGAACAAGCTAAGGATCCCTATTGGAACTCCACACTGTAGCTAACATCCCACCCAAGGCATCCCTTGTAGGTGGATGAATCTCCAGGACAGTGGCCTGGGAATCCCAAGTTTGTCATGCCCTTTTTGTTTGGTCCCCAGGAACATTTGCTTGGCTGCACATCTTCAGACAGACTAAGCCAGATGTTGAATGTCCTTAGCCTTCTTGGTGCACCCTGGGATCCTCAGGGTGAATACCTCTTGAACATACTGAGGTGTCCATCAGAAGTGGATGAAGCTCCGGAACAGCAGCCTGAGTGTCTCCAGCTTGCCATGTCCTTAATAGTCCCCAGGACCATTTCCTTGGCTGAACATTTTCAACTGGCCTGAATCCTTGTAGTCCTTATGAGAGGTATAATCTATTCTTCCTCTAGTTCTGCCTTGGAAAAGGAGCACACAAAAGTGGGTATGGGAATAAAGTAACATATAGTGAGGCCCAAACAAGGCTTTGAAGAGGAAGTGAAACTTTTTATTTCTCCCTGAGAGATAGTCATTTAATATGAGCCTCTCCTTTGAGACTCCCATTTGTTTCCTAAATAAAAGCAACTCAGGGTGTGTGAAGGACTGAAGGTGAGTTTTCACCTGGAAAAAGCCAGAAAGCAGCAGAGAAAATGGCAAAGTGAAGCCCTGGAGAAGAGACCAAGAGAGAGAAGTCTGGCAGGAGATTGTCTTCGTATTGAAGGCTTAGTTCTCATTGCAGTATATCAGGCATGCCCCTTAAGAGATTTGAAAAATTGGGAACCAGCAGTTAGCATAATGGCTATGTCGCTGGACTCCCACGTAGTCGACCGTGGTTCGTGTCCCGGACCCAGTGGCTTAAAACTCACGCCGGGCGCGTGTGCGTGCGTGCCCAAGATCCCGGGAGGAGAATGGAGGAGTGAAAGGCCGCCGGCCGCCTGACTCGGTGCGCTTTCTGTACAGAGGATACATGACCCCCAATCAACCACAAGAATCGGTTCTTGATGCAAAATGCAAGAGGTTTTATTTTTCCAGCCAGCTGGGTCCAAGCAAACACCTGACGCAGCAGGCCTGAGTGAGGACCCTGTTTTTAGGATTATAGGTCTTTTTATAAGCAGGAGAAGGAATGCGGAAGTTTAACGGGTAGTTCATTTCTAAGGGGAAGAGTGGCAGTCTTGCGACACAGGTGCATGGGTTGTCTTTCTAGTTCCTTGTCCACATTCCATTTGCTCAGTTCCTGAAGGTTTGCATAATTAAGTCTGTTGGGGCAGTTTATCACAAGGGCGTCCGGCAAAAGCAAAGGTTAAATTTTATCTTTACAGAGCAAAAAGGCACAATTTAAATTTATTCTTACATTCCCCCATTTTGCGTTTTTTTGGGAGAAGTTTTAATCATAAAATTTATGGACACACAAGAGCATCGGGATAATTTTCTGACTATTGGAGGGTCTGATAATGTTGTCGGAGCATGAGTACTTGAACTGCGCTTACTCGCTCACGGACGAAAGTGACTAGGCTGTTTAAAATGCAGGGCCTGAAGGTTAAGATGAGAAGGAATATAATTAGGGGACCGAGCAAACTAGAGACAAAGGTGGTGAACCAGGGGGAACGGCTATACCAACTTTGGAACCATCCCTGCTGGGCTTCTCGGTCTTGATGCCTTTTGTCTATCTGTTCTCGAAGTTGAGTCATGGAGTCTTTAAGGACTCCTGAATGATCTGCATAGAAACAGCATTGTTCGTTTAAAGCAGCACATAGCCCCCCTTCTTTAAGGAATAGGAGGTCGAGTTCTCACCTGTTTTGTAATACTACTTCAGACAAGGAGGTTAGGGACTCTTGAAGTTTAGTTATATAGTTTTCTATGGCCCGTAGATCTTTGTCTATGGCCGCACGCAGGCTTTCTGCATATTGGGGGGCCTGTATAAGTGCATTTGTCCCAGTTCCAATGCCCGCGGCCACTCCGAGGCTTAATAATACTGCCAGGGTGGTCAACGAGACTGGGTCCCTCTTTTGTCTAAAATGTTTAAGGCCGAATTGGTTTTCAAAGGTGTCAGACGCATAATAGATGACTCTGGGGAGTACCTGTACTAGAACACAGTAGTCAGAATTGGGTTTGAACACCGAGGAAGAGACACAAGGGGTCAGCCCAGTAGTACAAGCCCACCAACTCCCAGGAGGGGGCACTAAGTATGTATCAGTGGAGTGGATGGTTGAAATAGTCTTATTACACAGATGCTGGCAGTCAGAGGGCACTTTGCCAAGGCAGGTGCCCTGTCCTGAGACCATTGCGAGGGTGAGCATAGAGTTCCAACTGCAGGAGTGGGGGGAAGGAGTGGTGTTATAGGTTCCTGGGAAAGCTATGCCCTCATAGTAGGGGGGGGGCTCAAGGCTAAGCACAGCCAACAGGACTCGGTAAGGCTGGGACTAGAGGAATTGAGGGCAGAGAAGGACCGCTGTACTAAATTGAGAAGTCTCTGCCCAGTACCGGGGGGGGGGGGGGTTCGGAGTACTTGGGGTGAGGGTGGACTGAACAGTGGGGCTAGGTACTGGGGGTTTCTGAGAGACAGGGATGGTGGGTGTTTGAGGGACCTGGGGAACTCTGGGTGGTGATTTTTGTTCAATCAGGACAGAATTGGGCCCCACAGGTGCAGTAGGAGGGTCTTGTACGCGCAGCCTGATGGAAAAGGCGATGCCGGGATCCATCCCCGTGGCATATAGTCTAAGGCCCCATGTTTTCCCAGTGAGCCAATCTTGGGTTCTTCACTTACCCTCAGCGATAAAGGTGACCTGAATGGGGTTGCATCTAGTGAGGGTACCTTTGCAAGCGTCCCAGTTGTTAGGTCCTCATCAGGGCCCTCTAGTAACAGTTATCAGAGGATCTGGGAGTGGCGGAGTCCAAGAAATGTAGCCGGTGGACACGCAGTCCCAATCATAACAGAAGAAATGTGCGGGGCCCCCACATTTGTAAGAGTTGCTACCAGGGCAGACATAAAAGTAATGATCGTAGGTGCCTGATTTAGTGCCCGAACCTGTGCATCCATACTGCAGCCTGGATGGATCGTGGATGGACTTAGTCCACAAGTCACCCACGAGGTCACAGAGATTAAATTCTAGGGTGGGAAACCAAGTCCCCAATGGGGCCGTGCGGGTGGTGATGTTAACAACATGGTTATCACCCACACGGGAGATTACCCAAGAAAGGGACAGGGGCTTATGGGTTGGCACTACTTATCGCAGGCAGAGGCATCAGGAGGAGCAAGACTGCTGCGGCGAATGCAGAGCTTGAGTGGCTGATCCAGTTTTTCCACCTTCCAAGTGGGGTCTGGCAGAGGTGCTGGTTTAGCATCGGAGACGTGGATCCAAGAAGCGATGCCAACAACCTTTATCGCCATTGGAGTGGTCAGCAGCACCAGGTACAGTCCCTTCCACTGAGGTTCGAGGGTGGCCGCTCTATGTTGTCGGATGAACACTGAATCTCCAACCTGGAACTGGTGAGGCACCTGGGAGTCTCCTGGCTTATAGGCCTCTGCAAGTTGGGCCCAAGTTTCTTTTTGGACAAATTCAAGGGCTTTTAGTCTAGCATAAAGAGATTGAGAAGCTTGAGAGTGGGAACAAGAGAGGCATACGTTAGTCAAAGGCGGCGGTGCCCCATATAGAATCTCAAAAGGGGTTAAGGTGAAGGGGCCGGGTGTATTTCGTGCACGAAACAGGGCAAAGGGAAGGAGGACTGTCCAATCTTTTATGCCAGTCTCTAAAGCCAATTTTGTCATGGCCTCTTTTAGGGTTCTATTCATTCTCTCAACCTGTCCTGAGCTTTGGGGCCTATAAGCACAATGCAATTTCCAGTCAGACCCCAGGACCCTGGCCAGTCCCTGACTAATCTGGGCAACAAAAGCGGGGCTGTTGTCAGACCCAATAACCAGTGGCACCCCAAATCTCGGCAAGATTTCTTCTAGGACTATCTTGGCAACTGTCTGAGCAGTCTCTTTTTTAGTGGGGAAGGCTTAGACCCACGCTGAGAATGTATCAACCAGAACTAGAAGATACTTGTAGCCATATTTGCCTGGTTTTATTTCAGTGAAGTCTACTTCCCAGTAGCTTCCCGGATGATGTCCACGAAGCCGCTGTCCTTGTGGTGTCTTGTCTGGGTAGGCGTTAACTAATTGGCAGGTTCTGCATTGGTTTACTACTGTTTTGGCGAGTCTGCGCAGGTTTAGGACATGGAACGAGGACTGCCGGACTGAGGTAATTAGATGTTTTGAGCCTAGGTGTGTCAACTTATGAAGCTGATCAAGGAAAGCAATTGCTTGTTCTCGAGGCAGGATAGTCTTTCCCTCGACAGTCTTACGTACCCCCTCTGGGGTCACCGAGTGAGGTCCCATTTTATTTATTTCCAGTAGGTCTTGTTCGGAATATGAAAGAGTCTCATCCGAGGGACCTGAGTCTATTGCCTCATGTAGTGGTAGTATATTAAGCCCCTGGGCCGCCCGCTTAGCCGCCTGATCTGCTGGCTGGTTTCCCTCTGCTATTCGGGATTTTGCCTTTTGATGCCCGGAGCAGTGGATAATAGCGACCTTCTTAGGGAGGTGTATAGCCTCCAGCAATTCCAAGAGCTGTTCTTTATGTTTGATATCTTTACTAGCTGAGGTCAGTAAGCCTCATTGTCTATAGATAGCCCCATGGACGTGGGCGGTAGCGAAGGCATACCAGCTATCAGTGTAAATATTTATGACCTTTCCCTCTGCCAGAGGCAGGGTGTGAGTCAAGGCTATGAGCTCAGTTATTTGGGCTGAGGTTGCCTCGGGCAAGCTACTCACCCAGACCTTCCGGTTGCATTTACTACAGCCGCCCCTGCCACCCTTTTACCTTCTATGATGTAGCTGCTTCCGTCAGTGAACCAGGTCAGCTGGGCATTTGGTAGCGGCTGATATTGGAGATCCCGTCGGGTTCCGGTTTGTTCTGCCAGGACTTCTTGGCAGATATGGAAGACAGCCCCCTTGGCGGAGGTCTCGGGAATCAGTGTGGCAGGGGTCCAAACTGGACCCTGTCCTTGTCTAACAAGAGACTCTGGTATTGAGTCATACGAGCATTGGACAGCCATCGGTCAGGGGGCTGCCGGATGATGCTTTCTAAAACTTGGGGGGCAATGACTAGTAATTTTTGTCCCATAGTCAATTTGTCAGAATCTTTTACCAGTGTTGCCTGACTAGTAATTTTTGTCCCATAGTCAATTTGTCAGAATCTTTTACCAGTGTCGCCACAGCCGCTATCGATCTCAGGCAATTCGGCCATCCCCCAGCCACTGGGTCCGGTTTTTTTTAGAGATAGGCCACCGCTCTTTTCCAAGGCCCTGAGGGTTACGTGAGTACCCCTCGGGCCACCCCCTTTTTTTCATCTACATATAGAGTGAAAGGTTTTGTCACATCAGGCAGGGTCAAAGCTGGGGCTGATAGTAAGGCTTTTTTTATGTCATCAAAAGCCTGTTGTTGGTCAACGCCCCACTTGAAGGGGGCTCCCTCTTTAGTCAGTGGGTAAAGAGGAGCAGCCATAGCGGTGAACCCCGGTATCCATAGGCGGCAGAGTTCCACTGTCCCCAAGAATTCTCGCACTTGCCAGGGCGTGCGAGGAACGGGGATCTGGGTTACAGTCCGTTTCCTGGCTTCGGTGAGCCACTTCTTTCCACCCCTTAAAGTATAGCCCAAGTATGTTACCTCTTGTTGACAGATTTGGGCCTTTTTAGCAGAGGCACGATACCCCAGGCGGGCCAGTTCTTCTAGCAGCAGTCCAATGCCCTGCCAACGTGTTTCTTCGGTTGCTCCTGCGAGCAACAAGTCATCTACATACTGTAGGAGGGTTACCTCAGGGTGGCTGGCGTGGAAGTGTGCGAGGTCCTGATGGAGGGCTTCATCAAAAATAGTAGGCGAGTGTCGGAAACCCTGAGGGAGCCAAGTCTATCTTAACTGTCCCGTGATCCCAGTGTTCGGGTCCCTCCATTCAAAGGCAAATATATTCTGGCTGGAGGGGTACAGTCGCAGGCAGAAGAAAGCGTCCTTTAAGTCTAAGACAGTATACCAGTCCCGTTCTGGAGGTAGAGAACTTAGCAGTTTGTATGGATTAGGTACCATGGGATGGATGTCCTGTACCCGCTTATTGACCTCCCGCAAGTCTTGCACAGGGCGATAGTCACTTGAGCCGGATTTTTTAAGGGCAGCAAAGGGATATTCCAAGGTGACTGGCATTTTTTTAGAATACCCAGGTGTGGGAGGCGTTGTATGTGAGGCCTGATACCTTCTCGGTCTTCTTTGGTCATAGGGTATTGGCGTAGTGCCACAGGGGTAGCTGTAACTTTTAGTTCTGTTAGTATTGGGGGCCTGTTGGTGGCTAACCCCATTCCAGCTGTCTCGGCCCAGGCTTTAGGATATTTTTGCAGCCAAGTATGAAGGGGGCCAGTGTTACTATCTTAACTTTCGAAAAGCCGGTGTTCATCTTGTAGGTGTATAGCTAGGACTAATGTCTGCCCATCTGGAGTAACCTTGGGGCCCCGTGGGGTAAAATTAATCTGTGCCCTCATTTTGGTAAGTAAGTCTCTCCCAAGGAAGGGCGCCGGACATTCAGGAATGACCAAGAAGGAGTGGGTCACTAGGCCTCTTCCGAGGTCAACTGTTCTATTGGTGGTCCATGGATACTGCTGGTGCCCGGTTGCCCCTATGACCCAAGATTTTTTCTTGGAAAGTGGCCCCGACGGTGCCAGTAACACTGAGTGTTGGGCCCCAGTGTCGACTAAAAAATTAATTGGCTTCCCATCCACTTTTAGAGTTACCCTAGGCTCAGGAAGGAGCTCTGAGCCCCATCCCCCCTAGTCTGAGTCCTCGTGCAGGGAAAGTACTTCGGCCGGAGGGGGTGGCTGCACTTTGTTTTTCTTGGCCCTTTTAGGACAGTATTTTGCCCAATGTCCTTTTTCTTTACAATAAGCACACTGGTCCTTGTCTAGTGGGATACGATCAGGCTTTGGTCCCTTGTTGGGGCCACGTTCTTGTCCCCTTTCCCGCACTACAGTGGCCAGGATCAGAGCTAGGTTTTTTTCTTGTCTTTTTTCCTTTTTACTCTCTCTTTCTTCCCTTTCTTTTTCCCTCCTCTGTTCTCTTTCTTCTTCTGTTTCTCTTTTATAATATACTTTTTCTGCTTCTTTAACTAAGTCCTGTAAAGAGAGATCCTGCAACCCATCGAGTCTCTGGAGTTTTTTCTTAATATCTAATGCTGATTGTCCAATGAAGGCCATAGCTATGGAGGCTCTCTGTCCCTCAGAAGCAGGGTCAAAAGGGGTAAACCGCCTGAATGCCTCCGTGAGACGCTCAAGAAACACTGACGGGGGTTCTGTAGCCCCCTGCATAACGTCTCTTACCTTACCCAAATTAGTTGGGCACCTGGCAGCCCCACGGAGGCCAGCCACTAGAGCCTGGTGATAGACTGTCAATCGCTCCCTACCTTCTGCCGTATTGTTGTCCCAGTTGGGTTGAGAGAGAGAAAAAGCAGCCTTGATAAGGTTAGGAAGCTGAGTGGGAAGTCTGTCAGCCCCAGGGTTATTTTTTCTTGCTTTGAGTAAGATCCTCTCTCTCTTCAGTGGTGAAGAGAGTCTGCAGGAGTTACTGGCAATTGTCCCATGTTGGCTGATGAGAGAACATTAGGGACTCTACCAGGCTGGTTAGGCACTGGGGGTCCTCGGAGAAAGGGGGGTGGTTAGTTTTCCAGTTGTAAAGGTCAGAGGAAGAAAAGGGCCAATATTGTAGAGGCTGTAGGGGAGGGAGCCCCTCATCGGTAGATGGAGGTGGGGGCCCATAGGCCCATAAGGGCAGTGCCACAGTGGTATCAGGAGACAGGAGTGCGTGACATTGACTCCTAGTGCCCTGAGCAGGCCCTAGAAGGGCACCCTCAGAGGGGGGCAGAAGGACCAGGTCCAACGTTAGGTGGCACTCCGGGGTCTCTGCACCTTTCTTCATCTAGCGGAAGGGTTGGGGGATATAGGGGAGGGGTGTCTATGAGAAGAAGGTCTTGGGTCTCTGGATAGATTCACTTGGGACATTTGGAGAGGTCTGTACCCTCTGGAGGGTTGGGGGACTGGGCCACCAGGACCTGAGGGGGGTTTGGACGGGGCCTGGGCAACCATGGTCGAACCCACGAAGGTGGGTTTTGGATCAGATCTTGCCAAACCATGATGTACGGTTGCTGGTCTGGATGACTTCCTGGTCCCTTCTGAAAGACAATGTCTTTGACAGAAAGGATAGCGTTAAGGTCAAACGTCCCTTAGGGTGGCCACCCGACACCAAAGGTGGGCCACTCAGAGGCACAAAACGTCTGCCAGAGTCCCTTTTTAATCTCTACAGACAGGTCACGACCTCTTCCCTTCACTTCAGTCCAGTGTCTGAGAGTCAAATTTAAAGGAGTCACCCCAGTCTGCCCCATCGTCCGTCAATGGTTAGGTTAAGAGTACAGACAACAGAACAAGGAACAGGACAAGACAAACAGAAAGTAACTTACCGATTTTTGTTTTCCACAATCTTAGGACAGATTTAGACGGGCGCAGGCCATGGGGACTCCGGGGCCAAAATATATACCTGATCTGTGCCCTTACCGTAGGAGACAATCAGGCATCCCTAATCCTCCTCCGCCCTTAGGGCGTCCCCCAGGGCTGCAGCCTGTGGTTCTCCGGGCACGTCTACCGACCACAGTTTGCCTATTTTACAATAGGCTGATCGGCTGCAGAACCTGAAACGGACTATTGGGTACCACACCGAAACAAACAAGAAAGTCGACAAACAAACAGTGTTTTTTTTTAGGCTTACCTCCAAGGCCAACGTTGTAGATGATGGGTATCCACGATATCCCGGACGAACCCCCAAATGAAAGGCCGCCAGCCGCCTGGCTCGGTGCGCTTTCTGTCCAGCGGATACGCGACCCCCAATCAACCACAAGAGTCGGTTCTTGATGCAAAATGCAAGAGGTTTTATTTTTCCAGCTGGCTGGGGTCCAAGCAAACACCTGACGCAGCAGGCTCGAGCGAGGACCCCGTTTTTAGGATTATAGTTCTTTTTATAAGCAGGAGAAGGTATGCGGAAGTTTAACGGGTAGTTCATTTCTTGGGGGAAGAGTGGCAGTCTTGCGACACAGGTGCATGGGTTGTCTTTCTAGTTCCTTGTCCACATTCCATTTGCTCCGTTCCTGGAGGTTTGCATAATTAAGTCTGTCGGGGCAGTTTATCACAAGGGCGTCCGGCAAAAGCAAAGGTTAAATTTTTATCTTTACAGAGCAAAAAGGCCCAATTTAAATTTATTCTTACAGGAGAAGGGATTGCGGCGTGACCCCTGGGGTTGATTTCTCGCTTTCTGTCTCTATGTCTCTCTCTGTCTGTCTGGTGAGCGCACGTGCCCTATAGCGAAAACTTCTAAAAAAAAAAAAAGATATTTGAAAAATTGTCTACAACAAGTAGTAAAAGGACTGAGAGAAGCAGTTTGGCAATAAGAGCTGTAGGGAATAATCCAATAGACCACAAGTGAGGCAGCAGGCACTTTGCCCTCAACAGGATTGCTGTGGCCTTCAAAAGAGCATACAATACCTGTCTCAGGATAGCACTGAGGGCTGAGTCTTGGATGACAAGGTGGAGTCTCCCTTTGATTAAGAAGGACTCCAGCAAACAAGTAAAAACCTGTAGTCTTAAATTGGATGCCGAGGCCAGCTCAGCATGAACACATTTCTCTGAGTAGGGAAGGCTGCGGATTAGATATAGATGCAATAACAAAACACACAAAGACACACAAGTATAGAAAAGCGAAGATAGGGTGGGTACAGTTTCTCTGATGGAGAAGTTGTGACCATAACCAGCCTCGGGTTTATTCTTTTAAAGGACAGAGAATGGGGGGAAGGGGAAAATGGGATGTAAAAGGAATGGGGAAGAAGGAAGTGGAATGCAAAGAGAATAAGGGAGGTGAAATTGGGATGCAAAGCCAGTTGTTTTTTGGATGTAAATTGACTGAAGATGTGAAAATGACTGGCACCATATAATTTCTCAGATCCTTTTGGGAGAACAATCTGATAAAACTTGTGACTTCCTTTAGCCTGATACTGGGCAGTATCCGGGTATTGAATTTCAAGAGCAGGAAGACAGTCATTGACAACAGGCAAGTATTGCTTTCGTATGTAGATGCTTCTCAATAGCCCTGCTAGAGTAGCTTACAGAAGCGCATATCTGCGTGTGTCTATAGGCCACATGTTTTAATCACATGTTTTCAGATTGGCTGCTCTCCACAATTGGATATATTAATAAACATGCTACTTCCAGGAATGTTACCAGAACTGAAATCAGGTTCACTAGCCCAAGTGCTATAAAACCAAACCATAGGCACATGGTGTGATGAAAGAAAATACAGCTTTATTGCAAAGTGCAAAGCAAGCAGAGTGGGCAACTCATGCTGTAAACACCAGGTCTCCCTGAGATGTTCCCCACATGTGTTTTTAAGGGCAAAATTAGGGCCAGAGATCCCAGGTGCATGATCAGTTCAGTGACTGGCTCAAGAAAACATGATCATCTCCTGGGAATTCTTGATTGGTGAAGCCTTAGTTAACCAAATTTCTGTTCAGGTTTCTGGAGCCATTCAGCTTGGGGTCTTTGAGCTCATAGCCAGCAGTTTTCATTCTACAAAACAGCTTACATATTGAAATGAAAACCTTGTCTTTTCTTTAAGTGACTATTTTAGAGATCAAATGGCTCTTATTTGTGGTCAGTGTTGTTTCATTACCATAACCAAAGTCTGAAGACTTACCCCAGAGCTGAAGACTTACCCCTTACTCTGGGGTAAGTCCATTACAATGCAAATACATCTTATATTTGAAGCACCTGAGAAAATAGATTAGGGGATCACTGCTGGATTTCAGTCCCCCTGATCTTTGAAAAAAACTCTCAATCCTGAAGGAAAATGGGCGATGACAAATCTGGCTGTATTTTTTTTTTTTTTTTTTTGGAGAGGTTTTTACTACAGGGCACCTGTGCTCTCCAGAGAGAGAGAGACAGAAAGTGAGAAATCCCCCCCACCCCGGGGGAGATGACTACGCCTCAATCCCTTCTCCTCCATTCTCCTCTTGGGATCTTGGGCACGCATGCACACAGGGCTGCCCAGCATGAGTTTTAAGCCACCGGATCTAGGACTTGAACTGCAGTTAACTACATGGGAGTTCAGCAACATAGCCATTACACTAACTGCTGGTCCCAAATCTGGCTGCTTCTTACTGAATGGGGAAATAGTTTCAGAGGTCAGAATTGCAGGAAAATGCATGTATTCATTTCAAAATACTCAAAATATTGTGTTTAGTTTTTCAATATTATTATGCCAGCACCAGCTTCCACTGTTATGTTCCCAAATCTGAAAGCACATTTAATTATGATATACAACAAGAAGATAGTAAGATTGTTAGTGAGGACAGAAGTCTGCATGCTTTTTCCCATTTTTCAAAATCCTTTCTAGGGACCAGCAGTTAGCGTAATGGCTATGTCACTAGACTCCCACATAGTCGACCACGGTTTGAGTCCTGGACCCGGTGGTTTAAACTCACACCGGGGGTGTGTGTGCATGCGTACCCAAGATCCTGAGAGGAGAATGGAGGAGAAGGAATTGAGGCATGGCCATCCACCCTGGGGGATGATTTCTCGCTTTCTGTCTCTCTGTCTCTCTTTCTATCTGGTGAGCGCACGCACCCTATAACAAAAACCTCTTCAAAAAATGAAAAGAAAAAAAATTCCTTTCTAGAGGGCATGGAAGGAGTCATACCCACAAACAATAACAGGCCATTTTAACACTTTGGTAATAGAATTCTTCCTACATCCTGTTCCTGGCATAGTAGCCATATATATATATATATATATATATATATATATATATATATATATACACACACACATACATACACACACACAAAGTTATTACACCAGTTACTGTGGTGATTTGGGGAGCCTATTTAATTGATCATCCTCAGAGTGTAAAATTTCAAGAAAAGTAGTTTTAACTTTAATGAATCAAAATTTAAAAAAAGTTAAGAAAAATTTGCTTAAGAGTTAAAGCCAGAAAAAAGGTTAGGATTCTGTCCAAACAGTAGGTAGATACTAAAAACTTGAAAAACAAACATGTACAGAACTAAAATCTAGTAACAAGTGCACTATAGTTTTCTTGAGAAACATATTTCCCTCTTTCTATTCCCCCTTTTACCAAAGAAAAGCATAGTAAAACTAACTTATTTACAAAAAATAAGTTTAGTCTTAATTTGGTCTCTTATTTGCTCAAATTCAAATAAGAATACTAATCGATTTAGTTGGCTTTACTGGAACCTTATATAAGGAACTTCAGATTAGACTCTTTTAAAAAAAAAACCCTGTCATAGGATGGGAGAGTGTTGAGCTGCGTTGTGAAGTCCTTGGTTCTTTGGGTCCAGATCACTAAAATTAGAGACCTCTCCATAGGCACAAAATAAAGCCACAACCACAATAAAAATAGACAGAAAAGAGAATTTAATAGGAAAGAAAGATTTTAGAAAAGAAGTACACCCAAAAAGACCTTTGGGCAGGCAGGTTACTAGGTAGCAACCACTGCGTTTGGAACTGGTTAGATGTTATTTTTATTACCAGAGGTGATAATGAATATTTAACAGTGGGAAGTCTGTCATACTATCTATACCTTTTATTTGAATTCATAGACTTTTTCCTGCACTTGTGCATCTTTCTCACAGGTGAAGAATCTGAGGAATTTGATTACCTAACTCTACACGCCCAGTGTGACCTATGATGCCCAATTAGTATAGACTGCCCAATTAGTTTATTGCCCCAGTGGGAATCGGGATGTTGACCAAAATATCTGGTTGGATCTTTGTGTATTTATGAGGAATAAGAGAGAATTTTACAATCATCCTTATGTGTCTTCCTCAGGTGCCAAGGAAAAAAAATGGTATTTGCCTCGCCTTCCCAGCACCAGAATCTGAGTGGGAAGAAGGCATCTCATGGAGGTTCTGGTTGCAACTCCTGATAAATTGTGATTGATGTGACATGTGCCCTTCTGCTAGACTCTTAGGGCTGCCCACTCATTAGAAGCTGACTGCCTACCACACTCCGAAGGCTACTGAACCAAGTCAGGAATCCATAATCTTACTTGCCTTTAAGCACCTATACTTGGGAAGTTTAGGAGCCTGTCAGGAAGTGGCATTCTTTACTTCTCTGCCAGGCAGAACTGCTTGCAGTACCAGGCAATCTTTCTAAGAGCTTCTATTGGTTTTGTTGAAATCAACCTTAGTTCCTTAGCTTTCTGGTCATATCTTTATATGACATTTCAGTCAAAGCCTTGGAAATAACCAATTTCTGATGCAAGGCAACAAGTATTATTGAACTTATATAAACAACCATACTGTCACAAAATAAGAATGCTCACCAATATGTTCCAATTCCAGGGGTTCAGGAAGAGATAAAAGTTTATGTTTCAATTTCAAAAGAAAAAAAATAAATTAACGAATTGCTGAGCCTATCAACAGCTCGAAAGAAGACAAAAATCCTTAAATCTGGAAAACAAAGCATAGAAGAAAATCAGTAATCTTTTAGTCAAAAGTCAAAAATTCTATTTCAGCAGTTCAGTCTCCTGTAATTAATCTCTCTTTTGTTGAGTTTGCAGTGTTACTATGATCCAATCTTCCCATTTAAATCCTGGATGTTCAGAGATATAATCTCAAAATTATCAAAATCTATATTTAAGAGTACTTATCAGGGGCCGGCAGGTGATGTGGTGGCTAAGGCATTTGACTCCCACATGGCCAACTATGGTTCAAGTCCCAAACCTGGTGGCCTGCTTCCTCACTATCCCCTTCTGTCTCTGCTCAAATCCAATAGCAATAATAATGATAAATAAAACTACATAAATGTTTCTTAAGAAAATTACTTATCAGAGTCTTTTTCACTAATTTCCTTAAAAGAAACAATTTTTGGATTATAACTTATTACAAAATGTTTTAGAAAGAGCATCAGAATAAAGCACTTAACTCTAGACAACAAAAAATAAAATGGCCCTGGTTCAGGATCTGATTTTGCAATAACCCAAAATAGACAAATTTGATAATTTCTGTGATAAGTTACATTATAACTATTTAGCATCACACGTATGACTAATAACACACTAATCTATAGCAGATATTTAAGAATCTCATACAATTTTGGAACACTTATTGACACAAATTTGTATATAAAGAGCTAAACTCCATTTCTTTTTTTTTGGGGGGGAGGTTTTTGCTATAGGGCACGTTCAGTCGCCAGCCAGACAGAGAGAGACAGAGAGACAGAAAGTGAGAAATCACCCCCCCAGGGGGGATGACCACGCCGCAATCCCTTCTTCACCTTTCTCCTCTTGGGATCTTGGGCATGCACGCACACATGCCCGGCGTGAGTTTTAAGCCACTGGGTCTGGGACACGAACCATGGTCGACTACATGGGAGTCCAGTGACATAGCCATTACGCTAACTGCTGGTCTCATAAACACCATTTCATATTTGACAATATTTCCCATATACTTTCAACATGTCAGAAAGTCTAATCCATCTTTCTCAAACATCCAAGGGTCCTGTTAAGAATTTTTAAAAATTAGTTGAAGGTCAAAAAATACTTAAATTGGAACTGAAATTCGATGTGGGAAGTCTGTCAAGTATCAAAGTTTTACAATCCTTGATTAAAACAGGACCAGGGCACCGTGATTATTTGTCATTTACTTAAGGAAAGTGACAATTAAAAAATTTCAAACCATAGATATAAAAAACTTTGTTCTTTAATAGATTAGAATCAGATTTTTTAACTATAGTAGCTAAATAACCTGATTAAGACAGCAGAAGGCACACAGACTTCTTTTTTCTTTCTTATATTCAAAGGTTTTAAAAGAACTCTTCATTTTTGTTAGTATTATATAAAAACAAAACAAATTTTAGTCTTTATCAGTGTTTTTGAATAAACTTAGTCAATTCTAGCTAGTTTTAGCTTAAGATTCTACATTTTCTTTTTTCTAACTTTTTGTATTTAATTTTCTCTATATTATTTCTTTTTCATTCACTTGCTCTAAAACAATTTTAAAACATCCTCCACATCAGACAGTATTCTGGAACAAAAACATACCCTCATGTCTTTTTTAATTTCCTTTTCACCAAAAATATCTTAATTTTCTCTGTATATTTTGGATACATAATTGTTTCTCTAATTTCTAACTTTGGTTACCATTATCTTGAAATTTTAACATCCATTTTATAATATCTAGAAATATTTTTTACAACACAGTTGTTAACATATTCAATCATATTTCAGACTTATTTACACCATATAAATAAAACAAGATGACAAAGTATATGCAGCACTTAAATTTCTACTTAATAGTTAATGCTTCAGTATTTAGAAATAACTCAAGCATTTCATTAATATAATTTAACATATCATGCCTTTAAAAATTAAACTACTCAGAAAAATGTAAAAATGTTGACAAATTCAATTATAAACATTTACTCCATTTACATTTGCCCAATTTGTTTTTAACCATTACCTTTGAGTTACTTATGAAAAACAAGGCTATTTATTTAAGGTACTTTCCTTTGAAGTAAAGGAAAACCAAGTTAGCTCTATATCAGCTAGTCTCATCCAAAGACTGAATTACCAGACAAGAGATTTCTCCAATGTTCCACAAGTTTTTCTGTAACCTAAATGTCCGTGTGGCACCAAGAATGGCCATTTAGGACAGAGGCCATTTCATTTACATGGTAATAATTCTGAAGACATTTTTATTTATATTTAACAATTTTATATCAGTTTTATCAAGGATTTTACCCAAGTTAGGTGAACTTGAATAGCACTTGAGCCTATTTTAACCTATGAATGTGCATTTAAATAAATTTGGTACCACATACAGACAAACATACACAAACACAATATACCACACACGTGTACACTCATATAATACAAAGTCAAAGAATTATAGCTTTTATTTTAGAATTTTAGCCAAGAGACTGTAAAACTCATTAATTTGAAAGGACAGTATGAGTCAAACTGCACCACTATCCAGAACAAGTTAGTTCATCTACACATAAAGCTAAAGTCTTCTACTCAATTCTGGGAAAGGCAGATTAGGAAATTTGCACTTTAAAGACATAAAGAACACAAACCAAAATGGATACCAAGGGAACAAAAATTTGTAGTTATTTCTTGTACTATTTTACCAAGTATGCAGACAACGTAGGAACTACTTAACAAGTCCACTGGATTTAGACAGGCGACTGGCTCGAAGAGTTCCTTGACTCATTTAGGCAGTTACTTCTCCTGGTAGAAAATTGCCATTTGCTGTCAGTTTGTCTGACTGAATCAGATATTTAAGACTTTTTCCTGATGAAAGCATGTAAAGAAAACAAAAAGTAAAGAAAGTCAATTTCATATGGTAATCAGCATACAACCAAAGATAAAATGTCCACTCACTATATAAATGTAACACTTGGTACCCCAAAAGCCAAAGTGATCAGTGACTTCAATGCAAGGGTACAGAACTCCAGACAGGAAAGAAAACACATTTTAAAAAAAGTCCTAAAGAGCTCATTGCAGTTAGCTAGAGATTCAACGAAAAGGATTTAGTCGACTGAAACGTGGCCATGAAAAATAAGATCCAAGAGAGAAACAGAGGCTTCAAAAATGGATGGCTGGCACATCAGTTTCTAATTAGACTTACTTATCTACAAGAGTTCTTTAAGAAAATTCTTTTCATATCTATCATTATTAGTTTTTAGCCAAGCAAACAGCAAACATATCTGTTTTTGTTCAGTGAACACATTTCTTTCTTTCTGAATACAGTTTTAATTGCCCCCATCTCCTACAGATAAGTCTAAATGCACACAAACGTATGCACATACACATGCACACACATACATACACACTTTTATCATGTTTTGAATATAGAACAGAATTTAAACCAAGTTATAACTGAACTAATAAAGCAAGATCCAGATTACTTCCAAAGAAAGGAAAAACCAGAAAAACCTTGTCAGTCACATATGTGCAAAAAACCATGTTTGGACCAGCCTGTACTTCAAGGTCCCAAACACAATAGGCCATTTCCACATAAGGCCCAAGACCCTGTACATCTTCTAGATGGAAAGTAGGTAACATGTTATTTATGGGACAAAAGAGAAAGAGGGTTGCTAGTCAAAGGTACTCTAACGATTTCCAAAGATTTACTTATTTTAGTAATAATAACGACCTAATTCAAAAAACCTCTTCACGAAGAGCAAAGACTTCTCAAAGGAAGATGCCAAAGTATAGACTAGGGAATATTCATAGACTAGGAAATGTCCTCCCCAATAATTACCCCCAAAGCTCACTCCCACAAAAAGACTATGTTAGTAAGAGGCTCTTGTTGCCACAAATAGTTCGTACCATTAACCAGTTAACAAAGAACAGACAACATAACCCCTTGTGGATGGGACCAATTATCGAGAGCTTGACACACATGGTACAAAAAGTGTGCTCCATGAAATCTTACATGACTTGTTGTTGGCCGCCGCCTTGGGCCGCCGAGCCAAGATAATGCCGCTGGCTGCATAGGGAGGCGTGTCTCCAGTACTTGCCTTCGTACAGGCAAAGGAACTTGCGGGCAGGGCCGTCGGGAGGATCCTATATATACGGGAGTAAAGGGAAGGAGAGGGGAGAAAGAAGAGAAAGAAAAAAGTAAAGGAAACCTGTGAATAAAGACTCCGTGAGGAAGAACCGGGTGCCATGTCGTCTCTTCAGAAGTGACGCCGGCAAGTGGTGGCCCGTACGGGGAAGATGTACGGGGAAAAAGGTAAAAGACCTCGGTAAAGAGGCGGAAAGAGGAAAAGGTTCAGAACCTCCGAGTCTACAGGGCAGCTAGCTGGTACCGGGCGGGGGTCCCGGAAGGAAGACCTCGGCAAAGAGGCGGATAAAGGAAACCTGTGGATAAAGACTGCATGAGGAAGGACCGGAGAAGGTTCAGAACCTCCGAGTCTACAGGGCAGCTAGCTGGTAAGTACCGGGCGGGGGTCCCGGAATGAAGACCTCGGTAAAGAGGCGGATTCAAGACCTCGGTAAAGAGGCGGATTCAAGACCTCGGTAAAGAGGCGGATTCAAGACCTCGGTAAAGAGGCGGATTCAAGACCTCGGGAAAGAGGCGGATTAAAAAAAATAAATAAATAAATAAAAGACCTCGGTAAAGAGGCGGGTACAAGACCTCAGTAAAGAGGCGGATAATAACCTCGGGAAAGAGGCAGACTGAAGCCATTGGCTAAAAGTAAGGAATAAAAGGGAACAAGGACGATGGGGGCTGGGCCATCCCAGCTGATCGTCAAGGTGCTCAGAGAGCTCCTAAAGTTGAAAGGGCTTAAATTGAGGGATAAAACACTTCAGTACTTTATAGATCAGGTGGATGATGTGGCCCCCTGGTTCCTCCATTCGGGGCAGCTCACGCCCACATACTGGGATAAACTAGGCAGGGACCTAGACCTGGCTGCGGAGGACAATAGGCTTTCTGGAGGGGTTAGGCCGCTCTGGAGGTTTGTCCGAGCATGCCTTGAGGATCAAAGATATGTACGGAAGGTGAGGGAGGGCCAGGAGGCATTGGAGTCCCTCCGGGAGCAGCGCTCTCAGGAAGAGGACGGGGCCGCCAAGATAGCAGAAGCCTGTGGGGAAGATGACAATCGCGAAGTAAGACAATTAGTTGAGGAAGTTAAAGGTTGGGAGGTTGCTGAGGAGGAGGAGGAAGACCGGCCTCTACCCACGGCTCCTCCCCCTCATAATCCCTCCACCCCACAAAAGGAGAACCCAGAGGGTGGAGCTTCTTTCTGCCCAGGGGCTTGGCGGGAGGCCAGACAGCTTGGGTCTATTCAGGCATTTCCCGTTTTTGCAGATAATGCTGGGAATAGATATCATGAGCCCCTAGATTATCAGACCATCAAGGCTTTAGCAGAGGCTGTAAAGACATATGGGAATGGTGCAGCTTTTACTCTCGGCCTCGTTGAGACTTTACAGTGGTACTGTATGACACCCAGTGATTGGGAAACGCTTGCGAGGACTTGCCTGTCCCCCGGTCAGTATCTTGACTGGAAAGCTATTTACTTTGAGGGGGCGCAAGCCCAAGCCGCCTGGAATAGGGCCACAGGGCAGGCAGCGTGGGATGTGGATATGTATATGGGACAGGGCAGGTTTGCTAATCAACAAACAGGATACCCTCAGGCAGTTTACGATCACATCAATACAATAGCCATCAAGGCCTGGAAAATGCTTCCCAACAAAGGGGAACCGCAGGCCAACCTTACAAAAATCACTCAGGGCCCCACAGAGCCCTTCTCTGTTTTCGTGGCCAGAATAATGGACACGGCGGGCAGGATGTTTGGTGTTGCGGATGCAGCCATGCCTTTGGTCAAACAGCTTATATTTGTTTGAACAGTGTACAAAAGAATGTCGCAATGCAATCCTCCCCTATAAAAACAAGGGCCTCAAACCACTCCACCTCTGGCAAATGGATGTCACACATGTCCCAGAATTTGGGACACTTAAGTATGTCCATGTTTCGGTGGATACCTGTTCAGGCATCATTCATGCTACTTCCCATACAGGGGAAAAGGTAAAAGATGTCATAAATCACTGTCTCAATGCCTGGGCAGCCTGAGGGCAGCCTCAACATCTTAAAACGGATAATGGCCCCAGTTATACAGCCCTGTCATTTTCACAATTCTGCAACCACATGGGAATCACGCTCACACATGGCCTACCATATAACCCTCAAGGTCAAGGTGTAGTAGAGAGGGCTCATCGCACCCTCAAGGAGCTCCTACAAAAACAAAAAGGGGGAGTCAGGAAAGGTCACTCCCCGAAAGACCGCATCGCAATAGCACTCTTAACACTCAACTTTTTTCAGCTCGATTCCCAAGGGCGCTTGGCTGCCGACAGGCACCATGCACCGGGGCCGAGCAAGCAGGGAAAAGTAAAATGGAAGGACGTCCTCATGGGGCGCTGGAGGGGACCAGACCCTGTGTTGGTTTGGTCGAGAGGATCTGTTTGTGTTTTCCCACAGGACGAATCAGACCCGGTGTGGGTCCCAGAGAGGTTGGTACGACGCCTTCCATCCCAGGAGAACCTGCCTGCTGATACACCGAGCCCTGATGATGGCCTGGGGATGCCTTCTCCTCCTGGGGACACTGACGCTCCCCCAGGGGGCTCAGTCTGAACAACGATGGACTTTCCCAGTAGCTTACAGGTCCCTGGAATCAGAGCTTTGATACCCTCTCTGAGGAGCTCCGGTGGAGCATCATCCACATTAACTTAACGCGAGTTGATGCCGCCTTCGCCAGTGGATCTCTCAAGCTGTGCTCCATCTTAAGGAGTGGGCAGGGATGGGGTCCCTTGGCCCCCTCCTTGTCTTCCTATGTGGGGGTTGCCTTCTCTGTCTGTACAGATTCAGGGCCCAATGCAATTGCGACCGCGCCTTCCTCTTGCCTTGTACAGGCATTTGCAGCTATCGAAGAAGGATACTCCCCCGCAGCTTGGCTGGCCCAGATGCAGTAAACCCCTATCAGCTCAGGGTGCGAGGCAAAGCACTGCACTCCAGGGACCCTTGATGGGACCTGGAGGAAGGCAAGTCCGGGTGCATATGGGTTGATGCCGACAACACACCCATCCCCATAAAAAGGCATCGGACAGGCTGACCTGGGGAATGCCCCTGGGCTCTTCCACAGGTCAGTAAGCAAGTCCACCACATCTGGGGCCTGTGACCTCTACCTTCTCCTGACAAAAACAAAAAGGGGGAACTGTTGGCCGCCGCCTTGGGCTGCCGAGCCAAGATAACGCCACTGGCTGCGTAGGGAGGCGTGTCTCCAGTACTTGCCTTCGTACAGGCAAAGGAACTTGCGGGCGGGGCCGTCGGGAGGATGCTATATATAGGGGAGTAAAGGGAGGGAGAGGGGAGAAAGAAGAGAAAGAAAAAAGTAAAGGAAACCTGTGAATAAAGACTCCGTGAGGAAGAACCGGGTGTCGTGTCGTCTCTTCAGAAGTGACGCCGGCAACTTGTGTTCCCAGCCTTTTCAGTTTTCAGGTTGGTCACTTGTAAATCATGCTCTGAGATGTCAGGGACCAAGAGAGAACTCCTGTTAGGTCACAATCAAGCTTTCAAAGATGTAATAGGACAGAAGAACCTCATCCAATCATTGCAGGGGACCCACAACAAAGTTAGTCCAGATACGTAATGGCCTAATTAGAACTGCAAAATATGCCAGCTGGTGGGGTCCAGCTTGAACAATGGGTTTCATGAGTTCTAGTAAGACAGGAAACAGGGACCCTAAAATATAATTAGGTTATGGGTCTAAAACGGAATTACAAAATGGCTAAGTTTTGAGATGGAGACAAAGCAGCTCTGCTGCTTGCTGTTTGAGAGGACTCTTGCAGAAGTGGCTCAGTGACTGATGTAGGCAGCATGACCTAGACTCAAAACAAAGGCTTTTACCAGGTCTCACCACCTTTCAGGAAGAGGATAAGATAATGGTTTTCATGGCCTATAACTTCTAGACAAAGGATTTCCTGATCTTCATACCCATTCCAAAATTAAGAAAACAACTGGACCTATCTAGCATGTACCTATCCCCACCAGGAGGGGAACACATGCATAAGGCCCACCTCAAACGAGTCTGGACAAAGCCCTTCCAGACCCAAATAAAAACTCCTTGCCACAGTTCTTCCTTGGCAACCCATTTTCTGGGACCTCTTCCTTTTTGTGAGCTCTGTTTTTCTTTTCTCCCCTTTAATAAACTCCCTACTTTGCCATAACTACTCTTCTGTGTTTGCTACTCTAATTCTTACTGAGCGTGGGACAAGAACCCATGTCTCACTGCAAGTGTGTACCTGATCACCCCTGCACCCCTGTGTTCCTGCACACAAGGCCTGTGTTATGCCCTCCTTAGGACATATGACACAGAAATAGAGACAATATCCAGGTAAAGAAGAAAAAAAGAAAAAGAAAAAGAAAAAAAAAAAAAAAGGCAGAGTGCTTACACCAGGAAAACACTATGGGAACCAGCAGATGGCACAATGGTTACATAGCTGGATTCTCACATGGCTGACCAAGGTTTGAGTTGGCTTCAAAATCATGCTGGGGGAATGTTGAAGTGGGGAGATTAATGTCTCTGTACTGACTGACATGCATGGCATTCCCTTTTGAAAAAGCAATGTAATACACTGTAAAGTTATATGTAATTCAATGTAACAAAAATGGATAATAATAAAAAAAAAGAGAAAAGAAAAAAAAAAATCATGCTGGGCTGGGACCAGCAGTTAGCATAATGGCTATGTCGCTGGACTCCCATGTACTTGACCGTGGTTCGAGTCCCTGACCCGGTGGCTTAAAACTCACACCGAGCACGTGTGCGTGTGTGCCCAAGATCCCGGGAGGAGAAGGGATTGCGGTGTGGCCATCCCCCCGGAGGGTGATTTCTTGCTTTCTATCTCTCTGTATCTCTCTATCTGGCGAGCGCATGTGCCCTATAGCAAAAACCTCTCTTAAAAAAAAAAAATCATACTGGGCTCCTGTGAGTGTATTTGCGGGAAGAGAATGGAGAAGCGATTGCAGTATGGCCATCAAGGTTATTGTGCACTGTCTCTGTCTCTTTCACTCTCGAGAGAGTGCAAATGCCCTTAGGCAAAAACCTCTCAAAAAAGCAAAGAAACAAACAAAACAAAAAAGAAAAAAAAACACTATGATCACTATACCCAAGGGGGACTAACTATTTCATACAAATCCTTTTCTGACATTAATCTTTATTTAAAAATGAAACCAAACAGTGATCTTTACCATCTATTGAACTGAATTCCACAGAGAGCAGGAGTCTAACAGCTAAGTTCTTACCCATTTTTACCAACTTGTTAGGTCCTGAGTTCTGCTGGCTCTGACTTCTGGAAGAACAGAGCAGCTTTAGTTTATCCTGCTCACTACGCCAAATCTATACAGGCTAAGGAAATCGCCCTAAGGTTCACTAAAAAACCACTGACACAGAGGAAAAGGAAAGACATACAGAGATAAAGGAAAAGGAACACAGACATTTAGCTTATACCATGCACTGGGAGCCACACAAACTGCTTCTTTAAGAAAGGCCAACCTACAGGAAGTTGTACACTCTGAAGGGCAAAGGAGGTCTGGAGTTATGCTAAGAAAGGATGAGGGGAGAGAATGGAAAGAATCTATCCTTTCTAGGCCAGAAGTCACACTTCCAATCCTTTTTGTGCCCTAATTGAAAAGGATTGGGATCAGCAGATGGTGTAATAGTTACATCACTTCCTGGACCAGGTAGCTTAAACTCAAGCTGGGTGCTTGTGTGTGTGTGCCCAAAATCTCAAGAGGAAAATGGAGAAGTGATTGTGGCATGGCCATCTACCCTGGGGGGGAGGGTGTGATTTCTCACTTTCTGTCTCTATGTCTCTCCAGCAAGCACACATGTCCAATAGCAAAAATCTCTAGGAGCATTTTCTTATTAAAAATGTTTGTTTGTTTCTTCCTTTCCTTCTTCCATAAGCAAGAGAGACAGGCAGACAGAGAGACAAGCATCCTACAATAGGATCTCAATCCTGCAATCCACTTCCAACCTCAGCCAGTTCCAAATCATGAGCAATTTTGCAAGCTTTGATAGAAAAATTGTAAGGCATTCACATTACAGTCATGATGTGGTTTCTTCTCACTTCTTGTTGTTTCCTAATCTTAAAAAAAAAAAAAATCTTTAGGGGCCGTCAGGCGGCGCGGTGATTAAGGGTGCTGGACTCCCACATGGCCGACTGTGGTTAAGTCCCAGACCTTTCACTTTCCACATTCCATATCTATCTCTTTCCCTCTCTCTCTCTCACTCTGTCCCTCTCTGTTCAAAATAAAATAAGGTTAAATAAAATAATTTTTTAAAAAAATCTTTAAAGGGCATCCATTATTCCTCAATAAATAATGTAAAAAAGACTGCATTGACAGAGTTAAATTCCCAGGAATATGAGCTCACTATGGAAGGAGTAAATGGCTAGTATCATCACTTATGAAGGTGTCTTAAACTTAATGGAGCTTATATTAAAGAATAAAATTTATAGTTCTTATTTTTATCTTTTAATTTAATTTTCCATGAACTTTTTAAGTCCCCTCATTTATTAAGAGCACACCAGGTTTCCAGAATTTGTCAAATTTGAGCAATATCTAGGTTTTTTTTTTATGAATACAAGACATTCCTTGCTATCTATCACCAGACCTGTCTGAATCTAACTTTTATATTTCAAACACTTAGTCTGATTTTGATATGTAATTATAACTTCCTGAACTCCCAAATACTGATACAGGAGATCTAAACCACCTACTGTGAACATTCAGACATTTTACTGCCCACAAACTGGCCTGAGAGGTCTTAATAGTACCTGGCCTACTAACAGGAAGAAAGTAATGTTGCAAGAAATGTATCATTAGTCTCATTGTGCAGAATGAACTAAAGAGGACTTAGTAGATGCAGTGACTTGCCTAATATTATGTACCTAAAAAAGTAGATAACAGAATTGGGTCTTAAAAACACAATTTTTTCTTCTTATTTGGGTGCTCTTCTTGCATACCACTTAGTATTTCTCGTATCATGTTCCCTCAATAGTATCAGAATGTATTTATTTATACCAAAAAGGGTTTTTCAAACTCTCATAGCTAATAGAATATGCAGTATATGAGGGGGTCTTCATGGAGGTATGGGTGGTAGCACTAGACCCACATGAGAGAGATCCTGGGTTCATGTCCTGGGTCCTCTTTGAGTGTGTCAGGCATGGATGCATGCACTCATGATGTAGGCTGACTCAGACTGGGGAGTGAAGCAGGGTGTGGAGGCTCTGTTTGGGGTGCCTATCTCTCTCTGTCTCTCTCTCTCTCTCTCTCATGTAACAAATATATAAATAAACCATTCTAAAAGTTCATGGAAAATGTACATTATGAAAAAGTTATGCATGGATTTCAATTTTTTTCACTAAAAGAAATTCATACTTTAATTCTATTTTTTCCCAAACCATCTAAAATCTCCTTGTATAAAATTGAGTAATTCATTCATTCATCATTTTGGCAAACATGTAATGAGAACTTAGTATGTTGAAAGCTTTGAACTAGTTAGTATGGAAATATTGGAGGCATTCAAAGTAGAATAACTACTGAATAATTCTTATTAAATAATCTCTAGGAGCATTACTGGATATAGCAGCCTGAATTTTTTTAAGAGACCTATAATTTTCATTTTAAAAGGTTGCCAGTTGGGATTGGCAGGTAGCATGGTGGTTATGGGCACTGGACTGCCATATGGTTGGTTGTGGTTCAAGTCCCAGACCTCTTGGCTTGCTTTCTCATTTTTCCTCTCTCTCTCTCTCTCTCTCTCTCTCTCTCTCTCTCTCTCTCTCTCTCACTGTCCCTCTCTGATCAAATTCAAATAAATAAACAAAGTTAAATAAAATAATTCTAAAAAAAAAGGTTGCCAAAGATCACATTATTTATTTCCTACCTTTAAGCAGAGCTGCATCCAATTTAGATGAGTATAATTATAATCTCAGCTAATGCTAACATAGTGTCGAGCACTGGTCTAATATATACACTTGTATATCTCAGAGAGAGAGACTTAATCTACACAATAACTCTAGGACATAAGGATCATCATCACTTTAGAGATGAAGAAAGTAAGATATAGAAAGACAAAGTGACTTGTCCATGACCATAAAGATAGTAAGTGGCTGAGCCAAGATTTAAACTCAGCCTATTGTGTGTCTACACTCTCAATCACTTCATACTATGACTTCTACATTGTTTAATGGTTATTAGTCAGAACTACCAGGATATCTTCACTAACTTAAGGTTAAATACAGTAAGGAAAAAGAAAAGAAACTAAATAAGAGTCTCATTGAGTACTCTGTATTCCCCTCAAGTTCATAGAAATTTATCCTGCCATAGGAAGAAAAAAAAAGCCATAATTTCTCATAAAGAAGCAATAAAGAGATTAAACCTGGACTTTTATTAAATTCTCTTACAAGGTAATACAATTCAAAATATTCTAGGGGAAGATTCTTGGGATAGTTTTTATTATTTAAAAAAAAAAATTAAGTCTCTTTAATATAGCTTCAACTAAACATAAAATGGAAACAATGTAGCATTTCCAGTGAAATTTTGAGCTTTATGTTCCAAAAGTGTTACTCATCCTATCTTCACCCCCCACTCCCTCTGCCACCCCCATAATATAACAATCCAAGAAGTAGTACAATGTACCTTTTGGGAAAAGTGACTCTGCAATTGTTTTGCATCACAAGAACATACTCTTTTTTCCCCTGATGATTTCCCACTTCAATTTCCCAGCAAAGTGTTTCCTTATACCTAGACTGTCAGCAGTATTTCTGCTAAGAAAAGCTTCTTCCTAATCCTGCTCTGAAGGCTACAGTCTCAAGTGGACAGCAATGCTGGAAATTTCAACAACTCTACCAGAAAATAGGACAGAGAAGTATAGGCAACCTGGTCAATGACTTCTGTGATAAGGTTTCTGTGAAAGAAATCCAGCAAGAATACATCTTTCAAGCTTGCCTTGTGTCACAGGGAATAAATGAAGATGAAGTGTGGGTGCTGGGGAGAGGATGGAGGGAGGTAAAGCACATGAACTGAGGCTATATAGCTATTTCAACAAGGAATAGACAAAATGCAGGACAAGAGATTCTAACTCATCTGCCCTGCCTCAAAGAATAAAATGACAATTTTGCAGAGAACAAACTGACCTATTGGATATATCCCACCAGAAGTGTCACATGGAATCGATCCATCACAAAATATTCAGGTATGTGTCTTTCCTTCCCCTGCCTTCTAGTCAAGGAGTTCTAGAAGAGAACATACCTGTCATATACATAAATGCTAGCTTTTTGTTAAAGGCTTACAAATGATTTTGTCTTCCCTTACTCATTCTATAGTCAAGAAGTTCTTCCTGCAGTCAACCCCACATAGCTCTAAGATACTAATAAAGTCCAATTTATTCAAGTGGTCTGTCTGCCTGAGCTTGGGTTTGGAGTTCAGGAACATATATTTATTCTGTAGTAGTTCTCCTAGACTCATCCTGATGACTCCTGAGAAGGAGCAAGACTCTAAATAAGACCTAGCTGATGGAGTCCAAGATGCTTATCTCTATTGACTGCTTAGGTAATCCTGGAGCCAAAGTTCCTGTCAGTCTGGCCTCATCTGGCATAGCTGCCCATGTTGCTCTTGGCCAAGAAGATAATTATAGCAAGTTGTTCTGTGGTTTTGAGTAGACTCAGCAAGAAGAGAAGCTAAAGGTTCATGGGAAACAGGTACAGAGAAATGGAAGATGGAGGATTCCAGTTACTTCCTTCATGGTAAATTTGAAGGTTAGAAATGTAGAGTGAGGAGTGGCAACTAGCACAAAAGACCAATTAGTAACTTTTTAAAATCCTTTCACTAATTGTTTTCATGTCAAAGAGACAGCCCAAAAAACGACTTGTGTCTTGAAGCTAAATTTTTGCATCAAAACAAAACAGGTGCATTATTTTTCACAATTCCTAGGACATGGAACCAATCCAAATGTCCACAAACAGACGACTAGATTGAAAAAGTGTGGCACATATACTCTATGGAATACTACTCAGGCATAAAAAACAAGATCCTAGCATTTGATAGAAAGTGGATGAATATGGAATATTTACTGCTGAGTGAAGTGAGCCAGGCTATGAAGGAGAGACATGGTATATATATATATATATATATATATATATATATATATATATATATATATACCATCCATTTAATATATACCAACTGCCCACACGCAGTGGTAGAAACTGAAAAATTGGAGAATACAGAACCATGGAGAATGGTTACAGATACTGGAAATAGTGTGAGAAGAAGATGGGAGATGGGGGAGAGTGAGAATAAAGGAATCAAGGAGAAAAATAGAGAGGGAAGACATTTAGGGGACACAGTAATGGAGGATTGCCTGTTGATAATTATCTTCAACTGGACTGACGTGAAGTGTTTTCATGTTAGGTAATTCATTTTCCAAGCTATAGTGGTGTACACTGATTGAATGCATAAAATAAATTAGAATAATAAAAACCTAATTAAAAAAAACAGATGCATGCACACACATGCTCAAAATTCTGAGAAAAGAATAGAGAAGAAGCGATTACTGTGTGGTCATCCATCCTGAGAGGTGATTTCTCACTTTCTTCCTCTCTCTCTCTCTCTGTCTCTCTCAAGCAAGTGCACATCCTCTATAGCAAATAAATAAACAAAGGGACAGTACAAAGATAATATTGGGAACATACGACATTGCAACAGCATAGACATAGCATATGAAGGCCCAGTTAGTTGATTTTGAGTTCAAGACCAGTCAGCAAGCTGTCAAAAATGCTAATGCAAAGTTAGATTGCATTACCAGGAGCATAATGTTCAGATTTAGGGAAATGATAGTTCTCTCTATTCTGAGCTGTTTAGACCACCCTTGAGATCATTGCTTTTACTACTGGATAATATGACTGACAAAGACAAGTCAAAGTAGAATCCCAGACCATACTGACTGCAAACCAAAAACCCATAAGAGATACACATAGTAGTTGCAAATTAATGCCAGTTAGGAGAACCAAGAAAGGGGACCAGGGCCAGAAACAGAAATGACAACTGAGTTTTACCCAGCAAACTGTTATGGATTTTTCAGAGAGAGAACCTTTTGAGAGGATGACTAAGAAAGACAATTGGAAGGCAGGATAGTGGGACAACAGTACATAATTTTTCCCAATTGCTAAGACATGTAACCAACCCATGCAACACTCTGCAAGGCTAAACCACATGAGAAGGTTATGAATTTGCATACAAAGACTTCCCTATACATTCATGGTACACACATGCCTGTGATCTGGGGCTGGCTGGAGCTGGAGGTTTATCATGGTGAGAAGATTCTGTTTAGATTCTCTCTCTCACTCTCTTTAAAGAAATACAAATAAAATTTTAATATATTAAAAATGACAACTTTTTCCAAGTCAATAAGGAATCTTAAAACTAGAACATATCATAGAGAACATATGTTCCATCCTCTGTTTGAGTTCTACCTTTGAAACTCAATTTTCTGCAGTGTTAAGCATACTTGTCCCTAACATGTTAGTTTCAAATTAACAACAAGGCAAAATAAACAAACTTCATACTTGAGCAACACCATTTACCTCCAAGACAACTAGGTAGTCTTCCTCACTAGGGCAGTGGTCTTTGACAACATTGCAGTGTACTTCATTTGAACACTACTTTGAGCCAACTATCAGTCAAACCATAGCGATTTCCTGTATTCTCCCTCTTTCCACAACTTTCTTCACTGTGCGGAATTACCTCAGGTACTGAGAGCAATGTAGGCTGACCTTCATTTATTCCTCCCACAGTTCAAGGACTCACATAAATGACTAGATGGAAATAATACTTCCTGAGGAATCCTACTAGCCCCAAAACATGTAAAGTCCATAGCCTTTTGGTTTTAGCTATCATATATTTTCAAGATCTTTCCCTAAAGGGTCTAAAACTACTCTCCTACCACCACCACAAAGAGAGACTGTGTGGCACTCACAAAGGAATCCCACCACAGCAAGAATCTGGGAAGCATTCTTCATCTTAATAGGCTAGAAATTTCATTCCCCCACTTAGAAGCCAGACAGCTTTGCCTGGGTGTGCACCTTCTGCTCCTTCAGGCAGCACCACCCGAGACAAGTAGGAGCCCCAGTAGCAGAAGATAAACCAAACAGATTAGAATAGCATTGGAAATATTATGAAAATTAGACTTCCATTAAATCCACAGCTCACAAAAGCAAGTAGGATGTGTGTACTAAACCTAAACACAGTGACTACTTGGTAAAATAAAAAATTTAAATGAAACCTAGAATCTACTAACATAATAGATAAGATGTTCAGAATACAATTTTTTTAAAAAAATCACTTATACCAAGAACAAAAAAAATCATAATTTGAATGAAAAAAGACAAGTGACGCCAACACCAAATAAATCAGATGCTGCAATACTCAAAGAGTTTTAAGCAACAAGGATTTTAAGTCATAAAATTATTCAGCAAGCATTATAATTCTCTTGAAATACATGAACATGTTGCAGAAAACAGACCACCAAGAAACAAAGCACCACTCAGAGAGTAGAACTTGCTTGTTTATAACACCTGCAGTCCAGCAGTGCTGATATTCTCTAGTCTGGACACCTGCTTGTGGAAGTTACAGGGGTTATACAGTCTGGGTCATAGATGTTGCAGACAGGAAGAGTAGCAAAACAGTTATAATCCAGTTTGTAACATTTCCCTGCAGACAATTTACAAAGATGGAATAGAAAACCTTCCTTTTGTTAGCAGTTAGTAGAGTCCATATAAAATCTCAGGAAAGAATAGAAATTGTTGTGGGCACCGTCTCTGCTGCCGAGACGGCACGACACCCGGTTCTTCCTCCCGCAGTCTTTATTCACAGGTTTCAGCTTTTCCCGCTAGCTTCTTCCCGGTACCAGCTTCTTCAGCCAGCTAGCTTCTTCCCTCTTTACCAGCTAGCTTCTTCTCGCAGCTTCCTTCAGCCAGCTAGCTTCTTCTCCCTTTACCAGCTAGCTTCTTCTTCAGTTTCCTTCAGCCAGCTTCAGCTCAGCTTCCTCCTCAGCTAGCTTCTTCCCTACTACTTCTTTCTCCCCGTATATATAGGGTTCTCCCGGCGGCCCCACTCGCAAGTTCCTTCACCTGTGCGAGGCAAGTCCTGATTGGCTGTAGAAGGAGTTGTTTGTACACGCCTCCCTATGCAGCCAGCAGCGCCATCTTGGCTCAGCAGTGGCCAACATTTCCCCCCTTATGTTTTTGTCTAGTCCTTTAAATTTCTTAGCTTTCTAAGTTTCTTATTCCTTTAAACTTCTTAGTCCTTTAAATTTCTTTAGCCCTCAAAATTTGTTAGCCTTTTCTGCCTCTTTGCCGAGGTCTTCCTTACGGGACCCTCGCCTGGTACCAGCTAGCTGCCCTGTAGACTCGGAGGAAAATTTCTGAACCTTCTGCAGTCTGTCCTTCCTCACGCAGTCTTTATTCGCAGGTTTCCGCCTCTTTACCGAGGCCTTCCTTCCGGGACCCGCCCGGTACCAGCTAGCTCCCCTGCAGACTGGGAGGTTCTGAACCTTCTGCAGTCTTATTTACAGGTTCCAGCTTCTTTTGTTTTTGTCCCCGTACGGGCCACCATTTGTCGGCGCCGCCTCTCTGCAGAGAAGAGACGGCACGACACCCGGTTCTTCCTCCCGCAGTCTTTATCTGCAGGTTTCAGCTTTTCCCGCTAGCTTCTTCCCGGTACCAGCTTCTTCAGCCAGCTAGCTTCTCTCCTCTTTACCAGCTAGCTTCTCCTTTTCCTCAGCTAGCTTCTCTCGCAGCTTCCTTCAGCTTCCTTCAGCCAGCTAGCTTCTTCCCTCTTTACCAGCTAGCTTCTCCCTCAGCCAGCTTCAGCTTTACCAGCTAGCTTCTTTCCTCTTTACCAGCTAGCTTCTTCTTTCCTCAGCCAGCTTCAGCTTTACCACCTAGCTTCTCTCGCAGCTATCCTTCAGCCAGCTAGCTTCTTCCCCGTATATATAGGGTCCTCCCTAGTCTTTATCTGCAGGTTTCAGCTTTTCCGCTAGCTTCTTCCCGGTACCAGCTTCTTCAGCCAGCTAGCTTCTTCCCTCTTTACCAGCTAGCTTCTTCTCGCAGCTTCCTTCAGCCAGCTAGCTTCTTCTCCCTTTACCAGCTAGCTTCTTCTTCAGTTTCCTTCAGCCAGCTTCAGCTCAGCTTCCTCCTCAGCTAGCTTCTTCCCTACTACTTCTTTCTCCCCGTATATATAGGGTTCTCCCGGCGGCCCCACTCGCAAGTTCCTTCACCTGTGCGAGGCAAGTCCTGATTGGCTGTAGAAGGAGTTGTTTGTACATGCCTCCCTATGCAGCCAGCAGCGCCATCTTGGCTCAGCGGCGGCCAACAAATTGTAATAAAGAATCAAACGTAAATTATAGAGCTAAAAAAAGAATAGTAGCAGCAATTAAAAAAAATCCACTGGATAGGCTCAGTCATTAAATGTAGATGTCAGACAGCAGACCTAGTGAGTGAGAATGTATCAATAGGCTATATGTAACCTGAACAACAAAGAAATAGACAAAAGGGAAAAATGAACAGAAGCTCAGGGACTTGTGGGACAAGAGAAAAGATCCAGTAGTCATATCTGGGAATTCATTGGTTCCCCCTCCCCAAAGAAGAGAAAGAGTAGAGTTCAAAACTTTTTCAAATTTGTTTGAAATATATATACTCACAGATTCAAGAATCTGAGCAAACCCTAAACAGGAAAATCCAAAGAAATTCTTGCCAAGGCACAACTTCTAAAAACTAAAAGCAGAAGAAAAATCTTAAAATAAAAAAATATTAAAGAATATCAAAATGTGGAAATATTTACAATCACCATTACTGGTTTCTGTACCTCTAGACTAGTAAAGATCTGACCCAAAGACAATATCTACCAGTAATTTTAACCTTTACCTCATAGTGACCTTTTGCCTCCCACATCAGTGCTATTTCCATGATAATCAAAGGCTTGAAGAATACACTGAGACCTCCTGAACATTTAGAAAATATTCATTGTATCATCCAAACTAGAATTCTTTGTTTTTATTCCCAACACTATTCTATCCTCTGCTTTATACCCTTGGACATTTTTCAAATCCAGAGCTTCTCCCCCACAAACCGAGAAGATAATGCCATCATTCACTAGTTTTATTTGCTAAGATATTTTCTACCTCGTCAGCATATATTCTACCACCCCTTATTAATTTCATATCACTAATTTTACCTTCTTCTCCTGGTACCAGTTCAAATAATGGTTCTCCAGTTCATGTATTTTGAGGCTGTTATCGTAGTCCCCTCTTCCCTCTCAGACATTAGAAGGCAGTAAGCCAGTCTCTCTTTGCCTATAGCCTTCAGGTTGATCTCCATTCATTAAGAAGTCTTAGAATTTATTTGACTGATCCCAGATATCTTTCATAGAGCAGGTGCCAACATGCCCCAGATCCCAGATACTTTTTTTGGCTGATCCCAGATAGCTCTCTTGAAATGTCTCTAATTTGCTGACATCCATTTGAAGGCAGGACATACCTGGACCTTCCCTGGATGCTTCTAGTACCAACACAGTACCAAAGTCAACAGCGTATTTTTATGACAGAAGAAATCAGAAACTGATTAAAAATGCCACATTTGACTTCTTAATTTTTCTAATCTTCCTATCCCTCTATTTATTCCTTGATGTCTCAGGGAAAAATAATTCAGGATCAAAGTTGGCAAGTTAGTCAAACTCATCTTTTATTCTCATTCCATTCCATAAACTCCATCCACTACTAATGCCTCTGTTGCTGAGGAAATTGACCTGATAAATGTACTTATTAAAGTACTGAAGGCAAAATAATATTGCTTCTTGGGCTCTTGCATTTTAAAAGAAACTAGAGCATTTCCTTAAATAGACAATTCTGAAAAATAACTTTGCTCAATCACAAGAGGAAATGTTATTTCAGTAGAAAGGGGTCAGAGTAGGAGTTAGCCACTGATTTTAGCCCTAAGGAGTTAACACTGAAAGTATAACCTGAACAAGTCATTTAAACTGTCTGAGTCTTGGAAGACACTAACTAGTACGAAAAGGTTTGGACCAGAAGACTTTAAGGTTTCTTCCAGTACTTAAATTCTATTAATTTCCAATGATGGATATCTTCCCAACAGGTTTCAAATTAAAACAGGAAAGCTGTTTATGAACAAAGTTGATTATTAATATGAATCTTTATCTTCCCCAGCTATGAGAAGCCAGAGAATAAGCAATTAATTCCAGTTTCTGGACATTGGGAAAAATTCAGAAAAAGTAATGTATTAAAGGCAAGTAAGATTATTTTTGCAGGTGGCAAATAGTAGAGAAGGACATTGCAAGTAGAGAGTAAAGTATACGAAATAATATACTACTACATAAAAACCTGCTATATCAAAGAAGTAAGGAGTCATTAGGTAAGGCTGAGAATTTGATATATGGTGAGGGTTGAACCTAAAGTTCATAAGGTCCAGACTGTTAAGGGCATAGGATGCTATTCCTAGTGCTAGGAATTAATCTCACAGGCTATCTGTAACCACTGAAGATTTGTAAACAAGGGAGTAACATGATCACATCTGTGCTTTAAGGCAAAACTTCTGGCTACAATGTAAAGATTCAATTTGAAGAGAGCAGCCTGGAGGCAGAGAGGCTTCTTAAGAAATATTTTCAGAAATCAAAACAGCAAGTGAGTCAAGCCTGAATCTCTCTTTTTAGAAAAAAAAATGAAGAGAATGAATCAGAGAAAGAGTGGTACTTTTTTTGGTGGTGGTGGTGGGAAACATTATCAAGCTAACCATGCAGCTCTCCCCTAAGCCTTCACAAGACAAAAACAGTCTTAACATTTCTTCCTGTGTCTACAATATCCAGTTCTCCAGTGGGCTCCCAACAGTCACAGGACACATCAATACCCAAAAGTTAAAGACTTTGGAAGTCCTTGGCTCTAAGCCTTCTAAGCTAGCTTTCACTTGAGGCAACACAGAAATGAGCATGGAGAGTCTATACAGTTATTTCAAATGAGTCAAGAAGTCTGATTAGGATAACGTTTTTTTTTTAATTTGCCAGAGAGCACATGTACTTGTGTTTGTCAGACAGAGACAAAGTGAGAGAGGGAAAGTGAGAAATCATCGCCCATGGGGAATGGTCATGCTACAAGCCCTTATTTTCCATTTCACCCTCATTTTCAGATTTTGGGGACGTATGATCACACATACCCTGAGTGTTTCTCAGGCTGCCGGATCCAAGACTTGAACCATGCCATCAGCTATGTGGAACCCAGCTGTCTTAACCACCACATCACAGGCTGGCCCCTGATTTGGATAACTTTTTAGCTCTGTTTTCTAGATAAAGAATTTTGTCTCTACTGAAAAGGCAGGACTAGGCTTTAGCAAAAGACTTGCAGGCATTTCAGGGAGATTTTCATGCATTATTGGGTTAGATTTCTTGGTCCATATTGCCTGTTGTTATTTTTGTTTTAAAAAAATGTAGGCCAAACCATGATGCCACTACTTGAGAGGATTGAGGTTGCATGGGGGGGCTTGGATTCAATTCCTTGGCTAACCTAAATATGTCCAGCACATATGTATGTGCTCTTAATCTTGGCTAACTGAAGGCTGGGATAAGAGGATCACAGCACAGCAACACATATACCTAACTCTGTTTCTTGCTTTCTCTCACAAAAGAAAAAAAACTGTATGTTAAAATAGATTGTTTTGTACTTTCAGAGGGCAAGTGCACTTGCTAGAGAAAGAGAAAGAAGAAAAAAAGTAAAGCAAACCTTCCTCAGTGGGGCATGGTTATATGACACTTTTTCTTCATTTCTGCATCCTGTCAGGATTTTGAGCACAAACACCCACATGCCCAGTATGTTTTTCAAGCCACTAGGAATGGGATTCAATCCAGAGTCAGCCATGTGCGATCCAACTCCCAACAGCACTTAACTGTCACACTTCAGGGCTGGCTCTACCCTGAACATTTTTTAACTATTCCCCACACCCATGTAATACAGGGATCTCATGCATAGCATACCTGACAAGTTTTATACAGCCCAGCAATTGTCTAAAATTCATCAAGAGTAGAATAGTCACTACTTCCCAAGGTACCTAGATTCAGATCCTAAGAGCAGAAAGACTTTAGGTATTAATATTTTATGATCACATGTCAATCTTCCATAGACAAGAAAACTATTTTGAGCATACAGGTTTGTTCTTGGTACCTTCCACACCTTATCCAGTTTAATAGCACTCACTCAGTTTATATTTTAATAGTAAATAACAAACAAGTTAATTCATTTTTTAAGGTTTTTGCCATAGGGCATATACACTCACCAGAGAGAGACAGCGAGAAGGAAAGTGAGAAGTCACCCTCCAGTGGGAATGGCTATGTCATCATACATTCTTCACTCTCCTCCTGGAATTTTGGACGTACACACACAGACTCTCCCAGTTCTTAAGCCACCAGATCCAGGACTCAAACCATGGTCAGCCATGTGGGAGTCCAGTGCCTTAACCACCAAGCCACCTGCTGACCCCCATTCATTGTTTTAACAATACTTCCTGAACTCTTGTGTGCAAGGCTGTGGCAGAGTGAGAGGAGGGGAAGGTGGTAGAATAGGGGTAGAGGATGAAATCAGATATAGACATTACCTTCAAAGTGTTTAACATCCAGTAGGACCAGATCACTGATACTATATATGACACAAGACATTAGTGCCGAAGATCATTAACCAAGCTAGATATGATTAGGAGCAGAGCTTATCCTCTCAAAAAGGAGGGGAAAAAATTTTTTCCAATAAACCCCAATTTACACAGTGGCTTACCACATGATGTAAAGTATTTATCTCCCCCCTTTAGTTTTTGTTGGCGTACTATCGCCTACTCTGTGCCTGGCTTGTAGACTGCCATTGTGAATGATGGCCTCCAGTTGCCATTCACCTTTGAGCCTATTAGTCATGAGCACTGTCCAGTAGAGAAACTAAATTTGAGTATTCTTCCTTAAGGACTCAAGCATTTGCTGATGATATCCAATCTAAAGAATATCTAAAACCATTACCCTCTCCCCACTGGGACTTCAGAACTCTCTAGTTTCCCTGGATTGACAAGAAATGATATTAGCATTTGGCTGAAGGGGCAAAAGAGTACGATATCACCTTGTTTCTGTTTGTGACGAAACTTTTAAAGTCCTGTAGACTTTATTAACAGGAGTATCCTGTCTTGCTTTCCATTATCTGGACTGTCATTCTCCAAAAAACAACTGCTTCCTGTGTTTGTAAATCATTTATGTCTTATAACCCTTTTTTTCAGTTACGAAAAAAAAAAAAAAGGTGTTTTGGTGAGATTTCCAATTTAATTAGAAAGTACTTCTTTTAATGCCCTATTTTTAAGAAACCATTAATTACAAGCTAATTACATGGAACATAATTTAAGTTTTTCTTAATAATTCAAGGTTACTGTGGAAGGCTGCATATTAGATCTTGCACATGAACAACTGTTTGTCCATTTTGTTCCTTGACCCTAACATGGCTGTCTGTTTCTGTAAACCTGCTTGCTCTCCCCATGACAAAATAACTTGTATGGGGGACCAGCAGTTAGTGTAATGGCTGTGTCCCTGGACTCCCACATGGTCGACTGCGGTTCAAGTCCCAGACCCGGTGGTTTGAACTCGCGCCGGGTGCATGTGCATGCGTGCCCAGGATCCTGGGAGGAAAGTGAAGGAGGAGGGATTGTGGCATGGCCATCCCCCCTGGGGATGATTTCTCGCTTTCTATCTCTCCGTCTCTCTCTGTCTGTCTGGCGTGCGCACGCACCCTATAGCAAAAACTTCTCAAAAAAAAAAAAAAAAAAAAAAAAAAAAAAGCTTGTGCTAGCCATATAGAAAACCATATCCGGAAAGACATCCTGTACCTGTTACTGTCTTTGCTAACTAGCCTGAAACCCTTTTGTTTAGCAATGTAACTGCTTGCATGGAAACCCCATTCCCCTCAGAAATAATTAACCTGATTGATTCAGCTTCTGTAATTGTTTGCATAGAAACCCCTGGTAACTGACCCACTATAAAAAGACTACTCAAACTTCAGTGAGGGCTACAGTTCTGACTCTCGATTCTCCAACCTCCACCCCAACTAGCCTCTGACTGTAATCACTGGCCAGCTAATAAAGACTCCCTTTAAACTTAATCTGGCTTTGGTGGTTGTTCATTCAGTGGCACTCTACAACAGTTACTATTGCAAACATGAATTGCTGCATATGCTGTGCTGCTCTCAGGTATAATTATAGTGTATAGGAAAGTTAGTCCCTCAACTAACTGATTCCAGATTGCTTCTCTTAAATAATTCTCTTCACATTTATCTCCTCTTCACTATAGGCTATTTCTTCTTGCTGCTGTCAGCATGGCTGACTCTAAAATTAAACGACTTCTTTCTTCTCTATGATGGATTGACTAGTTTTTTTTTTTTATAACTAATTCAGCTGAAAGTTAATGGATAAACACTTCAATATCTCTTTAATATCTGCCAGCCTTGAATGAGCCTAACTAAACTCCTCTCCAAGCTATGTCCATATCATCTCTCAAAATAACAAGTTGCATGTGCTCATTATCCTTTTATTTTTTCTAAATTTACTTAAAATTTTATAATGCAGAAATATTGGTAGCCCAGTGAAGAATTCTAGAATCTAGTAAACAAATCTAAGTCCATCTAATCCACAGCTTCATGAACTTGAATGATAACCTTTGATGTTTTATATGATTGTTATATATATTTCAGTACTAGTACTTTATATTGCCCTTCTTCTTTTCCCACACTTCTTTCTTTCTTTTTTTTTTGAGAGTTTTTTTTTTTTTTTTTTTTCTATAGGGTGTGTGCCTCACCAGAAAGACAGAGAGAGACAGAGAGGTACAAAGCGAGAAATCACACCCCCAGGGGGGATGGCCATGCTGCAATCCCTTCTCCTCCATTCTCCTCTCGGGATCTTGGGCACGCATGCACACACACCAGGTATGAGTTTAAGCCACTGGGTCCAGGACTCGAACAGTGGTCGATCACATGGGAGTTCAGCAACATAGCCATTACACTAACTGCTGGTCCCACCCACACTTCTTTTTTTCATTTTTTTTTCAGAATCAATACATCTTTCCTCAGGAAGAATAACAAGGCACTTGTGTAATGCTTCTCTGTACTAGACACTCCAAAGAATATCAGTGTCCTTCATATCATTTAGTAGATGCCACTTTGTAACCTTTCTTATCATTGTATTATCAATTGCAGCCAATATTGAATAGTTACTAGGTGACGAACACAGAGGGGAATAAGGATCCATTTTCCAGGGCACTGCTATTTCAAATAGCCTACCTAAAATTTCAAATGATGGATTCCAATCTTTGATTTGGAAAATATGGTCACCATTAAGTACATGGCATTAAAAACATTATACAGTACCTAATTATACTGGTACAATTCGATGATACAGACAAAATGAACTTAAAGGGCTGGAGAAGTTTAAAGAAAAAGCCAAGTGTGGCCCGAAGCAACTAGAAGAGCTTCATAAAGGAGAGAGGATGGGGGTAGGCACTGAGAGTGGGGTCCTATCTGGATACAGTGGGGATGGAAATGGGGATAAGGGTCATCATCTGAACAGATTAAAGGGTCCATTTATATGACTGTTAAATGTTGCTCAGCAGCATCTTACCATACCAACCAATTCCTTGTACCTATACCAGATTCTGAGGCCAATTGTCAGAAAGCTCTGCCCAGCTTCTTAGAGGTTTCCACTTGATCCCACATCCCATCTTGCCAGCTAATTCCTTAGTCTCATCTTCCTGGGCTTCCTGGAAGTCTAGTTCCTTTAGTCAACCAGAAGATAACCAAATCAGTTCAGCTGTCTGAATGGATTAGAAATACTCCAGCCTGAGAGAGTAAAAAATTCCATTCAGTGATGTGATATGATCTTAACACCCAAATACTAGAGTATAGATATAAACAGATATCAAATATTCAGTTTAAACAATGACACCACATGCATTCCCAGGTCCATCAGCAAGGAAGTGAGCAAGGAAAAGCAAGAAAGTTTCATGTTCACACAGATCTAGGTTGGTAAAAGTTATTAAATTTCTTTAGAATATATCTAAAACTCCAAAGTAATGGAATTAAAGAGTGTCCTAGGAAAGCTTGGAGGAATTAGGATATAAAAACTGTTTGGATAAAGTTGAATAAGGTAAGGAAAAAGGCAAGAAAGTCTGAACTAAAGCTTATGAATAGAAATAAGAAAATAAGATGGTATTCTCTTTATTTTTATCTACTGGTTTCTTAGATCACTAAATGGCTTGTAAAAGTCCAGGAATCCTGAGCCAGCAGGTGGCGTGGTGGTTAAGGCGCTGGACTCCCACATAATCAACTTCAATTCGAGTCCTGGAACTGGTCTGGTGGCTTGTTTTCTCTCTCTCTCTCTCTCTCTCTCTCTCTCTCTCTTTTTCTCTTTCTGGTGAGTGCACGTGCCCTGTAGCAAATTAAAAATAATAATAATGAAAAATAAAATTAAATACATAATTCTTTTTTAAAATAAAATCCAGGAATACAGGACAGTTATAAAAATAAAGTGGCACTACTCTTGCTAGAATTATAATGATTATCCAGATATATAAATAGAATCACTACTACAAATGTGATCCAGAGATATCACAGAGATGCCTAGTTAGCATCTTGAAGGTTTCCTATGTGTTTCAGACTTCTTGCTAGTTGCATATATGTTACAGGCATTGTGAACAATTTCTAGGAATGACTTACAAACATTATACACATCGCCTAGGAATTGTTTACAATTCCTCAATTAACATTCTGCCTGTAACATAAATACCAGTTAAAATATAATAAATGTGATCATAAACTTGCATCAAATCAGAAGGCAGTATTTCTATAGACCTGTAATGTAACCAGTAGGTTGATTTTTACATAAAATATAACATAGCATAGGTAATTGTCAAGTAATTATACCATATTTTAAAGACTCATATGTGAAAGACTATGCATGAATTGACTGAAATAATCTAACTGGAAGGGAAAAAAAAAATTTAAGAGATTTTTGGTATAGGGCGTGTTCACTCACCAGAGAGATAGAGAGACAGAAAGCGAGAAATGACCTCCCCAAGGGGGATGGTCACACCACAATTCCTCCTCCTCCATTTTTCCCTCAGAATTTTAGGCATGCACACACACGTGACCAATGTGGGTTTTAGGCCACCAGGTCTGGGACTTGACCCGCGGTTGACTACATGGAAGTCCAGTGACATGATCATTATGCCATCTGCTGATCCCAGCAAAGAAAAATTTGATTTAGTGTTGTTTTTTTTTTTATTTTTTTATTTTTTTTATTTTTTGGAGAGTTTTTTTGCTATAGGGCACGTGCGCTCGCCAGACAGACAGAGAGAGACAGAGAGACAGAAAGCGAGAAATCACCCCCCAGGGAGGATGGCCACACTGCAATCCCTTCTTTTCTGTTCTCCTCTCGGGATCTTGGGCACGCACACACACGCGCCCGATGTGAGTTTTAAGCCACCGGGTCCGGGACGCGAACCGCGGTCGACTACATGGGAGTCCAGCGACATAGCCATTATACTAACTGCTGGTCCCAGATTCGGTGTTTTTTTAAGGAAACTAATTTTATAACCACTTACTGAGTTATACAACCATGAATCCAAGCATATAATGGGTCTATATTTTAAAAACTAACTGGTTTTTAATTCTAGGCTTCTATTTTTTCACTGTTTTATAAACAAATTATCTGTTAATTTAATATTTTTTTTAATTCCAGAATTTGTACACCCAAATGCATACTGTATTTTTTAGAATACCGTAGTATCCTTGAGAAAATACATATTTGTTCTGATAATGCTGCCATTGCTCAGAATATTTTTGAAATTTTAATTTTAGAACTGCCTTGAGAGCTGGTTTATGAACTATACATTTAAAAGTCACATTACTTTCTTACATTTCAAACACACTATATACAATATACATTAGTTATACAACATATTAGCTATATCATTTATATAAACCAGATTAATATAAGAAATCAGAATATAGTCATATTACTATTAAAGCCTTTCCCCAAACCACTATCTGGCTTTTTCTGGGCCTGGGTACAAGACCATATTCTCTCATTCCACCCAACCCTGCCTCTCAGAAGACATGTATGGTTGAAAAATATTGATCATTTGATTAAAAAAAGGTGTACTGCTTCCAATAAAGTTTCTTAGTATACTACATTTGGCCAGACCAGGCAGCTAGACTGTAAGCTTCATTATAGCAGATTTTTGCCTGGTTCACTACAGTATCCCAGTTCCTAGAACAGTGTGATTGCTCAATAAATATTTGTTGAATGAATGAATGGATGGATGGATGAATAAATTAAATTCCTTGAAGATTTATTATGAATCAACAAACAGATGAAAAACTGAAATACAAAAGTCATGGCCATATTAAAAGACCATGTTTTCTTCTGGAAATGAGCCTAGGATATCACTGTTTGTTGATAGTTAACAAAGATCTTGGCATTGGCTATAATATGTCTCTAGTTTAAGGGCTAGATAGCTCAGTACTATTAGAGGCTAGTACCATACTCCTTTTGGACTAGTTTGTTTATGCTATGTTCTATTAACATACTAGGTCTCTAGTACAGGACAGCTACCCTGAAAATAAGTGCCACAGGATTTTATTTTCAAGGGTAGGTATTGAAAATCAGAGATCTAAGGTGACTTGAAATAGGTCATGTAGCAAACTAATGAAGGGTGGAAGAATTTTGGTATGAAGTGCAGAAAATAAAATATTAATTCCAGGTTTTTGTACTGCTCTAGTATTTACCCTATTTCAAGCTAGAATTACAGTTCTATAATCTCTTTCCTTGGTATTACCAACTACCTTTTATGTAGGCTATAAAATCACAAACCTGAAGTCCTCTAACTCCTCATCTAATTTGGAGTCGTCCCCATTGCCTGTACTAGTAATAGCAATAGTAGTAGAAGAAGAATAGTAGCGGTAGCTAATAGTAAAGGTAAAAAGCACTTCTAGTAATAATATTAATAACAATGTTTTATTGTACTTACTGAGTGCTTAATACATGATATACACTATGCAAACCCTTTGTATGTGATCTATTTTAGTTCTCTTCACAAACAAGTAAACAATGTTATTAGCCCCTTTCACAGGTAAAGAAACTGAGGCTCTGAGATATTAAGTCACTAAGCTAGTCAGAGGTCTAAGTCTTGTCCTGCTAGTTAGAAAGTGCAAGAACTGAAAAATAAGGGTATGTTCCCTCCTTAGCATTATGCTCTGCTTTTGATGCCTTCTTCTCCTGGCTCACAATAAAGTTGCAAGAAAAATTTGAAGAGCCACCATAGTTCAAACCTTGAAGTGATTTGGTCCCACTTATAGCATTCAATAATACTGGCTGCAAAGCAACACAATTTTAGAGACTGAACATCTGTTTTAAGGCCTTGAGTAAGTATGTTTTTCTGGAATATCCCTTTAGAAATGTTTTTGAACATTTGTTCAAACAAGTCGAGGTCTGGACACCCTCTGATGCCTTTCTCGATTGGCTATATGTCAAGTATGACATGATCTCTCTACATGTGTTTTGAGTTAGGCAAAAGCATTGTACATACCTGGGACACTGAGCAAGCCCTCCACAGTTGCTCTTAGATCTAGCTGAGCAGGCCCACTGAGGAGATGGCAGTCCTGAGGTGACTTGGCTGGGATCACTAATTGGCTAGATCACCACATAGCCCTGATTGAGGAGGCAGCCTTCAGCTAGGACATTTATGCTATTATTACCTTTCTTTTCCCTTCTGCCTGGGCATTTTTTCATCGTTGAGACAGGTTCCAGAAATGCCCAGTGGATTTCTCATGCCTTGTGACTTGTGAATTTCAAAATTTTCTGAAACTAAAGCACTAGCCCAGAATTGCTATGGCCTCACTTTCCTATTGCAAGCCATCTGAGTTCTACCTGCTGTACCGTGAAATATTACAGAACTGACTAATGTCTTTGGAGGTGCCTCCTAGTGCACATAACTGGAAAGGACTACAGTCCCAGACAGTTTTACAGCTTTGGCAGGATGGAAGTATACTCTGTGGATAGATTGAATGTCACCTCTTGGCCTGAGTTTGTGGGAGATGGCTGCAGAGCCCATCAGCAAAGCTGCCACATGGCCAAGTCCATTTGAGTGATGGAAACATGACTGTGGGAAGAGTCCAAGGCCAGTAATGAGGGAGGAGACACTCAAACCTAAGGGGAAATCCCTAACATCTGTGAGATAGATCAGATGAGACCAGAGCCTCAAAAAGTCAAAGAACAGCATTCAGCTTATATAGGTATATAAGGAAAGAAACAAAGGGGACCATATCTTACTTACTCTGTGACTATGGGAAAGCTACAAGTGTTAAGTTTGCTCTAGCAACCAAATTAAGAGGTAAAATATGCAATGGGATTTTTTCAGAGTTAGACACAAATATAATTATTGGACAATCTTTCCTTAGGCCACTATGAACCCCTGAAATTTCATCCAACTCTTTCGAGGAAGTTCTTCAAGCTGATATTATTCCTTGTGGATGAGAATCCTATTTCTTCTTCACCTCCTACTATTAAATACATTAATGCCACCAAAGACTGGTATATTATCCTTCCATATATGTGATCTAATTCTGGTGGGAAAAGAAACTATGCTAAAGGTCACTGTAGATTTTTCTTGATTGAAGCTGATAAGGTTTGGAGGGAATGAATCAGGTAAGAGGTTATTATAACACTTAAAATGAGAACTCATGAAGGTCTAAAATGAAGGTAATGGTAATGAGTATGGAAAGGAATTGTTAATCATGAGACAGATGATAAAGGAATGTCCAAATGACTTGGAAACTGACTGGATGTACCAGGGATATGAAAGGATCAGAGATTTTGTTAAGGTTATTAGTCTTAGTGATTAGGAAAATGAAAGCAGTAGTACCAGTAACAGAAACAGTGAATTCCAGTAAAGAGAATAGTCTTGGAGGGAAGATAAATAAGTCTGAGGTCCCATACTGAGAGATAGAGCAGGCAGTTTAAAAAATTCTGGTCTAGGGGCCAGCAGGCATCATGATGGTTAGAGTTCTGGACTCCAACATGGCCAACCATGGTTTGTATCCCGGACATGGCAGCTTGAAACTCACACCGGGCATATGTGCATGCATGCAAAAATCCCAAGAGAAGAATGAAAGAGAAGGGATTACAGCATGGCCATCCTCCTTCAGGGGTGATTTCATGGTTTCTGTTTCTCTATCTCTCCATAGCAAGTGCACATACTCTATAGCAAAAATTTCTCTCTAAAAACAAATTCTGGTCTGGTACTGAGGAGAGAGGTTTGGGCTAGAGACAAAACTAAAGAAAAGAAAAAAAAACTCAGGCAAGCATTATTTGCCTTCTTTACCTACTGTTTCCAATCCCTACAAGCAGAGATATTTAAAACTTCCTGCTGCTGTTGATAGTTCTCCCCCTCCTCAGGTACATCCACCTCTACAAATCTCCAGAACCTTACAGTAGAGAAACCTAGTTGGCCTCTTTGTCTATTCCAAGCAGTCACTGTAAATGTACAGTTTTTAGAGTGATTCTTTATATTCCCAAACACATTATTTGTGAGTAATAAGTGATCTAAGCAGATTATACTGATCAAAGTTTAAATTGCTTTGAAGATTATTTACACTGATTTTTAAAAATTAACATTTATGAGAAAACCTAGAAAGGAAAGATCAGGTGAGTGTTACAGAGCCATGGTGACCATATTTTCTGAAGCAAAAATTGGGCAATGGTGCCTATTTAAAAAAAAAAAAAAGTTGATATCTAAAGTTCTTTCTGATTGAATGGGCTATTTAGGAGATGTAATTGAAGTGAAATATTTTATTTCTAATACTTTCTATGGACAATAGGGCAGAATATTTATCCTAAGAAACCTGAGAAAAACAGACTGGAATACCAATAACATAATACATACTGTATGGTTTTGTTCTATAAAATTGTTTTCTTTTATTGTCGTTTTATGTTATAACTTCCAATGTAAGCTACCTAACAATCTTCTTTTTTTTTTTTTTTTTTTTTTGAGAGATTTTCACTATAGGGTGCGTGCGCTCGCCAGACAGACAGAGAAAGACATAGAGACAGAAAGGGAGAAATCACCCCCCCAAGGGGGAATGGTCACGCTGCAATCCCTTCTCTTCCATTCTCCTCTCGGGATCTTGGGCACGCATGCACACGCGCTTGGCATGAGTTTTAAGCCACCGGGTCCGGGACGTGAACCGCGGTCGACTACGTGGGAGTCCAGCGACATAGCCATTATGCTAACTGCTGGTTCCCAGCTACCTAACAATCTTGACATTTACTCCCGTTCTTTTTTTCTTTTTTATTTATTTCTTATTTTTACATTCAAACATTGTGTATCATTACAGTATACCAAATGAATTTTCCCATCACAAATATACTGCATATTGGTTCAGTCGATAATATTACCATACATATTATCATCAACAGATAATTTTCCGTTTTTGTGTTCCTTACATGTTTTGCTTCTTTCTTTTTCTCTAGAGAACTTGAGGACCCAAAAGTATTGAAGGTCAGAGTAAGAAGTGACCTCAAAGATTGCATAATCAAACCACTTTTTTACATATAAAGAAATTAGGCCCCCAAATAAGACGACTTTCCCAAGGTCACTTAGCAATTCAATGGAAGAATTGGGACTAGAATGCGGGTATCCCGATCTCCCAAACTCCTTTTTCCAAACACCACATCTCCATTTGGGGAACAGTGTTTCTGTTGCTGCTTCTTTACATCTCACCCCCACTTTTATCCTTGGAAATCCCTGGAAGAATGGGACCCACTACCAAGAAGGGACAGTTTAAAAGTGATGAACCCCAATGCCCATCACCTCAAATCCTTTTGATCTATATCCATAACAAACCCTCTCTTTACCTGGACATCTTTCCCTCTTCTCAACTGAAACATCCACACCTCCATTATAGCAAATGTCTTAACGTCAGCTAGGACATTAAGTAAAACGCAGGTAGAACCTGAATGCCTATTAATCCCAGAATTCCATTCCCAGATCATTAAAGGTTGAAAGTTTGTATATCGCCAGCCTGCAGGAATGTCAACACATTTTTTGCTTATTAAGTTTTTCTCAATTGTAGAAAGGACTAAACGTCTTGCTGTGGGGCAAAGATTCACTGCTGGTAGAAAATCCATTCATGGATATAGCTAATTTCTTGAGATTTGTTAAAATTTTCCCTATTATTAAGCAGGAAAATGAAACTACATTTGTACAAGAGGCTTTCAAAACATTAGTGGAAAACGGAATTATCATGTAAGTTTATTTTTGGTGCAATTTTTTTAAAAATCTATGCATAGTTTTTTCATAATTGCATTTTTTCATGAAATTTTTGAAGACCCTCCGCCATCTGTGTTGCAAACAATTACTTGATCACTATCAACAGCACAGATCTAGAGTCCAGGACTTACACTTCCCATGGCAGAGATCTGTTCTATATCTCCTATTACTTCCCAAGGTTGTCAGGAAAAACAATGGCCAGAAAGAATAGGCATAGCTCTCACTCTCTCATGTATGACTTCTTTATATGGAGCAAGCATCTATAATGCCACTCATCATGCATGACACTAGGAATTTCCCCTCTGAGTCTATGAGCTTGTGAGCTTCTTAAAGAAGGCAGTATAGACAGTTATTTTTCTATATCTAGGGCCTAACATGTGACCAGTAAACACATTGCAACCACTCATATAATTGTATATGGAACTCAACTGAAAGAGTGAGTGAAATAGAAGTAGAATGGAAAAGTAGGTCAGTACCAGATTGCGGAGGTCTTCAAATGAAGTTCCCAGGATCAATAGTTTCTGACATAGTCTATGTGCATCTTTGTGTCTTATACAAATAGAACTCTTTCAACATTTGGAGTGTAGTCTCATAACAAGTACAACATTTAGAAACTATTCTACCTTTAGTTTAGTGCCTGTACAAGAAGTATTCAGCTTTTTTTTTTTTTTAATATTGAGGAACTCATAGTTCCCAGACACTTATTCCAAAATATCTCAAGCAATTTGATTGAAGTGTTGCATATGCCTTGGGCCTGAGACCAAGTGTGAGAAATTTCACTCTATCAGAAAAATCACTGAGACAGCTTAAGGTAATAGAAACTGGTGCTTTGGATTAAATCCATCTTTTTACATCTTTGTTTTTCGTGCCTGCATAATGCTTCTGAAAGAAACACAAACACACACAGGCACACACACACATGTGCGCACACATACAGCATATAGTGTGAATACCTTGGAGTTAAAGACAAAAGATAGGGACCAGCAGTTGGTGTAATGGCTATGTCGCTAGACTCCCATGTAGTTGACTGTGGTTCAAATCCCGGAATGGGTGGCTTAAACTCGCACCAGGAGCATGTGCTTGCGTGTGTGTGCCCAAGATCCCAAGAGGAGAATGGAGGAGGAGGGGTTGCAGTGTGCCCAATCTCCCTGGCGGGGGGCGATTTCTCACTTTCTGTCTCTCTGTCTCTCTCTGTCGTTCTGACGAGCGCATGCACCCTATAGCAAAAAAAAACTTCTCAAAAAAAAAAAAAAAAAAAGAAAGAAAGAAAGACAAAAGGGAGCGGATATGGAGATATGTTCTGGTCTTTAATTCAGGTACCAACGAAGATCTGTAGAGCAACATACAAAGAAAACTTTTTTTTTTTTTTGAGAGGTTTTTGCTACAGGGTGCGTGCGCTCACCAGACAGACAGAGACAGAGAGACAGAAAGCGAGAAATCACCCCCCCAGGGGGGATGGCCATGCCGCAATCCATTCTCCTCCGTTCTCCTCTCAGAATCTTGGGCACGCACGCACACGTGCCCGGTGTGAGTTTTAAGCCACCGGGTCTGGGACTCGAACTGCGGTCGGCTACGTGGGAGTCCAGTGACATAGCCATTACTCTAACTGCTGGTCCCCCAAAAAAACTTTTAAACGAGGGGCACCCCAGAGGCCAGTATGTTCCATGGCCATCACCCAAACTTAAAATACCTGCTATTTAAATTAAAAAATGGTGACCTTTCCTTATTTATGTCTTTTCTTATGTCCTTTACCATCTGTCGTATATTATCAAGAAGTATTTATTTTTTAAATTATTTGCTTATTTATTTGTTGTGATTTTTAAGCCACCAGGTCCAAGACTCAAACCTTGGTCAGCCATGTGAGAATCAGCATCTTAAATACCATCCCACCTGCTGGCCCTCAAGCAGTATCTTTAAGTAAGAGTTGATTAACTACAATGTTGGAAATCATGTGCTAAAGGCAAATAAGTCGCAAGCATAGAGTACGGTTACTTATTATAGTTTTAAATAATTCACTTGCAGAAAAATAAAAAGTATTATTAATATACACTTTAACACCAACTTTACAAGCTAAGTTGATGTATGTGATTGTATAAAATAAATTAAAATAAAATAAAATACATTTTTAAAAATAAAATATAAAAAAGTATTATTAATACTAAACATTTATAGAGAGTTTTACTATTTTCAAAGATCTTTTGTTTCAAATTAATGTTCCCAATATTAAAAAGCATTTTTATTAGTCTGCTTGGGCTGCCATAAAAAAATGTGGCTTAAACAACAGACATGTATTTTCTGACAGTTGTGGCAGCTGGGAATCCAAGATTAAGGTACTAGCATTGGATTCTGGTGAAACCTCTGGTTTGTATATGGCCATCTCTCACTATTTCCTCACGTAGTACACAGCCTTTTCTTTGTTTTTCAGGGAGAAAGAGAAATCTTGTATCTCTTCCTCTTCTTATGAAGACACTAGTTCTATTCTTATGACTTCATTTAATCTTAATTACCTCCATAAAGGTCATGTCTGGAAATACAGCAATATTGAGATTAAAGTATCAACATATGAATTTGGTGGAGAGTGGCACACACAATTCAGTTCATAACAGTATTATTAGCCACACTTTACCAGTGAAGAAACTGAGGCTCTAATCAGTTTTAGTGATGTGCCCATACTAGTAATGAAAATCAATACTAGAACTCAGAACTGTTAAATTCTGCTCCTGTATTCTTTCTATTATATAGTGTTGCTTTATAGAACGAGTTGGAAAGTATTTCTTTTGCCTCTATTTTCTGGAAGAATTTGTAGGAAATTAGTATAAGTCCTTTAAATGTTTGGTAGAATTCTCCAGTGAACCCATTTGGGCCTGATACTTTATGTTTAGGAAGCTCATTATTCATTTATTTAACTTATTTGATAGTTACAGGCCTATTCAGATTATCTGTTTATCCTTTTGTAAATTTTGATAGGTTGTGTCTTTCAAAGAATTTGTTTATTTCATCTAGGTTATCAAATTTGTGATCAAAGAGCTATTCCTAATAATTCTTTACTATCCTTTCAATTTCAATAGGATCAATAGTGATGATCCCTTTTGTATTTTTAGATATTAGTGGTTTATATCTTCTCTCTTTTTTGCTTGCTAGTCTGGTTAGAGGCTTATCAATTTTATTAATAATTTCAGAGAAATATCATTCAGTTTCATAGACTATCTCTATTGATTTCCTGTTTTCAATTTAATTGATTTCTGCTCAAATTTTTATTAATTTATTTATCTGTTTCTTTGGATTTAATTTACTTATTCTATTTTCCTAAAGTAGAAGCTTATTAATTGATTTTTAGATCTTCCTTTTCTAGTATGTGCATTTGATGCTGTAAATTTCCTTCTGATCACTGCTTTGGCTGCATCCCACAAACCTTGATAAATAATATTATAATTTTTATCTAATGCAAAATATTTAAAAATTTATTTTGAGACCTCTTCTTTGACCTATGTGTCACTTATAAGGGTATTGTTTAATCTCTGAGTATCTGGAAGTTTTCTAACTATCATTCTGTTATTTTATTTCTGGTTTAATTCTATTGAGTCATTGGAAAAGTTAAGATACATGTTTGCACAGAAAAACATATAAAAATATGTCTTGTCAAAATATTATGATCTGAGAGCAAACATTGTATAATTTTTAATTCATATTTTTAAACATTTTTATTATAATAATTTTTTACATATTCAATAGCTATACATCATTTAACTTGTTTAGAGAATTTACCCAACATGAAATACACACCTCAGATCAGTCCAGTTGAAAATACTATACATGTTGTCATCATGTCGTGTCCCACGAATGTCTTATCTATTTTTCTCCCTAATTTCCTTCCCTACACTCCTCCCCTCTCCCACCTTCCTTTCACACTGTCTCCAGTGTCCACAACTATTTTCAATGCTTTAATGTCCTCCAGTCTCTCAGTCTCTACCATAGAGTGCAGACAGTCATGTATAATTTTTATTCTTTTAAATTTGTTATGGTGTATTTTATGTCCTAAAATGTGACCAATTTTGCGACCCTGAGGGAAAAAGTATAGTCTTCTGTTGTTGATACATGTTGATTAGATCCAATTGATTGTTAGTGCTGTTTGGTTCAACTATGTCCTTGCCTCTCTTCTACCTGTTGGATATGCTAATAATTAACAGACAGGGATTGAAATTTCCAAATAAAATAGTGGGTTTGTGTTTCTTCTTGCAGTGATAAAGTTTTTGCCTCACATATTTTAACACTTTGTTGTTATGCATATAGACTTCATAGATTTTTATGTCTTCTTGGAGAATTTACCCCTTATATGATATATTGTGTAATGCCCCCCTTTATCCTTGATGATTTTCTTTCCTCTGTAGTCTGCTTTGTCAGAAGTTAATATAGCTACACCAGCTTTCTTTTGATTAGTGCTAGAAGGGATTGCGTTGTGGCCATTTCCCCTGATGGGTGATTTCTCGCTTTCTGTCTCTCTGTCTCTCTGGTGAGTGTATGCATCCTATAATAAAAACCTCTCTAAAGAAAAAAATAAAGAAACTATTGATATAATTCAATTAACATCATTACATTTGGTACTGTTTTTCTAATTGTCACCCCTCCACTCTATTTCTACCCACTCTGTTTTGTTTTTCTTTTTTTTTTTTTAAAAAAAAAGAAGTATTTATTTAATTAATTCCACTTATTATTTTTAAATTTGACCAGGTCCAGGACTCAAACCATGGTTGACCATGTGAGAATCTAGCACCTTTAACCACCACACCACCTGCTGGCCTCAGCCCACCCTGATTGAATTGAGCATTTCATGATTCTATTTTCTTTTTTAGTATACAAGCTTTATTTCTTTCTTTATTTAACTTTTTTTAATGGAGCCCTAAAATTTTGGTATATATTTACAATGAGTACAAGTCTACTTTCTAACACTGTATCACTTTATAAGTCATGCAAATACCTTTTAATGGAGTATTCCCAGTTAATTTCACCTATTCTTCATAACACTGCTGTCATTCATTTAACTTGTTCATAAGATATGATAACCAAATGCAATGCTATTATTTACCTATTAGATAAATAAAGAATAAGAAAAATAGAGTATTTTATTCTACTTTCATTATTCCCTAATGCTCTTCCTTTCTTTACACAGATCTAAGTTTCTGAACTATATCACATTCCCTTTTAATGAAAAACTTCCCACAATTTTTGCAAGGCAGGCCTAATCGTGACAATTTCTCCCCCTTTTTTTTTCTTTTAATCTGAGAAAGTATTTATTTTTCCTTCAATTTTGAAATGTAATTTTGGTAAATATAGAATTCTAGGTTCATGGACTTTTTTTTCAATACTTTAAATATTTAATTCCACTTTGCTTACATAGTCTAAATGAAGTCCAATATAATTCTCATTCTTGCTTCTCAGTAGGTAAGAAGTTTTGGTCCTCTGGCTTATTTCAAGATTTTTTCCTTTGTTTTCACTTTTCTGCAGATTCAGGTATGCCTAGGAATACATATTTTGGTATTTATCCTGGATCATATTCTTTGAGCAACCTGGATGCATGATTTGCTGTCTTTCTTTGGTTTTCTAAAATTATCAGTCATTATTACCTCAAATAGTTTTTTTGTTTCTTCCTCTTTTCTCCTTCTGGTATTTGTATATACATTATGTACATTATATATACCCCTTTGATCATTGTGCCATAGTTATTGGATATTCCATTCTGTATTTTCATTCTTATTTTTCTTTGCATTTCAATTTAGCACATTTTTTCAAACTCATTATTATTATTTTCTTTTGATTATAGCCCATCTATGGAAGAGACCATTCAAAGGTATTCTTCATTTCTGTTGCAGTGATTTAAATGTATTACATTTCTTTTTGTTCTTTCCTAGGGTTTCTATCTCTCTGTTTACATTATCTGTGTGTTCTTGGATGCTGTCCACTTTTTCCCTAGGAGGACATTAGCATATTAATTATAGTTTTTCTAAATTCCCAATATGATCATTCTAATTTCTCTCTTATGTGTAAATCTGGTTCTGATGCTGGCTCTGTCTCTTCAAACTGTGTTTTTTGTCTTTTGATATGTCTTATTTTCTTTTTGAATAGTCAAGCATGATGTACTGGGTAAAAGAAACCGAGGTACATAGATTTTGAGAATGGGATTTTATGTTTATCTGGGTATTAAACTGTGTTTACTGTTTTTTTTAAAAATTTTATTATTATAATCTTGATTATATTGCATTGAATCACATATATCTTTACAATGTATTACATTTCTTTTTCCAGAAGGAATACTATGCATATCAGTCAAGACAAAGACATTAGTATCCACATTATCATCATCAAATAGCTTTTCATAATTATTTTCCAGATTAATATTATTATTATTCTCATTATTTTTTAAACATTCAGTCACTGTATATATCATTTTGTTTGTAAAAACAATTTACTGAACATGAAATATTTCTCAAACCAGTCCAGTTGAGAATACTAGACATGTTATCATCAACAGTTAATAAACCACTTCTGTGTCCCACTAATGTCATGCCTCTTTATTTATTCTCTTGTTATCTTTCTCTGTACTCTTCCTTTCTCCCACCCCATTCCACACTGTCTTCAGCATCCCTAACTACTTTCACTGCTTTTAGAACCCTCTAATATTTTGATCTCTCCCATGAAGTGTGAATAGTCCGTATATATTAAGTGAATACATACAATATCTTTCTTTCATATCCTGACTTGCTTCACTCAGCAATAGATCCTCCATATTTGACCACTTTCTATCAAATGCCAGGATCTTTTTCTTTTTCTTTTTTTTATGGCTGAGTAGTATTTCATAGAATATATGTGCCACACTTTTTCAATCCATTCATCTGTTTATGGATATTTGGGTTGGTTACACATCTTAGCTATTGTGAATAATGTTGCAATAAACATTGATGTGCAAGAGTTTTTCCAACCAAGCATTCTCCTGTCTTTTGGGTAGATACCCGGAAGTTGGATTGCTGGATCAAATGGTAGTTCTTTTTGTAGATCTTTGAGGAACCTCCATATTGTTTTCCTAAGTGGTTGAACCAGTTTATATTCAAACCAACAGTGTAGGTGAGGTCCCCTTTCACAATATTCCTGCGAACACTTATAACTTTTTATGTTTTTAATCTTTGCCATTCTTTTTTTTTTTTTTTTTTTTTTTTTGGAGAGGTTTTTGCTATAGGGCGCGTGCGCTCGCCAGACAGACAGAGAGAGACATAGAGACAGAAAGCGAGAAATCACCCCCCATGGGGGATGGCCACGCCGCAATCCCTTCTCCTCCGTTCTCCTCTCGGGATCTTGGGCACGCACGCACACGCGCCCGGCGTGAGTTTTAAGCCACCGGGTTCGGGACGCGAACCGCGGTCGACTACGTGGGAGTCCAGCAACATAGCCATTACGCTAACTGCTGGTCCCTTAATCTTTGCCATTCTGACAGGGTTTAGGTGGTATCTCATTGTGATTTTACTCTGCATCTCCCTTATGACGAGGGATGTTGAGCTCTTCCTCATATGCTTTTTGGCTGTTCGTATGTCTTCCCTAGAGAAATTTTTGTTCAGCTCATTTTCCCATCTTTTAATTGCGTTAATCATTTTTTTTCTGAATAATCCACTTGATTTCCCTGTGTATTCTGGTTATCAGTCTCTTGTCTGAGACATATTTTACAAAAATATTCTCCCATTCTGAGGGTTGTCGATTAACACGTGTTACTGTGTCCTTTGCTGTGCAGAAATTTCTTAGTCTTATATCGTTCCACCTGTCTATTTTAGGGATTATTGCCTGTGCTTTGAGAGTCTTATATAAGAAATCTTTGCCTAACTCAATGTCTCCCAGTTTCCCTAGTATTTTCCACCAGTACTTTTATAGTTTGAGGTCTTAGGTTCAGATCTTCAATCCATTTTGAGTTGATTTTTGTTAATGGTGAAAGATGGGGGTTCAGTTTCATCTTTCTGCAGGTTGATACCCATTTTTCCAGCACCACTTACTAAACAGGTTTCCCTATTCCCAATGGATTGATTGGTACTATTTGTCAAAAATCAGTTGGTTGTAAGCTTTGGGAGTCATTTCTGGGGTCTCTATTCTATTCCATTGATCCACCTGCCTGTTTTTGTTCCAATATCATGCTGTTTTAATGATCACAGCTTTATAGTATATCTTGGGGTCAGGGAGTGATATGCCACTCACTCCACTTTTCTTATGCAGGATTGCTTTGGCAATACAAGTTCTTTTATGACTCCAGACAAATTCTATGATTGTCTTTTCTAGATTTGTGAAGAATATCTCTAGTATTTTGATTGGAATTGTGTTAAATATGTAGATTAATTTGGGTAGAGTTGCCATTTTGATTATATTATTCTTCTAACCCAAGAACATGGGATATCCTTCCACATTTTTGTGTCCTTTTCAATATCTTTTTTAAGGTCTTCATAGTTTTCTTTGTAAAAGTCTTTGACTTCCTTAGTTATATTTATTTCTAGGTATCTTGTACATTTTGTGCTTATGGTAAAAGGGATTCCTATCTTCAGCTCTATTTCATTTGTTTATATATAGAAATGGTATAGATTTTTGGATGTTGATTTGGTATCCTGCCACTTTACTGTATTCATTGTATGACTTCGAGAAGTTTTTTCATGGAAATCTTTGGGTCTTCTAAGTATACCATCATGTCATCTGTGAATAAAGATATTTTCAACTCTCGGGACCAGTGGTTAGTGTAATGGCTATGTCGCTGGACTCTCATGTAGTCGACCATGGTTCGAGTCCCGGACCCGGTGGCTTAAACTCATGCCGGGCGCATGTGCATGCGTGCCCAAGATCCCGAGAGGAGAATGGAGAAGAAGGGATTGTGGCGTGGCCATCTCCCCTGGCGGGGGGGGGGGGGGTGATTTCTTGCTTTCTGTCTCTCTGTCTCTCTCTGTCTTTCTGATGAGTGCATGCGCCCTATAGCAAAAAAAAACTTTCCAAAAACAGAAAAAAATATTTTTTCAACTCTTCTTTGGCTATTTAAATGCCTTTTATATTGTTCTCATTTCTGATTGCATTAGCTAAGAATTCCAGCATTATATTAAAAAGCAGTGGAGAAAGAGATCAGCCTTGTCTAGTACCAGTTTTTAGTGGAAAAGCTTTTAGCTTTTCCCCATTCAGTATGTTAGCTATAGGATTTTCATATATGACTTTTACTGTGTTGAGAAATTACCTTTCTATGCCAATCTTACTGAGAGTCTTAATCATGAAAGGATGATACATTTTATCAAATGCTTTCTCTGCATCAATTGAAATTATCACATAGTCTTTATCCTTCTTTCTCTTAATATGGTGTATTATATTTATGGTCTTGCTTATGTTGAACCACCCTTGCATCCCAGAAATAAAGCCTACCTGGTCATGATGAATAATCTTTGTTATATGATGTTGGATACCATTTGCAAGTATCTTGTTGAGAATTTTTGCATCTATATTCATCAGCGATATTAGTCTGTAGTTTTTCTTTTTTGTTATGTCCTTGTCTGTTTTGGGAATGAGGATTATGAAGGCTCCACAGAATGAATTTGGAAGGGTTTTTCCTTCCTTTTGAATCTTTAGAAATAATTTTAGTAGGACAAGGGTTAAATATTCTGTAAAGGTTTTGTAGAATTCAGAAGTGAAGCCATCTGTACCTGTATTTTTCTTTGTCTGGAGGTTATTTATTACTGATTCAATCTCCTGGCTTGTTTTTCTTTATTTTTTTTATTTTTATTTTTATTTTTTTTATTTTTTTATTTATTTATTTTTACATTTTTCAACAAACATTTACTTTACATAGCAAAAAATTTTAGCTCATACTCCATAATTCTTGACAGTTTACAAACAACTTTCAAGATCTCAAAATACTAAATTTTAAAGGTAATGTTCAAAATATGTCTTATAATTTTGTATAATTTTAAAACTCTATAACAACAGAAGCAGAATGGTTTCAAAAATATATATATACATATATATACAAGTATATATATGTATATATATATATATATATATATATATATATATACACATTTAGAGTGCAGACACTCAGTATATATTAAGTGGGGACATACAATGTCTCTCCTTCATAGCATGGCTTGCTTCACTCAACAGTAAGTCTTCCATATTCATCCACTTCCTTTCAAAAGTCAGGGATTTGTTGTTTTTTATGGATGAATAGTATTCCATTGAGTATATGTGCCACAGTTTTTCTAACCATTCATCAGTTCGTGGGCATTTAGGTTGTTTCCATGACTTAGCAATCGTGAAAAGTGCCGCAATAAACATCGATGTGCAAGCACTTTTTCGATTAAGTATTCTTCTGTCCTTCGGGTAGATACCAAGGAGTGGGATTGCTGGATCATATGGTAGTTCTATTTGTAGATTTTGGAGGAATCTCCAAATTGTTCTCCACAGTGGTTGTACCAATTTACAGTCCCACCAGCAGTGTAAGAGAGATCCCTTTTCACCACACCCCCTCCAGCACTTATCATTTTTTGTTTTTTTAATCTTAGAAATTCTGACTGGGGTTAGGTGATATCTCATTGTTGTTTTGATCTGCATTTCTCTTACAATGAGGGATGTTGAGCATTTTTTCATATGCCTTTTAGCTATTCGTATATCATCTTTAGAAAGTGGTTTTTTCAACTCATTCTCCCATCTTTTAATAGGATTGATGGTCTTTTTCCGGAACAGCCGCTTGAGTTCCTTGTGGATTCTGGTTATCAGTCTCTTGTCTGATGCACAGTTTACAAAAATATTTTCCCATTCTGAGGGCTGTCTGTTCACACTAATCACTGTGTCTTTTGCCATGCAGAAACTTCTTAGTCTGATGTAATCCCAATTGCCTATTTTAGGAATCATAGACTGTGCATTGGGAGTCTTATTTAAGAAGTTTTTCCCTACCCCAATATCTCCCAGAGTTTCCCCGGTGTTTTCCAGGAGCAGTTTTATAGTTTGAGGTCTTAGGTTTAGATCTTTGATCTACCTTGACTTTATTTTTGTCAGAGGTGAGAGGTAGGGGTTCAGATTCATCTTTCTGCAAGTGGAGATCCAGTTTTGCCAGCACCATTTGCTGAAGAGGTTATCCTTTTCCCACATGATTGACTGGTGCCCCTTGTCAAAAATCAGTTGGCTGTATGTTTGAGCATTCATTTCTGGGGACTCTATTCTGTTCCATTGGTCCACCTGTCTGTTCCTGTGCCAGTACCATGCTGTTTTGATTACCACAGCTTTGTAGTATATTTTTGGGTCAGGGAGTGAGATGCCGCCCACTCCATTCTTCTTGTGCAAAACTGCTTTGGCAATACGGGGTCTTTTATGATTCCAGACAAACGTTATGATTGTCTTTCCTAGGTCTGTGAAGAATGTGTCTGGTACTTTGATTGGCATTGCATTAAATAGGTAGATTAATTTGGGTAAAATTGCCATTTTGATTATATTAATTCTTCCAATCCAGGAACATGGGATGTACTTCCACTTTTTTGTGTCATTTTCAATTTCTTTTTTTATCTTCTCATACTTTTCCTTGTGGAGGTCTTTAACTTCTTTAGTTAGATTTATCCCTAAGTATCTTATACTTTTTGTGGCTATGGTAAATGGAACAACTTTTTTCAGTTCCATCTCAGTCTGCCTGTTGTTCGTATACAGAAATGCTATAGATTTCTGGATATTAATTTTGTATCCTGCAATGTTACTGTATTCATGTATTACTTCCAGAAATTTTTTTATGGAAACCATTGGGTCTTCTATGTATACAATCATATCATCTGCAAATAGAGAGAGTTTCACCTCTTCTTTTCCTATTTGAATGCCTTTTATTTTTTCCTCTTTTCTGATTGCAATGGCCAAGACTTCTAGTACTATATTGAAGAGGAGTGGAGAAAGTGGTCATCCTTGTCTTGGACCCATTTTTAGTGGAAAAGCTTTCAGCTTTTCTCCATTGAGGATGATGTTCGCTATGGGTTTTTCATAGATAGCTTTTATTGTGTTGAGAAAGGGCCCTTCTATGCCCATTTTGCTGAGAGTCTTGATCATGAAGGGATGTTGTATCTTATCAAATGCTTTTTCTGCATCAATTGATATGACCATATGGTTTTTATCTTTCTTCCTATTAATATGGTGTATTACATTTATGGTTTTGCATATGTTGAACCAACCTTGCATTCCTGGGATAAAGCCTACCTGATCATGATGTATAATCTTTTTGATAAGTTGTTATATACGATTTGCTAGTACCTTGTTGAGAATCTTCGCGTCTATATTCATCAGGGATATTGGTCTATAGTTTTCCTTCCTTGTCCTGTTCTTATCAGTTTTAAGGATAAGGGTGATAGAGGCTTCGTAGAATGAATTAGGGAGAGATTCACCCTTTTGGATATTTAGAAATAACTTGAGCAGAATGGGGGTTAACTCTTCTTTGAAAGTTTTGTAGAATTCAGAGGTGAATCCATCAGGGCCAGGGCTTTTCTTTGTTGGGAGGTTATTTATAACCGATTTGATCTCCTGGCTTGTTATGGACCTATTCAGACTTTCTATATCCTCCTGGCTCAATCTAGGTAGATTATACCTGTCCAGAAATTTGTTCATTTCATCCAAATTATCTTGTTTCTTGGCATACAGATGTTCATAGTATCCCCTAGTAATGTTTTTTATTTCTACTATGTCTGTTGTTATTTTGCCTGCTTCATTGCAGATCTGATTCACCTGGTTCTTTTCTCTCTTCTTCTTAATAAGTCTCGCTAGTGGTGTATCAATTTTGTTTATCTTTTCAAAGAACCAGCTTTTACTTTCATTTATTTTCTGTATAGTTCGTTTATTTTCTATTTCATTTATTTCTGCTCATATCTTTATTATTTCCTTTCTCCTAGAGTTTTTTGGATCTTTTTGCTGTTGCTTTTCCAATTCTGTGAGGCATGATGTTAGGTGATCCATTTGCCTTCTTTCCATGCTCCACTTATGTGCACTAATTGCTATGAACTTCCCTCTTATGACTGCTTTAGCAGTGTCCCAAAGATTATGGAAACTCATGTCCTCATTGTCATTGGCTTCCATGAACCTTTTGATTTCAGTCTTTATTTCTTCAGTAGTTGTGGAGTCATTCAGGAGTAGGTTATTAAGTTTCCATGTATTTGAGTATTTTTGAGGATTTCTCTTGAAATTAAACTCAAGTTTAATTCCATCATGGTCGGTGAAGATGCTGGGAATAGTTTCTATGATTTTGAATCTGTAGAGGCTTGCTTTGTGCCCAATGATGTGGTCAATCTTCGAGAATGTTCCATGTGGCGGTGAGAAAAAAGTGTATCTTGAGGTTTTAGGATGGAAAGTTCTATAAATGTCTGTTAAGTCCATTTCGTTTATGATATCATTTAGATCTTTTATCTCTTTACCTATTTTTTGTCTAGATGATCTATCCAGGGGGGATAGTGCAGTGTTGAGGTCTCCAACAATTAGTGTGTTGCAGTCTATCTCCCTTTTTAGATCTAGCAGTCTTTCCTTTACATATTTGGGTGCTCCTGTGTTGGGCGCATAGATATTAATAAGCGTTATATCTTCTTGATCAATTGATCCTTTTACTACAATATAGTGCCCTTCTTTGTCTCTTCGAACAGTTTTTGTTTTAAAACCTATTTTGTCAGAGATCAGTATTGCGACTCCAGCTCTTTTTTGGTTCCCATTTGCATGGAAAATCTTTTTCCAACCCTTCACTTTCAGTCTATGCATATCTTTATCCATGAAGTGGGTTTCCTGTAGGCAACAGATAGAGGGTTTTTGTTTTTTAACCCATCCAGCCAGTCTGTGTCTCTTGATTGGAGAGTTTAATCCATTAACATTCAATGTTATTATTGATGTTAATGGATCTGTCCCGGCATTTAAGTTGGCCATTGTCTTAGTTGCCTTTTACTCTTTTGTTTCTGGCTGTTACTTCTTTAGTTTTCCTGAAACAGTACTTTCTTCAGGGTTTCATGGAGAGCTGGCCTGGTGCTGGCAAATTCTTTCAGGTTTTGTTTGTCTGAGAAGATTTTAATCTTTTTTTCCCATATGAAGGATAATCTTGCAGGATACAATAGTCTTGGTTGAAATTGTTTCTCTCTTAACACTTTCGATACATCTTCCCATTCTTTCCTTGCTTGCATTGTTTCCGTTGAGAAGTCCAGTGTTAGCCTGGTGGGGTGACCTTAGTAAGTCACTTGTCGTTTCTCTCTTGCTAGTTTTAGTATCTTATCTCTATCTGTGGTCTTAGCCAGTCTGGCTATGATATGCCTTGGGGAAGATCTTCTTGGGTTGATTCTATTTGGTGTCCTTTGTATTTCTTGGGTCTGGATGTTTGAGTGCCTCTCTATGCTTGGGAAATTTTCTTCCAAGATTTCATGGAATAGGTTTTCCATGCTCTTATTAGTTTCTTCACCTTCTGGGATACCTATTATTCGGACGTTAGGACGTCTAATGGAATCTAGTAATTCTCGTATATTATCTTCATGTTTTTTTTTTTTTGATATTTTCTCTATTTTTTTGGTGGTTTTCTCTAGGTCAGAAGTTTTATCTTCTGCATCAGAGATTCGACCTTCAGCATGGTCTAATCGACTTTTAATACTTTCAAGAGAGTTTTTGATTTCCTGTATTTCAGACTTCACCTCTAATAGTTCTGTATTATTCTTCCTCAGAATTTCTTCCTTCATATCGTTGAAGGACTTTCTCATCTCCTGTAATTCATTGTCTCTTTTCTGTTCCAGCTCATAGTACTTGTTCAACATGAATGTTCTAAACTCTATCTCGGACATTTTGGTAACGTCCTCTATTTTTTCAGGAACAGGAAGGGAGTTACTGTGTTCCTTTGATGGAGACATATTTCCTGCTTTCTTCAGGGCTGAGGTTCTTGTACTTCTAACCATTGGGAGATGTGTTCCCTTTGAAAAACCTTTTACGAGAAGGTTTCTTCTAATAGAAGCAAGTGTGTTTCCTTTCTGATATGGAATGGAGACAGCCGAAGTCTATCTGGCTGAAAGAGGGGGGTCTGGCCTGGGGGTCCCAGGGCTGGAACTACTGGGGGGCAGTCCTCCCTCGAAGATCCTGGCCCAGGGGTCGAAAGATGGGAGTGTGGTGTGGATGAACTGAGGGTGTTCCTGGCTGAAAGAGGGGGGTCTGGCCTGGGGGTCCCGGGGCTGGAACTACTGGGGGGCAGTCCCCCCTCGAAGATACTGGCCCAGAGGTCGAAAGATGGGAGTGTGGTGTGGATGAACTGAGGGCGTTCCTGGCTGAAAGAGGGGGGTCTGGCCTGGGGATCCCGGGGCTGGAACTACTGGGGGGCAGTCCTCCCTCGAAGATCCTGGCCCAGGGGTCGAAAGATGGGAGTGTAGTGTCCTCCTGGCTTGTTATGGGTCTTTTCAGGTTTTCTGCATCCTCCTGATTCTATCTTGGTAGATCATAATCATACGCATCCAGGAATTTGTCCATCTCTTCCATGTCCTCTTGTTTGTTGGTATACAGTCATTCATAGTATCCTCTAATGATATTTTGTATTTCTATTATTTCTGTTGTAATGTTGCCTGTTTCATCATGTATTTGATTTATCTGGTTTCTTTCTTTCTTCTTCTTGATAAGTCTAGTCAATGGTGTGTGGATTTTGTTAATCTTTTCAAAAAACCAGCATTTGCTTTCGTTTATTTACTTTCTTTCTTTCTTTTTTTTTTTTTTTTTTTAGAGAGGTTTTTGCTATGACAGCTTTTGCTATGGCCCATAGATTATAGAAATTCATGTACTCATTATCATTTGTTTCCATAATTTTTTTTTATTTCAGACTTAATTTCTTCAGTAGTTAAGAAGTCATTCATAAGTAGGTTGTTCAGTTTTCATGTATTTTCGAGAGTGTTTCTTGAAATTAATCTTGAGTTTAATTCCATCATTGTCAGAGAAGGTGCTGGATGTAGTTTCTATGCCTTTGAATCTGTAAGGGCTTGATTTGTGTCCTATCATGGTCAATCTTTGAAAAATTTCCATGGCAGAGTGAGAAAAATGTATATTTTGTCATCTTAGGGTGGAAAATTTTATAGATAGCTGTCAAACCCATTCGATTTATAGTATTATTTATTTTATTTTATTTTGGAAAATTCACTTATATGTGAAATTTTATTATTATTATTATTATTTCATTTTCTTTTATACATTCAAACATGTTATTTAGCTTACAAAGTGAATATTTCAACATGTGGAATATTTCTCCCTAGTCCAGTTGATAAAAGTATAAAATTATCTTCAACAGATAATAACACAGTTCTTTGTCCCCTTAATGCTTTGCCTATTTTTCTTCTAAATGTCCTTTCTCAGCCTCTGCTCTTTCACACACACTATATCTGGTATTCACATCCATTTACTGTGTTTCTATATCCTTTAGTCAATCAATTTCAGTCACAGAGTGTGGACAGTCGGTATATATTGAGTGGGGACATACAAATGACTCTCCTTCATAGCTTGGCTTGCTTTTTCAGCAATAAATCTTCCGTATTCTTCCACTTTCTGTCAAAATCCAGGATTTTGTTGTTTTTCATGACTGAATAGTATTCCATAGAGCATATGTGCCACAGTTTTTCAATCTATTCATCTGTTCGTGGGCATTTGAGTTGGTTCCATGTCTTAGCAATTGTGAATAGTGCCGTAATAAACGTCGATGTGCAAGAACTTTTCTGATTAAGAACTCTTCTGTCCTTTGGGTAGATACCAAGGAGTGGGATTGCTGGATAATATGGTAGTTCTATTTGTAGAATTTTGAGGAATCTCCAAACTTTTCTCCACAGTGGCTGGATCAATTTACTTTCCCACCAGCAGTATAAGAGAGTTCCCTTTTTTCTTTTTTTTTTTTTTTTTTTTGGAGAATTTTTCGCTATAGGGCGCGTGCGCTCGCCAGACAGACAGAGAGAGACATAGAGACAGAAAGCGAGAAATCACCCCCCAGGGGGGATGGTCACGCCGCAATCCCTTCTCCTCCATTCTCCTCTCGGGATCTTGGGCACGCACGCACATGCACCCGGCGTGAGTTCTAAGCCACCGGGTCCGGGACGCGAACCGCGGTCGACTACGTGGGAGTCCAGCGACATAGCCATTACGCTAACTGCTGGTTCCCAAGAGAGTTCCCTTTTCACCACATCCTGGTTTGTCTTAAAGTCTCAAGACAGAAACCTGAGGTCCAAAGGACAGTCAGGGGGAATGAGTCACGGGTCCCAGCCATTAGGGCTTTCAGCCACAGGCAGCCTGGTGTCAGGCAATGCTGCTTGAACCTGTCTCTGAATGGGCTGGAGAAAGGCGCAAGTTTCTTAAAGTCCCAAGACACAAACCTGAGGTCTAAAGGCGAGATGGAGGGGTGGGGATCGAGCCGCAGGTCCTGGCCTTTAGGGCTGGCAGTCACAGGTAGCCTTGTGTCTAGCAATCTTTGCTATTTGTTTTAGCTGTATATGTCAGAGGTTAAAATGTCTTTTAGTATCTTTTTTTTTAAGTTTATTTATTTCTTCCATGAGAGAGTAAAAGAGAGAGAGGGAGGAAGAGAGAAACAAGCATCCCCGACAAGGTCTTCATTCTATGATTATCATCCCCAGTCTCAGCTAGCCCAGATAACAGACTTATGCATGTGAGCTGGCGTGTACAGAGAATCATTTAGATGAAAACCCAGGACCTTTCCATGTGGGTTTAGCATCACAGAGCATTTTGGTTCTGCTGTGCCATCAGCTAGCCCCTGATGTCCTTGTTTTTGTCTACTTTATTGTCTTTGGGTTTCCCTAGGGAGTTCTAAAACAAGATATGAGACATAGCAGTTCTTTCCATTTTATTCCTTTGTTATTGATGTGGTGAAAAACATTCCGTTGACCTATGATTAAGCCTCAGTGTTAGTGAGTCTGTGCCTCTGGACTGTGACCTTCACAAACACTACTCAGTTTTTCCCCTTTAGGAGAGACAGGAAGGAGAGGAGGAGCTAGAATTGGGTATTTCCCTTTACCCAGATCATTTATGCTCTTATAAAGCACCAGTCAGTTATACACTGGTAAAATAGTTTTCCTTGAGGGCAGGACTTGTTAAGAAAAGTAGAATGATCTGCCCAAATTTCAAAATGGTTGCTTTTCCCTTCCCCTTGATGAAATCATAAGGGAATTCGCAGATCTTTACTATATGAACTAGTAGGGCTACTGGAGACAAAACACATGAAAATATGGAGTTTCCCCTAAAAGTGACCTTCCTTCAGAGTTTTTAACTTTCAATCTTGTACACAGTTAGCCTCCAATAATCAGTCAATTACAGTTTAATTTTCCTTACCCCACTACTAGGTCCAATAATAGCTTTTGCTCCTGGGCTTCTGTTCCAGTAAGCTGTGATTCTCTGAATCTTCCTACCTCTCCTATTTGAAGGAAAGAGGAAGGGGTTATAACTGTTTTCCCTGTGACTCAATTCTCTAATGCATCTAAGAAGAGTTGTTGATTTTACATTTACTCTTCTTTTCTTGTTATAGGAAGAAACGACTTCCTCACATGTAGAAATGGACAACATAAGTCTCAGTTGCATTAATGTACAAGGTATTTTTTCCCCAATTCTAATTGTTTTCACCATTAAGCTCTTTAGCTTTCTCTTAGAATCTCTAGTCCTAATAAATCTCAAATCTGTCCTCCTTGGTTTCAAATCTTCTTCAGTCCATACCTTATCTCATTTTAGATCAAAACCTCTCCTGCTGGTCAACATCTACCTATTGCTGGAAGCTATAGCTAAAATGTACATTGCTTTATTACCGTGATTTATCTCAAGCTCAAATAATTAGCTATGCTCATGTATACATTCCAAGACCCTGTTCATATTTTTGTAATTCCCATAGAATTTGGTACACCATATATATGCTACAAATGGGAAATTTCCTTAAAAGATTTTTTCTTAATGGGCAAGGCAAATGCTATAATGAATATGATCAATCCCAGTATATTTTAGAATGACCAAGAAAAGTTTTATGATATAAACTGAAATTAAATCATGTCCTGAAGAAGGTATAGGATTTATTTTGATTGAGAGGGGAATAAAATGGCATTTCAAATTTCAAGCACAGCATGAGCAAAAGAACAGAGACAAAATAAGAAAAAAAAAATCTGATTCTAAGGAATATGTCCTAGCTGCTGTTTAGAAGAACTGTTACTGGGACAATTTTGGTGACTTGAAAGCTTTGAAAATATTAACATACTCTATAGTTGATCAAGTATTTGTTACATAGAGGGAGTACATTCGGTTTGGATGTACAACAAGCAATGACCAAGTCTTTTATAAAGACTTAATGGTTAAACATTGCTTCTGTAATTAAAATTATCTATTTTTGTTTCTTTTTTAAGAATTATTTTATTTAACTTTATTTATTCATTTGCTTATTTTAATTTGACCAGAGAGGGACAGAGCAATAGAGAGAGAGTGGGGGGAAGAGTGAGAGAAAATGAGAAAGCAAGCCATCAGGTCTAGGACTCAAATCACAGTTGGCCATGTGGGTGGCTCTTCACCACCACCACCTGCTGGCTTTCATTGTTGTTTCTTTATTCATGTGAACATATGTGTATGCACATGATAATGAGAGAGAGAGAGGTGAGCACCCTCCATAGGATCCATTCATGCCATGATCTCCTTCTTTTAGTTTTCTAGCCAATTGGATCTTGGGCATATGCACACACATCTGGCATGTTTCAGGCTGACGAGGTTGGGGATTTGAACAGTGGTAGCCATACGAGATCTGGCTTCCCTTATGCAGCACATTACCACTCACTATGGAGCTGGCCCCTAAAAATATTTGTGATAAGGCCTTAAGTTCCTTTGTGGGCTCAGGGTAGAGGTATATATGTGGAAGAATTTACTAACTAAAGTTCAGAAAGATAAAGTTAGCATTGTCATTATCACCCAGTGATGTTTAACTTAAAACATCATATTATTTAAACAACATAGTGCTTTCTCTATGCAACCAACATTCAAAAATGAAATGGGATGCCTTGTAAAAGAGTGACTACCTTGAGCTCCAACTGTGCAGTCATAGGTGGATCAATATTGGGAAGGGATTTTACATAAATTATTCAAGCATGGGGTTAAGGAGGGAGGTAGACTTATTACTTAACTAGTAACGATCGTTTCCAACTCTGAGAATCTCTGACTTGATTTAAATGTTTTAAGGGTATTTTTATGTTCTAAATCATTATAACCTAGGGTTTTCTGACTAGCAAATGTTAGCTCTTACACAACTTACTCTGAGGGTTTAATCACTGGATTCTCTATTCAGAAATATTGACCCTGCAGAGTCCTCCAGACAAAATTCAGGTTGTCATAGCTAAGCCAAAGTAAAATGACTTTTTGATTAATTTCCTGATGTGCACAAAATGGCTAAGCTTATCACTGTAGTAATTTAGAAATATCATGAAAAAAACTGGCCTCTATTCCTTGAAATCAAATTGAAGGCTATTGAGTATATTACAACACTAGTTGAGAAATTTTCAAACATTTATAAATGTTCTTGGCTTTTTTTTTTAGACTTTTTTTTTCTGTAGGGTGCATGCACTCAATGGAGAGACAGAGAGACAGAAAGTGAGAAATCACTCACCATGGGGGAAAATCACATGGCAATTCTTTCTCCCCCATTCTCCTCTCAGGATTTTGGGCATATACATGCACACATGTTTTCCTTTTTTTTTTTTTTTCCTTTTCTTTAAATTTATATTTTTTACATTAATTCTCTATACATCATTACAGCATACAAAATAAATTTTCCATCCAAAATACACTATGTATTGGCTCAATCAAGCACAGCAACATACATGTTATCAACAAATAATTTTCCATTTCTTATGTCTTATATATTTAGCTTTTGTTGCTGTTGTTGCCATCCTTGATTCCCTATCCCTCACCCTCTGCCGTGTCCTACCCTCCTCCCACATAGTCTCTGGTATCCATGGTTGCTTTCTATGCCTTACCCCCATTTTAATTGATTTGCTAATGAACTTAATTAGTCTAAATATTTGCAATATCAAGCGCAGCTGATATATACATATACATGAACCCAAGTCTGACTTTAGGCATAAACCTCAGTGAGTAGAATGAACATACTATAAAGTAGTACCTACCTGGGGCTATATAACTTACTGCAGTCATCAAATATGCTTTTTTTTTTAATTTCGATATGAACAGTTTTGGTGTTTTTTTTTCTCCTGAAACTTTTAATTAATTTACATTCATTCCTTGAGCATCATCACAACATACTAAATATGGTTTCCTATCTAGAATAAACTGCATAGTGGCTTAATCATGCATGTTATCATCAATAATATTCCACTTCTACTTTCATATATGTGTGTGTGTATATATATATATGTTTTTTTACCCCATGTCTGACACTCTGCTCTTTCCCACTCTCTTATTACACTATCTCTGCTGTCTACCGTTATCTTCAATTTTTTTCCCCAACATTTTGTTGATCACACAATATCATAAGTAATCTAACTACTTTCAGTAGCAAGTTCAGCTGGTAATTTCAAGAAAACAGTTTTGACCTGGTAAGGCTATTTCCATAAACTTAAAGTCTAGAAACAGGTTAGGATTCTGTTCAAAGAGTAGGTACATGAACCTATTGACAGCTAAAGACAGGACAAAAATCCTTAAAATGGGACAACAAAACTTAGAATAAAAGCAGCAATATTTTAGTCAAGTCACAGAATGCAGTTTCATCAGTTCAGTCTCATGTACTTAATCTTTCTTCTGTTGTGGTTTGATCTTCCAGATTGAATTCTGGGAAATAATATTCAGCTCCACACTTTGTCCCTACAATTAAGTTGCCCATTTTCTTAGTTTTTGAACTCTTATTTCTGTGTGTCTGCATTTAATTTTCCTGACATAGCACTCCCTTGAGAACTTCTTGGAGATCTGGTCTGGTGCTGGTAAATTCTTTAGGGTTTTGTTTATCTGGGAATGTTCGTGTCTTTTCCTCCCAAATGAATGATAATCTTGCTGGGTACAGTATTCTCGGTTGAAAGTGCTTTTCCCTTAACACATTGAATATATTTTCCCATTCTTTCCTCGCTCGCATTGTTTCTGATGAGAGGTCTGCTGTCAGTCTGATGGGATATCCTTTGTAGGTAACTTGCCGTTTTTCTCTTGCCAATCTTAGTATCTTGTCTTTGTCTTTGGTTTTGGTCAATCTGGCTATAATGTGTCTTGGAGAAGATCTTCTTGGGTTGATTCTGTTTGGGGTCCTCTGCATTTCTTGGGACTGAATCTTTGAGTGCCTCTCCAGGTTTGGAAAGTTTTCTTGCAGGATTTCATGGAATAGATTATCAATGCCCTTATGAGTCTCTTCGCCTTCTGGGATGCCTATTATCTGGATGTTTGGACGTTTGATGGTATCTAGTATTTCTCATATACTATTCTCAAATTTTGGGGCCATTTTCTCAGTCTTTGTGGTGGACTTTTCTAGGCCAGCAATTTTCTCTTCTACATCTGAGATTCTATTTTCTGTATAATCTTGTCTGCTTTTAATACTTTCCAGGGAGATTTTGACTTCCTGTATTACAGCCTTCATCTCTAACAGTTCCATCTGATTCTTTTGTAAAGTGTGAAATTCCTCTTTTACATCGTGCATGAATTTCCTCACCTCCTGGAACTCATCAATTCCTTTCTCCTTCCTTTTCCACAGTTCATTGTCTCTCTTCTCTTCCATCTCTGTTAGCTTTGCCATTATGAATGTTCTGAATTCTTTATAGACATTTCCTTGATTTCCATTGAACAGTGTGTGGATGAAGAGGAGTTATTTGTTTCCCTTGGAGGAGAGGTATTTTCCTGCTTTCCCATATTTCTTGTGGTCCTGCATTGATTTCCAGTCATGTAGTGGATGATCGGTTTCTTCCCAAACTTGGAAGTTCAATCTGAGCATTGAGGAGCGTGCAGAAAAGGAAACAGAGAGAGAAACAACAGCAACAGCAAAAAAAAAAAAAAAAAAAAAAAAAAACCCTACAAGAAACAGAGAAAAAGAGAAGAAAAAAATGAAGTGAAAAACTTTTAAATAAAACTAAAAGAAAAATTAATGTTAAAAAATTCCAATAAAACCCCAAAATTAGAAAACCATGTGGCGATCAAGCACACCACGCGAAATGTCTTGTTCGACAGAGCCATGAAGCTGTCTCTTCAAGAAGGCCTGTTCCCTTTTTCACACGCACACATGTTTTTCAAGCTGCCAGGTCTGGGATTCAAACTGTGGTCAACCATCTGTAAGTCCAGCAATGTAACCATTATGCCATCTTCTGTTCCCTATTCTTGCCCTTATTTAACACTGTTGGTGGGTTTCAAGAAAAATGATTATTTACAGCACATGGTAAACACTGTGCTCTGATTAGCAAATCATCTGTGGGAAATGCTTTTCAAGGCAGAATTTCTGAGATCCTCTCCTAGTCCTCATCCTGGCAATAGGTCAGACTACCGTTTCCCAACTATAGTGATCAAACAAATTCTAATAAGGTGCATGTCCTGCTTTAAACAGAGATGAAAACATCTTGCATCAAGTCTAAGTTGCTGTCAAGAAAAACAGCTTGTTACATGTCTCTTCCCTCCCACCCGCTTGGTTTAGGGTCAGTCACCTGGAACTGGAATGTTATCAGGAGCAAATGTTAGCTCATATAGCAAGATGGGGATTTGGAATGATTTTGAAAATGACAACAGGATTTTGTTGTTTGCTTAGAATAACCAAATTGTATTATTCTTTTCAGATCTTCTCCAAATTTCCTTTTTATTTTCAATTCCTTTATTTTGATTGAATGTTAGATAGAGTTTTTTTGTGTCTTCCTCCACCCCTGCTAAAGTCTTAAGAATAATCCACTGCTCAAGTCAGCCTGCTCAATGTCATTTTATAATTATATGAGATTGGAACTACCTCATCCCTATTTGAACATAAACTAATTCAGAAAAGACCAACCACAATTTGGAATCTGGAAGCTCCCAGGCTAACAATGGGTCTTAAAATAATAATAATTTCTTAAACACAGCAAATTTAGTTTGTACCATGAATGTTCACTCAATTGCACTTTTATCAATGTCATTCTTTTGTACAGAAACTCAAAATATGACACAAGCTTCATATCTCAAAGTTTAAAATCATGCTGGGGAAGAACTGACATTTTGGTTAAACTCTTCCAATACAGTATGCCCACATTTTTGTTTCATTTTCAATTTTCTTCTTTAGTTTTTCAAAGTTTTCCTTGTAGAAGTCTTTGACTTCTTTGGTTAGGTTTATTCCCAGATATCTTTTACTTTTCTGGTTATTGTAAACTTCAGTCTGTTCATTGTGTATAGAAATGCTATAGATTTTTGTATCCTGCCACTTTTTGTCATTTATATATCACTTCCAGGAGTTTAAACTACATATTTAATGCAATTCCAATCAAATTACCATAGACATTCTCTACTAATTTTTTAAAAAATCATAGAATTTGTCTGGAATCATAAAAGACCCAGTATTGTCAAAGCAACACTGTGCAAAAAGATTGGAGTAGGAGGCATCTTATTCTCTGACCCCAAAATATATTACAAAGCTGTGATAATCAAATCAGCATGGTCCTAGCACACAAACAGGTATGGAGACCAACGGAACAGAATAAAGAACCCAGAAATAAGCCCCAAAACATATAGACAACTGATTTTTAGCAAAGGGCATCAGACAATCCAGTGTGAAAAAGAAAATCTCTTCAGAAAATGGTGCTGGAAAAACTTGGTATCCACCTGAAGAAACATGAAATTGGACTTCTATCTCTCACCACTAACAAAAATAAATTCAAAGATCTAAATGTAAGACCTCAAAGTATAAAACTACTGGTGGAGGGACCAGCAGTTAGCATAATGGCTATGTCGCTGGACTCCCACGTAGTCGACCATGGTTCGCGTCTTGGACCCGGTGGCTTAAACTCACGCCGGTCACGTGTGCATGCATGACCAAGATCCCGAGAGGAGAAAGGAGGAGAAGGGATTGCGGCATGGCCATCCCCCCTGGGGGGTGAGTTATTGCTTTCTGTCTCTCTGTCTCTCTCTGTCTGTCTGGCGAGCGCACACGCCCTATAGAAAAAAAAAAAAAAACCTCTCAAAAAAAAAAAAAAAAACTACTGGTGGAAAACACTGAGGAAACACTTGGAGACATCAAATTAGGCAAAGATTTCTAAATAAGACCCCCAAAATACAGACCACTATCCCAAAAATAAACAAATGGGATTGCATCAGTTTAAAAAGCTTCTGCACAGCCAAAAGAACAATAATTAGATTGAATCAACAACCCTTGGAATGGAAGAATATATTTCCAAATTATGCCTCAGATAAGGGGCTGATAACCAGAATATACAGGGAACTCAAGCAGGTTAACCCCACACACACACAAAATGAAAAGATGGGAAAATGAGCTGAGTAGACAACTCTCTAAGGAAGACATACAAACAGCAAAAAGCATGCAAAAAAACTGCTCCACATCACTTATCATAAGGAAGATTCAAATCAAAAACACAATTAAATACCACCTAACCCCAGTCAGAATAGCTAAGGTACTGAAAAATAATCAAGAAAGAATGATAAGTGCTGCTGAGGCTGTGGAGAAAAGGGAATTCTCCTACACTGTTGGTGGAAATGTATTAGTACAGCTGCTATGGAGAACAATACAGAGGTTCCTCAAAGACCTATAAATAACATGATCCAGCAATATCATTTCTGGGTTTGTACCCAAAGGATAGGAATACACTTGGTCAGAAAAACACTTGCACATCCATGTTTATTATGGCATTATTCACAAATACTTGAACATGGAACCAACCCAATGCCTAAGAACAAATGAATGGATTATATAAGTGTAGCACAAATACACTATGGAATGCTACTCAGCCATAAAAAATAACAAGACCCTGGCATTTGATAGAAAGTGTATGAATATGGAAGATTTACTGTTAAGTGAAACAAGTCAGACTTGAAAAAGAGGTATTGTATATTCCCACTCAATATATACCAAATGTCTGCGCTCTATGGCAGAAATGGAAAGATCGGAAGGTATAAAGGCATGGAGAACAACTATGGATAGTAGAGACAGTGTGGGAGGAAGGTGGGAAATGGGGCAGGGTGAGAGGAAGAAAATCAAGGGGTGCGGAAAAAGCAAAACATTTAAGAAAACAAAAATGGAAAATTATCTGTTGATGATAATATGTATGGTAATATCTTTGACTAGACCAGTATACTGTGTTTTCATGATGGGGAAATTCATTCAGTATGCAGTAATGATACACAGTGATTGAATGTAAATAATAATAATAATAATAATAATAATAATAATAAACTTTACAAATAAAAAAATACTTGGGATCAGTAATCATCATTTGGCCATAAATTAAAGGCAAGTTAGAATCACAAGTTGCAGTACTGTGGTGAACAGCTCCGAACCAGGTCAAAACAAAAGCAGTTATCCATAACAAACAGTCTTTTTCCAGTACTAAAAACAAATGAAAAGCTTCCAGGGCCTATTTTGAACAGATTTCTTTGAGGAATCAATTCCCCAAAACTTCCTAAAGGGTTATTACTAAGTCTAAGACAGTGAATTCAACTCTCTGTGTCCAATGGCAATTCCTCTATTGGATATCACTTGATATTAGCAAAAAGATGAATGTGACTCAACAGTATGCTCTTATGAATATTAATGAATCTGAGTTTATGCAGCATGAAATCCTATCTAACAAAATTTTGTGACCAAAAGAAATAAGGTCACAGATTTGAGCATCTAAAATGAGGTCTTATCCAAATTGTGACTGAATATATCCAACTACCATGTATATTGTGTAAGGAAGAGAAAAATGAAAGTGAAAAAAAAAGAGAATGAGTCATAAAACTATTTTTATCTATGATTTCATGAACTTAAGGGTAAAAAAAGGTTAACCAGGATGAGAAGAATAAGGTGTAAGCCTAAGTCTTGAGCTGCCACTATAAGGTTCATTGTCTGTAGAAATACTAGACACTGAATGACAACAGCAACACATTTTTACTGCATTCTTACTAAGTATTTGCACTGTTTTCGACGGATACAGAAATCAAAAGACACATCCGTGTATCCTTAAGGGGCTCCTACAGTCCAATAAAGTAGACTCATTGTGATTTTGATTTGCATCTCCCTTATGATAATGGATGTTGAGCATTTTCTTTATGTACTTTTTGGTTGTCCATATGTCTTCCTTGGAGAGTTATCTGTTAAGCCACTCCCATAAGATGATTTCTCCCTTTCTATCTATCTCTCTCTCTATCCTTTCTCTCTCTGGTGAGTGTATGCACCCTATAGCAAAAATCTTTCTAAAAAACACAAAAACAAAACTTGAATCTCTTAAGCATGTGACATAAGGCCATCCATGACATACCCTCTGTCTGCCTCATCTCTCACCACAGCATTCATCATAATATTGTAATTATGGTTGGCTAGACTGTTAGACTTTGTCACCCTCCTCTCACACTGTCTCTGATATCCACAACTAGACTGTAAGTTCCTTGAGAGTAAAGATCTTATCTAGTTTATCTGTATGATACCAATGCTTAAAACAGTGTGTTTTAACATTCTCTTTTATTTAAAGGTACCTTATAGCCCTTATAAAAATTTATCAAAGAAAGGATAATTCCACATGCATTTATATGAGCCTGTAAACTCAATTTCTAGTTCTATTTTATTGCTTTCTGAAAATACCCATGCCTGTTTCCTCACTCACAAGAAAAATAAAATAATAGTATAACCTGTACTTTATACTGTATGTGATATTTTAAACTTTCTGGCATAAGATTGAACATCAATAAATAGTCATATGTACAACTCTTATATGAAGCAAATAATGTAATTTTATAAGTGGTAGTTAAAATTTATATGAATTGACTAAATTTAGATTTAATGTAGAGACAATAACTGGATCTACTTCTTTGAGTTTTATTGAAGATTAAATAAGTAAATTCATGTAAAATGTTTAGAATATTACCTGACAAACATTTGGTATTCAAGACTAAGCCATTTTTTTCCAGTTATCTGCGACTTGATTGCAAAATAGCTGTCAAGTTATCTGTTAGGTGGCTGGCTGCCCAAGTCATAATAGTTAAACCCTAATGTGCTCAGAGATAGACTTGCCTCTAAATTCTATGCTACCCTCCAAATGTAATGTATATGGCCAATTAGTGAGAAATTTTAAAAAAAGAAAACAAAGTATGCCATCTTTTCCTCAAGACTGAGTATATTTTCATTTCTTACATTTGGAAACTGTGAATTTTCTCCAGTAACAAGAGACAGTTCCAAGTTTACATAATTCCAATGTAAGAGCCAACTCCCCCCCAAGTAGGTGTGATAATGAGGGATTCTCCAAAACTTATTTTTCAATAAATCCCTACTGAACTCAGGTCCCAATGTCCTCCTGTCTGATGAGAAAACCAATTGTCAGAGCCCTCTTGAGTCAGCAAGAGCTCCAGAGAGTAAAAGGTTTGGGAAAAATTTTAAGTACTTTTTATTTTTATTACCTTTAGAGTTGAAAGCAGAGTAAATCAGCTTCTTTAAACCAGTTCAGTATTATTATATCCTATGAGGGTTTCCCAAATCCTGTTCGGAGTATATCAAAAAGTTTGATTTGAAAGGGAAGTAAAGAAGAAGGGAAGGGTGTGCACAGAAAGTAAACATGTTTGATTTTACATTCCCACCAATAGTTTAAGAGTGTTCTCTTTCACCACAGCCTCACCAGCATTTGCCATTCATTTTTCATTCTTACCCATTCTGACTGGGATTAGTTAGTATCTCATTGTGGTTTTAATTTGCATTGCCTTTATGATAAGGGAGGTTGAGTATTTTTTTCATATGCTTTTGGCTGTTCATATATATTCCATGGAGAGTTAAGATCATTTGTCCATCTTTTAATTGGACTGATTATATATTTTTTGTGGGTAAACTACTTGAGTTCCCTATGTTTTATTTGTTATCAGTCCCTTATCTGAGGGAAAGTTTGCATTCTCCCATTCCAACGGTCATCTCTTCACTCTATTGTTATTTTGACTGTGCAAAAGTTTTTTACCCTGATGTAATCCCATGTGTCTATTTTTGGGATTATTGCTTGTGCTTTGGGGGTCTTTTCCTATTCTGATATCCCCAAGAGTTTTCCCCTGTGTTTTCCACCAGTATTTTAATAGTTTGATTTCTTAGGTTTAGATCTTTGATCCATTTTGAGTTGATTTTTGTTAATGGTGAGAAATAGGGATTCAGTTTCATTTTTCTTCAGGTGGATACCCAGTTTTTCCAGCACCATTTGCTGAAAAGATTTTTCTTTACCCCACTGTATTATCTTGTGCCCTTTTTCAAAAATCAGTTGACTGGGGACCAGTAGATGGCATAATGCTTATGTTTCTGGACTCCCATGTAGTCAACTGTGGTTTGAGTCCCTGACCAGGTGTGTGTCTGTGTGTGTGTGTGGGTATGCCCAAAATCCCAAAAGAAGAATGGAAGAGAAGAGATTGTGATATGGTCATCTGCCCTAGGGGGTGATTTCTCACTTTTTGTCTCTCCATCTCTCTGGCAAGTGCATGTTTCCTATAACAAAAATCTCTCTCTAAAAAATAAAAATAAAAAATAGTAAAAACATACAAAAACAAAGAGTTGGGTATATTTTGGAGTTTATTTTTGGGTTCTCTGTTCTGGTCTATTGGGCTATGTGACTGTCCGTGGGAATGTAAATTACTGCAGCCACTGTGAAGAACAATATTGAGGTTGCTCAAAGACCTACAAATAGAACTAACATATGAGCCAATGATTCTACTCCTGAGTATCTACCCAATGGATAGAAATACACTCAGTTGAAAAAACACTTGCACATCCACATTTCTAGCAGCATTTTTTTACAATTGCTATGATATGGAATCAAGCCAAATATTTAAGAACAGATGAATGGTTGAACAAGTGTGGCACATATACACTACAGAATACTATTCAAACATAAAAAAATGATACCCTGGTATTTGATAGAAAGTGGATGAATGTGGAAGACTTACTGCTAAGTTAAACAAGCCAGACTATGAAAAAGAGGCATTGTATATTCCCACTCAATATATGTCAGATGTCTGTACTCTATGGCTGATATAGAAAGTTTGGGGGGTATAAAAGCATGTAGAGCTATTGTGGATACTAGAGAAAGTGTGGGAAGAAAGTGGAAAATGGGAGGGGTTAGAGGGAGGAAATCAAGGGGAAAATGGAAGCAAAACATTTAAGGGACACAAAAATGGAAAATTGTCTGTTGATAGTGTACATGATAAGACTTTATTGTAAACATAATATACTCGGTATAGACCATGCACATTTGTACATGTATCATTCACGCCTTGAAACACTGACACAGGTTTTTCAGTTCCATCATAAGAATGACTTATATTTTCATCTTCAATATACTATTCCATAAGGAACTATTGGGTTGTCTGAAACTTGGGTTGCATAGAAAAAAAATACATTATGACCTTTCTGACAACCCAATATAAGCATCATCAGTAGTATCAAAAAACATGTAGAAGGGCAAGCAGATGGCATAATGGTTATGTTGTTAGACTGCCACATAATTGACTGGAGTTCAAGTCCTGGACCTGGTGGCTTAAAACTCATGTTGGGTGCATGTGTGTGTGTGATCAAAACCCCGAGAGGTGAATAGAAGAGAAGAGATTGCAGTGTAGCCACGCCCCATAGGGGTGATTTCTTGCTTTCTGTCCCTTGGTCTCTCTCTGTCTCTCTAGTGAGCACACACACCCTATAGCAAAAATCTCTTAAAAAAAGCATGTAGATGGAAACTTACTACACAGGGATATTGATGTAGATAGAAACTTACTACATAGGAATATTGTACCAAAATTTACACAGGTTTATGCCTGCTAACTAGTAGTTTATATTATAAGCTGAACCAAATACATATTTATAGGAAATACTCAATCACCAGATTAAAAAATTAAACTCAAAATGTGAACCAGCAGTGAGATATATGTATCCAGGTCAATGATAATTATACTTTAGGAATAAGATATGATTAGTAGGACATTTTTCTATTTAAATAATGTGAAACTAAGGGAACCTTCACTTCTCTTACTAGTAATTTCAGAAAACTTCATAAATTTGGAAACCCATCTTAATTTAATCAGATCCTCTTACCCACTCAGTTTCCTCCCTCCCATCATATATAAATTACATGCCTATGAACTACAGGTACTGAATATTATAAATTTTCTATAATATACTCTTTGCTGCCTCTAACCCCACTCCTATCTCAGTACATTATAATTTCCAGTTAAAATTTAAATCATAATGGGGCCAACAGGTGGCATGGTGATTAAGGGTGCTGGACTCCCACATGGCCAACCACAGTTCGAGTTCTGGACCCGGCAGCTTGCTTTCTCACTCTCTCTCTCTCTCTCTCTCTGGATCTTGAGCATGCACTCGTGCACACCCGGTGTGAGTTTAAGCCACCAGTTCTGGGATTTGAACCATTGTCAACTACAAGGGAGTCCAGCGACATGGCCATTATGCCAACTGCTGGTCCCATTCTCCCAACATATTTTAAATAAAGAGCAGGGTGGAAAATGGGGACAGGGAGGAAATCAGGGCAGAATAAATAAATAAATAAATACATAAATAAATAAAAAGAAGAAGAATATATTTTGACTGAGCATATGTTAGAAAGTTCCCTAAAGGAGACAGCATTTGAACTAAGCACTTGAACTCATCATAAATTCAGACTTTTTTACAGCTATTTTGACATCAAGAACTTTTTGAACTGGTTACTTTAGCCCTTCAACCTAGCCACTTGATAAGGTCTAAAAAAAAATCCAAACTTTTATATTTCCAGCTATTTTAGAAATTCCCAAATAATTATAAAACAGATAACCTTACCCCATTCATGAGACTCAATCTAATTCCAGCCTCTACCAGAGGGTGAGTTTCAGGAATAGTGTGGGAATTTGGCTTATTTATACTTTCCATTTACCAAGAATGATGTGTTGAACATCCTTGGTCATCCCATGAAGGGCCAGCAATCATACTCAGTAAACTATCTTTTCACTCTCTGAGAATTTACTTGTATCTTGATATGTATTTCAAACATCCTGATTTTTCCCTAAAAGTCAAAGATGTTGGAAAAAGATGATATCTGCATCACATTATGATCTTATATTTTTAGAGTCAGACTTTGCAGAAAATCTTTGGTTTAATCTCTACCAATAATCTCAAACGTTTCAGTATTATGCATATATTTAGTATCATAAAACTCCTTTAGTTGAGGATTTTTAAATATATATTTGATCACTATATATCTTTACAATGTACAACATTGCTTTTTCCAGCACAAATATCATGCATATCAGTCAAGACAAAGACATTACCATATATACATTATCATCAGCAAATAACTTTTCATTTCTATCTCAATTAACCATACTGTTTTCCCTCTGTTCCCCTCTCTCCCTCTATTACCCACCCCCGTGTTACCCCTAACCTTACTATCTCTAATATCGACAGTTGCCCTCAAAAGCATTACTGATACTGTAAAAATAAATTTAAATTGTGCCTTTTTGCTCTGTAGAGATAAAATTTAACCTTTGCTTTTGCCAGATGCCCTTGTGATAAACTGCCCCGACAGACTTAATTATGCAAACCTCCAGGAGCTGAGTAAATGGAATGTGGACAAGGAACTAGAAAGACAACCCATGCACCTGTGTAGCAAGAGCTGCCGCTCTTCTCCCTAAGAATAAACTACCCGTTAAACTTCCGCATACCTTCTCCTGCTTATAAAAAGACCTATAACCCTAAAAACGGGGTCCTCGCTCAGGCCTGCTGCGTCAGGTGTTTGCTTGGACCTCAGCCGGCTGGAAAAATAAAACCTCTTGCATTTTGCATCAAGAACCGACTCTTGTGGTTGATTGGGGGTCGCGTATCCTCTGGACAGAAAGCGCGCCGAGCCAGGTGGCCAGCGCCCTTACAATACCTCCTTAGAAGTTAACCTGGTTGACTCAACTGATAAGTATTTTTTATATTTTTTTCTCATCATAAAGATAATATATTCATCAGCTTTCTTTTCTTTGGTCAGAGGGTGCACACATTTACCAGAGAGAGTCATAAATGAGAGAGAAGATGAGGAAGAAAACACTCTTCAATGGGACATGTTCATGTCTCAATCCCTTCTCCATATCTCCATCCTGTTGGGATTTAGGGCACATAAGAACATGCACCTGGCATTTTTTTTTCATTCTCCCTCAGCTTCTATTTTATTTTATTTTATGCATTCAACCACTATACATCACTACAGCTGGCATATTTTTCAAGTCACTGGGGTCAGGACTCAAACCACAGATTGCCATGTGGTATCTCACTGCCAAAACCACTAGGCCATGGGAAAGCTCCAATTTTTTAAAAGATTAATGAAATTAATACAGGACTAAGGGAAAAACTCTGCTAACTAGGACTGGAGTTAGGTAAGCTGTGTGCTACTTACAACAACTGAGATTTAAAACAATAACTGTTCCAACTTGGAACAATTTTATCAAAATGACAAGGTGAAAATGTCCTGCTTTATTTAGATTTTTTGGCAGATGGAGATGGTAGATTTGCTGAAAAAGATGGGAGACAGAAATAAAAGAGCTTGATTAGCTCATTGTAACTAAGAATATTACCAGAATAAAGAAAACTGTGTCATCAAATGATACTTCATTAATTAATGCCACAGCTACATAGAGATGCACAGCAAGTGTATAAACTGGAGAAACAAGGACAAGCATTTCAATATCCCATGGATGTGAAAAATAAGTTAAATCAATGAAGACAGGATTCAATTAAATAGTGACAGAAAAGCATTTAAATATCTCATGGATGTGAGAGATAAATCAATGAAGACAAGATTCAATTAAATAGTGACAGGATCAAGCAGTAGTGTGGTGATTAAGGCAGCTAGATACAACATAGCCAACTGCACAGTTAAGTCCTGGACCCAGCAGCTAGAAAAACACTCTAGGCACGTGTTCATGTGTGCCCAAAATCCCAAGAAGAGAATGGAGAAGGGATGTGGAGTGGCCATTCCCCCGGGGGAGTACTTTCTCACTTTCTCTAGCTCTTTCTCTCCTCTTTATCTCTCTCTCTCTCTCTCTCTCTCTCTCTCTCACTGTCTGTCTCTGGTGAGTGCATGTACCATCTAGCAAATTTAAAAAGTAATTCAGGACAGGCATCTCCATCTCTGCTTCTCCTGCCCTTTCTGGTTTCAGCTTCATGGCTGTAAAGTCCCCAAGCCAGGGCCCCCCTTACAGACCACAGTGCTAGTCAGGACAGAATCCTTACAAGTTTCTCCATCTCTGCCTTTGCTGTCCTTTCTGGGTTCAACTTCATGGTTGTGAAGCCCCCCCTAGCCAGGATTCCCCCACTTCAAACCCCAGTGCTAGTCAGGTAGGCTAAGTCTCTCTCTCCTTCTTGTTCTTTTCTGTCCCTTCTAACTTCTTTCTCCTCTTTTAAAAAACAGCGTTTTGTTCACTTCCTTGTGCCTTTGGCTTGCTAATTTGTCTCTTTATTCCTAACCTAGGACAGAATCCTTGCAGGCATCTCCATTTCTGCCTCTGCTGCCCTTTCCATGTGGCTGGCAAACACACCATGTAGTTTTCCATTTTTAACTCAATTTTGTTTTCTGCAATGTGTTTTCTGCTTTATTCCTCCTCTTTTTGTTCTACTTCTTTTCTTCTTTTTCCTTTGACTTTTCATGCTATTTTTGTTCCTTATATTCTTTTTCCTTTCCTTTACTTTCTTATTTTACTGCTCACGCCTTGCCCACTACCTAGAGAAGTCTAGGTGCATAGTAGCTAAACATCTGAATATTGTAAACCTTAGAGAATTCTTTACCCCTCACTGTACTGGTTGTAAAAGAGTGAAACTCCACTTAATGAATTCAATTTCAAAACTCCTCCTGTGACTACCACACAGGAGGACACAGAAGAAGGGAGAAAATAGCACTGAATTATTTCACAACAAAGAGGAACACAAAGAGCTCACAGTTACAGAATCCTTCTCCAGCAAATAAGCCAGAAGTAAATACATTACCAAATGACTAAAAATCAGAGAAGATCCTCAAGGATAAGAGAATCGAGTAATACATCTCCAGCAAGGGAACACTGTATCTCATCCCCAAGTAGGAAAATATTAGAGGGTATTACCAAAATGTCAGAAAAATAATTTAGAATATTTATGGTAACAAAACTCTATGAGATGCAAGAGAAAAGAGAAACAGAGCTCCAAGAGATGAAGATTTCCTTCCACAATATGAAAAATTTGGACACCATAAAAAAGAATCAAACTGAACTGTTAGATATGAAGACAGTAACACGGGAAATCAAAACTTGAAATATTGGAATTAGCAGACAAATCCTCTGACACAGAAAAAAATACTGAGAAAATAACCCAGAAAAATGAAGATAATATATGAGAAATACTATGAAAAACTCAAACATCTAAATAATCGGTATCCCAGAATGTGAAGAAACTGAGAAGGGCATTGATAAACTATTCCATGAAATTTTGGAAGAAAACATTCCAAGTATAGAGATGCTCTCAAACATTCAGACCCAAGAAATACAAACAACTCCATATAAAATCAATCCAAAAAGATCCTCTACATGGCAAATTATAGCCAAATTAGTGAATACCACAGTCAAAGACAAGATACTAAGATTGAAGGACCAGCAGTTAGCGTAATGGCTATGTCGTTGGACTCCCATGTAGTTGACCGTGGTTTGAGTCCCGGACCCGGTGGCTTAAACTCACGCCGGGCGCGTGTGCGTGCGTGCCCAGGATCCCGAGAGGAGAATGGAGGAGAAGGGATTGCGGCGTGGCCATCCCCCCTGGGGGGTGATTTCTCGCTTTCTGTCTCTCTGTCTCACTCTGTCTGTCTGGCGAGCGCACACGCCCTATAGCGAAAACCTCTCAAAAAAAAAATATACTAAGATTGGCAAGAGAGAAATATCAAGGCACTTATAAATGCTATCCCATCAAGCTAATACTGGACCTCTTATCGGATACAATGCAAGCAATGAAAGAATGGGGAAAAATATTCATAGTGTTAATTTAAAAAAAATTTCAACCAAGAATACTATACCTGGCAATATTATCTTTCATATGAGAAAAAAAAGGATAAAAACATTCTCAGATAAACGAAACTTGAAAAAATTTACCAACTCCAGACCAGCTCTTCAAGAAATTCTGAAAGGAGTACTATACCAAGAAAACTAAAGACAGACAGCAATAAGAGAACAAAAAACAACCAAGAATATGTCCAACTTAATGGTAGGGACAAGTCTGGAAATATTGATAATAATGTTAAATGTGAATGGATAAAATTCTTTAAGAGACACAGACTGTCTGAAAGGCTTAAAAATCAGAAATCCTCCATCTGCTGCCTACAAGAAACCCAACTCATGGATAAAGACATTGATTAAAAGTGAAGGGCTGGAAAAAGGTACTCCATGCAAATGGATACCAAAAAAGAGTGGGAGTCAGTATATTGATTTCAGACAAAATAGGCTTTAAGACAAAAACCATAAAAAGAGACCAAAAAGGGCATGATATAGTAGTAAAAGGGATAATTTATCAAGAAGATATAGTGCTTATAAATATCAATGTACCCAACTCAGGACCACCCAATTATGTAAAGGAAAGACTGCTAGATCTAAAAGAAGAGATAGACTGTAACACAATAATTGTTAGAGATCCTAACACCACACTGTCTCCTTTAGACAGATTAATGAGAAAAAAAAATAAGCAAAGAGATTCAGGACCTAAATGATACCATAAATCAGATGTACTTGACAGATATCTATAAAAGTTTATACCCAAAAGACACACAATATACATTTTTCTCAGCCTTGCATGGTACCTTCTCAAAAATTGACCACATGATATGGCACAAAACTATCCTTTACAGATTCACAGGCATAGAAACTGTATCCAGCATCTTCTCCAACCATGATAGAATTAAACTTAATATTAATCTCAGGTAAGCCCTTGAAAATTCACAAATACATGAAAATTAAATAACCTAATCTGAATGACTTCATGAATACTGAAGAGATTGAGACTGAAATGAAAATATTCATGGAAATAAATGATAATGAGTGCACAAGCTTTCATAATTCATGGGACACTGCAAAAGCAGTCTTAAGAGGGAAGTTTATAACAATTAGTACACATAAGAAAAAGATGGAAAGGTTGCAAAAGGACAACCTAGCATCATGCCTCAAGGAATTAGAAAAAAAACAACAAAACATTCCAAAATAAGTCAGGAGAAAAGAAATAATAAAGATTCGAGCAGAAATAAATAAAATAGACAATAAATAAACTATATAGAAAATAAATGAAAGCAAAAACTCGTTCTTTGAAAAGATAAACAAGATTGACACACCATTAGCTAGAATACTTGAGAAGAAGAGAGAAAGGAACCAGATACATCAAATTCACAATGAATCAGGCAACATTACAACAGACATAACAGAAATACAAAACATCATTAGACAATACTAGGAGCAAGTATTCACCAACAAGAAAACCTGAATAATATTGACAAATTCCTGGACACATATAATCTACCATAATCTACCAAGATTGACTCAAGAGGACATAGAAGTCTGAATAGACCTGTAACAAGCAATGAGATTTAATCAGTAATAAATAACTCCCCAACAAAAAAGTCTAGGTCTTGATAGCTTCAGTGCTGAATTTTACAAAACTTTTAAAGAAAAGGTAACCACAATTCCACTCACGGTGTTTCTAATGATCCAAAAGGAAGGAACCCTTCCAAATTCATTCTATGAAGCTACATCACTCTCATTCCCAAAATGCATAAGTATGCAATAAAAAGGGAAAACTACAGATCTATATCTCTAATGAACAAAGATGCAAAAGTTCTCAACAAGATACTTGCTAACTGTATTAAATATCATATTAAAAAGATTATTCGTCAAGACTAGGTATGCTTTATTCCGGGGATGCAAGGGCAATTCAACATACACAAAACCATAAATGTAATATACCATATTAACAGAAAGAAAGATAAAAGCCATCTATGAAAAACTTATAGCTAACATTATACTGAATGGGGAAAAGATAAAATCTTTTTCACTAAAACCTGGTATAAGACAAGCCTGACCACTCTCTCCACTCCTATTCAATATAGTACTGGAAGTCCTAGCCGATGTGATCAGATAAGAGGATGAAATAAAAGGCATTCCAATAGAGAAAGAAGAGTTGAAATTATCTGTTTGCAGATAGCATGACTGTATACATATAAGACTCAATAGGATCCATGAAAAAACTTCTAGAAGTAATAAATGCATACAGTAAAGTGACAAGATACAAAATTAACTTACAAAAACCTGTAGCATTTCTATATACAAACAGCAAGCAGGCAGAGAACTGAAGAAAAGTAAGCCCATTTACCATAGCCACAAAAAAGTGTAAGATACCTAGGAATGGGGCTGGCAGTTGGTTTGGTCATTAAGGGCTCTGGACTCCCATATGGCCAACCATGGTTCGAATCCCAGACCTGGTGGCTTGTTTTCTCATTTGCTGTCTCTCTCTATGTCTGTCTCTGGTCGAATTGAAATAAATAAAGTTAAATAAAATAATTCTTTTTTAAAAAGAAACCTAGGAATAAAAATAACAAAGGAAATCAAAGGCCTCTATAAAAAAATTTTTAAAAAAAACTATGAAAATCTTTTAAAAATATACAAAAATGACGTAAAATTATGGAAAAACATCCCATGTTTCTGGATTGGCAGGATTAATATAATCAAAATGACAATCTTACCTAAATTAAAATACCTATAAAATTACAAGAGACATCCTTATTCTTCTTTTCTTTTTTTTTTTTTTTTGGAGAATTTTTTGTTATAGGGTGCGTGCGCTTGCCAGAGAGACAGAGAGACAGAAAGCAAGAAATCATCCCCCAGGAGGGATGGCCATGCTGCAACACCTTCTGCTCCATTCTCCTCTCAGGATCTTGGGCACGCACGCATACGCACTTGGCATGAGTTTAAGCCATCGGGTCTGGGACTCAAACTGCGGTCAACTACATGGGAGTCCAGTGATATAGCTATTATGCCAACTGCTGGTTCTAACAAGAGACATTCTTAATAGAGCTAGAAAAAAACAATCATAGAATTTGTGTGAAATCATAAAATATTCTGTATTGTCAAAGCAATCCTACACAAAAAGAGTGGAGTGGGTATCATCTCACTTCTGGACCACAAAATATATTACCAAGCTGTGATAATCCAAACATCACGGTTTTGGCAGAAAAAAAAAATGACACGAGGACCAATGAAACTGTGTAGAGACCTCAGAAATAAACTCCAAAACATACAGCCAACAAATCTTTGACAAAGGGTACCAGTTGATCCTTTGGGAAAAGGAAAACCTCTTTAGCAAATGGTGCTGGAAAAGCTGAGTATCCACCTGCAGAAAGATGAATCTGAATCCCTATCTGTCACCATTAACAAATATCAACTCAAAGTGGATCAAAGATCTGAACCTAAGACCTCAAACTTAAAAACTACTGGTAGAAAACACTAGAGAAACTCTGGGAGATGTTGGGATATGCAAAGACTTCTTAAGCAAGACTCCCAAAGCACAGGCAATAATCCCCAAAATAGATGGGATTACATTAGATTAAGGAGTTTCTGCACAGCAAAGGACACAGTAATTAGTGTGAATCAACAATCCTCAGAATGGGAGAAAATTTTTGCAAACTAAGTCTCAGATAAGGAACTGATAACCAGAATGCACAAGTAACTCAAAAGATAGGAAAATCAGCTAAATAAATAACTCTCTATGGAAAACTTATGAACAGTCAAAAACATATGAAAAAAATGCTTAACATCCCTCATCATAAGGGAGATGCAGATCAAAACTACATTGAGATACAAACTAACCTCAGTCAGAATGGCGAAGATTTAAAAAAAAAAAAAGATAAGTGCTAGTGGGGATGTGGTGAAAGGTGAACTCTCCTACATTGTTGGTGGGAATGTAAATTGGTCCAGCCTCTATGAACAACAATATGGAGGCTCCTCGAAGACCTTCAAATAGAACTACCGTATGATCCAGCAATTCCACTCCTAGATATCTACCCATAGAACAGGAGAATACTCAGTCAGAAAAATGCTTGCATATCTATGTTTATTGCAGCATTATTTATTATTGCTAAGACATAGAACTAACCCAAATGTCCACAAACAGATGAATGGATTGAAAAAGCGTGACACATATACTTGATGGAATACTATTCAGCCATTAAAATAAAAAAACAAACAAACAAAAAACCAAGACCCTGGCATTTGATAGAAAGTGGATAAATGTGGAAGGCTTATTGCTGACTGAAGCAAGTCAGGCTATGAAACAGAGACATTGTATGTCTCCTCTTAACATATACCAACTCTCTACATTCTATGGTATAAACTGAAAAACTGGAGGACATAAAAGCATTGAAAATTGTTATGGACACTGGCTACAGAGTGGAAGGAGAGTGGGAGAGGAGAAGAGTGCAGGAATGGAAATTTTGGGGAAAAAATAGAGAAGTAAGACATTTGTAGGACACAGATATGATTTATGGCCTGTTGATGTCATGTATAGTATTCTCAAATTGCCTGGTGTGTGACGTGTATTATGTTGGGTAAAATGGCTTTACAATCTAAATGATGTATAGCAATCACATGTATAGATAATAATAAAAAAGATTTTTATATAAAAAATAGACTAAATAATTAGAGGACAGCAGATGGTGTGGTAGTTAAAGCACTGGACTCCTACATAGCCAACTGTGATTTCAATCCCAGACCCAGAAGCCTGAAGATCATGTCAGGCACATGAACTTGTGTGCACAAAATCCTAAGAGGAGAATGGAGAAGAGATTGCAATGTGGCCATCTTCCTTGGGGGATGATTTCTCACTTTCCCTCTCTCTGTCTCTTTCCAGTGAGTGCACGTGCTCTATGGCAAAACCTAAAAAAAATAAATAATTAATAAAAATAATTAGTGGCATAAAAATAGATAAGATTTTAATTGTACATATGTGGTTTACATTTGTTTAACCTTGGTTTATGTTGTATACTATGGCATAGTTAAGAAAAAATTAAAGATTGATATTTATGCTTTTATTTTAAAACCCAAAGAATAACATACTAAATGATATCTACACTCAACTATCCTGAACTATAGCATATCTAACTAGTGAGTTTACATGATGAATAAGTATGATTACACCATTCCCTGTCACCCAATGCCTGCAGGAAGAACTAGCCAGGGGCCAAGCCTATAAATATGAATCTATACAGCAATGTTTCTTAACTTTTGGAAAGTTCAGATTCTTAAAGACTCTGATCAAAGCATAGATACATGTTTTTCTGTAGAAAAACATGTATCTACATCTACACATTACTTTTTGCATATAATTTCTGAGGGTTTAATATAAACTTGAGGTTTAAGGGTCCCTATCTTGGTCTTTTATGCCTTGGGCACAGCGTTTCCTCTCATTTGTAAAGATATAACATTCTTAGCTGGATACTAACAGAACCACCTACCAGGAACATGTTCCTTGGTTTCTCTCTGCATCAGATGCTATGCTGATAAAGTGTAGATAGTGACTTCACTTGGGGTCCTTGGGAAACTGGCACGTTACCACAACTGCTAACCTCACCTTGGAGTATAATATGTTAGCTCATGTATAACAATAAAATAGTGAAAACAGCATAACAGGAGCTCCCCAAACCTTTTTTTTTACTCAGCACATTGACAGGCATGCAAAATCCAACTGGAGGTGTAATATTTTTCGCCTTCTTTCTATATTAATTTTTCTTCCTGATTTCAATTAGCCAAACTTGAACGGAGACATTACAGACAGCTCAACCCCACCTCAAAGCTGTTCAGACAGCTCTTGCTGCCAAGCTGTCTATCGCCAAGACAACTAGGCCAATGTGCTTTGCTCTGAGTAAATACCTCATCAGAATCAGTTGCAGAAAGAGACTCTCTGCAGTGACCTCCCATCAGATCAAAATCCTGGCTCTTAGCAATCTAAAATATGTTTTGAGGAATATGGGGTATAAATAATAATGGGGTATAAATAATAATAATGAATATTTTAAATAGTTATTTATGCTGATTAATGAAGGATTATTCCCAGAGATAGTTTTACATGCAAGCAAGTTGATTCAGGGAATCTAAAAAAGCTCTATCCTCCCCAGTAACTCCGAGGTTCCTCTATTTGTGGGTCATTATTATTTTTTCCCTTTGCATTAATCATAACCTTCTTCCAACATCTTCTTCTAAGCCACAAATTTCCCTGAAGTGTTCATCAGTACCATAGTAATCTTCTTGTCTCTAGACTCTTCTCTTTAGAACATGTTGAATAAGAAGAGGTGATAAAAGGTGAGATCATTGGCATGCTCACCTCAAATGGAAAATGAAGGAGATGGATTAACTCTTGAGACACAGTGGCATTTAACAAAATGATAAGTTTAGTACAAATAAATGATGGAAAAACAGAAAAATTTTACCTGTAGTAGATTCAGAAAAAGTGCAAAACTCTCAGCAAAAATGTGCTGAGGTTCTGGGTCCTCGGGGGAAGGGGGCATAGCTGAGGTGGCAAATCAGGGCACCCCTCCCATACAGGCCCTGTGAATGCTGATGTACCTTCATCACCTTTAAAAAGCAGCCCCTCACTACTGTATTGTTTGCTGGTCTCCTTGGTGGCAGGTGTTTGCTAATCAAAGGCTTAGGAAGGTGTGGGGTTTAGGAGTCAGCCCTGAGTGGAAGGAAAACTTTCCATTCAGCCTTGAGCAACAATATTGAACTTTTTTGTTTTTTTGGAATGTTGTAATCAACTCTGTGCCAAGTGGGGCCCAACCTCCCACTACACAGCCTAAGGAATCAAAAGAAGTGTTTTCAATTCTCTTTAGAACATCTGATCTCCCACACTGCAGACCCAATAAAAACAATCCGGGCCAGTCAAGCCTCCTCTTACCCTCATCTATTGTGGAATCTGCCTGGGATAAATACAGGAAAATTGGTCTAGGGCTAGTACTGGCCTTCTATGGAGGCAGAAAAATTCCCTCACCTTCCCTCTATGGACTGCCCTGGACAATGAAGGAAAAGCCCCCACCTCTGATATACCATAGAGAGGGGCAACTGTTGGGGGAAAGCAGGGCAGCACCTACAATGATATCACTTTGGACAGCAAGATCTAAATGTTCAAACACTTGAGTTGGTATTTTCTGTGTGCTTACTATTAATATTTTGTTAGTTATCTTTCTCCTATCAAGTATACTTGGAAGGAGAGTGGAAAGAGTTGCATGGGAATTGAGCTGCCAGGAATTGAATCTCAGCACCACTACTTTCTGACTAACTACTATAACATTAGACAATTTATTCCATAGACTAAGGCTTTCATTGCAGTCCTCCCTCTGGCTATCTGTGTGATCTTAGCCAAATCCTTACTCCAATCTTGGTTTCCATGCCATAAAGATGAGATTGCACTAAAAAATATCTTCAAGGATAGTCATTTAAGTCATTTCCAGGATCCTAAACTGGGGAAACACCTGAATGGGATTAGATATTTGGAAGTTACTGTTTACTTTTCCCCCAACCTCCACCAACCTTAATGGGCTTTGGCCAAAAATTTCCAAGCCATTTTTCTTGGAAGCCTCCTACTACTGGGAAAGAGAGGGAAAAATAAGCAGTGAAAGGTGAGGTTCATAACAGAAGTCCAGGTGGCCATACTAAAAGCAAGAGTAGCTCAAAACTGCAGATTTCCAGGCCAGAAATGCCAGTTTATGAGCTGATAATAAGGTAATAACATCTTTTCCATAAGAATTTTACCAAGTAGGGACCTGCAGATGGCATAATGGTTACATAGCTGGATTCTCATGTAGTCTCCAGACCCAGTGGCTTAAAACTCACGCTGGGCACGTGTGTGCCCAAAATCCCGAGATGAAAATGCAGGAGAAGGGATTGCAGTGTGGCCATCTCCTCAGGGGGTGATTTCTCATTTTCTGTTTCTCTGTCTCTCCCTGTCTCTCCAGTGAGAACACACGTCCTATAGCAAAAATCTCTCTCTCAAAATAAAAAGAACTTTACCAAGCAAACCTTGCCAGATGAGAGATACCCTGAAAACACAGCCCAAGACCACCATGACCAGGGTTCAGGGCTCAGTTAATGCTTCCCTAGCATGTTGAAGAAACAGCAAATGGTTCAATGAAGAAGAATCAGAGAACATGAGACTGGGAAAGTTCTTGAGACTAGCACTATAGAAGGACACATCTCTAAAAGCCCAACAGGACACAATACAGAAAATATTTTTCATGCTACAAGAGTTATCAAGTATGAGCCAAAGAGATGATGACAAAGGGCTAGATAAACCACAAATATTGGAATGAGGACTCTTAAAAAACAAAGTGAGAAATCACCCTCCAGTGGGGATGGCCACACTGCAATCGCCCAGCGTGAGTTTTAAGCCACCGGGTCCAGGACGCAAACCACGGTCGACTACATGGGAGTCCAGCGACATAGCCATGACACTAACTGCTGGTCCCAAAAAACAAAACTCCTTTAAGGACCTGAATGAACAAAAGGCTAAAAGGCAAGATGTGAAATATCATGGATTGTCATAGTTTGGAAGAAAGAATTATTGGGAAAGTAAAATGAAATAGTGATGTTGTTAAAAAAAAAAAAAAAAAAAAAACTCAGAATAATTTTTTTTGTCCTTAAGATAAAATTGTCACCACTGAAAACTATTAAGAGTAAGAATATAAGGAAGAAAGTAGTAGAATTCTAAGTACTAAAATGCTTACGATAGAAATATGGGCTATTTCCATCCTCAAAATATTCTGGTCTGGATTTATTAAAATAAAACTAAATTTTAAAAAATCCAAAGCTAAAATCCAATTTACAGTTTTGTGTCCATGACACCAAAACAGATTTTAGTGGATTTTCCCTTTTTAACTAGTTTGTGGGTATTGTATAGATGCAGCCAGCATTTAATATGCTTTCAATTGTGTCCTCAGCCTTTCAGGCCCTGGGGGTCTGAAATCTCAGCCAATTTTGCAGTTTAATCTAAAACCCAAAGCAGTTCAGATTCCAAGTAACCTGTTACCCTCTGCTAGCAAAACATCACTCATGGTTTCAAAAATACCATTTTTAATAACTGCTTTTCAGTTTCCTGGCAGCTCCCCAGCCTAACTTCAAAGTTTATTTTCCCCAGTGAGAAACAGCTGGAAGAATCCAGAAATGTATTGTGCCACATTCCCAGTAACCTAGGCTGTGACAACCCAGCTCTATGGCAACGAGGAAGGCTGGGCTAGGAAGGCAGGCAGGGAGATGGGCAGCCTGTGGATAACAGGGAAATACTCTCAACTCAGATTACCTCGGAGACAAAACTATGTACCACCCTTAAGAGTGAACAGCTGGAGGAACTGGATCCAAAGTAAATTTCGGATTGTAACATTTTATCTTATTTTAAAATAAAACTGATAAAGAAACCACTATAGTTTGGGCTACCTCTTGAATGCCATGAGTTTGTTCTGCTTGTTTGTTTTCAGTGACCCACTCTTCAGACATCACATGAACATATGCCAAGAAAATCTATGAAGAGTGACAACGGGAGGCTGGGGTGGAGACAAGGAAGGAGAATTTCATCTTTGGAGACTTAAGGTCTCTTAAGGCAAGTACAGACTGAACTCTACTTAAACTCCAAGACAGTAGCCTTGAAGTCCTGAATTTGCTCTTGTATTTCTTGCCCAGGACTAGTGAACTTGGGGCTGCCAATAAAATGACCCCTTTGCTCAGAATGTCTCATTTAAACTCCAAGTCTTCTTAAAACAGCAAAGTAGGATTTTGGCCAGCGAACACTTTCTAGTACAAACACCAGTACACTTTTACAAGGCAGGTAAAGCTCAAAATTATGTTGCTAATTAATTTTACATTTCCTTCAGCTACCTAGAACCAACTGCAGCCCAACTTTTCCCAATTGGGGTTTTGCCAAGAATTCAGATAATGCATTTATGGACCATGCCAACAGCTGAGATCATACTTTCTGTCTAAAGGAAAAAAAGAAAGAAAGAAAGAAATAGGAAATGATCTGTGGAGAGTACATGTTAGGAGGGTGGAGGAGAAGAGAGAGTAAAGATATAGAAGTAAAAGTTTTTCTATAGCAACCAAGCCAAACAGACATACATACCAGAAAAGGGCCTTGATAGCTTTGAATTTGTATGATTTGGGGGTAAAAAGTGAAGCAAAACAGGAGAAAGCAGTGGTTATAGGGAATGGTAGAGAAATAACTTTAACTTAAAGAAGTAACCCTCCCCTCAAAAAAACTGTGATGAATATAAAAAGGAAAAAGCTTGATGTCTTGTATCATGGCTGGTACAATTGCCCTCTGTTATATGCATGCCAAGAATGTGAATTGCTTGCTACATGATTTGGGGTTCTGTAATTATAAATCTTTTTTTTTTCCAGCACAAATTCAGATTCCAAGGGCTGGTAAGAATCTATTGAAGCCATAGAATTCTGAATATTAGAGCTGGGAAAGATCTCGAATCTCATCTAATCTGATTATCCCTTTTCCAGAGATTGAGAAAATGAGGCCCCAATTGGAGAAGACACATGATGAAATGTCATACAGTTAAGTTAGTTTCAAAGTAAAGTCTAGAATCGAGATCTAGTGGGTTCCTAATTGTCAGCTCATAATGAACATCTTAACTGATTTAGAGGAAAAAGGAGAAAAACAAGGATTATGTGATTGCTTCATAGAGTGAACATTTTTTAAACTATTTTTAATTATGAGATTATGACCCTTTTACATTTTGATATCAAAATATTCTTTCTTATATAAAATGATGATAACAGAAAGTAATTGTTATCTCACAGTGTCTTTAATTAGAAAAATAATAAATTACCAGTCCTATGTGATGCCTTAAATTTTCTGGAAAATATTTGGTGGTGTAAAAATTGTCAGTCTTGGACCACTAGCCTAGTCCAATCCCCTGCTGTCAGGAAGGGTATCATAACTCAATCCAAGTTCTCTTTTGAACCTAGGAGTTTTTGTACTCACTAAATATACCACTAGAATACTATATAGTAAACAGTACATTAGAAAGAAACTGGTTTGGCTGGAATATGGGGTGAAGAATAAACAAAAAAGGAAAGACGTACATGGCAGAACATATAGAAACAAATTAGGTTTGTGATCAATACCTCATCTGGTTTTTGTTAGGGTAGTATGAAATTACCATAATATCTTGATTTAATAGGCAATACCACTTCTATTACATAATTGTAGTTTATATATTTGTATATCTCACTTGTGGCTTAATTCGAATTTCCATTATGAGCAAAAAAGCCACAGACACTAAATTTCCAAGAGGTTAGTGCATTCTATGGAAGAAGTTTGGAGAGGTTAAATGACTTGCCCCAAATCATTTCATTCATATGGGATTAAGCCAGGAATAAATCCTAAAACTTCATTCTAGATCTCATAATCCTTCTCATGTCCACGTTTCTATCATGTGTGCATGTTAACTCAGTTTCTGGGTATGAGCCATCAGCTGGACAATGATATTGTTGTATTGCTAGTGTTTGCAAACTGCCCAGCATCACCATTCCAGATGCCAGTCTCAAGAGGCACAGGCGGGACCAGGGGTTAGCATAATGGCTATGTCACTGGACTCCCATGTAGTCGACTAGGGTTCGCGTCCCAGACCCAGTGGCTTAAAACTCATGCCAGGCGCATGTGAGTGCGTGCCCAAGATCCCAAGAGGAGAATGGAAGAGAAGGGATTGAGGTGTGGCCATCCCCCCTGGGGGGTGATTTCTCACTTTCTGTCTCTCTGTCTCTCTCTGTGTGTCTGGTGAGCGCATGTGCCCTATAGCAAAAAAAACTCTAAAAAAAAAAAAGGCACAAAGTTCCAGGATCCAGAAAGGTTACAAGGTTACTGAGACTGTAAAGGCCTCTAATTCCTGGCCACCTACTGATGTGATTTGTCGGACATAAGTGCTCAAACAATCCTACTGCTATAACCAACTGTTGCTACCACTTCTAGCTAGATAAACATCAGAGGACTGAATATATGTTATCAAAATACTCACCCAAGTATCATATCATCCAACTTTCAATATTCTTGAGATTACTTGATTTATGGATTATCTAGAACAAATGTTTCATCCTAGTATCACCTAATATCACTCATTAAAGACTTCATCTGATAATCTAAATGTATTTTAACATCATCCTAAACCAAACAGATTTTTTAAAGAATTTTTAAATTTAATTTTATTTATTCATTCATTTATTTTAATTTGACCAGAGAGAGACACACAAAGAGAGAGAAGGAAAGTGAGAAAGCAAGCCACCAGGTCCAGTTCCTGAACCATGGTCAGCCATGTGGGAATGTCCAGCACCTTAACCATCATGCCCACCTGCTGGTCCCCCAAACAGGATTTTAAAGGTAGAACAAATAATATCCAAAATGCCACAGAATATATTTCAAAGCCAAACCCAAATGCTTTTGATATTCTTACCATTTGGACTGTCACTGTTTGGGATTACTGCTATTTGGGATTCTGGCTGTTTAGAACAATCTCCATCTCTGTACCCCTTTGCATGGGCAGGAATCACATGTTTTTTAAAGATGGTAAAGACTGGGAACCAGCAGTTAGCGTAATGGCTATGTCGCTGGACTCCCACGTAATCGACCGCGGTTCACGTCCCGGACCCGGTGGCTTAGAACTCACGCCGGGCGCGTGTGCGTGCATGCCCAAGATCCCAAGAGGAGAACGGAGGAGAAGGGATTGCGGCATGACCATGCCCCCTGGGGGGTGATTTCTCGCTTTCTGTCTCTCTGTCTCTCTCTGTCTGTCTGGCGAGCGCACGCACCCTATAGCGAAAACCTCTCCAAAAAAAAAAGATGGTAAAGACTGCCCTCTGGCACCTGGTTAGGTTTGTGGTTAGCAATTTCAAGGGTCCAGATTCAGCAGAGTACTGAGGAGAACTACATGGAAGTCACTTAGCTGTGACACAACCAGAAACACCTTCATTCAAAATAAATAATCTTTGCAGAAGAAACCAGGGCATTAGCCTGTTACAGAAATGGATCTCACCTCTGGCCCATCAATAAATGCTTATCTCTCAGACTCTAGTAAAATAAAACAGGACTCAGGGGGTTTGGTTAAAACATTCGATTTCCCAGACTCACATGGGAAAAAGTTAATATGGTGGTAATGAGCCACTTAAATGCCTGTCTGTCTATGTTACAATAACATACCCTTTTCATTCCTTTCAACAGCTCCCAAAGGGCACTGTGGACAGCCACATTTTGTGGGTACTTCTCTCTCACTCTACACACCTATTCAAAGAAAGCATATCATTTCTTACTTCCTCAAGCTTTTCTTTTTAACTAAGTGGATTTTTCTCTTTGTTCATTTATTTCTTTTTGTTTGTTTTGTTTTATGCTTTTTATCTATTTCTTTCTTTTATTCTTTGTAGTGTTTGGGTATTTTTTTACTTTGTTGTTGTAGCTGCTAATAATGTTTTATTTTCCTTTATTTTATTCTTACTCATTTTTCCCTCCTTTTTTTTTTTTTTTTTTTTCTGTTGTGGTTTTAGGGCAGTATCCTTTACAGTTTTTATGTGTTTTGTCTTTTTGTTTTGTTTTGTTGTTTTATGTTTTGTGGGAGATTATGTTTTTTTTTTTTTCTTTTTTGTTGGGAGTTTTAATTTTTATTCTTTTTTATTCTTTGTGTTTTTTTTGTTTTTTTTTGTTTGTTTGTTTGTTTTAGTTCCAAATAGCATTTATTTAAGTATGAAATTCTGGCAGGTGATAGGCACATGCAGCCCTTACTCTTGGAGGGCTTACAAACAGAGAGAAATACGACTTTTGGTTTATTTTTATTTCTGAGTCAGAACATGGAAATTGTGAGATCTAAAATTTGCAGATTTACTTAAAAGTGAAGTTTTATATTAGCTGTGACCCACATATGATCTCTATAATCTAATCAGAATGAGATAGTCACTAAAAATAAGGACTAATCAATGGCCAACTGGCCCTTTAATACAGTAAGTCTGAATTTTCACACTCACATCCACCACCCACTCTCTACCAATCACTTCCTTACCCTTACTGTCATTAGCATTCATACCAATCCTGCTACCATCATATCTTCAGATCCTCTGGATGGCCGGTGTGAGATAACAAAATTTAAAAAAATAAAGATTATAAATTACAAACTTGTTTACGAGAGAAAAAGCTTTTCTTTTGTATCATCTTAAATAGTTCACAATAGTATTAGTTAAATTATCTGTCATCAAAAGAGCACTCTACCTAAAAGAAAGGTCGGACTAGTGTGTAAAATGTTTACACTCTTGAAAAATTGTACTTTTCCATTAATTTGTAAGCCATTGTTAGAAATACCATTTTTACTTTTGGTACATGTAAAATTTCAACTAAAATTTATTTTGTCAGTGTTTTTTGAATGAACTGAATAAAGTTTCTGTAAAAAAAAAAAGTATGAATTTTTATCTGGGTTTCAAGAGCTAAAAAGAAACATGATTCTGAAAAACTGTCTTCTATGCTACATCTCCTTTGGCACATGCAGAGCAAATAGTCATTTAATAAATGCCTTTTGGTAGCCCCATGCAGCATTTCTCAGTTTTGCTTGATAATTAGATTTAATACAGCTGCTTATGGTTGTTTACATCTCCAGGAAAGGAAAAATTTGGAAGAACTTGCATAATGGGCTCACCCCTTTCCTCAGCAGGCAGGTAATACATACAAAAGAACCTATACCCAAATTATAGAATTTTTATTATTTCCAAATACTTTACAAAAAATAATGTGTGTCTCTTAACAAGTCCAGAAACAGTCTAAATGAAATGTGTTTTCTTTATTTCAATAGTTACTCTGAGTTGCTAAAATGATAGTCCAATTAGTGAGTTTCTTCCATTGATTACTTTGACCTCATAACCATCAGAACTTTTGTTTTATTTCTCATAAACTCCGTAAATTAAGGACATTCCTTTTTTTAAAAAAGAGATATTTTCTTCTGTTACACTCTTGAGTCCTTAAATATCTGAGATTTTATTCTCCTGCTGTTTTATAATATCAAACACAAGCACAATGGAGTAACCAGAACCTCTTTCTGATATTCCTAATTACTATGCTTCAAATGTCTTAAATATCTGTGAATTCATAATATTGAATCTGCCTCAAAGTTTTTTTCTTTTGTTTTCCAGTTTTTCTTTTTTAAAATTTTGTGTGCATGTGTGTCTATTTGCTAGCTTGTTTTTTTCTTTTTCATATTTTTCATGTTTATTTAAGGGGGGTGAGTTTTCTGAGGTTTTGTTATGTTTTGTTTTTGGGGAATTTTTAGAATTTAAGGCTTTCATTTTTTTCTTGTAAAATTTTCATTTTTTCTATATTGTTTTTTAAATCTTTTTTCCCCTCTCTTATTTAAGTGCATCGTTTTATCCATTTTGCCTTTTGTCTTCTTTTATCTTTTTAAATAAAATTTTTATTTTGGAATTGTTTTAGATTTACAGAAAAATTGTAATAATAGTACAGAGAACTCTCAAATGTTCAACACCCACTTTCCCTATGATCAACATCTTACATTAAGGAGTCAATTGTGATATATATATTTTTAGTTCAAGTCCATACTTTAGTCAGATTTCCCTGGTTGTTACCTAATGTTCTTTTTCTGTTCCAGGATATCATATTACCTTTAGTTGTCAGGCTTTCTTAGGCCTCTTTTGACTCAGACAGTTTTTCTGACTTTTCTCATTGTTTGCTATCTTGACAGTTCTGAGGAGCATTGGTCAGGCATTTTGCAGAATGTCCCTCAATTGGGATGTTTCCATTGGTTTTCTCATGATTAAAACAAGGTAACATGTTTTGGAGAATAAAAGCCACTGAGGAAAAGTGCTCTTCTTATTACATCAAAAGAAGGGTACCTTCTATCAATATGACTTGACTATTAATGTTAAACTCAATAGCCAGGCTGAGGAGTGTTTGTCTACTTTGTCCATTACAAAGTTACCTTTTCCCCCTTTCATATTGTATTCTTTGAAATCAACTCACAAAGTTCAGTCCAAGCTCGGGATAAGAAGGATTAAGCTTCACTTCCTGGGAGGGTATCTGTATTTCATTTGTAATCTAGTATCACATTATTTATTTTGTTGCTTGAATTGTTCTAGCTTTGACCTTTAGAAGTTCTTTCTTATTGGCTCATATAGTTTTTTGGTATGCCCTTTTCTTTGTATTTTTATTTATTTATTTATTAATTTATTAACTCATTTAACTTTAAAACCAGTCCCTCCTCTTTTTTCTTTTCTTTGTCCCTTTTTTAATTTCAGTTTTTTCCTATTTCCCTCCTCTTCCTTTTTTCTTATATTAGCTTTTTAATGTTCTTGTTTGCCTTTTCTTTTATCTTTGCCCTTTTTAAATTTTTTAAAAAAATATTTTATTTAGCTTTATTTATTTACTTATTTTAATTTGACCAGAGACAGACAGAGTAAGAGAGAGAGAGAGAAAGAGAGAGAGAGAGAGAGAGAGAGAGAGAGAGAGAGAGAGAGAGAGAGAAAATGAGAAAGCAAGCTACCAGGGGTCCAGCAGGTGGCATGGTGGTTAAGGGCACTGGACTCTCAGCTGGCCAACCATGGTTAGAGTCCCAGAGCTGGTGGCTTTCTCTTTCTCCTCTCTCTCTCTCTCCCTGTTCCTCTCTGGCCAAATTAAAATAAATAAAGTTCAATAAAATAATTTTTTAAAAAAGAAAGAAAAAAAAGCTTCCAGATCCGACACTTGAACCTCAGTCAGCCATGTGGGAGTCCAGCGCTCTTTATCACCACGCCACCTGCCAGCCCCTAATATTTTTAAAGAAGTTTTTGCCTTAGGGCATGTGCACTCACTGGAGAAAAATAGAGAGACAGAAACAGTGAGAGGGAAAGTGAGAAATCACTCCTGGGGGTGGGGTATTGGCCACACTTCATTCCCTTCTTCTCCATTCTCCTCCCGTGATCTTGGCTACACACATACACACACTTAGTGTGATTTTCAAGCCACTGGATCCAGGACTCAAACATCTCCCACCCACATTTGAAAAGTAATCTTCTCATTTTCCAACACTCTTTTCATCCTCTTTTCTTTTCACATAACATTTCCTTTGTTAAAATCTTAAACTATATTCTACATAACTAGTTACACAATGTAAAGATGCAAAAAGAAAAACACACCCTCTCAGTCTCATTGCTGCCAATATTGTTGATCATCTACTTGATTTTATACGACTTCTGTAAAGCTCTATATTCCTTCCCAAGAATGGCCAAGAACTTTGTGTAGAAACTCTGCTCCCCTCCTTAACAACTCTGTTACCCTAACACTCATAGTCATTAAACTGAAAATTGTTTGGAATGCCAAAGTAGTAGTCAGATATTTAATGTCTTTCTTATATACAAACATCCATATTTAAATCTCTTTGACTAGTTTTGAGTGAAGTGTCCTACAAAGCCCTTCTCTGGGTTCTTTTAGCTCCTAGCACCAAGAGAGTGTGTATTTGTGTGTGTTATTCAACCCCAAGTTCATTACTCCCAAGCTTAGGGAGCCACTTGGAGCCATTAAAAGAAGTGAGTGGCAGCCTAGGGATCTTTGGGAGGAAGATTTTGTCAGAAGTGAAATGCTCAAATAGATAGAAGAAATAAGAAGACGCCAGAAACTTCACAATTCCAAAGACCTATTTGAAGGCCTCATTCAGTACTCATTCATTCTCATCTTAACTGCTTCCTCTCTGTCCAATTACACTTTCTGGGAAGCTGACATTCCAAGCCATACCCCCTGTACACCCAGGCTGGGAAGTGAAGCTGAGTCCACAGTTAACTTTGCTTTTTTGTACTCCAGTTTCCCTGAATGGAAATGTAAATTATAATCCTAGAGGCTTTCCTGACAAGTCCCAACAAGTTCAGTAGTTAAGAGTTTGTTTCAGATGTAATTTTGCATGGGTCTTAGAGATTAGGAAAACAAAGAATGGAATGAGTTAGATGACCTCCTGAGCTTCCTTCTGATGGTGTGATTCAGTCATCTGAGGGCTTTTCTTGTTGCTGTCCATTAAGGTTGACAAGAGAAGCCAAGCAGACTCTGAGCTAGGACAAAGCTGGATCACTTCTTTTTGTTTTGTTTTGTTTTGTTTTGTCTTAAAGAATTATTTTATATTTGACTTTATTTAACCATTTATTTATTTCAATTTTACCAGAGAGGGACAGAGCAAAAGAGAGAGTGAGAGTGAGAAAGCAGGCTGCCAGGTCCGGGACCCAAACTGCAGTCGGTCATGTGGGAGTCCAACGCCCTTAACTACCACACCACCTGCTGACCTCTAAAGTTGGATTACTTCTAGAGCTAGGGAGTAGGAAAAAATGTCATACTAGATCATAAAAGAGCTTTGTACTGCTCCATTTCATTGTTGTGTCATTCATTTAGAAAGAAGCCAGAGTTAATCCTATTTAAAAAGTATCCCAGCCATGGTGGCATAAATGGAAAGCAGCGCTACTAGTGGTTGAGAACACATGGGAAGCCCAAGTTTGTTTCAGTCCAACCTAAATAGGCCAGGCACAGTGGTACACCTGTCTACAGTCTTAGCTAACTGGGAGGCTGAGGCAGGAGGATTGTGACATGGTGAAATCTCCTCAAAATTCTCTCTCTTTAATCTTCTCAGAAAAAAAAAAAATCAAGCCCTTCCTTTCAAGCAAGAGATCCCTTCCAATCCAGCCTGAGTTGGAATAGTGCACCAGGTCCAAGACCTTGGCCTACAGCACAATTTGGGGTCAATATACATACTCTGCAGTATCAAACAACTGTTGCTTCTTTCTTTTGATTTCCAGTATACATCAGTCAAGGTCTGATACTGTAATTGGGATGAGAGACCATGTGACTTTATCCTCCTTATATAAGGTATTAATTTTCACCAGGAAAAAAAAATGTGACTAATAGAAATCAGGCACTTAAGGTAATAAGAGGAATAGAGTTTTGTCTTAAGGCAAAGCATAAGTGTTTGATTTCCCATGAATTCTCAACCTGATTGTAAGGTCAGACACAACTAGTTTGGGGACTGTACAAGTACATGAGGTGAAGTCCTCAATCCAAGAACTGGAGCCATAAAAATGCACTAGTTTTGTAAGAATAAATTTAAACTTCCTGCTCTGTAAAGATAAAAATCTAACCTTTGCCTTTTCACTTCTGTACAATTGCCAGAGACGCCCTTGTGATAAACTGCCCCCAGTTTCAGACAGACTTAATTATGCAAACCTCCAGGAACTGAGCAAATGGAATGTGGACAAGGAACTAGAAAGATAACCCATGCATCTGTGTCGCAAGAGCTGCCGCTCTTCCCCCTAGAAATAAACTACCCGTTAAACTTCTGCATACCTTCTCCTGCTTATAAAAAGACCTATAACCCTAAAAACGGGGTCCTCGCTCGGGCCTGCTGCATCAGGTGTTTCCTTGAACCCCAGCTGGCTGGAAAAATAAAACCTCTTGCATTTTGCATCAAGAACCAACTCTTGTGGTTGATTGGAGGTCGCGTATCCTCTGGACAGAAAGCGCGCCGAGCCACGCGGCCGGCGGCCTTTCATTTGGGGGTTCATCTGGGATATCGCAGCTACCCGTCATCTACAATATCGGCCTTGGAGGTAAGCCTAAAAAAAAACCCTGTTTGTTTGTCGACTTTCTTGTTTGTTTTGGTGTGGTACCCAATAGTCCGTTTCAGGTTCCGCAGCCTTTCAGCTTATTGTAAAATAGGTGAACTGTGGTCCGTAGACTTGCCCGGAGAACCACAGGCTACAGCCCTGGGGGACGCCCTAAGGGCGGAGGAGGATTAGGGACGCCTGATTGTCTCCTACGGTAAGGGCACAGATCAGGTACGTATTTTGGCCCCGGAGTCCCCGTGGACTGCGCCTGTCTAAATCTGTCCTAAGATTGTGGAAAACAAAAATCGGTAAGTTACTTTCTGTTTGTCTTGTCCTGTTCCTTGTTCTGTTGTCTGTACTCTTAACCTAACCGTTGACGATGGGGCAGACTGGGGTGACTCCTTTAAATTTGACTCTCAGACACTGGACTGAAGTGAAGGGAAGAGGTGGCGACCTGTCTGTAGAAATTAAAAAGGGACTCTGGCAGACGTTTTGTGCCTCTGAGTGGCCCACCTTTGGTGTCAGGTGGTCACCTGAAGGCACGTTTGACCTTAACGCTATCCTTTCCGTCAAAGACATTGTCTTTCAGAAGGGACCAGGAATTCATCCGGACCAGCAACCATACATCATCGTTTGGCAAGATCTGATCCAAAACCCACCTTTGTGGGTTCGACCATGGTTGCCCAGGCCCCAACCAAACCCCCCTCAGGTCCTGGTGGCCCAGTCCCCCAACTCTCCAGAGGGTACAGACCTCTCCAAATGTCCTAAGCGAATCTATCCAGAGACCCAAGACCTTCTTCTCCTAGACACCCCTCCTCCATACCCACCCCCCGTACCTTCCGCTAGATGAAGAAAGGCGCAGAGACCCCAGAGTGCCACCTAACGTTGGACCTGGTCCTTCCGTCCCCTCTGAGGGTGCCCTTCTAGGGCCTGCTCAGGGCACTAGGAGTCAATGTCCTGCACTCCCGTCTCCCGATACCACTGTGGCACTGCCCTTACGGGCCTATGGGCCCCCACCTCCGCCTACCGACGAGGGGCTACCTCCACTACAACCTCTCCAATATTGGCCCTTTTCTTCCTCTGACCTTTACAACTGGAAAACTAACCACCCCCCTTTCTCCGAGGACCCCCAGTGCCTAACCAGCCTGGTAGAGTCCCTAATGTTCTCTCATCAGCCAACATGGGACGATTGCCAGCAGCTCCTGCAGACTCTCTTCACCACTGAAGAGAGAGAGGATCTTACTCGAAGCAAGAAAAAATAACCCCGGGGCAGACGGACGTCCCACTCAGCTTCCTAACCTTATCGAGGCTGCTTTTCCTCTCTCTCGACCCAACAGGGACTACAATACGGCAGAAGGTAGGGAGCGACTGACAGTCTATCGCCAGGCTCTAGTGGCTGGCCTCCATGGGGCTGCCAGGTGCCCCACTAATATGGCTAAGTAAGAGAGGTTATGCAGGGGGCTACAGAACCCCCGTCAGTGTTTCTTGAGCGACTCATGGAGGTATTCAGGCAGTTTACCCGTTTTGACCCTGCTTCTGAGGGACAGAGAGCCTCTGTAGCTATGGCCTTCATTGGACAATCAGCATTAGATATTAAGAAAAAACTCCAGAGACTCGATGGGTTGCAGGATCTCTCTTTACAGGACTTAGTTAAAGAAGCAGAGAAAGTATATATATATATATTTTTTATTTTTTTATTTTTTATTTTTTTGGAGAGGTTTTTTGTTTTTTTCGCTATAGGGCGTGTGCGCTCGCCAGACAGACAGAGAGAGACAGAGAGATAGAAAGCGAGAAATCACCCCCCAGGGGGGATGGTCACGCCGCAATCCCTTCTCCTCCATTCTCCTCTCGGGATCTTGGGCACGTATGCACACGCGCCCGGCGTGAGTTCTAAGCCACGGGGTCCGGGACGCGAACCGCGGTCGACTATGTGGGAGTCCAGCGACATAGCCATTACGCTAACTGCTGGTTCCCGCAGAAAAAGTATATTATAAAAGAGAAACAGAAGAAGAAAGAGAACAGAGGAGGGAAAAAGAAAGGGAAGAAAGAGAGTAAAAAGGAAAAAAGACAAGAAAAAAACCTAGCTCGGATCCTGGCCACTGTAGTGTGGGAAAGGGGACAAGAACAGGGCCCCAACAAGGGACCAAAGCCTGGTCGTATCCAACTAGACAAAGACCAGTGTGCTTATTGTAAAGAAAAAGGACATTGGGCAAAAGACTGTCCTAAAAGGGCCAAGAAAAACAAAGTGCAGCAGCCCCCTCCGGCCAAAGTAATTGCCCTGCACGAGGACTCAGATTAGGGGGGACGGGGCTCAGAGCCCCTCCCCGAGCCTAGGGTAACTCCAAAAGTGGAGGGGAAGCCAATTAATTTTTTAGTTGACACTGGGGCCCAACACTCAGTGTTACTGGAACCATCGGGGCCACATTCCAAGAAAAATTCTTGGGTCATAAGGGCAACCAGGCACCAGCAGTATCCATGGACCACCAATAGAACAGTTGACCTCGGAAGAGGCCTAGTGACCCACTCCTTCTTGGTCATTCCTGAATGTCCGGTGCCCCTCCTTGGGAGAGACTTACTTACCAAAATGGGGCACAGATTAATTTTACCCCACGGCGTCCAAAGGTTACTCCGGATGGGCAGACATTAGTCCTAGCTGTACACCTACAAGATGAACACCGGCTTTTCGAAAGTCACGATAGTAACACTGGTCCCCTTCATGCTTGGCTGCAAAAATATCCTAAAGCCTGGGCCGAGACAGCTGGAATGGGGTTAGCCACCAACAGGCCCCCAATACTAACAGAACTAAAAGCTACAGCTACCCCTGTGGCACTACGCCAATACCCTATGACCAAAGAAGCCCAAAAAGGTATCAGGCCTCACATACAATGCCTCCTACACCTGGGTATTCTAAAAAAATGCCAGTCACCTTGGAATACCTCCTTGCTACCCGTAAAAAAACCCAGCTCAAGTGACTATCACCCTGTGCAAGACTTGCAGGAGGTCAATAAGTGGGTACAGGACATCCATCCCACGGTACCTAATCCATATAACCTGCTAAGTTCTCTACCTCCAGAACGGGACTGGTATACTGTCTTAGACTTAAAGGACGCTTTCTTCTGCCTGCAACTGCACCCCTCCAGCCAGAATATATTTACTTTTGAAAAGAGGGACCCGGACACTGGGATCATGGGTCAATTAAGATGGACCGGGTTTCCTCAGGGCTTCTGACACTCGCCTACTATTTTTGATGAAGCCCTCCATCACGACCTCGCACAATTCTGCGCCAGGCACCCCTGAGGTAACCCTCCTACAGTGTGTAGATGACTTGTTGCTCACAGGAGTAACCGAAGAAACATGTCGGCAGGGCACTGGACTGGTGCTAGAAGAACTGGTCCGCCTGGGGTATCTCGCCTCTGCTAAAAAGGCCCAAATCTGTCAACAAGAGGTAACATACTTGGGCTATACTTTAAGGGGTGGAAAGAGGTGGCTCACCAAAGCCAGGAAACAGACTGTAACCCAGATCCCCATTCCTCGCATGCCCCGGCAAGTGTGAGAATTCTTGGGGACGGCGGGATTCCGCCATCTATGGATACCAGGGCTCACTGCTATGGCCGCTCCTCTTTACCCGCTGACTAAAGAGGGAGTCCCCTTCGAGTGGGGCGTTGACCAACAACAGGCTTTTGATGACATAAAAAACACCTTACTATCAGCCCCGGCTTTCACCCTGCCTGATGTGACAAAACCTTTCACTCTATATGTAGATGAAAAAAAGGCGGTGGCCCGAGGGGTATTCACGTAACCCTTAGGGCCTTGGAAATCTCTCAAAAAAACTGGACCCAGTGGCTGGGGGATGGCCGGCTTGCCTGAGATTGATAGCTACTGTGGCGACACTGGAAAAAGATTCTGACAAATTGACTATGGGACAAAAATTACTAGTCATTGCCCCCCACGCTTTAGAGAGCATCATCTGGCAGGCCCCCGACCGATGGCTGTCCAATGCTCGTATGACTCATTACCAGAGTCTCTTGTTAGACAAGGACAGGGTCCAGTTTAGATCCCCGGTCAATCTCAACCCTGCCACGCTGCTGCCTGAGACCTCCGCCAAGGGGGCTGTCTTCCATACCTGCCAAGAAGTCCGGGCGGAAGAAACCGGAACCCGACGGGATCTCCAAGATCAGTCGCTACCAAATTCCCAGCTGACCTGGTTCACTGACGGAAGCAGTTAAATCATAGAAGGTAAAAGGGTGGCAGGGGCGGCTGTATTAGACTACGACCAGACTGTCTGGGTGAGTAGCTTACCCGAGGGAACCTGAGCCCAAAAAGCTGAGCTCATAGCCTTGCCTCAGGCCCTGCATCTAGCAGAGGGAAAGGTCATAAATATTTACACTGATAGCCGGTATGCCTTCGCTACCACCCACGTCCATCGGGCTATCTATAGACAATGAGGCTTACTGACCTCAGCTGGTAAAGATATCAAACATAAAGAACAGATCTTGGAATTACTGGAGGCCATACACCTCCCTAAGAAGGTAGCTATTATCCACTGCCCTGGGCATCAAAAGGCAAAATCCCAGGTACCAGAGGGAAACTGGCGAGCCAATCAGGCGGCTAACGGGCGTCTCAGGGGCTTAATATACTACCACTACATGAGGCAATCGACTCAGGTACCTCGGATGAGACTCTTTCATATTCTGAACAAGACCTACTGGAAATAAATACAATGCGACCTCAGTCCATGACCCCAGAGGGGTATGTAAGACTGTCGAGGGAAAGACTATCCTCCCTCAAGAACAAGCAATTGCTTTCCTCGATCACCTTCATAAGTTGACACACCTAGGCTCAAAACATCTAATTACCTCAGTCCGGCAGTAATCACTCCATGTCATAAACCTGCGCAGACTCGCCAAAACAATAGTAAACCAATGCAGACCCTGCCAATTAGTTAACGCCTACCCAGACAAGACACCACAAGGAAAGCGGCTTCGTGGACATCATCCGGGAAGTTACTGGGAAGTAGACTTCACTGAAATAAAACCAGGCAAATATGGCTACAAGTATCTGCTAGTTCGGGTTGATACCTTCTCAGGGTAGGTCAAAGCCTTCCCCACTAAAAAAGAGACTGCTCAGACAGTTGCCAAGATAGTCCTAGAAGAAATCTTCCCGAGATTTGGGGTGCCATTGGTTATTGGGTCTGACAACGGCCCCGCTTTTGTTGCCCAGATTAGTCAGGGACTGTTCAGGGTCCTGGGGTCTGACTGGAAATTGCATTGTGCTTATAGGCCCCAAAGCTCAGGACAGCTTGAGAGAATGAGTAGAACCCTAAAAGAAGGCATGACAAAATTGGCTTTAGAGACTGGCATAAAAGACTGGACAGTCCTCCTTCCCTTCACCCTGTTCCGTGCGTGAAATACACCCAGCCCCTTCGCCTTAACCCCTTTCGAGATTCTATATGGGGCACCGCCGCCTTTGACTAACGTATGCCTCTCTTGTTCCCACTCTCAAGCTTCTCAATCTCTTTATGCTAGACTAAAAGCCCTTGAATTTGTCCGAAAAGAAACTTGGGCCCAACTTGCAGAGGCCTACAAGCCAGGAGACTCCCAGGTGCCTCACTAGTTCCAGGTTGGAGATTCAGTGTTCATCCGACGACATAGTGCGGCCACCCTCAAACCTCAGTGGAAGGGACCGTACCTGGTGCTGCTGACCACTCCAACGGTGATAAAGGTTGATGGCATCGCTTCTTGGATTCACGCCTCCCATGCTAAACCAGCGCCTCTGCCAGACCCCACTTGGAAGGTGGAAAAACTGGATTACCCACTCAAGCTCCTCATTCGCCGCGGCAGTCTTGCTCCTCCTGATGCCTCTGCCTGCAATAAGTAGTGCCAATCCCCATAAGCCCCTGTCCCTTACTTGGGTAATCTCCCGTGTGGGTGATAACCATGTTGTTAACATCACCACCCGCATGGCCCTATTGGGGACTTGGTTTCCCACCCTAGAATTTGATCTCTGTGACCTCGTGGGTGACTTGTGGACTAAATCCATCCAGGATCCCTTCAGGCTGCAGTATGGATGCGCGGGTCCGGGCACTAAAGCAGGCACCTAAGATCATTACTTTTATGTCTTCCCTGGTAGCAACTCTTACAAATGTGGGGGCCCCACACATTTCTTCTGTTACGATTGGGACTGCGTGTCCACCGGCTACATTTCTTGGAATCCGTCACACCCAGACCCTCTGATAACTGTTACTAGAGGGCCCTGGTGAGGACCTAACAACTGGGACGCTTGCAAAGGTACCCTCACTAGATGCAACCCCATTCAGGTCACCTTTACTGCTGAGGGTAAGCGAAGAACCCAAGATTGGCTCACGGGGAAAATGTGGGGCCTTAGACTATATGCCATGGGGACAGATCCCGGCATCACCTTTTCCATCAGGCTGCACGTACAAGACCCTCCTACTTCCCCTTGGGGCCCAATTCTGTCCTGATTGAACAAAAATCACCACCCAGAGTTCCCCAGGTCCCTCAAACACCCGCCATCCCTGTCCCTCAGAAACCCCCAGTACCCAGCCCCACAGTTCAGTCCACCCTCACACCAAGTACCCCGAACCCCCCCGGGTACTGGGCAGAGACTTCTCAATTTAGTACAGGGAGCCTTCTCTGCCCTCAATTCCTCTAGTCCCAGCCTTACCGAGTCCTGTTGTCTGTGCTTAGCCTCGAGCCCCCCCCCTACTATGAGGGCATAGCTTTCCCAGGAACCTATAACACCACTCCCTCCCCCCACTCCTGCAGTTGGAACTCTACGCTCACCCTCGCAATGGTCTCAGGACAGGGCACCTGCCTCGGAAAAGTGCCCTCTGACCGCCAGCATCTGTGTAATAAGACTATTTCAACCATCCACTCCACTGATACATACTTAGTGCCCCCTCCTGGGAGTTGGTGGACTTGTACTACTGGGCTGACCCCTTGCGTCTCTTCCTCGGTGTTCAACCCCAACTCTGACTACTGTGTTCTAGTACAGTACTCCCCAGAGTCATCTATTATGTGTCTGACACCTTTGAAAACCAATTCGGCCTTAAACATTTTAGACAAAAGAGGGACCCAATCTCATTGACCACCCTGGCAGTATTATTAAGCCTTGGAATGGCCGCAGGCATTGGAACCGGGACAAATGCACTTATACAGGCCCCCCAATATGCAGAAAGCCTGCGTGTGGGCATAGACGAAGATCTACCGGCCATACAAAACTCTATAACTAAACTTCAAGAGTCCCTAACCTCCTTGTCTGAAGTAGTATTACAAAACAGGCGAGGACTCTACCTCTTATTCCTTAAAGAAGGGGAGCTATGTGCTGCTTTAAACGAACAATGCTGTTTCTATGCAGATCATTCAGGAGTCATTAAAGACTCCATGACTCAACTTCGAGAATGGATAGACAAAAGGCATCAAGACCGAGAAGCCCAGCAGGGATGGTTCGAAAGTTGGTATAGCCGTTCCCCCTGGTTCACCACCCTTGTCTCTAGTTTGCTCGGTCCCCTAATTATACTCCTTCTCATCTTAACCTTCAGGCCCTGCATTTTAAACCGCCTAGTCACTTTCGTCCGTGAGCGAGTAAGCACAGTTCAAGTACTCATGCTCCAACAACAATATCAGACCCTCCAACAGTCAGAAAATTATCCCGATGCTCTTGTGGGTCCATAAGTTTTATGATTAAAACTTCTCCCAAAAAAAACACAAAATGGGGGAATGTAAGAATAAATTTAAGCTGTGCCTTCCTGTTCTGTAAAGATAAAATCTAACCTTTGCCTTTTCACTTCTATACTATTGCCAGCGATGCCCTTGTGATAAACTGCCCCGAGTTTCAGACAGACTTAATTATGCAAACCTCCAGGAACTAAGCAAATGGAATGTGGACAAGGAACTAGAAAGATAACCCATGCATCTGTGTCGCAAGAGCTACCGCTCTTCCCCCTAGAAATAAACTACCTGTTAAACTTCCGCATACCTTCTCCTGCTTATAAAAAGACCTATAACCCTAAAAACGGGGTCCTCACTTGGACCTGCTGCGTCAGGTGTTTGCTTGGACCCCAGCCGGCTGAAAAAATAAAAACTCTTGCATTTTGCATCAAGAACCAACTCTTGTGGTTGATTGGGTGTCACGTATCCTCTGGACAGACAGCGCGCTGAGCCAGGCAGCCAGCAGCCTTTCCGTATCATAACCTGGTGGCTTTAGATGGTCCACATGTCATATACTTTTTCAACAATGTGGCTCTAATCTACATAGTAACCAAATTGAGCAAGTCTGCTGCAGAGGTAACCTCAAAAATCAAAGGTAATATTAGGGTTGCGGAGCTGGGGGAGGTCAAGGGAAACTCTACAAGAAAATGATGGAGTTTCTGTCTTGTTGGTCCTTTACTTATCTAAGGCGGGGAAGAATAGGTGCTTACAGAGGAATATGAATGTGACGAAGATCTCCACTCAAACATCAGCCTCACTGAGACTAGACATTTCACTGTTCATGTTAAGAATTTATTTGATTTAAGCATTGTGAATCCCCTGGGCTGCCCTCGAAAAAGAAATACAAATTCAATTTCTGGCACTATAAATTCTAAGGTGGATGAGGAGGGCCAACAGAGGGAAGTTTGCCCTTTGGAATGTGAAATACTTGCCTAAGTGAACCAAAGTCTCATAGAGCAGGGACCTTAGAGATCTTTTAATTCATTTTGAATCTTAACTATAACAAACAGTTTTCTCAGACTAATGATTACAAATGAAGGGCACAGTTTGAACTTGGAATAGGTCCAAGGCTCTAAGCTGTGTAAGAAGGTTGAACCAGGAAAAGACTTTCATTTTCAGAAGAATTGGCCTACTATATTGAATTAAAGAAGCAAGATGGCCTGAAGAGAGACGAAGGGGCACAGGCAAAACTAGGGCCATGCATGCAGCCAGATTGTGTGAGGTCTAATATTAAAGTAGAATCTTCAGTTAATTCCAAGGGTGCAAAAGACTTTTTGAATGGCCAGACATGCACATGAAAGGTCTTCTTTGTTTTAGGTCCCTTAGGCTAATTAAAAATTAATGTTTCTCTTAAATCAAACACCCAGTAGAACTCAAATCTAGTTATAACTCCCACTGAAATAAAGATGTAGGTAGGAACAGTAACAAATGACTACTTTTTTCTATGTTGAATACAAACTACAGTATGTAAACTTTTGAGGCTTGCTATAAATTTATTTGGGATGTTATAGGATACCATAAGACCTCTCAGAAAGCATGTAAAAATTGCAGTAGCAAACTCCTCTCCTATTAAGTTTCCTTCCTCTACTCAAAGTTCTGTCTCATATGAGTATAGGAAAAATCAAAAGATGAGGAAATAAAATTTTCATAAAAGTATTTGGAAAGTTATTATCTTTTACTGTCTATATTGGGGGTTTATTTTGTTTTGTGTTTTCATTTTATTTTGAAAGAGAACTGCATGCACATGGTAAGCAATTCAAACATGTATTGTTTTAAAGTCAATTAACATTGTGAGAAGAAAATGCTGTTAAAAATTCCTTGTTTACCTTTCACAGATAATATATGTGAAGAAGCATATAGGAGAGATTTCCAAAAGTTCATGGAAAAGTAGAATGAAAGTACAAGTTTATTTTGGTGCAAAGAATCATTTTTCTTCATATTTTCTCTTTTCTTTTTTTAGGTTTTTGCATTAGGGTACATGTGCTAGCCCAAGAGAAACAGGCAGTGAGAGGGGAAGCAAGAAATCAACCCACAGAGGGTATTGCCACTTTTTTATCCCTTCTCCTTCTGGGTGTTTGGGCATGCACACACACAGACTCAGAGTGATTTTCAAGCTGCCCAGTCCGGGACTTGAACCATGGTCAGCAATGTAGAAGTCCAGCTGCCTTAACCACCTGCTGGTCCCACATTTTCCATGAACTTTTAGAAAATCCCTAGGGTGTTTGTGTGTGCGTGTGTGTGTGTGTGTGTACACATAATTGTAATTTTGAATCTTATAAAACCTATGTGAAGTCTTCTTTCTCTGTCAGGTTTGCTTCAGAACAAGACCTGATTCCCATGGTGTGGTCTAAACCATGTGGCCAGATAATTTCCAAAGATTCAGCCAGGTACCAGTCTATACCTCTATGTTACCTATTCAGGAGTTAAGCTATAATGGTAGGAAAAAAGTGATGATAAATTCTAAGAATTGTAACAATATGTCATTTTCATAGGAAAATGGGAATATTAGTATTTACCTCATAGGATTTCTATAAGTACTAAGAGAATTAATATGCTTAAAACACTGTCTGGTATAGAGTAACTGCTATACAAGTGTTAGCTCCTGTCTTACTATTATTATTGCTGTTACCATAAAAGCGAATAACTTGGGGCTTTTTAAAAACTATTCCCTATTTTCTCTGGGCTTTATTCACAAGTATCTCCAGAGTCAGGAGTCACTATATGTCATTATTCTTCCTTCTAAGTACTTCCCCTACCAGGATCTAAGCTCTGGAGTCAATCTGTAACCAAAATTGTATCTCAAAATTCCTCTGGATATAAGGAAAACTTGGCCTCACTACCCTGTTGTTCTTCTCACAGCATCAGTGAGATAAACTGTTTCATATGTTATTACTCAGTACTGTTCTTATAAAGACAGTGGAAATACAAAGACATACCAGCAGTTCACCACACTTTCTGGGGAATTACTCAGCCCAGAACATATTGTTTCCATCTCCTTTGTGTGATTCAGTTCCTCTTCATCCCTTCACTTTTCATCCTTTCTGAGGAGTTGTATGTTACAGGTTAGCCATGGACACAGCACCACTTCATCCTGCTGGGTAGGCCTTTAGGCAACTGGTGCTACTGGAACAGGCTGGACTCAAGTCACAGGTCAAACACCTTATCCAACCTGAGTCTGACGTCTCAGTCTGTCCTAAACGCTTTGAGGAAGGGAAGCCAAGCATACAGATATGTAGCACATCTTCCCTAACCTACTTCTTTTATCTGGAAGGTGAGTGAATGACAACTGAGACAGAAATATTACCCTACCAATGAATCTTATTCCCCTCAGATGAATCGCTAACTTCCTGGTTTTTTCTACACATAAAATGAACCTTTGGCTCCTGATGCAAGTCTTTATACCATCCTGGAGGGACTTCAACATCCATGGAGATTAACCATATAACCCTCTTCCTTGACTTAACTCCAGCAACATTTTACCACAATTCATTTATCCACACACATGGCCACATCCAGGTTTTTTCATCACCTGGAACTGCTCCACCTCTAAAATCTTATGTATATATCCCACTCTCTGGCAACTTTTTTTTTTCCAGTAAAGGCTTTTACTTCCTCACCCCCATTACTCTTATTCTTTGGTCTCTTTCCCCCACCCATTTTTTAGTCTCCTGAAGCCTAATTACCTTCTTTGACTGCTCTGAACCTCACAATGCATTATTTCAACTACTATGTTTTTCATAAACTCATCTTGCCACATTTTGACCTGCTACCACACAAAAATTTATGGACTCCTGCTTCAAGAAAGTTTTTGGTGCCACACAATTTTTCCAGGAATTCCTGACCACATTTCTCTCCCAATTAATCCTATATCCCCTGAGGTTTAATTCCATCAATAATTGCCCTAACTTTGAATCTTCATTACTAAACCCTCTAATACTCTTTTCACCTCTATACAGTATGCTCAGATTGTTTAAGACATAATCCTCAATCTGCCCCCTCTCTGTTTGCTGATCCCTCTCTCCTTTTCTTCATAAACAAGCTTTTGAAAGAACAATCTATATTCACTGTTTTCACTTCCTATTCTCATACTCAACCCTTGACATATTGTAATCTGGTTCTATTTTGGGGATAGGTCCTTTCCGCCCACCTATATCTTACCCTACTATAACCACTACTAGACTTAATAATCTCAAAAAGTAGAAACTTGTCTAACTTATCACTGTGGTTCCAGAGCCTAGCACAGTGCTTGATTGATAGGAGGTGCTCAATAAACGAATTATGTCAAAACACTTACTGAACACCTACTAGGAACCAAGCACTGTATCGGCTCTGCTAGAATCCACAATAGTTGGACCCTAATTCATCACAAAACCTAAATTCATGTGCCTTTATTCTCACAGAAACTTTCTTACCTTTGTGAATGTCAAGTCAGTACATTTCATTAAGCCACACAACCACTAGCTATACTGTGCTTCACTCATATAGTCATTCGGCATTTGTTAAATGATGCCTGATAGAACTCAGCAGGCCCCAAAAGGCCAATTTTGAAGAGCTTTTATTGAAAATGGCCACAAATTGATCCATTCTGGGATCTGGATCCTTACAGAGAGCTTTTCAGGCTTTTAGAATCATTTCTGAACAGTTCTCAAGGAACACTTTTATTTGAAACTCTTATCTCAACATTGCTGATATTTTCAGTATGTCTGTTTACAATCACTCCCTTTCCTCTATCCTCAACTTCTCTTCCCTCTCTCCAGGCTTCTCTCTCTCCAGCTATAAAAAGGTGTAAAAGTCTCCTATTTGCAAATAAAGAAGTAGTAACATGCTGCTTAAGCAATGCTGGATCCATATGAAATATCACAGGTTTGGTTCCACAGCTAACCTGTACATACTAGGCATGGGTGCCTGTAATCCTGGCTGGCTGGGAAGGCTGGAGAGCATTGCAGTATGAGGGTTGAGGGTGCTTCTCTCTTCCTCTCTCTCTCTTTCCCCCATCTCTGTCTCTGTCTCCCACTCTTAGGAAAGAAATAAGTAATCTTAAAAAAAAAAAAAAAACTAAATTAGAAGCCCATTTTTCTAAAGAGAGACTTTTGCTATAGGGTACATGCACTCACCAGAAAGAGAGAAACAGAAAGCAAGAAATCACCTCCCAGGGGAGATAGCCACACCATAATCCCTTCTCCTTGATTCTCCTCTCAGGATTTTGGGCACACATGCACATGCGCCTGACGTGAGGTTGAAGCCACCAGGTCTGGGACTTGAACTGTGGTTGGACATATGGGAGTCCAGAGATGTAATCATTATGCCATCTGCTGGTCCCTAGAAGCCCCCCACCTTTTTTTTTTTAAAAAGAACTATGTTATTAAACTTTATTTATGTATTTATTTGTTTTAATTTGACCAGGGAGGGGGAGAGAGAGAGAGAGAGAGAGAGAGAGAGAGAGAGAGAGAGAGAGAGAGAAAGAGAGAGAGAGAGAGAGAGAAAGTGAGAAGGCAAGCCTGCAAGTCTGGGACTTGAACCATGGTTGGCCATATGCGAGTCCAGCAACCTCAACCACCATGCCACCTGCCAGCCCCATTAGAAGCCCATTCTTAACTCTAATGCCCCACTTTATATAATAGCCTTCCTTTCTCCACTAATCCTTGTAAAAGTAGTCTACACTTACCAGTTCCATTTCCTTCTTTTCATTGGTTGCCATACCAAGTGGTCAGAAAGGATAAGGGATGGATTAGAATGGTAAAGAAAAAGCTTCATGGACAAGAAAAGGCATAGGGTGCAGAAAAACTTTTGTGACTAAAACAGAGGGGGTTAAAATGTATTGGGGATATGGGCTTTTCTATCTTCTTTGTTTAAGTAGGTAACACATGTAGAACACAGTTGAAAAGGTATGAAGTGAAAGTAAGTGTTCATTCCACTCCGGCTCAGTTCCTCTCTCTGGAGGCAATCACTGTTAAAAGATTTTGCATATCCTTCCAGAGATAGTCTATGATTTCTGAATATTTACATTTATGGAGTCTCTAAACACTGTGGTAGAAGATAATAGAAAGTGCCACAAGCAAAGTGAATTTACAAGCACAAAGAAAGTATTAAGGAATTAGGGAATACCATCTTCCCTCCAATATACTCCTCATTTTGAGTTCCTTCCTCCATTTATAGCCTTTTCATCCTTCCAAGTTGCCCAAGCTCAAAGCCTCTAAACACCTCTTATTGGTACAGTGGTCTGCAATTTTCAGAGCAGTGTCTTAGTACTTATTTCAATATGACTTTGGTCCAACCCTATGAACAAAGCAGAGTCCTAATGGTTATCTGCATATTACAGTTAAGTCAATTAACAATCTCTCCACCCCTATCATACTGTATGTCTAAATATAAATCACATATATCTACTCCTCATTGCCTCAACTACCTTACTCTCCTTCAGGCCCTCATTATGTTTCATCTGCAAAATTGGAATAATTGTTCACTTTGTGGAGTTGTTAAACATATTAGTAGAATTAAATGAGATAAAAGCTGTAACAATTAGCAAGTATTCACCAAATATTTGTTCCTTTCTCCATCTCTCTAGTAACTCCCCACCACCCTTAATCCATTCTCTATGTTACATACCTGATTCAGCAAAATGATGTAGAATTCCTCAAATGGTTGCATCTATCCTCTACTGAACCCAAGATCAAAACATCAGAATATGACAACTTACCTGAACTCTTAAGAAAAGCACTAAAAAATTTCAAGTACAGCCATTCCAAAGGAAAATCACATTCAGTTATTTCTCCAAGGCATTGCCTTCACAGTCTAGGGTAACATCATTGACATTTAGAAGCTAAGAAGGTCAAACTCTACCTGTCATTTTCTCCAAGAAATGTCCTATATATCCTTCATGAATCAGTTCTAAGATTACCTTCTTCTTGAAACCTTCCAAGACCTTGCCTACAGTTTACCTCTTCTCACCCAAGTATAAATGAATCTTTCCTGCATCTGCATTACCAAAGGTGGGACAGGGTGAGGGAAGGGAGAGAGAGAGAGAGAGAGAGAGAGAGAGAGAGAGAGAGAGAGAAAGAGACAGATAATCAACTCCTGTTATTACTGGTCTGGTCTATCCCAATGATAGTCTTCCCCATTCAGACAAAACCCATTGTCCCACCTCCTAAAATGTGCCCAACTGAATAAGGTTAAAATGATAGATACTAAGCAACAAGTTAGAGTATCCCCTAGACATTTAGCTTCTGGTTAAAAATTAAAGAAACACAATAAAATATGCTTTAATCTTCAATAAACTTATTTTTAGGTTGATATACTTTTGTATACATAATTTTATCATAATATAGTTTTTATCACATATATCTTATAATCAGCTGTATATAATTGAATCATGAACATCTTCCCATGCACTAACTTTTCTTTAAAAATATTTGTAGGGCCAGCTCATAGTCTAGTGGTTAAGGTAGCTGGATCCCACATGACTGACATTCAATTACAGTCCTAGACCTGGTGGCTTGAAAAACACACCAGGCATGTGTGCATGAATGCCCAAAATCCTGAAAGGAGGAAAAAATAGATAAAGTCTTGTGATATGACCATTCCCATGTGGGGAATGCTTTCTTGCCTTCTGCCTCTCTTTCTCTCTCCAGGGAGCACATGTGTCTTCTTGTAAGAACTTTTAAACATATTTTTAGTAATTTTATACCTTTTATCTTGTATTAATTCATAATATATTGGTTCTTCTCTCTTAGGCATTCTAATTTCTACTCCCATTCTTCTTATTATTATTATTTTTGAGAGGTTTTTCACTATAGGGCACGTGCGCTCACCAGACAGACAGAGAGAGACAGAGAGACAGAAAGTGAGAAATCACCCCCCAGAGGGGATGGCCACGCCACAATCCCTTCTCCTCCATTCTCTTCTTGGGATCTTGGGCACGCACACGCGCCCGGCGTGGGTTTTAAGCCACCGGGTCCAGGACGGAAACCACGGTCGACTACGTGGGAGTCCAGCAACATAGCCATTACGCTAACTGTTGGTTCCTACCCATTCTTATTATTGAAAATACATCAATCTTATCTGAATTTCTATCTCTTCAGGAAACATTCTTAGAATTTGAATTTTTGAGTTATAAGATATCATTTTTAAACTATTATTATATACCACCAAACTATTTTCTAAAACAAAGTACTGATTTGATTCATTGATAGTATACAAGAATGACCAACTGACTGTACTTTCTCCAACACAGAGTGTTGTCTTTTTTATTTTTTTTCTTAGATAGGCAACAAAAATGATGTCATTTTTCTCCAAATTTATTTCCTTGTGTACTAGTAAAACAGAAGAGTTTTTCTAAGAACATTATTAGACATGTTTTGTTTTTCGTATTCTATGAATTACCTAAATATCTTCTTTGCCTGTTTTTTTTAAGTCTTGCTGCTTTTCTTATCAATTTACATATATTGTGACACATAAAGCATGTTATATTGTAATCATATTATGTATAACTGATTGTTCTTATTCATAGTTGGTATGTTTTATACAGTTAGCAAAAACACTGAATTAGAAAATACTTATTCATTGCTCTTGGAGAAATATAGGGTGAGGTTTCTGTGAGCCTCTAATCACATTTTCACCAACCAATCAATATGTAACCTGGGTTATATGTATTTTATTTAATATCTATTGTTGATTCATTGACTTGAACTCATAGTCAACAACACTATAACTCATGTCTGAAAGAAGCTTGTTTAACTCATGTAGCTTCTCCTTATGGCACGTAACAGCTTTCTTGTACATATAAACACTAGATAGCACTTCAACACTAGAGTTGGGGTGGTGAGTATTTTAAAAATTGAAATCACCAGGGCCGGCAAGTGGTGTGGTGGTTAAAGGCACTGGATTCCCACATGACCGCCCTGGTAGCTTTCTCAGTTTCCCTTTCTCTCTCTCTTTATCTCTCTCTCTGGTAAAATTAAAAAATAATGATAAAAAATGAAATTAAATAAATAAGTAAATATTTTTTAAAAAGTGAAATCACCAATATAAAGCACAAAAATATGAAAATTTGGGCTCCAAATATACCATAAAAAGGGCATTTATTTACATCTTGAGAGCTGAAAGAAGAAATTAGAGATGGCAGCTGGAAACACACAGCAAGCAATTCAAATTTTTTGCCATTCTGCACATATTTGTGAATGATCATGAAAGTGCTGCAAATATTGATCCTGGGTTTACAAGTAAATTTTAGCAAGTAGGCAAATTTGCAAATATGAAATACACACATGAGGATTGCCTGTATTTATCATATTGTTGCACAGTGTTCCAATCTGTCATTTGTATTTTAACGTTGTTCATGTTTTTAGATTTCTAGCGGTTTTCATTTTTATTTATGTAAATATGTAATCCTTCTCCTTCATGATTTCATATATTACTTAAGCTAATCCAAAGAGGAAATAACTTATAATTTTTTTCAATTTTTAACTCTTTAATACTTTACAAAACAAATTTCTTTAACACACCAAATTTAGTTTAGTGGATGGTGTTTCAAATTATTTTGAGAGGTAACAAATGAGCTACTAATTATCAATCAATAATGAACCTCACTTCTTGAACAACTATATCATTCCAGCTCCCAATGAAGTACACTTCTAAATACAAGTAGACAAGTTCCAGGGTATCTAAAAATCTTACCAAAAAATAGAAAAGCAATGGGAAAAAACCTTTACTTTTGACCTTAAATCGAAATGTTGACTATCGGGAAATGAGATGGACCTGGTGGTATCCTACAGCCACCTCATGGCTGCATTCTACAGTGAAGCAGAGTGGCATGGCACAAGAGACCAAGTTACTGCCAGGGATGACTATGGATAGAATGCAGTTTTCTTCATACCATAGACCAGTATTTTTCAGAGCAAAGTCCAGGACAACCTACATCAAATCATCTGAAGTATTTGTTAAAACAAAGATGTCTTGGACCTATGGCAGACCTATTGAATCAGAATACTGGCAACTGGATGACCACAATCTGCATTTTTAACAAAATTCCTTGATGAAGCTTATGCAAACTAAAGTTTGAGACTCACTGCCACAGTCACTATTTCATAATGATTTCACCCAATGATATGGCCTATCAGTAGTACCTACTGAATTATTTAGGAGGTTTAGTCAATAACATACATAAAATGAGTCAATGGTGGGAAGGTATATGGAGGTCAAAAATGAACTATCCCAATTTTAGACGGCATCAATAAAAATACAAAATCTAGAATGGAGGAGGTAGATGCTTTTGCCCTACACTATACCAGGAGCTCTGTGCTCAGCTTTAGAATACCACACCTCAAGAGCAACAAAACCAAAATGAAAATATGTCCACAAGAGGACAACTCACCTGATGAAGAGGCTGAAATTCAAGAGAAATGCAGAATTATCAAAAATGTTAAACATAGAAGTTAACATCTAGGGATGTCAAATCTAGAGAACTGAATAATCTAGATAACATGACTATCAGCTTCAAATAGTGGCTATCATGTGGAAGAGATCCCTATCTCATATACAAGGTTTTTTTAAATTATATTTTTCTGAGAGACTTTTGCAATAGGGCACATGTGCTCACTAGAGAGACAGAAAGTAAGAAATCACCCCTCCTCACAATCCCCAGAGGCAATTCCTTCTCCTCCATTCTCATCTCAGGATTTTGGGCACACATGCACATGTACGCATTCACTTGTGCTTGAGTTTCAAGTCACTGGGTCCAGGGGACTCCAACAGCTGTCAAACACGTGGGAGTCCAGCTCGTTAACCACTATGCCACCTGCTGGCCTGCACATGGCTTTACATACCTTCCCTTGGCTATTTACTCTCAAATCTATATTTACAGATCATGTCATTGTCTTGAGCTAAAAGCCCTTCTTAGATCTTTCCACTTGGGTTTTCTATAGACACCTCAACATAGCTAAAATAAAACTATCATTCCCATTTTCATACATAAAGAATCTGAGGCTTGGTTGTGGCCATTTTGTTTAAGATACTGAGTGGGAGTTGGCAGCAACAACTGTGGTGGCACAGACCAAAATCACAAAAGAGCAGGTCAGCAAGAAGGTGGATCAGATGATTAGACAGCCAAACAACAGTAAACTACCCTTACTATCTACTGTTTTTCACATCTAACGAACCACTCACCTAGTTAACCCGTGTTCCTCCACCTTTGACTGAGGCTCGACAGGTCGCCAGTTCTCCTGCTGGAGCTGTTGTGTCACAGGAGGAGCACTGGCATCTGTTTCCTTTGATTCGTGGAAGATGGCTACACAGTTACTAAAAAGAACCACCAAGGTGTCTCTAAATGAGCGCTTTACTAATATGCTGAAGGACAACTAACCAATGCCAGTGAATACTCAGGCTTCAATGCAGCAACAACAGCCCCCAACCCAGTGTGAGAAACAGAAGACTGGCCCAGCAAATGGAGAATAGACCCTCTACCCAGGCACTATTTTTTTTTTATTTTTTTTTTTTTTGTGGATAGGTTTTCGCTATAGGGCGCGTGCGCTCGCCAGACAGACAGAGAGACATAGAGACAGAAAGTGAGAAATCACCTCCCAGGGGGATGGTCACGCCGCAATCCCTTCTCCTCCATTCTCCTCTTGGGATCCTGGGCACGCACGCACACGCGTGAGTTTTAAGCCACCGGGTCCAGGACGTGAACCGCGGTGGACTACGTGGGAGTCCAGTGACATACCCATTACGCTAACTGCTGGTTCCTTGCCCAGGCACTATTAAAGCTTAACAGAAAAGCTATAGCAGTGCCTGGGTAAGAATAACATCTAGGCCCCACTGGGGCCCTGGCCAAAGAAGCAATCGGAGGATGAGGCCTGCCCATAATCCAGAGAGGCTAAGCCAGAAGAGGACTACGTGGAGGACGTACCACCAGAATCCTCCTTAGGGGCTGGATGTCTCCAAGGTCAAAACCTGCTCTGAAGTGGACGAGCTGCAGCTTCCCAAATGGGCTTAAGAAGAGGGGGTGTTCCGGGTCATGGAGGTCCTGGGAGAGGAGGTCTAGGGTGTGGAGCTATGGGTCATGGCACGTGTGCTTGCCAGAAAGACAGAGAGAGACAGAAAGTGAGAAATCACTCTCTGGAGGAATGGCCAAGCCGTAATACCTTCTCCTCCATTCTCCTCTCTGGATCTTGGGCATGCACACGCACGTGCCCAGTGTGAGTTTAAGCCAACAGGTCCAGGACTGGAACCGCATTTGAATACATGGGAGTCCAGCGACATAGCCATTATGCCAACTGCTGGTCCCATACCCTTGCATTTTTCTTAAAGATTTAATTAAGTTCAACCATATTCTTGTTCACTGTTCAGTTTTGGTGGATTCTTCTATTTCTGGTTGATTACAACAAATTGTTATCTCAAAAAAAAAATAAAAAAAAAATAAAAAGAATCTGAGGCTCAAAGAAGTTAAAGAATTTCCCCCAGGGTTCCATTAAAGAAAATAAACCTAAAGTGTTTGACTATAAACCTTCTGTTCTTTTCATTTTTTTTTAATTGCCAAAGGATGCGTGCACTCACCAGGGAGAAAGGCAAAGAAAGAACTCAAGGATGGCAGTCCCTTCTCCTCAAATTCTCCATCCTGTTGGGATTTTGGACATGTACATACTTACATACACCCAGCATGGATTTAAGCCACCAGAACTGGGACTTGAACCACAGTCAGCTGTGGGATCTGGCTCCTCCAATCACTAGGCTGTGGGGCCAAGCCCTCCACTTTTACTATATTGACTTTTATAATATTAGAGGAAAAAGTAAACCAGAACATTATACATTATCCTCTAGCCCTGAAATAGAGTAGCAAGTTTCACAAGGGGATCAATCCTTCCTGAAAAACAAAACTGCTCTTAAGCGCTAATTCTAAATTTGCTAGATCACATTTTCAAAAATAAATCTCTGGCAATATCAGGAGTAATATTAAGTGGAAGAAGCTGAAAAAGTCACTTTCCCACTATGCACCACAGTTTCCTGATCCTTAAGAAATTATCTGTACATTCTCTTATAGCTGTGCCATTCTGAGAGTATGAAAGACAGCATTCTGTATAAGGTACAGACATACAGTCATACCACGTAGCCTATGTAATAGCTCATATGTGTTCCAACACCATCCTTTGGGACCTGCTGGACTAGAGGTTGATCACATATCTTCATGATATGCTCATTCACTCCAGGCACCTTGCCCAGCATGACGCACTTGTCCACACAGCCCTGACTTGCTTCTGGCAATATAGCTCTTAACTCAGCTGAAGAAGTAATCAGATAAAAGCAGAAATTCTGTGACATATTTCCCTATGGAGAGTTCTGATGTGTTTCTCCAAGGTTACTTAGTAGCTGCATGACCTTGGTAAAGTCACTTAATCTCTCTGAGTCTCAGTTTTCTCATCTGTAAAATAATTCACCCAAAAGTAGTGAAAATTAAGAAATAGTATGTGTAAAAACACCACGCATATACTAGTAACTTAGTAAATGTTTTTCTTCCTTCAGTGTCATCCTTGCCTGCGTCACACCAGCCAACTCCAGTATGTCTGTCGATCCACTAGTTATTTTCAAGGTTCAATTTTTACTTCTCCTTTCTGTTCATCACCCCCTTCATCAACTAAAGAACATTCAAGAAATGTCCATGGCAATTTTCGATCTGCTGAAACATAGCAATTAGGCTGCATCTGAAGTCTTACTACAAAATCAAGTCACTAATGTGTAGTCATCCAGCTTCAGCTTAAATGGTTCTTATGATAAGGAACTCCTTCCTTTCTAATATAGCCCATTTTATCTTCAGTATGAAGCTGCTGTAACTTCCACCCAATAGTCCTAATTCTATCCTTTATGGTCAAAAAATACCGATAAAATCCTCTTTCTCATAACAGCCCTGCAGATACTAGAAGACAGCAATCATGTCTTACTCTCCTTCCAGGCCTCTCTCCTTAACTTCTATTTTATCTTTGTCCTTTCAAAGATAACTGCCATAACTGTACATAATACCTGAGATGTGGTTCTGCAACCTAAGAAAAGAGTAAATAATCACCTATCATACTACAGACTCTATACTACTACTAACACAGGCTGTTTCCTTTAACATTTTTGGCAACCATATTAAACATGTACTAATTCTGGAGAATCACTCAAGTTTTACATGTTTTTCCTTGTTTTAAGAAGTGTATAGGGATCAGCAGTTGACGTAATGGCTATGTCGCCAGATTCCCATGTAGTCAATCGTGGTTTGAGTCCCAGACCCAGTGGCTTAAACTCACGCTGGGCATGTGTGCATGCCTGCCCAAGATCCCAAGAGGATAATGGAGGAGAAGGAATTGTGGCATGGCCATCCCCCCCTGGGGGGTGATTTCTTGCTTTCTGTGTCTCTGTCTTTCTCTGTCTTTCTGGCAAGCGCACGCACCCTATAGCTAAAACCTCTCTAAAAAAAAAAAAAAAAAGAAAGAAAGAAAGAAAATTAAGAAAGAAAGAAAATAGTGTACATAGTGTACAATGCTACATTTTTTCTTATCAAATTAATTTTGTTGTGTTTGGACTACAATTGCAGTCTAGTAAATTCTTGGATTCCAGATTCTATCATCCAGTGCATATACTTTCCTTCTCATTCCTAACACTTGATGATCATAAGTTTTCTGATATTCTATTAATTAAAATGTTGAAACTGAAACAGAGCTGGATAATCAGAGGTACAGACTACCATCAACCTCTATTTTCAATAGTGAAGCACAAACTTTTCCCTATGTCAGTACACCTGAGAGCCCTTCCCACCACCCAGTCACATCAATCACAGTAGATCACAAAATATTAGAGTTACTAAAGAAGGGGCAGAATGCCTAAAAGAGACATTAAAATGGGAGGAAAGTCCTCTGTGGTTTGGAAAAACCCTTTATCCAAGTAGTTCTGATAAATCCTCTAGAGAATGTGCCCTCACTCTCTTAAACTTTTTAAGAGTTCCTGCTCCAGGAAAGCAGAATCAATAATTAGCATGCTTTGTAAGTAATTTCCTTATCTGTATGATGTAGATAATAATACACAGCTCATAGGGTTATTGTGAGGATTAAATGATTAATATATATAAAGTTCTTAGTGCAATGCCTGGAACATAGTAAGTGCTCAATAAAAATAGTACTTAAAAAAAAAACTATTTCAGGGACCAGCAGTTAGCGTAATGGCTATGTTGCTGGACTCCCACATAGTCGACCGCGGTTCGAGTCCCGGACCCGGTGGCTTAAACTCACGCTGGGTGTGTGTGCGTGCATGCCCAAGATCCCAAGAGAGGAAGGGATTGAGGCATGGCCATCCCCCCGGGAGGTGATTTCTCGCTTTCTGTCTCTCTGTCTCTCTCTGTCTGTCTGGTGAGCGCACGCACCCTGTAGGAAAAAAAAAAAAAAAAAAAAAAAAAAAAACTCTCCAAAAAAAAAAAACTATTTTAGAATCCAACTAAAGGAACAATTTTTCAGCTCATGTTTCCTCTATCTTATTCAAGAGGATTTCATAAAAGTAAAAATCTTTGTCTTGATCTTTGCAGCAATGCAGATACACTTTAACCATCACAAAAATGTATTTATCAGTCCTATGATCCTATCAAAAGAGGTTACATTGCCCAGTGGCAAAATGAGGACCTCCACATTCTTGAAGCGCCCACATCATTTTTCTTCCTGTTACTCCTTTTCCTGATCTTACTGTTCTCAGGAATGGTAACAGACCAAGGTGAAGTAATCCAAGCTTGTCTTGTAATAAGATATTCCAAGTACTTATGGATGAAAGACAGATAGTGATACCCTACTCTGTCTGCCCCTGTATCTCTGACATGATCCCCCACTGTCCACTCCCTGCCTTGTGTTACTATGGTTTACGAGGCTGCATACCACATCTCAGGACTTCTAGTGGCCAGGGCCAGGGTGAAGGAGGTTAAGAATCAAGTCTGGAACCAGAGAGATCTGTGAGTCTGCAATACTGAAAGACATTTTATGTCATGGCTTTTCTAAGTCCCACTTTAAAGATGGTCAATGGACTATTATAAAAATAACAATTACTTGGGAACCAGCAGTTGGCGTAATGGCTGTGTCGCTGGACTCCCATGTAGTCGACCGCAGTTCGCGTCTCGGACCCGGTGACTTAAAACTCACGCTGGGCGCGTGTGCGTGTGTGCCCAAGATCCCGAGAGGAGAATGGAGGAGAAGGGATTGCGGCGTGACCATCCCCCCGGGGGGTGATTTCTTGCTTTCTGTCTCTATGTCTCTCTCTGTCTGTCTGGCGAGCGCACGCGCCCTATAGCGAAAAGAAAAAAAAATAACAATTACTTTGTGGTTTATAAAGTATTACAATAAACAAGTTCTTCTTTGCTCCTCAAAATAGTTCAGTAGCTTCATTGTGGGGATATTGCTGAAAATTTAAAAAGAAATTGTCTTCATCAAACTAAATTATGTATTATTTCCTGAAACAATACACAAAAGTAATGCCATACAATCCAGTTTAATCAAACAAAAATATTGAATGGAATGGTAGCTACTTTGTTCCAAAAACCATTAAACTCTAAGGTTCTTATATTTTAGGACAAATAATAATAACTTTATTTTACAAATTAGGAAAAGAATTATCTAGGAGGTTAGATAATTTGCCCAAGGTCCACATAGCAAAGAACAGAGCCAGGATCCAAAGCATGTGTTATCTGACTCCGAATCTTTTGGATTTGTTTTTCTACTTCAGCATTTGGTAGTGCCATTCAACTGCCTAAACTAAAATGGCCGCCATCCTCCCTGTCATGAAATAGGCAGGAGCTAACCGAAGTCATCTTTCTAAAAGACATCATTCAACTCACAAACTTCTAAGCCAAGTTCTTTCACAAAAAGATCAGTTTCCCGTCCAGGCAACCAAGTTGCTATACCATTTTCGAGCATATTTCTTTTTTTTTTTTTTTTTTTTTTACTCTTACAGGTGAACAGTCACAAAGCCTCATACATCTGCAGGAAAGATGTTAAGACATATTGCACCAAACAGAGCCCCAACCCCACCCTCAACCATGCTGCATTATGTCACTAGTCATCAAAGTATCTGGCCTGCCCACTCTACCACTACAGACATTTTGCACAAATTAGACATGCTGAAGTCTATGAAAATTTTATTTTTCATCCTTCATTTTTTTTTCAGCAACTCCCCTTCACAATACAATTCCTAAAAAGAACAGAAAGACAACTATCTTGGAGAAATCTAGCCAACACAGGCCAATTTCCACTTTAGCCCCCAAATAACAAGGAGGTAGATAATCACTCCCATAAATAAAAAAATTAGATACTGTTGTCAACCTACCACCTTCTCCTAAACATTACTCTCAAAAATGGCAAAGTATATTCCTCATATTACTTTTAATTAACTGACTTACTTCACATCTTAGGTTTTTTCATCAAGATTTACCAGTCCCTACTTATAACTTAAATAGCATCCCTAAACAGCATTATGAACATCCACAGTTAAAGGGGTAGGAAGATTTGGGACTTCATGGTTTGAGACTCTTCTGTCTGAGGTGATGCCAGACACAAAGAATAGCCCCAAAGTGTGGCTTGCAGAGCCAGGGCTCACTGGGACCACATACAACCCAGTCTCAATACCAGCCAATGGGGCTATTAGGTAATGTCAGCTCCCACACTGCTTCCCAGACAAACCAAAGTAGAACCCGAAACCCTGCATTGCTACCTTAAAATGGTCTCTCACCTCTGAAACAAATAAACGACAACTTTGAGTGCAACTAACCTCTTTTGAACCACTCCTCAACCAACCCTGGCTCCTGTATTTTACTCTCTACTTTGCTGTTTTCTTTCCTAAGTCTCACCTATTTCTGTAAATACCTGATTCCTTGCTTTGGCTTGAATCAGCATAATCTTCAGTCATCTTCCTGGGTTTTACCGACCTCAGGCTCAAGCTCTGCAGAATTAGTTTAAATTGGCCAACATAGATTTGAACTGGTCAGAACTGCTTTTTCCTTGTCAGAAAAGATTTGCACTGATCAAGAACTACTTCTGACCATTTAAAACTCATTTGGGCCAGTTTTACATTGCTAATATAGGAGCAAGCCACTGAGGGGATCAGGATGAATCAAGAATGAGATGAAACTGCTTCAATCTGCTTAGAAGACCTGTGGGGGGACAAAAAAGACCTAATGTTAAGGACCATACCATTTGTGGTGGTGATGCTAGAGGGGGAACCAGAAAGGACGTAATAGTCCATGAGGTAGGATCAAACCACTATGAACCCGGGGGGAGGGGCTAAAAAAAACCTGATGCTCAGTGAGGCAGGATCAAATCACTGGTATGAAGCAGGGAGGGGAAAAGATGGTGATAGTCTTCAGACAAGATCAAACCACTGAGACGTATAGGGAACCAAACAGTGATGCTTTTCTATAAGGCACGATCAAATTACTCTGGGGAAGGGACGAAAAAGAAGAAAAAGGAAAAGTAAGAACTTAAAGGCCCTAGTCATCTGTAAGACAGAATCAGACCACTGTGGTGGATTGACAGAAAAAAGGATGCTGTTCTAAGAAACAAGACTAAACCACTGTGGAAGGGAGGGGAGCAAAAAGGAACTGAAATTTCTTAAAGCAAATTAAAATTTCTTATAGTAAAGTAAAAGAGGATATTAATTTCTGTAATACAGAAACAAACCCTGTTTTATAATTAATAAAGGGCATTTACATATATCATCTCATTTGCTCTTTACTCTGCCCTGATGGTTGGGTCAGACCAACTTCCCAGGAAGACCTTGGTAGTAATTCTTAGCTGTCCCCTCAGGGTTGCTGAGCAACAGTATAGTAGCAGCTGCCAGATGAACCTTGCCCTTTTGACATTAACCCCTGCCTTTCTGGAAGGAAAATAAGATGTGTACCCATGGCAAACTCTGGAAGCCGATAAACACAGACCTTCAAAAATAAAAAAGAAAGACAGCAAGTAATGGGGAAATGATGACTTGTGTGGAAGAGGCACACTTTGAGGAAAGCTTGGTCATATAGACTTAGAATGAAGTCTAATCCTACAGAAGACTTTTGAGTCCTTCTGCTAAATCTTTAATTTGTGATATTTCAACACCTTTGATGAAAAAAATACAATAGTTCTAACTTCCTGGGCAATCTATTCTTTTTTCCTATAACTCTGGTCATTTTTTTTTTTTTTTAGCCAAAATGTCTCCTCTATAGATTCCACTGAGTCTTCTGAGTTCTGTCTTCTAGAGCAAAGATTGGCAAACTAGAGCTTGTGGGCCATATCCCAACCTGCTGCTTATTTTTGTACAGTGTCAAGAATAATTTTTGCATTTTTGAATAATTGAAAAATAATATTTTGTGACTATGCAAAAATTACATGAAATTAAAATTGCAGTTCATGGATAACGTTTTATTGGAACACAGGCACGTTCATTCATCAACGTATTATCTGTGGCTGCTTTCCCACCACCACAGCAGAGTTGAGTAGTTGCAAAGAAAGCACTATGGCTTTCAAAGCCTAAAGTATTTACCATCTGGCCTTTTATAGACTAAGTGTGCTGAACTCTGACGTATAGCAACAAAAAATAATAAATTTTCAAAAGAACTCAGTAAAAATGTTACTGGAATGGTAGATACAGAAGAGACTGAAGAAACCTCACAGTGAATCCTAAATTAACAAAAGGAGGGAGGGGACTTAGTCCAATGTCCTCTATTCCCACGAATAACTTACCTGGGCTCCAGGGGATAAGAAGATTCAGCTTGTATAGAGAGCTGGGAGTCTCTAAGAAGAATGAAAGAACCTCTGGAAAAGGTTGAAATCAAACTGTAAAAGCCTTTAACACCAAATAAAGTTAGTTACTTGGCCATCCTGAAACCAAGAACCACAATTGGATTTTAGGTTGGGATAGGGCTGAATGATGGGATGAAAGCAGGACTTGATAATGATTCATATTTATAGGCATCACTCTAGTTTTGTCCCAGCTATAGACAAGATGCTCTGGTTTGAAAAGTTCAGGTGATTCTGGTCACTCAGTTTCAGAACCATTTTGATACAACTATTCCAGTCTGAACACAATCTGGTTGGAGTCCAAGATCCTACAGTAAACTTAATATATGTGTTAGGTTCATTTCAAAGGATATCTGCCTTAGAAGTATAAGAGAACTTTAATCACATCTTTATCTAATCCCTAATCACTTTTCAGGACAGCATCATCCAACTTAACCCACACCTCCCCCAGGGCACTTGTCTTACTCCAATGAAGACTCCTCCAATACTTCATGTAACTCAAATTATCCCAGCTAGCAGTGAAATCACCTCTTTGTGAAAATGACTTGTTTTCTCAGAAAGACTTTGAGATCCCAGAGGAAATGTGATCGTAACTGAGACCTTTCTGTTTTCTCGTGGGATGTGGTTAGTTGCTAAGGATATTGATCAAATGATTTAGTGGTCCCTCAGTGTGGGAGGTCCTCACTTATGGGACCTCAGGGATTTTGGGATCTGTGTCAGTTCTTGCCACACATTTACCTTTCTAGAGAGATGAATTGGAAAGGGGTGAGACCTAGTGATATGTTCAAGCCATACCTTTCAATGATCATGCAAAGAGCAGCTAGCTCTTTCTGGTCCTGATATCACAAAGTCCCAACTCCTTGTTGTTCCTTTTTTTTTTTTTTTTTTTGAGAGGATTTTGCTATAGGGCACGTGTGCTCGCTAGACAGACAGAGAGAGACAGAGAGACAGAAAGCGAGATATCACCCCCCAGGGGAAATGGCCATGCCACAATCCCTTCTCATCTGTTCTCCTCTCAGGATCTTGGGCACACACGCACATGCGCTCGGTGTGAGTTTTAAGCCACCGGGTCCGGGACGTGAACTGCGACCTACTATGTGGGAGTCCAGCAACATAGCCATTATGCTAACTGCTGGTCCCCGTTGTTCCCTCTTTTATGGGCTCAGGGATGATTGCCCTGGTCAGGAAGATAAAGCCCACAGTTCCAGCTTCCAGGCATTCAGTCCCATTTTCCATGGCCTCTGTTAATTCTGGACCCAGCTTTCAGGATTGGATCTGGACTCAACAGATTCAGGACAAAAAAAGGTCCTTGGCTAGGAAAGTTGGCTTTCCACAAAGTGCTCTTTCCTCAATGGCCAAATCAAATGCCTCCAACTAGGACTACAAGCCAGCCAGCTGTTTCGGACCTCTGCTGGCCAGCACCAAGGAGCCCCAGAGTTAACAGTGCACATGCAGATCTGCTATTTTGTTCCTTCTCATACCTCGAACATCAGATTTCTCTTCAGTGAATCTAAATAACCAAATAGAACTAAAGTCAGCTCTAGGGATAAATCGAAGATCTCCTATGGACCTCAACTGTTGAGAGAGATTCAGCACAGCGCCTACCTTCATTCCCTTCAGTCTCTCAAGAGTGCCCAAGCCCACAGGCTACTTTCTGGAGAATTTCTTTTTAAATTGTTTTCCTCAGTTCCTTTGGGGAAGAGGAATGAAGTATGCAGGAATGGGCTATCAGTACCCACTGTTCTAGCTGGTTCACAGGCTAAGATAAGACTCAAAACAGACTCCAACCAATCATTCTTGAATTAAACAGTTGGCTTCCTCTCAGCATGAGCAGGCAAGATCCAAGTTTCAGACACTGGCTGAGAGGGACATGGAGAGAGGAAGAGGAAGAAAGGAAAAGAAAAGGAGAGTGCAAATAGCCCAGCAAAGAAAAGGGAAGTATTTTTGATCTAATATGCAGAAGCCTCTTCTAGAAAAGTGACTTTTGGCTAATAAGTGAAAGTAGAGGAGTGGGAAAATACCACTATGGCCATGCAAGAAAGTGACACTGGTTTGGGAAGGAAATTCTCATGTCTGTACACATGAAAACAACTCTCTCTTCCTAAGCTGGGGGTGAGTTAGTGCTGATTAGAAGTACCAGAGTCATGACTGAATCATGTTTGAAGCCTGTCTGACCTCTGGACTTTTCTGTTATATGAGCTAATAATTCTACTGCTTTGTTTTGTATAGTTTAAGTTGGGTTTTCTGTAATTTGCGATCAAAAGCATCCTGAATAAGAATTACTTTCCCAAAGCAGCTAGCACAGTGCTTGGTATACTCATCCATAAGAGCCCAGTTCCAAGACTGATTCCCCATTGATGCTTTTTCTAAACTCTGAAACAATTTATGCCTCCATCCTTTGTGTACTCATAGCTCATTGTGCATAGCTTTACTATAAAATATATCACATTATCTGTTTACAGTTACTCTTTACCTAATGTCTCTCTCACTGTAAGGTGAATCTGTGGTGTCTTTGAAAATGCCTACCACCTGGGACCAGCAGATGACGTAATGGTTACATAGCTGGACCCCCACATGGTCGACCACTGTTGAGTCCTGGACCTGGTGGCTTCAAACTCACGCTGGGCACATGTGCACACATGCCCAAAATCCTGAAAGGAGACTGGAGGAGAATGGATTGTGGTATGGCCTTTCTCTGTCTCTCCAGTGAGCACACATGTCCTATAGCAAAAATCTCTCTCTCTCTCTCTCTCTAAAAAAAAAAAAATAATGCCTACCACACAAAAGACCTTTTCTTTGAGTGTGTTTCTAACCAAAATGAAATATTAATCTTTCAATCAATTTTAGTTAAATTTTCCTACCTCTGATTAAACAGAATAATGCCATCGGGTCAGCAGGTGGCACTGTGGTTAAGATGCTAGACTCCCACATGGCTGACTGTAGTTCCAGTCTCAGATCTGGTGGATTGTTTTTTCACTCTCCCTCTTTCTCTCCCTCTCTCTCTCTGTCTCTCTCTGGTCAAATTGAAGAATAATAATAAATGAATAAAATTAAAATAATTCTTAAAAAGAAAGAATAATCCCTTATAGGCCCTACTCACTACAAGCTCACCTCAGGGACCTGTCCTATTTCAGCCCCAAGCAATGGACATAATGGCTACAAATGGCAATATTTGGTTTGCTCTCTCAGCATCCAACACCCTGTACCAAACTTAGCAGAAGCAAATGAAGAGACTGCTGGAACTAGCCATGGGCTTCACTGAAACCAGTCCAGACAAGAGCAGCACAACAATGGCCACCACAAAAAAACAGTTAACTAACTCTCCAATAAGATAAGCACCAAGCTATCCCCAGGAAGACCTCAAAAACATACTAACTGAATTTTCTACCATAAAAATCAAATTGTGTTAATTGAATGAATAGGTCTTTTTTAAATGTTAATTCTTTTCTATACAGCAGTTTCCTCTTATGAACTCACACTGCGCTTTACACATTTTTTCTAGTATCACTTATCCTACTGGATTGTGATTATCTGTATACAAGTCCAGCTTCCCCACTAGACCTTGAGGATAAGAATTGTATTTTCTGGGACCAGCAGTTAGCGTAATGGCTATGTCGCTGGACTCCCATGTAGTCAACTGCGGTTTGCGTCCTGGATCCGGTGGCTTAAAACTCACACTGGGCGCATGTGTGTACGTGCCAAGATCCCAAGAGGAGAATGGAGGAGAAGGGATTGCAGTGTGGCCATCTCCCCTGGGGGATGATTTCTCACTTTCTGTCTCTCTGTCTGTCTGGCGAGCGCACGTACTCTATAGCAAAAAAAAAAAAAAGAAAAAAAAAAAAAAAGAATTGTGTTTTCTCAGTCTCAGCATCATGGACCTATGGTAGTGACTAAAACAGAATAAGGGCTCAAAAAGTGTTTCTTGAAATGAGTTGTTAAATCCTCCTTTTAAAAAATGGGTTAAATTTAATGTCAGTCAACACTTATACTTCCTCATGTAGTAGCAATGTGTAGAATTTGATATGAACATAGAAGACATGGATTTAAGCCTGTGCTGGCCAATTACTAGCCTGATATCTTTGCTAAAGTCCTGTAACTTCTCTGACCTTTAGACTCTTCACCCTTGCAATGAGGACAATCATACACATACTTCACAAAGTATTATAAGAAGAATATGAACTGAGCCAGTACTTTGTGAACATGATGTCTTGTGAAAAGGTTGAGTTACTTTATAAAGCAATTTAATTTTTAATTTTTATTTTGCTTTCTGGTTTTTCTGTAGGTTACGTGCATTTGCCAGAAAGAGAGAAAGTGAGAAATCACTCCCCAGAAAGGCGGGCTATACTGCAATCCCTTCTCCTCCACTCTCCTCTCAGTATCTTGGGCATGTACACACACATACATGCACTATGTGTGTTTTTGAAGCAGCCAGTCGATGACGCTAAACACACATTCAGCCATGTGGGATCCAGGTGCCCCAAACTAATGCTGCCTGCTGTCTTTTGAATGAAATTTAATTCGAGAAGGTTTTTTTTATTTTTCATAATTCATTTTGGCTAGGGATAGATGAGAGTTTCTTCAGAGCTCCACAGATTGCTGTGTATATATATGGTGGTGTAAGAATAAATTTAAATTGTGCCTTTTTGCTCTGTAGAGATAAAATTTAACCTTTGCTTTTGCTGGACGCCCTTGTGATAAACTGCCCTTGTGATAAACTGCCCTGACAGACTTAATTATGCAAACCTCCAGGAACGGAGCAAATGGAATGTGGACAAGGAACTAGAAAGACAACCCATGCACCTGTGTCACAAGACTGCCACTCTTCCCCCTAGAAATGAACTACCCGTTAAACTTCCGCATACCTTCTTCTGCTTATAAAAAGACCTATAACCCTAAAAACGGGGTCCTCTCTCAGGCCTGCTGCGTCAGGTGTTTGCTTGGACCCCAGTCGGCTGGAAAAATAAAACCTCTTGCATTTTGCATCAAGAACCGACTGTTGTGGTTGATTGGGGGTCACGTATCCTCTGGACAGAAAGCGTGCCTAGCCAGGCGGCCAGCACCCTTACAGTGGATGTACCCTTACTTTTTTGTTTTTATTCTGCTGTTGTTGTTTGTTTTGTGGCTATAGGTCTATTCTCCTTCCATTAGAAAATAAATAGATTTCAGTCTTCCTTAGCTCTCTTTCAGTAATGTTTAAGGCTAGCGAATTGCTTGCCATAAGACCAACTCAGAATTGCACAGAAAACAAAAGGCTCTTAGAATCAACACTAGAATGGTATTCTTGCAAATGAAAAAGTGTCCTCATTCAGCCACACTTGAGTTAATATTAACATCAATTTACATTTCCTGGGCACCTACAGGTTGAATAGTGAGAGAAGTAATCTAGGAACAAGGATGATGATAGGGGAAAAGTCACCCTAGTTGTCAAACTAAAGCCTGACAGTTTGAGCTACTCACTGGTTTTCACACATGCCCTGTGATTTTCAAGGACTGGCTATAATTCTATCTTTAGAAATATTTACCCATAAATCAACCTCATCTTTCACCTAGAAGTTATTTCCCTATCATTCATATTTCCCTCAAAGCTCCTGGCTTCCACACTTACTACTTTTCTATTATCTGTATAAGGTAGTGCCTCTCCAATTTATTCTGGTACTAATCATCTCTTTTGCCTAAAATACTACAATTACATACTAAAAGTTTCCCTGCCACCAGTATTCCTTACTCCATTCCTGTAATTAAAGGCAGCTTTCTAAAATACGATGACTCTGACTTAAAATTGCTTTTTTTTTTCTTTTGTTGGAGAGGTTTTTGCTACAGGGTGCTGTAAGAATAATTTCAAATTATGTCTTTCTGCTCTGTAGAGATAAAATTTAACCTTTGCTTTTGCCGGACGCCCTTGTGATAAACTGCCCTTGTGATAAACTGCCCCTGTGATAAACTGCCCTGACAGACTTAATTATGCAAACCTCCAGGAATGGAGCAAAAGGAATGTGGACATGGAACTAGAAAGACAACCCATGCACGTGTGTCACAAGACTGCCACTCTTCCCCCTAGAAATGAACTACCCGTTAAACTTCCGCATACCTTCTCCTGCTTATAAAAAGACCTATAACCCTAAAAACGGGGTCCTCGCTCAGGCCTGCTGCGTCAGGTGTTTGCTTGGACCCCAGCCGGCTGGAAAAATAAAACCTCTTGCGTTTTGCATCAAGAACCGACTCTTGTGGTTGATTGGGGGTCACATATCCTCTGGACAGAAAGCGCGCCGAGGCAGGCGGCCGGCGCCCTAACATTTTGGGGGCTCGTCCGGGATATCGTGGTTACCCGTCATCTACAACGTCGGCCTTGGAGGTAAGCCTATGTTTGTTTGTCGACTTTCTTGTTTGTTTCGGTGTGGTACCCAATAGTCTGTTTCAGGTTTCGCAGCCGTTCGGCCTATTGTAAAATAGCCGAACTGTGGTTGGTAGACGTGCCCGGAGAACCACAGGCTGCAGCCCTAGGGGACGCCCTAAGGGCGGAGGAGGATTAGGGACGCCTGATCGTCTCCTACGGTAAGGGCGCAAATCGGGTACATATTTTGGCCTGCACCCGTCTGAATCTGTCCTAAGATTGTGGAAAACAAAAATCGGTAGTTACTTTCTGTTTGTCTTGTCCTGTTCTTTGTTCTGTTGTCTGTACTCTTAACCTAACCGTTGACGATAGGGCAGACTGTGGTGACTTTTTAAAATTTGACTCTCAGACACTGGACTGAAGTGAAGGGAAGAGGTCGCGACCTGTCTGTAGAAATTAAAAAGGGGCCCTGGCAGACGTTTTGTGCCTCTGAGTGGCCCACCTTTGGTGTCGGGTGGCCACCTGAAAGCACGTTTGACCTTAACGCTATCCTTTCCGTCAAAGACATTGTCTTTCAGAAGGGACCAGGAAGTCATCCGGACCAGCAACCGCACATCATCATTTGGCAAGATCTGATCCAAAACCCACCTTCGTGGGTTCAACCATGGTTGCCCAGGCCCCGTCCAAACCCCCCTCAGGTCCTGGTGGCCCAGTCCCCCAACCCTCCAGAGGGTACAGACCTTACCAAATGTCCTAAGCAAATCTATCCAGAGACCCAAGACCTCCTTCTCCTAGACACCCCTCCCCCATGCCCCCGTCCCTTCCGCTAGATGAAAAAAGGCGCAGAGACCCTGGAGTGCCACCTAACGTTAGACTTAGTCCTTCTGCTCCCTCTGAGGGTGCCCTTCTAGGGCCTGCTCAGGGCACTAGGAGTCAGCGTCACGCACTCCCGTCTCCTGATACCGCTGTGGCACTGCCCTTATGGGCCGATGGGCCCCCACCTCCGCATACCGACGAGGGGCTACCTCCCCTACAGCCTCTCCAATATTGGCCCTTTTCTTCCTCTGACCTTTACAACTGGAAATCTAACCACCCCCCTTTCTCCAAGGACCCCCAGCGCCTAACCAGCCTGGTAGAGTCCCTAATGTTCTCTCATCAGCCAACATGGGACGATTGCCAGCAGCTCCTGCAGACTCTCTTCACCACCGAAGAGAGAGAGAGGATCTTACTCGAAGCAAGAAAAAATATCCCGGGGGCAGACGGACGTCCCACTCAGCTTCCTAACCTCTTTGAGGCTGCTTTTCCTCTCTCTCGACCCAACTGGGACTACAATACGGCAGAAGGTAGGGAGCGACTGACAGTCTATCGCCAGGCTCTAGTGGCTGGCCTCCGTGGGGCTGCCAGGCGCCCCACTAATTTGGCTAAGGTAAGAGAGATTATGCAGGGGGCTACAGAACCCCCGTCAGTGTTTCTTGAGCGCCTCATGGAGGCATTCAGGCGGTTTACCCCTTTTGACCCTGCTTCTGAGGGACAGAGAGCCTCCGTAGCTATGGCCTTCATTGGACAATCAGCATTAGATATTAAGAAAAAACTCCAGAGACTCGATGGGTTGCAGGATCTCTCTTTACAGGACTTAGTTAAAAAAGCAGAAAAAGTATATTATAAAAAAAAAAAAAACAGAAGAAGAAAAAGAACAGAGGAGGGAAAAAGAAAGGGAGGAAAGAGAGAGTAAAAAGGAAAAAAGACAAGAAAAAAACCTAGCTCGGATCCTGGCTACTGTAGTGCGGGAAAGGGGACAAGAATGGGGCCCCAACAAGGGACCAAAGCCTGGTCGTATCCCACTAGACAAGGACCAGTGTGCTTATTGTAAAGAAAAAAGGACATTGGGCAAAAGACTGTCCTAAAAGGGCCAAGAAAAACAAAGTGCAGCCGCCCCCTCCGGCTGAAGTACTTGCCCTGCACGAGGACTCAGAATAGGGGGGACGGGGCTCAGAGCCCCTCCCCGAGCCTAGGGTAACTCTAAAAGTGGAGGGGAAGCCAATTAATTTTTTAGTTGACACTGGGGCCCAACACTCAGTGTTACTGGCACCGTCGGGGTCACTTTCCAAGAAAAAAATCTTGGGTCATAGGGGCAACCGGGCACCAGCAGTATCCATGGACCACCAATAGAACAGTTGACCTTGGAAGAGGCCTAGTGACCCACTCCTTCTTGGTCATTCCTGAATGTCTGGCGCCCCTCCTTGGGAGAGACTTACTTACCAAAATGGGGGCACAGATTAATTTTACCCCATGGGGTCCAAAGGTTACTCTGGATGGGCAGACATTAGTCCTAGCTGTACACCTACAAGATGAACACCAGCTTTTCGAAAGTCAAGATAGTAACACTGACCCCCTTCATGCTTGGCTGCAAAAATATCCTAAAGCCTGAGCCGAGACAGCTGGAATGGGGTTAGCCACCAACAGGCCCCCAATACTAATAGAACTAAAAGCTACAGCTACCCCTGTGGCACTACGCCAATATCCTATGACCAAAGAAGACCGAGAAGGTATCAGACCTCACATACAACGCCTCCTACACCTGGGTATTCTTTAAAAAATGCCAGTCACCTTGGAATACCCCCTTGCTGCCCGTAAAAAAACCCGGCTCAAGTGACTATCGCCCTGTGCAAGACTTGCGGGAGGTCAATAAGCGGGTACAGGACATCCATCCCACGGTACCTAATCCATATAACCTGCTAAGTTCTCTACCTCCAGAACGGGACTGGTATACTGTCTTAGACTTAAAGGATGCTTTCTTCTGCCTGCGACTGCACCCCTCCAGCCAGAATACATTTGCCTTTGAATGGAGGGACCCAGACACTGGGATCACGGGACAATTAAGTCAAACCCGGCTTTCTCAGGGTTTCCGACACTCGCCTACTATTTTTGATGAAGCCCTCCATCAGGACCTCGCACACTTCCGCGCCAGCCACCCTGAGGTGACCCTCCTACAGTATGTAGACGACTTGTTGCTCACAGGAGCTACTGAAGAAACATGTCGGCAGGGCACTGGACTGCTGCTAGAAGAACTAGCCCGCCTGGGGTATCGCACCTCTGCTAAAAAGGCCCAAATCTGTCAACAAGAGGTAACATACTTGTGCTATACTTTAAGGGGTGGAAAGAGGTGGCTCACCGAAGCCAGAAAACGGACTGTAACCCAGATCCCCGTTCCTCGCACGCCCCGGCAAGTGCGAGAATTGTTGGGGACAGCGGGATTCTGCTGCCTCTGGATACCGGGGTTCGCCGCTATGGCTGCTCCTCTTTACCCACTGACTAAAGAGGGAGCCCCCTTCAAGTGGGGCGTTGACCAACAACGGGCTTTTGATGACATAAAAAAAGCCTTACTATCAGCCCCAGCTTTGACCCTGCCTGATGTGACAAAACCTTTCACTCTATATGTAGATGAAAAAAAGGGGGTGGCCCGAGGGGTGCTCACGCAACCCTTAGGGCCTTGGAAAAGACCGGTGGCCTATCTCTCAAAAAAACTGGACCCAGTGGCTGGGCGATGGCCGGCTTGCCTGAGATCGATAGCGGCTGTGGCGACACTGGTAAAAGATTCTGACAAATTGACTATGGGACAAAAATTACTAGTCATTGCTCCACACGCTTTAGAGAGCATCATCTGGCAGCCCCCCGACCGATGGCTGTCCAATGCTCGTATGACTCATTACCAGAGTCTCTTGTTAGACAAGGACAGGGTCCAGTTTGGACCCCTGGTCAATCTCAACCCTGCCACGCTGCTGCCTGAGACCTCCGCCAAGTGGACTGTCTTCCATACCTGCCAAGAAGTCCTGGCGGAAGAAACTGGAACCCGACGGGATCTCCAAGATCAGCTGCTACCAAATGCCCAGCTGACCTGGTTCACTGATGTAAGCAGCTACATCATAGAAGGTAAAAGGGTGGCAGGGGCGGCTGTAGTGGATGACGACCAGACGGTCTGGGTGAGTAGCTTGCCCGAGGGAACATCAGCCCAGAAAGCTGAACTTATCGCCTTGATTCACGCCCTGCATCTGGCAGATGGAAAGGTCATAAATATTTACACTGATAGCCGGTATGCCTTCGCTACTGCCCACGTCCATGGGGCTATCTATAGACAATGAGGCTTACTGACCTCAGCTGGTAAAGATATCAGACATAAAGAACAGATCTTGGAATTGCTGGAGGCTATACACCTCCCTAAGAAGGTAGCTATTATCCACTGCCCCGGGCATCAAAAGGCAAAATCCCGGGTAGCAGAGGGAAACTGGTGAGCAGATCAGGCGGCTAAGCGGGCGACCCAGGGGTTTGATATACTACCACCACATGAGGCAATCGACTCAGGTCCCTCGGATGAGACTCTTTCATATTCTGAACAAGACCTACTGGAAAGAAATAAAATGGGACCTCACTCGGTGACCCCAGAGGGGGTATGTAAGACTGTCAAGGGAAAGACTATCCTCCCTCAAGAAAAAGCAATTGTTCTATCTATCAGCTTCATAAGTTGACACACCTAGGCTCAAAACATCTAGTTACCTCAGTCCAGCAGTCCTCGTTCCATGTCATAAACCTGCGCAGACTCGCCGAAACAATAGTTAACCGATGCAGACCCTGCCAATTAGTTAATGCCTACCCAGACAAGACACCACAAGGAAAGCGGCTTCGTGGACATCGTCCGGGAAGTTACCGGGAAGTAGACTTCACTGAAATAAAACCAGGCAAATATGGCTACAACTATCTGCTAGTGCTGGTTGACACATTCTCAGGGTGGGTCAAAGCCTTCCCCACTAAAAAAGAGACTGCTCAGACAGTTGCCAAGGTAGTCCTAGAAAAAGTCTTCCCGAGATTCGGGGTGCCACTGGTTATTGGGTCCGACAACGGCCCCGCTTTTGTTGCCCAGATTAGTCAGGGACTGGCCAGGGTCCTGGGGTCTGACTGGAAATTGCATTGTGCTTATAGGCCCCAAAGCTCAGGACAGGTTGAGAGAATGAATAGAACCCTAAAAGAGGCCATGACAAAATTGGCTTTAGAGACTGGCATAAAAGATTGGACAGTTCTCCTTCCCTTCGCCCTGTTCCGCGTGCGAAATACACCCGGCCCCCTCGCCTTAACCCCTTTCGAGATTCTATATGGGGCACCGCTGCCTTTGACTAATGTATGCCTCTCTTGTTCCCGCTCTCAAGCTTCTCAATCTCTTTATGCTAGACTAAAAGCCCTTAAATTTGTCCAAAAAGAAACTTGGGCCCAACTCACAGAGGCCTACAAGCCAGGAGACTCCCAGGTGCCTCACCAGTTCCAGGTTGGAGATTCAGTGTTCATCCAATGACACAGAGTGGCCACCCTCGAACCTCGGTAAAAGGGACCATACCTGGTACTGTTGACCACTCCAACGGCGATAAAGGTTAATGGCATCGCTTCTTGGATCCACACCTCCCATGCTAAACCAGCGCCTCTGCCAGACCCCACTTGGAAGGTGGAAAAACTGGATCACCCACTCAAGTTCCGCATTCACCGCGGCAGTCTTGCTCCTCCTGATGCCTCTGCCTGCGATAAGTAGTGCCAACCCCCATAAGCCCCTGTCCCTTTCTTGGGTAATCTCCTGTGTGGGCGATAACCACGTTGTTAACATCACCACCCGCACGGCCCCATTGGGGACTTGGTTTCCCACCCTAGAATTTGATCTCTGTGACCTCGTGGGTGACTTGTGGACTAAGTCCATCCATAATCCCTTCAGGCTGCAGTATGGATGCGCCGTTCCAGGCACTAAATCAGGCACCTACGATCATTACTTTTATGTCTGCCCTGGTAGCAACTCTTACAAATGTGGGGGCCCCGCACATTTCTTCTGTTATGATTGGGACTGTGTGTCCACCAGCAACATTTCTTGGACTCCGCTACACCCAGACCCTCTGATAACTGTTACTAGAGGGCCCTGGTGAGGACCTAACACCTGGGACACTTGCAAAGGTCTCTAGTTTGCTCGGTCCCCTAATTATACTCCTTTTCATCTTAACCTGCGGACCCTGCATTTTAAACCGCCTAGTCACTTTCGTCCGTGAGCGAGTAAGCGCAGTTCAAGTACTCATGCTCCGACAACAATATCAGACTCTCCAACAGTCAGAAAATTATCCCAATGCTCTTGTGGGTCCATAAGTTTTATGATTAAAACTTCTCCCAAAAAAACCCAAAATGGGGGAATGTAAGAATAATTTCAAATTATGTCTTTCTACTCTGTAGAGATAAAATTTAACCTTTGCTTTTGCCGGACGCCCTTGTGATAAACTGCCCTTGTGATAAACTGCCCCTGTGATAAACTGCCCTGACAGACTTAATTATGCAAACCTCCAGGAATGGAGCAAAAGGAATGTGGACATGGAACTAGAAAGACAACCCATGCACGTGTGTCACAAGACTGCCACTCTTCCCCTTAGAAATGAACTACCCATTAAACTTTCGCATACCTTCTCCTGCTTATAAAAAGACCTATAACCCTAAAAACGGGGTCCTCGCTCAGACCTGCTGCGTCAGGTGTTTGCTTGGACCCCAGTCGGCTGGAAAAATAAAACCTCTTGCATTTTGCATCAAGAACCGACTCTTGTGGTTGATTGGGGGTCACATATCCTCTGGACAGAAAGCGCGCCGAGCCAGGCGGCCGGCGCCCTAACAGTGCGTGCGCTCCCCAGACAGACAGAGAGAGACAGAGAGACAGGAAGCGAGAAATCACCCCCCAGGGGGGATGGCCACACCACAATCCCTTCTCCTCCATTCTCCTCTCGGGATCTTGGGCACACACACACTCACCCGGCGTGAGTTTTAAGCTGCTGGGTCTGGGATGCAAATCACGGTCAACTACATGGGAATCCAGCGACATAGCCATTACACTAACTGCTGGTCCCAGCCCTTCTGTTCTAAGTAGCGTTGTTCCAATAAAACAAATGTGTTAACTGGGACCAAGGTGACTGAATCTTTGTTTTAAATCCCATCTTCCAGACCCCCAAAAAGCTCATCCAGAAGCCATTTAAATCTGAAGTGTGATCTGCTGTGTTCTGGGACCAAGGTGGCTGAAGCTCTGCTCTAAACCCCATCTTCCAGATCCCAGAAAAGCTCAGTCAGGGAGGGCAACCTCTGTCTTCTCTCTGTCTCTGTCGCTCTCGGTCTCCCTCTTTAAATTTTTCTTTTTATTTTTTTAATTTTTAAAACACTTCTTCTCACCTCTGACCTATCCCTTCTCTTGCTAACCTCAGAAGCCATTTAAACCTGAAGTGTGTCCTGCCATGTTTTCATGGTGCAATTGCATGCTGTGTGGTTTGCACTTAAATTTTTTTTTCTTTCTTTCTTGGTTGTTTTTACATTTCCCCTCCTTTGTTTTCTTTTCCTTTTCATTTTCTTAAACTTTCTTTCTCACTCTGCTGTTCAGCCTCCACACACTGTGTGTCTAGACAGACCTAGGTGCACAGTAGCCAAGCATCTGAATACTTTCAGGGTCATAGATATTCTCAATGCTTACTGAACCTGCTGCCTGAAGGAAGAAACTCCTCTTTATAAATCTAAACTTAAAAGCTCTTTCTATGGATATCACATTGCAAAACACAGTAGAGGAGAGAAATTGTCTCAGAAGTGCATTACAGGAAAGGGAAGCACATGATATTATAGTTGTAGAAACCTCTAAGCAATTAGCCAAAAGTGAATACACCAACAAACGACTAAAATTCAGAGAAGAGAAAATGCAGAGTGAACAACAAGAAGTACTGAGCTGCAGAGAGTATGACTCATCTTGCACATGCCTCTGAACTTTCAAAAACCCCTCAGCTCAGCCCAGGTATACCTATTCCTTAGAAACTGTGAGGCCTTGGGAACCAGCAGTTAGTATAATGGCTATGTCGCTGGACTCCCACGTAGTCGACCGCGGTTCGTGTCTCGGACCCGGTGGCTTACAACTCACGCTGGGCGCATGTGCGTGCGTGCCCAAGATCCCGAGAGGAGAATGGAGGAGAAGGGATTGCGGCATGACCATCCCCCCTGGGGGGTGATTTCTCGCTTTCTGTCTCTATGTCTCTCTCTGTCTGTCTGGCGAGCGCACACGCCCTATAGCGAAAAAAAAAAAAAAAAAAAAGAAACTGTGAGGCCTTTGTTAAATCCAGTTCCAAAGGTCAAAAGTGTAGGTTGCAGGACCAGCAGTTAGCGTAATGACTATGTCGCTGGACTCCCACCTGCTCCACCGTGGTTCACGACCCGGACCGGGTGGCTTAAAACTCACGCTGGGCGCGTGTGCATGCGTGCCCAAGATCCCGAGAGGAGGATGGAGGAGAAGGGATTGTGGCGTGGCCATCCTCCCTGGGGGGTGATTTCTCACTTCCTGTCTCTCTGTCTGGTGAGCGCACATGCCCTATAGCGAAAACCTCTCCAAAAAAAAAAAAAAAAAAAGTGTAGGTTGCTCGGTGAGCTTCAGGGAAATGGAACTGCAGAGAGATTGCGGATCACCTCCTCCCACACACCTCTGAACTCTGAGAATAACTCCAAGAAAGAAAGAATAACTCCAAGGAAGAAACATATAATTCATCAGATGACCAGAAACCACCACAGAGGCACAAGAAATATGAGAAACCAAGAAAATATCTCTCCCCTAAGGGAAAAGAAAAACTTCTCATCCTGCACAGACAAAACAAAAGAACTCAAGGAAGTGTCAAATAAAGAATTTAAAATATTGAAAGTGACAAAACTAACAGAGTTACAAGAGGAGAAAGACAAGGAACTCCAGAAGATGCAGGCAAAAAGAGACGATGAGTTCCAAGAGGTGAGGAAGTTCTTGCATGATCTGAAAGAGAAAATACACTCTATAAAAAAGAATCAAGTGGAATTATTAGAGATGAAAGCTATAATACAGGAAGTCAGAACCTCCCTTGAAAGTATTAAAAGCAGATCAGATCATGCAGAAGATTGAATCTCAAATGTAGAGAAAAACACCCAAAAGACTGAGAAAATAATCGCCAAATATGAGCAATACTAGAAATATGAGACATACTAGATACCATTAAGAGCCCAAACATCTGAATAATCAGTATCCCAGAAGGCGAAGAAACTAATAAGGGTATTGATAATCTAATCCATGAAATTGTGGAAGAAAACTTTCCCAATCTAGAGAGGCATTCAAATATCCAGACTCAAGAAATACAAAGGACCCTTAACAGAATCAACCCAAGAAGATCTTCTCCAAGGCACATCATAGCCAGACTGGCCAAATCCACAGAAAAGACAAGATGCTAAAATTGGTTAGAGAGAAAGGTCAGGTTATTTACAAAGGTTATCCCTTTAGGCTAGCATCAGACCTCTCATTGGAAAGAATGCCAACAAGGAAAGAGTGGAAAAATATATTCAAAGTGTTAAATGAAAAACAAGTTGAAACCAAGAATACTATACCCAGCAAGATTATCCTTCATATGGGAAGAAAAGATGAAAACATTCTCAGCTAGACAAAACCTCAAAGAATTTACCAATACCAGACCAGCTCTTCAAGAATTTCTAAAGGGAGTTCTTTACCAGGAAAACTAAAGTCACACAGACAGAAATAAGAGCAACCAAGAAAATGCTAGGAACAAGTCCTGAAATAACAATAATAACATTGAATGCTACAGGATTTAAATAGAAAGATTGGACCACAGTAGCACTGCAAATTCAACAGAAGAGAGATTAATTACATGAGACTGAACTGTGAAATAGAATTTTGTGACTTTTGACCAAAACAGTACTGATGTTTTTACTATGCTTTCTTTCCCAGATTTAAGAATTTTGCTTTTTTTGGGAACAGCAGATGACCTAATGGTTACATCACTGGACTCCCATGTAGTCAACCATAGCTTGATTTCTGGATCTGGTGGCTTAAACTCACACTGGGCACATGTGCTCGTGTGCCCAAGATCCCAAGAGGAGAATGGAGGAAAAGGGATTGCGGTATGGCCATACCCCTGGGGTGAGGGGTGATTTCTTGCTTTCTGTCTCTCTGTCTTTCTGGTGAGTGTATGCACCCTATAGCAAAAACCTCTCAAAAAAAAAAAAAAAAAGAGAGAGAGAATAGACTGTAGAAATGCAGTAAGAATTGAAGCAGGGAAACCAATTAGAAGGTTTTGAAGAGATTATTGATGTCTGTTGAGGAAAACAAACATCTTCACATGAAACAATTAGAGACTCAAATAATGAAATAAATGCACATGGTATATAGGTTAAGTACTGTGGTTGGTGGACAGTGGCAGTATAAAATATGTTGGTATAGTTACCATTGAGGAAGCAAGTTCAAGCTAGGCCTCAAAGGAAGAAGAGGTGGAATCTATCAAGTGGGAATAAGAATGAAAGATCTATCAGGGACCTGCAGTTGGTGTAATGGCTATGTCACTGGACTCCCATGTAGTCAACTGCAGTTCAAGTCCCGGACCTGATGGCTTAAACTCATGCCAGGTGCGTGTGCCTAAGGTCCCAAGAGGACAATGGCAGAGAAGGGATTGCAGCATGGCCATCCCCCCAAGGGGTGATTTCTCGCTTTCTCTCTCTCTCCCTCTCTGTCTCTCTCTCTCTCTGTCTATTTGGTGAGCTCACGTGCCTTATAGCAAAAAACCTCTCCCCCAGCAAAAAAAAAAAAAAAAAAAAAAAAAAAAAAATCAAGAAAATGAAAGCTATCAATTCCACAGGATTCATGTGAAGTTTATCTGAAAGCCTGGATTGAAGAGCACTATGTGAAACACAATATAGCATACAGAGGTAAGGAATTATTACTCCCTGCTCCGTGACCAACCTATCACTTGTTCCTCATGAGCAACTGGAGGAAAGGGACTGGTAACAATGCATAACAATTTAGAAAACCTGGCATATTAAAACCACACTAATGGATTTACCATCTCAAAAGATCTCCATAGTGGTAGCCTGTATGTGTTCCCCTATTCCCACGGATAGGGCAGCCCTGATTAACTAAAGCTTAGAAGTTCTACAGCATCCCTGGGGGGATGGCCACGCTGCGATCCCTTCTCAAGCCACCAGGTCCAGGACTCAAGCAATGTAGTCAGCCATGTGAATCCAGCACCTTAGCCACCATGCCACTTGCCGGCCCAATAACTATAAGATGTTTTATATAAGCTTCACAGTAAATGAAAGAGGAAAAGTCTGTGATAAAAAAAAAAAAAAACAATAGAGATAAGAATCAAATGATAAAGGACAAATGATAGAGAAATGAATAAAAACTTAGGTCTATAAATAAGCATACAATCACAAAGATAAACAACAAGAGAGGAAGAAAGAAACAAAAAATCTACAAAAAAGCAGAAAATAGTTGATGAAGTGGTGATAGTATAATAAATTCTTACCTATCAATAATCACTTCAAGGGAATCAGCAGTTAGCGTAATGGCTATGTCGCTGGACTCCCACGTAGTCAACCGCGGTTCACGTCCCAGACCCAGTGGCTTAAAACTCATGCCGGGAGTGTGTGCACGTGTGCCCAAGATCCCGAGAGGAGAATGGAGGAGAGGGGATTGCGGCATGACCATCCCCCCTGTCTCTCTCTGTCTGTCTGGCAAGCGCACATGCCCTATAGCGAAAAAATCTCTCAAAAAAAAAATCACTTCAAATGTAAATTGATTAAATTTTCCAATCAAAAGACACAGAGTGTTTGATTGGGTTTTTAAAATCCAATTATATAATGACTATAAGAGACCCATTTTATCCTTAAGGATACATCTATGATGAAAGTGAAGGGATAGAAAAAGATATTTCATACAAATGATAACCAAAAGAGGGTAGGATTGACTATACTTATATAAAATAGACTTCAAATCAAAACTGTCACTAGAGGAAAATAAAGTCTTCTTTTTGAGAGATTTTTGCTATAGGGCATGTACTCCCTGTAGAGACAGAGAGACAGAAAGTGAGAAATCACTGCCCAGTGGGGATGGCCACGCCATAATTCCTTCCCCTCCATTCTCCCCTAGGGATTTTAGGCATGCATTAACACACACTGCCAGGTCTGGGACTCAAACTGCTGTCAGCAATGTGAGGGATCAGTGCTTTAGCCACTATGCCATCACCTGCTGGCCCCCAAATAAAGTTTTTATTCAATGATAAACATTCAACTCATCAAGAGGACATAGCAAGTATAGTATATAACCACCCAACACCAGAATATCTAAATATATAAAGCAAATACAAATGGACATAAAAGGAGAAATATATATCAATATAATAATAATAGTAGAGAATTTCAGTACCCCACTTTCAACAATGAGCATATAAACCAGACAAAAAAATTAATAAGGAAATACTGGAATTGAACTTTACTTTAGACAAAATGGACTTAATACATATATACAAAACTTCTATCCAATAGCAGCAGAATTTAGATTCTACTCTACTGCGTATAGAATATTATCCAGGATAAACTATATGGTAGGTCATGAAATAATTCTTAACAAATCTACAAATATGAAAACTATTAGTATTGTTTCTGACCACAATGATAAAAAATTAGAAACAAGAGGAATTTTAGAAAATTCACATACATGTGGAAATTAAGCTCTTGAACAACAAACAGGTTAAAGAAGAATTTAAAAGGGAAATTAAAACATATTTGATATAAAGAGAAAAAAGATACCTTGAGACAATGACAATGGAAACAGAGTATAGCAAAACCTATGTGATATAGCAAACGTAGTTTTAAGAGGAAAGCTTAGAGTAATAAATATCTACATTTAAAAAAAAGAAAGATGCAAAATAAATGGCCTACTGTTATGCCTGAAGGAAATAGAAAAAGGAAACCAAACTAAACTGAAAACAAGCAGAAGGCAGAAAATAATAAGGACTAGAATAAAAATAAATCAGAGAATAGAAAAGCCACTGAAATTGATAAAACTAAGTTTTTAAAACAAGATTGAGAAACTCTTAATTAGACTGAGGAGGGGATAAAAAAGGCTCAAGCATATAAAATCAGAAATATTAGTAGAGAAATTAGAATACATGCCTCAGAAATAAAGATCATAAGGGGTTATCATGAACAATTATATGTCAATAAATTTGACAACCTCAAGCACAAAGATAAATTCCTATAAAAGTACAACACACTAAGATTGAATCAGGAAAAAATAGAAACCCTGAACAGACCAATAGCAAATAGGTTGAAGAAGTAATGAAAAATATCTCAACAAAGAAAAACCCAGAACATGATGGCTCTATAGCTAAATTCTATAAAATTTTCAAAGAATTTATATCAATACTTGATAGGATATTCTATGAAATCCTGGAAGAAAACTTTCCAAGTCTAGAGAAGTATTCAAACATTCAGACCCAAGAAATAGAAAGAAACACAAATAGAATCAACCCGAGAAGATCCTCTCCATGGCACTTCATAGCTAGATTGGCTAAAACCACACACAAAGACAAGATACTAAGATTGGCAAGAAACATCAAGTCACTCACAAAGGCTAACACAGGACCTCTCATCAGATACAATGCAAGCAAAGAAAGAATGGGAAAATATATTCAAAGTGCTAAATGAAAAACAATTTCAACCAAGAATACTATATCTGGCAAGATTATCCTTCATATGGAAAAAGAAGATAAAAATGTTCTCAGATAAACAAAAGCTGAAAGAATTTACCAACTCCAGACCAGCTCTTCAAGAAATTCTGAAAGGAGTACTATACCAAGAAAACTGAAGACAGACAGACAGCAATAAGAGAACAAAAGGCAACCAATAATGTGGCCAACTTAATGGTAGGGACAAGTCTGGAAAAATTGATATTAATGTTGAATTTTAATGGATTAAAATCTCCAATGAAGAGACACAGACTGGCTGAATGAATTAAAGATCAAAAACCCTCCACCTGCTGCCTACAAAAACCCATCTCATGGATAAGGCATACATAGATTAAGAGTGAAGGGCTGGAAAAAGTTATTCCATGCAAATGGAAACCAGACAAGAGCAGGAGTCAGTAACTGATTTTAGACAAAACAGGCTTTAAGACAAAAACTATAAGAAGAGACAAAGAAGGACATTATATAGTAGTAAAAGGGCTAATTTATCAGGAAGCTATAATGCTTATAAATATCTATGTACCCAACTCAGGAGCAACCAGATATGTCTAGATCTAGAAGATCTGCTAGATCTTAAAGAAGAGATAGACTATAACACACTAATTGTTGGAGATCTCAACACCCCATTATCTCCTTTAAACAGATTAACAAGATAAAAAATAAGCAAAGAGATTCAGGACCTAAATGATACCATAAATCAGATGGACTTGACAGACATCTATAGAACTTTCCACCCAAAAAATACAAAATATATCTTTTTCTCAGTCCCGCATACTTTCTTAAAGATTGATCACATGATAGGGCACAAAACCTGCCTTTACAGATTCAAAGGCATAAAAATTATATCCAGTATCTTCTCCGACCATGATGGAATCAAACTTAATAATAATCTGAGGAAAAATACATGGAAACTAAACTACTAAACTAAACTAAACTACTGAAGAGATTAAAACTGAAATGAAGAGATTAATGGAAATAAATAATAATGAGTGCATGAGCTTCCATAATCTATGTGACACTGCAAAAGCAATCATAAGAGGGGGAAGTTCATAGCAATTACTGCACACAAGAGCAAGATGGAAAGTTGACAAAAGGACAACCTAACAACATGTCTCAGGATATTTGAAAAACAACAACAAAAATCCAAAAAAAGCCAGGAGAAAAGAAATAATAAAGATTCTAACATAAATAAATGAAATAGACAATAAATTAACTATACAGAAAATAAATGAAAGCAAAAGGTTTTTTTTTTTTTTTTTTGAGAGGCTTTTGCTATAGGGCACATGCGCTTGTCAGAAAGACAGAGAGAGACAGAGATACAGAAAGTGAGAGATGATCACCCCTCCAGGGGTGATGGCCACACTGCAATCCCTTCTGCTCCATTCTCCTCTCAGGATCTTGGGTACACATGCACACATGCCCGGCATAAGTTTAAGCCACCAGGTCCAGGACTTGAACCATTGTCGACTACGTGGTAGTTCAGTGACATAGTCGTTATGCCAACTGTTGGTCCCAAAAGCTGGTTCTTTGAAGAGATAAACAAGATTGACACACCATTAGCTAGACTAATTAAGAAGAAGAGAGAACTGGACCAGATAGATCAAATTTGCAATGAATCAGGCAATATTACAACAGACATAATAGAAATACAAAATATCATTACAGGATACTATGAGAGACTGTACACCAACAAAGAAGAAAACTTGGAAGATATTGAGAAATTCCTGGACATATATAATCTAGTAAGATTGACTCAGGAGGACATAGAAAGCCTGAATGGACACGTAACAAGCAATGAGATTGAACCAGTAAAAAATAACCTCCCAACAAAGAAAAGTCCAGGTCCTGATGGCTTCACTGCTGAATTTTGCAAAACTTTTAAAGAAGAGATAACCCCCATTATATTCAAACTGTTTCTAGAGATCCTAAAGGAAGAAACCCTTCCAAATTCATTCAATGAAGCCTCCATCACCCTCATTCCCAAAATGGATAAGGATATGACAAAAAAGGAAAACTACAGACCTATATCTCTGAAGAATATAGATACAAAAATTCTCAACAAGATACTTGCTAACCGTATTCAACAGCATATAAAAAAGATTATTCTTCATGATCAGGTAGGCTTTATCCCAGGGATGCTAGGGTGGTTCAACATATGGAAACCATAAATGCAATACACCATATTAACAGAAAGAAAGATAAGAACTGTATGATCATTTCAATTGATAAAGTAAAAGCATTTGACAAAATACAACATTCTTTCATAAGTAAGACTCTCACTAAAATCAGTATAGAAGTATCATTTCTCAGCATAATAAAAGCTATCTATGAAAAACCTATAGCTAACATTATATTGAATGGAGAAAAGCTAAAATCTCTTCTCTCCACTCCTATTCAATATAGTACTGGAAATCCTAGCCTATGTGATCAGATAAGAGAATGAAATAAAAGGCATTCCAATCAGGAAAGAAGATTTAAATTATCTCTGTTTCTAGATGACATAGTTGTATACATAGAAGACCCAATAAGATCTACGAATAAATTTCTTGAAGTAATAAATGCATACAGTAAGTTGGCAGGATGCAAAATTAACTTACAAAATCTTTAGCATCTCTATATACAAACTACAAGCAGAGTTAAAATGTCCAAAGAAAAATAATACAGCTTGACATAATAGTTCATAATGCATCTTAAAACATCAGCACATCAGCATCATCTTAAAACCTAACCCAAACAAAGACACAAGAAATAAAAACTATGGGGTAATATCTCTGATGAACTTTGATGCAAAAATATTCCATAAAATATTAGCAAATTGGGGCTGGAAGGTGGCGTGGTGGTTTAGGTACTAGACTCTCACATCGCCAACTGTGGTTCGAGTCCTGGCCCTGGCGGCTTGCTTTCTCACTGTCTCTGTCCCTCTCTGGTCAAATTAAAATAAATAAATAAAAATAAATAAAATAATTCTTAAATAAATAAATAAAGTTAAATAAAAACAATCAGCAAATTGAATTCAACAATACATCAAAATGTTTATACCTCATGATCAAGTATGATTTATCTCTGAAAGTCAAGACTGTTTAACATATGATGTTAACATATGATGTGCTACACCATATCAACAGAATGAAAGGCAAAAACCACATAATCACATGAAGTGATGCAGTAAAATCATTCAACAAAGTTCAACATCATTTCTTGATAAAAAGTCTTAACAGTTTAGGTACAGAAGGAAAGTTTCCCAACATAAGAAAAGCTCTTTATAAAAGAAACTCCACAGCTAATATTGTAATCAATGGGGTGAAATGAAAAGATTTTTCCTAAGATCCAGTACAAGTCAATGATACCTAATCTCACTACTTCTAGTAAACATAGTACAGATAATACTATAAAGAGCAATTAGACGATAAAAAGAAATAGTTATTTAAATCAGAAAGGAAGAAGTAAAATTTTCTCTATTTGAAAATAACATAACCCTATATATAGAAAATCCCTGAGACACCACCAGAACAACTGTTAGATCTAACTAATAAACTCAGTAAAGTTGCAGGGTATAAAATCAACATACAAAAATCTATGGCATTTCTGTACACAAATAAGGTCTTGGATGAAAAAAAAATCCAGAAAAACCATCCCATTTATGATAGTATTAAAGTAAATAAAATACTTAAGAATAAATTTAACCAAGGAATTGAAAACCCTGTATATTGAAAACTGTAAAAACATTGATGAAAGTAGGAGGTCAACAAAACTGACTGAAAACACCCTAGCATGTCTTCGGGAATAAAGGCTAATAAATGCTTTAGCTTCCAATAGAGGTACGAGGCCAGAAAAAGATGGCAGAAAGCTCTAGAAAATTTTCTAATTTTCTAATCAGAAATGTAAAGAGTGGTCAATCATTTGAGGTTAGTGAGGTTCCAGAGGATCTCCCTTCTCCCTCAACTCCTATCTGGAGGAGAAACTCTTCTCTGAAACTCCAAACTCTAGACTCCCACTGTACATTTCCAGCACTCCCCATGCACATAAGAACAACAAAACTGACACAAAGCTAAGAGACAATGTAGGAAAATGCATGAGCATACAGCTTCAGAAAAAAAAAATTGGACCACCTACCCCATGCTCACCCCAAGTCATAAGAATGTAATACTATCATGCAAGCCACAGCCCAGATTCTTCAGAGCAGAGGATGCAAAAGAGATCAACCCCATCCCAAAACAAAATAAGAAATTTGGACACTTTCCCCTGTACGGCAGGCAAGGCAGGCCTGAACTCTCCCCTCCATTCAAATTCAAGTAGAGGAGAGTGATGTTTTCCAACAAATGCCACTCACAGTATAGCTCTTCTGTACATTCCTGAACTGTAAATGTAGGCAAAGAAAAGGAGAAGAACACCTGACAGAGAGGAGGGTATGAGAGATCCCTCTTCCACGTCAGAGTAGAGAAGACATTGCACTTCCTGGTCCTGGAGTACACAATCTAGTCACCTAACTTTTTGGGGAGTCTGCCCTAATGCCCAGGCTCTATAGGTTGCAGTCTCTGCTGAAAGTCTCAGAAGTATATTTACCTCTGGCCCCTAATCCATGACCATCCAAGGGCCACATCCAGGCACAGAGGGTTGGGTTGCCCCTGGGTGTCCCACACAGACAAGAAATGGCCTGTTTTTCTGTAACTCATGGAGAATATTCCCTTTGTCTTCTCCTGGATGACTTTGCCAGGGCTGCATTTAGGTCCAGAAGACCATTGCTGCCAAAAAATAGAGGTAGGGTTTATAATTCTGGCTTGGATCTGAAAGGCACAGATGGTCCCTGGTCCCTCCTGGAACACCTTGCCAAAGGTGCACCCAGGTCCTGAGGACTTCCCCACCTCCCTTCCCCTCAAACACATTCCCTAGACCAAATTCAGGCCTCAAGAAAAGCACCACTCTCAGCTGTTACATGCAGGCTGCTCAGGACCTGAGTCTCGGGTCTTGTAGACAAGCTTGCTTCCAAGCCCTCCTGAACCACTTTGCCAGGGCTCCAAATGGATCTGAAAAGCTGTTCCACCTCTGGTCTCATGCAAAGTCTATGGAGGCTCTAGTTTGATCTAAAAGTTTTAGGTGACTTCCGGTCCCTCGTAGAACACTTTGCCAGAGGCACACTTGGGACCAAGGGCTATTCTGCCCACCCCAGGGCATCACAGAATCTACTCCAAAAATTAGGAAGAAGTGAGCACTTTACCAGATGCCTAAAATCAATGCAGAGACAATAGAAATAAGAAGAACAAAATCAAAGAAATATCTCTTCCCAAAAGAACAAAACAACTACTTCTCAACAATTAACAAAACACAAGAAATTACAAAAATGTCCTAAGACAGATATTTATAGCAATTAGTGCCCAGGAGCAAAAAAAAAAAAAAAATAGAAAGATGGCAAATAAATAACTTAATGACACATCTCAATGAACTGGAAAGGAGAGAACAAAAAGATTCCAGAATTACTAAAAGGAAAAAAATAATAAATAATAGAACATAAATAAATGAAATTGAGTATAAAAGAACAATGCCAAAAACAACATCAACCAAATAAACCTGTTTTCTTTCTTTCTTTATTTGGAGAGGTTTTTGCTATAGGGCGCGTGCGCTTGCCAGAAAGACAGAGAGAGACAGAGAGACAGAAAGTGAGAAATCACCCCCCAGGGGGGATGGTCACGCTGCAATCCCTTCTCCTCCATTCTCCTCTCGGGATCTTGGGCATGCATGCACACGCACCCGGCGTGAGTTTTAAGCCACCAGGTCCGGGATGCAAACTGTGGTCGACTACGTGGGAGTCCAGCAACATAGCCATTACACTAACTGCTGCTCCCACCTGTTTTTTATTTTTGAGAGGAAAAAAAAAAGCCATTAATTTATTAACCAAGAAAAACAGAGAAAGAAAATAAATAAAATCAGAAATTAAACAATATTACAACAGGTATCATGAAAATACAAAAGATCATGAGAAAATACTACAACTGAGTGTATACCAGCAAACTAGAAACCTAGATGATGTGGATAAACTTCTGGATACATAGAATATACCTAGATTGAGCCAGGAAAAAAATTAAAGCCTGAATAAATCAATAAAAAGTAAGAAGACTGAATCAGTCCCTACCATTAAGCTGGCCTTTTCTTAGATTTTTTTTTTTTGAGAAGTTTTTGCTGTAGGGTGTGTGCACTTGCCAGAAAGAGAGAGACAGAGATACAGAGAGCAAGAAATCACCCCTCAGGGGGGTTGGCAATCCCTTCTCCTCCACTGTCCTCTTCAGATCTTAAGCACACACACTCACGTGCTTGTTGTGAGTTTAAGCTACCAGGTCCAGGACTTGAACTGTGGTCCAACCAAATGGGAGTCCAGTGACATAGCCATTATGCCAACTGCTGGTCCCTTTCTTAATTTTTTTTTTTAAATCTTATTTCTGTGTGTCTGACTTTAGTTTTCCTGATATAACACTCCCTTCAGAAGTTCCTGGAGAACTGGTCTGGTGCTGGTAAATTCATGCCCAAAGTCAAACATTTGTTCACAGATATTTATATATCAGCTGAACTTGCTATTGAAAGCAGTTTGATTGATTAAGATATTTTGTTATCCAATATATTTTGGGAGGAAATAAAAGGAATGGAAAGCAACTGCAGATACCAGAGATAGAGTGGGAAGAGGGTAGAATATGGCAGAGGGTGAGAAATAGAGAGAAAATATATGAAACAAGAAATAGAAAATTATTTGTGATGATAACATGTATGACTAAGCCACTAACTATACCCTGTATTCTGGATGAGAAACTGTATCTTGTATTCTGTGATGATATTCAGTGAATGAATATAAAATAAATCATTAATATTTTTAAAAAGGCTGAATCAGTAATAGTCTTTTCTTTTTATTTTTTTCTTTTCTTTTTTCTTTTCTTTTTTTTTCTTTTTTGCTATAGGCCACATATATGTGCCAGAAAGACAGAGACAGAAAATGAGAAATCACCCCTTCCTCCCCAGGGGGGATGGCCACACCTCAATCCCTTCTCCTTGGGCACTCACATGCACCAGGCGTGAGTTTAAGCCACCGGGTATGGGACTTGAACCACGGTCGACTACATGGGAGTCCAGTGACATATCCATTACACCAACTGCTGATCCCAGTCTTCTAACAAGGAAAAACTCTGGTCCTGATGGCTTCATTTCTGAATTCTACAAAACCTTCTAAAAACTAACCATCACAGGCCAGCAGATTGCATAGTGGCTAAGGCACTGATTCCCACATGGTCAACCGCGTTTCAAATCTTGGACCTGGTGGCATGAGAATCATACCAGGCATGTGCTCCTAAGTGCTCAAAATCCTGGGAGGAAAGGGGAAGAGAAGGGATTGCAGCATGGCCATCCCTCCTGAGGGGTGATTTCTCACTTTCCCTTTCAATGTCTCTCTCTGTCTCTTTCTGGTGAGCACACATATCTTGTGGAAAAAATCTAAATAAAATTATAAAAACAAAAATAAAAAATAAACACCAGGCCAGCAGGTGGCATGGAGGTTAAGGAACTGGGTACCATGTGGTCAACTGCATAGTTCAAGTACCAGATCCTGCTGCTTGAAAATCACACTGGGCACATGTGCATGCCCAAAATTCTGGGAGGAGAAGGGACTGTGTTGTGGCCATGCCACCTGGGGGATGATTTCTCACTCAGCCCTTCCTCCTGTCTCTCTCTGGCAAGTGTTAGTGCCCTATAGCAACAACTAAATATTATGATGATAATAGTAATAATTAACACCAATTCTACCAAACTATTTCTAAAGATCCAAATGGAAGAAATCCACCCAAATGTCTAAACCAATAACCAATACAGACCAATACGGACCAATAACCCTGATGAAGACATATGCAAAAATCCTAATCAAAATTCTAGCAAATTTAATCCAGTAGCACATGAAGAAGATTATATGCCATGATCAAGTAGGTTTCATCTCAGAAATGCAAGGATAATTCAGCACACTCAAAACAATAAATGTAATAAATACATTAATAGAAGGAAAAATACAAACCATATGATCATATCAACTGATGCAGAAAAGGCTTTTGATAAAATACAATGTACCTTTATGATTAAGACTGCAAACAAAATAGGTTTAGAAGGTACTTTTTAGGGACCAGCAGATACTGTAATGGCTACGTCGCTGGACTCCCATGTAGTCTACCGTGGTTCAAGTCCTGGACTTAGTGGCTTAAACTCAAGCCAGGTGCGTGTGCGTGTATGCCCAAGATCCTGAGATGAGAATAGAGGAGAAGGGATTGAAGCGTGGCCAACCCCCCAGGGGGTGTTTTCTCGCTTTCTGTCTCTCTGTCTCTCTGTGTCTTTCTGGGGAATGTACCTGCCCTATAGCAAAAACCTCTCCCCCCCAAAAAAAGGGGGACCAGCAGTTAGCATAATGGCTATGTCACTGGACTCCCATGTAGTTGACCATGGTTTGAGTCCTGGACCCGGTAGTTTAAACTCATGCTGGGCACATGTGCGTGCATGCCCAAGATCCCGAAAGGAGAATGGAGGAGAAGGGATTGTGGTGTAGCCATCCCCCCTGTGGGGTGGTTTCTCGTTTTCTGTCTCTCTGTCTCTGTCTGGCTGGCGAGTACATGCGCCCTATAGCAAAAATCTCTCCAAAAAAAAGTACATTTAAAAAATACATAAAAATGCCATCATTTACACATCTATAGCTAATATTATATGGAATGAGGAAAAGCTGAAAGCTTTCCCAGTAAAAACTAGAACAAGACAAGGATATCCACTTTCTTCACTTTTTTACAACATATTTGTGGAAGTTCTAGCCAAAGCAATCAGATGAGAAGTTAAAATAAAAGGCATTTGGATAGGAAAGGAAGAAACAAAATTGTCTCTATTTGCAAACAGCATGATTATATACATAAAAATCCAAAATAATCCATTAAGAAACTCCTACAAGTGGTAAATAAATTCAGTAAAGATGAAGAATACAAAAGTAAAGTACAAAAATCAGTAGCATTTTTTATACACCAACAATAAATGGACTGACGCAAAATTGAAAAAGCAATACTATTTACAATAAGTACAAACATAAAAAACACCTTGGAATAAACCTAACCAAAGAAGTGAAAAACTTCCATATGGAAAATCATGAAAAATTGAAGAAATAAAGGTGGTGTGGTGGTTAAAGTGATGAACTCCCACATGTTAAACACGATTTTAGTCCCAGACCTAGCAGCTTGAAAATCACACCAGGCACATATACATACATGCCTGAAATCCTGAGAGAATGCAAGAAAAGAGATTGTGGCAAGGCTATACTCTTTGTGGGTAATTTCTCTCTCTCTCTCTCTCTCTCTCTCTCTCTCTCTCTCTCTATCTCTCTCCCTCTGCACATGTGCCCTATGGCAAAATATGAAAAAAAAAGAAAGAAGGACATCTTTTGTTTTGGGATTGAAAAAATCAATATAATTAAAATGTCAATTCTACCTAAACTAATTTCCAAATTCAATATAATTCTGATAAAAATACTAGTGTCATTCTTCACAGAAACATAAAACAATAATAAAATTTGTCATAAAAGACAGTATTGCCAAGGCAAAAAATAATATGGAACAAGAATAAAGTGGGAGGCATCTACTTGACTTCAAAATATATTACAAAGCTGTGATAATTAAATCATCATAGTACTGACACAAAATCAGACAATAGGCAATGAAACATAATAGAGAATCCAGAAATAAACTCCAAAACATACTACAACTGATTTTTTTTCTTTGAGAGGGATTTCTGCTATAGGGCATGTATGCTTGTCTGAGAAGCAGAGAGACAGAAAGTGAGAAATTGCCCCCTAGGAAGGATGGTCACATTGCAATCCCTTCTCTATCATTCTCCTCTTTGGATTTTGGGCATGCACACTCACACACAACTACACACACATGACCCCAGCATGAGTTACAAGTGGCCAGGTCTGGAACTCAAATCATGGTCGGCCATATGGGAGTCCTGTGCCTTAATCACTCTGCCACCTGCTGGCTCTCAGCCAACTGATTTTTTTGTCTTTTTTTGGAGAGGTTTTTGCTATAGGGCACATGTGTTCTCCAGAAAGACAGAGAGAGACAGAAAGTGAGAAATCACCCCCCAAGGGGGATGGCCACACCTCAGTCTCTTCTCCTCCATTCTCCTCTCGGGAATCTTGGGCACACACGCACACGTGCCCGGCGTGAGTTTTAAGCCACCGGGTCCGGGAATCCAACTGCTGTCGACTACATGGGAGTCCAGTGACATAGCCATTACACTAACTGCTGGTCCCCCAGCCAACTGATTTTTGACAAAGGGCACAGATGATTCAGTGGAGAAAAATAAAGTCTTTTCAGCACGTGGTGCTAGAAGTACTGCGTTATCATGTGCATAAAAGTGAAAATAGATCCTTATCTCTTGTCATTAACAAAAGGCCACTCAAAATGAATCAAAGATCTAAATGCAAAGCCTCAATCTATAAAACTACTGGTAGAAAACACAGGGGAAACATTTGACATTGGCGTAGGCAAAGATTTCTTTAATAAAACCCCTAAAACACAATTTTGAAAATAAGCAAGTGGGATGTAATCAAGCTAAAAAGCTTCTTCACAGCAAAAGAAACAAAAAAAAAGTGAAGATAAGCCATAAAATTGGAGAAAATATTTGCAAACTATGCTTCAGATGAGTTATTGATAATAAGAATACACACAGAACTCAAATAGCTCACCCACTGAAAACTAATAATCCAACTTAAAAATGGGCAAATTAGTTAAACATACACCTCTCAATTAAAGACATTTGAGTTGCCAAAAATCATATTTAAAAATTCAACATCTCTCATCATAAGGGAAATGTGAATCAAAACACATGAAGTATCATCTAAACCTTCTCAGAATGACTATTATCAAAAAATAAAAACAAGAGGGAACCAGCAGTTACCATAATGGCTATGTCACTGGACTCCCACGTAGTCGACCGCGGTTCGTGTCCCGGACCTGGTGGCTTAAAACTCACGCCGGGCGCATGTGCGTGCGTGCCCAGGATCCCGAGAGGAGAATGGAGGAGAAGGGACTGTGGCGTCACCATCCCCCCTGGGGGTGATTTCTCGCTTTCTGTCTCTATGTCTCTCTCTGTCTGTCTGGCGAGCGCATGTGCCCTGTAGCAAAAAAAAAAAAAAAAAAAAAAAAAAAAAACTCTCCAAAAAATAAAAAATAAAAATAAATAAAAACAAGAAAAAATAAAGAAAGAATAGCAAATGCTGGCAAGGCTGCAGTGAAAAAGGAACACTCCTACAGTTTTGGTGGGAATGTAAATTAGCAGAGCCACTCTTTAAAACAATATGGAGGTTCTTCAAAAATTCTACAAATAGGGACCAGCAGTTAGCGTAATGGCTATGTAGCTGGACTCCCACATAGTCGACCGTGTTTCGAGTCCCAGACCCGGTGGCTTAAACTCATGTCGGGCACGTGTGCATGTGTGCCCAAGATCCCGAGAGGAGAATGGAGGAGAAGGGATTGCAGCGTGACCATCCCTCCTGGGGGGTGATTTCTCACTTTCTGTCTCTCTGTCTCTCTCTGTCTGTCTGGCAAGCGCATGCGCCCTATAGCAAAAACCTCTCCAAAAAAAAAAAAAATTCTACAAATAGAACTACCATATGACACAGTAATCACACCCTTTGGTATTTATTTAAAGGACAGAAAATCACTCACTTGCACATCTATGTCTATTACAGTATTATTCACAATTCCTAAGATATGAGCTTTCATTAAGTGCCCAAAAACTGATGAATGTATTAAAATGTGGCATGTATATACTATTAAATAGTACTCAGCCATAAAGAAGAGTGAAACCCCATCATTCAGTACAAATTAGATGAATATAGTAGATTTAATTCTAAGTGAAATTAGCCAGACTATGAAAGACAAACCTTTATACCCCAACTCAACAATATATACCAAACACCTGCACTGTATAGCAGAAATGGAAAGATTTAAAGATATAGTAGAAGAAAGGGCATGTGTAGATACCAGAAACTGTATGGGATGAGGGTGGAAATATGTGATCGTGGGAAGGGAAAAGAAAAAAAAGGGTAATATTCTTAATTTGATCGTCACATACTGCATACATGCTTTGAGAAACCATATTGTATGGTACAAAGATGTATAAAAATTAAATGTAAATAAGAAAGCATAATATAAAATTTGGAAAAATTGATTAAAAATTAAAGAAGACACAAATAAATGAAAAGATATTACCTGCTCATAGATTAGATTAATTAGTATTGTTACAATTTCCATACTACCTAAAGCAATATATAAATTCAGTGCAACCACTATCAAAATCACATTTCTCACAGGGAAAAAATCCCAAAATTTGTATGGAACCTCAAATTGTGAGGGGAAAAAAAGTTGGCAGCATCATACATCCTGATATAAAATTATATTGCATTTATCAAAATAAAAGCAGTATGGTACTGATATGAAGACAGGCACATAGATGAGGAAAATAGAATTGAGAGCCCAGACATAAATCTTAACATACAAGAGTACTTCAAAAAGTTCTTTCAAGGGACCAGCAGTTGGTGTAACGGCTATGTTGCTGGATTCCCGTGTACTAGACCATGGTTTGAGTCTTGGACCCAGTGGCTTAAACTCATGCCAGGCACATGTGCGTGCGTGCCCAAGATCACAAGAGAAGAATGGAGGAGAAGGGATTGTGGTGTGGCCATCCCCCCTGAGGGGTGATTTCTCACTTTTTGTCTCTCTGTCTCTGTCTTTCTGGTGAGTGCATGCAACCTACAGCAAAAACCTCTCCAAAAATAAAAGAAAAAGACAAAATTCATTCAAATATGGGATACAGTGCAAATGTATTTTGGTACAAAAATGGAAGTCCATGCAAAATTTTTTCATAATACACAGCTACCATGAACTTTTTGAGGACTACTCATATATGGTTGACCATTTTTGATAAGGGCACACAAAGACACAGTAAGGTAAGAATAATTTCTTTAATAAATGGTGCTAGAAAAACTGAATTTCCACATGCAAAAGAATGAAATTGGGCCCTTATCTTACACCATACATAGTAATCAACCAAACGTAGATAAAAGATCTAAGCATAAAACCTAAAATCAGAAAATTCCCAGTAGAAGACAAGGGAAAATTTTTCCTTGACATTCGCCTTAACAAAGATTTCTTGAATTTCACACCGAAAACTTATACTACAAAAACAAAAATAAATGAATGAGACTACATCAAACTAAAAAGCTTCTTCACGACAAGGGAAAAAATCAACAAAATTAAAGGGTAACTTGTAAAGTGGGAAAAATATTTCCAATACATAAATCAGATAAAGGGTTAATATCTAATATTCACAAAGAAGTCACGAAGCTCAATTGGAAAAAATATATAATCCAATTTAAAAAATGGGCAAGGCACTTGAATAGACATTGCTCCAAAGATAACATAAAAATGGTCAATGGATACATGAAAAGGTGTTCAACATAACTAATCATAAGAGAAATGCAAACCAAAACCTCTGCAAGATACCACCTCACGTCCGTTCAGATAGCTATTATCAAAAATATAAGAGCTAACAAGTGTTGTGAAAGCTATAAGAGATAGCAAGTGTTGGTGAGCATATGGAAAAAAAGTGAATCTTTGTACAGTGTTGGAGTAAATATAGATTGGTGCAGTCATTATGGAAAACAATATGCAGGTTTCTAAAGAAATTAAAAATGGAACTAAAAATGGAACTATAGCCCAGCAATCCCTCTTCAGGTTATATACCCAAAGAAAATGAAACCATCACCTCATAAAGATATATGCACTTCTATGTTCATTGTAGCATTATTCACAATTGCCAAGATATGGAAACAACCTAACTGTCCACAAGAGGACAAATGGATAAACAAACTGTGATGTATGTGTGTAATGGAATATTATTCAACTTTTAAAAATTAGAAAATCCTATCATTTGCCACAACATTGATGGACCTGAAGGACCTTAAGCTAAGTGAAATAAGCCAGACACACAGAGAAAAAAATATTACATTATGTCACTTATACATGGATCTTAATGAAGGTAAAATAGAGGTAAAGAAGAAAACAGTGGTTGCCACTAATGGAGTGTGAGAAATGGGGTGATATAGGTCAAAGGATACAAAGTAGCAAATATGCATGAATAAACAGTCTAAAATATCTAATGTACAACATGAAGACCATAGTTAATAATGGTGTACTATATTCAGTCAATTCATTAAATGGGTAGATTATATCTGCTCTTGCCATGGGGGAAAAATGTAAAAAATCACATCTCACATGGATAAATATGTGAGATGATGCTGTGTTTATTTGTTTTACTATAAGTAACTATTTTACTACCTTATAACATCATGTTTTATACAATCAATAAATATAATACGTTTAAAAAGAAGAGATAGGGATGTGAAAAACACAACCCAGAACTTGTATATGTCACTTCCACTGCATAAAACTTAATCAAACAGTAATACCTAGCTGCAAGAGAGGCTTGGAATATAGTCTTGAGTGGAGCAGTCTTGTGACCAGCTCAAAAAATATTGAAAAAGAAGAGAGAACTAATATTTAAACAAGTATCAAGCTATATTTTACAAAGCAAAGCAATCCAAAACATACATGGTTCACAAGCAGTCTACACCCTGGCTATTCCACTGAACACATGAATAGCTATGAAAAATGGACTTTTCCCTAGAAAATCATCATAAGCACAATAAAACTAAGTCCTTCAAGGGATAAGGTGTTGGCACAGTGGTAATGCAACCGGACCCACATAGGAAAGGTCGCAGATCATGCCCAAGAAGAATCACTGTGAGTATGCCACATACACATGCACACCCTTGATCCAGGCAGCCTGAGATTGGAGGTGGATCATGGCATAAAGAGCCTATTCGAGAAGGCCAGCAGGTGGTATAGTGGTTAAGGTGTTAGACTCTAACATGGTTGACCACGGTTTGAGTCCCAGACCCATCTGCTTGAAACTCATGCTGGGAGTGTGTACGTGTGTGTCCCAAATCCCAAGAGTGGAATGGGGGAGAAAGGATTGCAGCATGACCATACTCCTGGGAGGGTGATGACTTCTCACTTTCTGTCTATCTCTGTCTCTCCACTCTATATCAAAAATTTCAAAAAAGATCCTATTATGGCTTTCTCTCTCTCTCTCTCAATAAGCTTAAAAAGAAATGTCCTTCCATTTAAATAGTGTTTTTCAGAGTTGAGAAACCTGTTAGTACCAGCTTTTGTTACCTTAACCGAGTGACACATCATTTTTAAGCCTATTTCTTTATTAAATAGAAAAGTTCTAAGATTCAAATACAGTAACAGATGTAAAAAGTGATTTGCAGGGCTTGCTCAAGGCTGGGTGGTTAAGGTGGCTGGATTCCATATGACCAATCACATGGTACAAGTCCCAGAACTGGTGGTTTGAAAAACATGCTGGGTGCACAGTGTGCATGCCCAAAATCTTGAAAGGAGGGAGAGATTGAGGAGAAGCAATGATCATTTCCCAAGAAGAGTGCTTTCTCTCTCTTTTTCACCCTCTGTCTCATCCTTGCACCATCTGGAAAATTTTTTTTAAAGTGATCTGTAAATTGCAGTGCCTATGCAATTGAGATGCCATTGAGAAGCATTACTACAATATAATGGCAGAGATCTCAATCGTGTCTTTACAGTCAAGTTCTGAGGGAGGCAGCCCCAACATATCTTCTGCAGCTATCCCATAGATAGGGTTCGAACTTGGTATTTTCATTATACCAGCTTTTTTCAGTACTACTCTCCATTGCAGATGTCTATTTAAGTTTTCTATAAAAGAAAAAAGATAAGGCAGTGGAGAGAAACTTATCCTGTTCTGGACATTTATCAGCCCCTGAAAAGTATGCTACTACCTCAATAAGTCATTTATAGTATCATTATCCAAAAGAGTTAATCTGCTTTTGTGTATTATCCTATAATGTGGAGAATAGAGAAGCAGGTCTTTTTTTCAAGTAACCATGGACTGGTTAAGTGCAATATAGTACATATATTTTAGAGGAATCCATGCTTAAGTTCAAATTCTAGCTCTACCATTTAATGGCTTAATAGTCTTAGACAAGTGACTTAGCCTCTTTGATCTTCAGTTTCATAATCAGTAAAATAACGATGATAACAATTTCTATAAGCATAGAGTTGATACTTAAAGTATAAATGGTAAATGAACGAATGAATGAATGCATTGTATGTAGACTGGTTTGCAGTGAGCTTGGCACACAGCAGATGCCAGGCCCCTTTCTCTAACACTGATGTCCTATAAGTAGTATTCCCTAAATATATTCCTTAAATATTCACTGAGAATGCTAATCTGAAAATTAAATGACTGTTTTTGTATTAAAAAATAAGGGTACTTTGAAAAGTTTGTAGAAAAATTGAATTAAAATATAGGTTTACTTTGGTGCAAAAAGTTATGAAATCCATGTATAGTATTTTTTCATAATATACATTTTCATGAATTTTTTGAAGATACCGCATATGTCAGTTTTCAAGTAAGAAGAACACTAAGTTGCAGCGTGGGTGACCTGGGATCCATCATTCACTTATTTTTTCCATTTTTATGCATTTATTCACCTAATTGATCAAGAAATATCTGTAAACACCCATTATATTCCAGGTTATGTGTTAGGTGCTGGGGATATGGTGAAGAGTTAAAATTGACATAATTCTTCATCTTATGGCACATACAATCTATTGGCAAACCAAGTAAACAGATTATTATAACATAGCATAATAACAGCTATATTAAAAAACAAGTTCTTGATGCCATGAGAATTCAGGAAAGAGGCACCTAATCCAGGATGGGTAAGTAGGCAGGTCAGGGGAAGTTCTCCCAAGAAGGCAATGCTGGAGCTAGGACTTAAAGGACAAGTAGAAGTTTGCGATATGAAGAGGACAGAGGAATGGAGTATGGCAGGCAGGTAGAACAGCATATACACATATTAGAGTTAGAAGAAAGCAAAGAATCTTCAGACCTCATGGCCAGCAGGTGGTGTGGTGGTGAAGGGCACTGGATTCCCACATGGCTGACCACACTTGGAGTCCTGGACCTGGAGTCTTGCTTTCTCACTTTCTCTCCCCACCCCCATCAAATTAAAATAAATAAATAAAATTAAAGTAAAATAATTCTTTAAAAAGAAAGAATCTTCAAAACCTGAAAACATTCAGTTGTTAAAGGGTAGAATGCAAGAAAAAGTAGGAATAGATAGAGGTGGAGAGCTAAGCTAAACAGACCTTACCAAGCAGTATAGGTCAGATTCGAGAACTTGTCCTTCATTCTAAGAGTAATTGGAAGAATTTTAATTGAGAGAGTATCACAATAAGCTTTACATGTTAGAAAAAAAAAACAGTCTGACTGCTATGTGGAAGAAGGTCTGGAGGACAAACTGGACGGATTGGGCTACCATGTTGTCAGTGATGATGAAGAGAAGCAGGCTGGCCAAAAATGAGGTAGAAAAGAATAATCCAGATTTGGTGGTTGACTGGAAATAGAGGGAAAGGGATCAAGGATGTTTCCCAGGTTTTTCCCATTCTCAGCTTTCACTTAATAACTAGGGGCCCTTGACCCTCACTTTTTTTTTGCTAAGCCTCAGTTTCTTTGTGTGTCACATGGATATAACTCCTGTTTTACTTCTGTCCACAGTGTTAGAGAGACTTGAGTGAAAGAATGGCTTTAAATGCTCTTTCCAAGGTACAAAAGGCTATGAAACAGAGGGCTTGAGGATATCCCATAGATTTTAGTTCTCTTCAAAGGCAAGTGCATGATCACCAGATAATAAGAAGCCTAGTCCAATCATAATTTAAATATTTCGTGAACCCTTGTAAAGAATGAGAAGCTTACTCTATTTTTTTCAGTTTATTTATTTGTATTCATTCACTGTACATCATTACAGCATACAAAATGAGATTTTCCATCCAGAGTACACTGTATATTGTCTCAATCAAGCAGATCAACAAACATGTTATTGTCAGCAAATAATCTTCTATTTCTTGTTTTCTGTATGTTTTGCTTTTTTTCCCTCCATCCTTGATTCCCTATCTCTTACCCTCTTCCATCTCCCACTCTCCCCCCCACACTGTCTTTGGTATCTATGTTTGCTTTCTATACTGTTTACCCCCACATTTTATTGAATTACTAAAGACTTTAATTAATCTAAATATTTTAATAGCAAACACAGGTGATATATACATTTCCATGAACACAAGTCTAACTTTACGCATCCTATAAAGTAGCACCTAGCTGGGGCTATATATCTTACTGCAGTCATTGAACAGATATATTTTTTTTTCCTCAAACTATTTTTTTGTAACTTAATTTACATTCTTTCCCTAAGCATCATCACAGCATACAAAGTGTGATTTCCCATCCAGTATATACTACATAGTAACTTAATCATGCATATTATAAAAATTTTTCCATTTTTATTTCCTAGATTTATTTTTACCCCTCTTTCTGACCCTCTGTCCTTTCCCACCCTCTTCTCACACTATCTTTGTGTCTACAATTGTCTTCCATTCCTTTCTCACCCACATTGTATTGATCACATAATTTCTTACATAATCTAACTACTTTCAATGGTGAGTTCACTCATTACTATTAAGAAAACCAGTTTTAACTTAAATCAAAGAAATGCCAAGGAACTTTGCTTAAAGTCAGAAAACAGGTTAGGATTCTGTTCAAATGGTAGGTGCATGAACCTATCAGTCTCATGTACTTTTATCTTCTGTTTTGGTTCAATTTTCCTGATTAAATTCTGGGATATAATATTCAACTCCAGACTTGACCATCGATTAAGGTGGCCACTTTCTTAGTTTTTGAACTCTTATTTCCATGTGTCTGTATTTAATTTTCCTGACATAGCACACCCTTGAGAACTTCTTGGAGATCTGGTCTGGTGCTGGTAAATTCTTTCAGGTGTGGTTTATCTGAGAATGTTCTTGTCTTTTCTTCCCACATGAAAGATAATCTTGCAGGGTACAGTATTCTTGGCTGAAATTGCTTCTCTCGTAACACTTTGAATATATTTTCCCATTCTCTCCTCGCTCGCATTGTTTCCAATGAGAGATCTGCTGTTAGCCTGATGGGATGTCCTTTGTAGGTAACTTGATGTTTTTCTCTTGCCAGTCTTAGTATCTTGTCTTTGTCTGCGGTTTTGGTCAACCTGGCTATAATGTGTCTTGGAGAAGACCTTCTTGGGTTGATTCTATTTGGGGTCCTTTGTATTTCTTGGGACTGGATCTTCGAATGCCTCTCTAGATTTGGAAAGTTTTCTTGTAGGATTTCATGGAATAGATTATCAATGCCCTTATGGGTCTCTTCACCTTCTGGAATGCCAATTATCCGGATGTTTGGACGTTTGATGGTATCTAGTATTTCTCGTATATTATTCTCAAATTTTTGGGCCATTTTCTCAGTCTTCGTGGTGGATTTTTCTAGGCCAACCATTTTCTTTTCTACTTCTGAGATTCTATTTTCTGAATGATCTAGTCTGTTTTTAATACTTTCAAGGGAGATTTTGACTTCCTGTATTATAGACTTCACCTCTAACAGTTCCGTTTGAGTCTTTCGTAAAGTGTGTAATTCTTCTTTTAGATTTTGCAAGAATTTCCTCATCTCCTGGAACTTGTCAACTTCTTTCTCTTTTCTCTTTAGCAGTTCATTATCTCTCTTCTCTTCCATCTCTGTTAGCTTCGACATTATGAATGCTCTAAATTCCTTATCAGACATTTCCATGATTTTCACCAAACTGCTTGTGGATGTAGAAGAGTTACTCTTTTCCCTTGGAGGAGAGGTATTTAATTGTTCTCCCATATTTCTTGTGATCCAGCAGTGATTTCTCGTCATCTGATGGATGGTGTGTTTATTTCAAATTCTTGAAGTTAAGTCGCTAGCTCGTTTGTTGGAGGCTGAATTATCAGTAGAAAATCTTCATTTCCTGAAATACCTAGTTTGCTGGAGCCATGTTGAAACGTCTTCTGAAGGCCTGGCCTCTTCTACCTACTTCCCTGGAGCCATGTGGAACCTTCTTAGGGACGATGGCGGGGCGCTCACGCTGCTCCCTCCGATGAGTCTCAGCCTCCGGCTCCCCCGCTGCGCTTGTGCCCTGGCCTCCGCAGCCAGTGCCGCCCAGCCTGCCTCAGTCTGCCCCTGGCAGGCGCTCCTGGTTCCTGGCCGCGCCGCAGCCTGCTCAGACTCTCTCTGGCTTGCGGTTCCAGCGGCCCTGGGGCCGGGGAGGGAGCTGTCGCCACCCCGGCAAATACCACAGTCCCCAGACCCTAGTCCCGGCGGCGGGGTCGCAAGGCTCGGCCCAGCGCGGAGGGCGGCGGTAGCAGCAAGGCCCGGCGCCGAGCGGCGGCCTCTCCTGGAGGCTTCTTCCCGAGGAGGATTTTGTAAATTTCACAAAATGGCGTGCGCTCCTAACCTGCGCAGCAAGAAGCGCCGGCCTGAGCTGAGAAGCTTACTCTATTCTTAAGAGAATATGAGCTCTGAGGTTTCACAGGAGTGCTGGTCTGCCCCAAGCCATCCATATTGTTATCCAGGCATTTTCATGAACAATGCAAGGCTGTTCATCTGTTTAGTGGCTACCATACTGGATAGCACATTTTTATATTGTAGAAGGCCAGTAAGTCAGAGATAGGAGAACCAGACAGCAGCTGCAACCAAACTGAGCTCTGATCCTGGGACAGAGGCAGTTTGCTCTCTGTACTCTTTGACACTCTCTCCCAGGTAAATGCAACCCAAGCATAAACTGATCTAAAGGAAGTCAAGGATTTGGAGATTCCAAAGCTAGGACAAGGATCTGGCAGCCCAGGCAGCTAATGAAGGGAACATCTGGAATAGGATTAGTACCAATCCAAGGCATAATGGAAAGAGCCAATTAAATTTATCCTTGGCATGCATCTTCTACCTATGTGGCACTCCAAGTATCACCTCAACTCCAACATCTTGTTTCCAATTTTATTACAAAACATTGTTTCCAGTTGGCTGTCAACATCTCCCTGATAAGATTTTAAGGAATCCCCACCACTTTCCTATCATGTTATGCCACTGCTTATACTACAAATTCTCCTTGCCCTCTGATGATCTAAATACATGGAGACTTTCCCATAATCTGCCATTCTAACAACACCATGTGACAGTGGAAAAGGAAAGAAGAGCAGTTAGTTTAGTTCATTGGGTCTAGGAGAGATAAAAATAAGTTTCTAGTATCCCTTTATTTCCCCTAGCACATCCATCAATGTCCCCCATACCATGTTCTTACTCCATAGATGTGAAGAGCAAGTATTAGCATAATAGCTCCACTTTAAATTGTATGTCTGTGAGTGTGTTTTAATTTCTTGAGCAAGAAAGAGAGAGAGAAACAGGCTACCCCCAACAGAATGTTCATTCCACTATTCATTTCTATCATTAGCCAAACAGAATCATGGATATGCACATGCAACCTGGCATGTACATACCTGCTGTATACAGTGAGACCTTGGGACACGCACATGTGCACCTGGCATGTACACACCTGTTATGTACAGGAAGACCTTGTACATATCAGCCTCAGCCAACCAGGATCATGGACATGCACATGCACACCTGGCTTGTACACACCTGGTATATACAGGGAGACCTGAGACCTTCCTGTGTGGATTCAGCATTTGGAGGATTGTATTACCACTATGCCACTACAACTAACTAGGAGCTCCACTTTAAATGGAAGAAGCTAAGATACAAAGTGGTGATGGCTAATTTTCTTAACACTACAATGCAAGTTGATGGCAGATCTAGAATCTAAACCTAGGTCTCCTGATCCCAGCCAGATAGAGTATATGTCCAAGGGAATATGTTTCTCCAACAGAAGATGACTTATTTCTGTTGGAAATCAGCCAAAGAAATGCAATCAGCTGAAAGTAGGGATCCATACAGTAAAGGCCTGTCCATGAATCCCTCTCCCTTACCCTCACCTTCATTATGAGAGGCACAGTTCTATATATATGAAAAATGCAAGAACAAGTCAGGGTATGAGTGGAAGGAAATACAGAATCTGACCCCTTCTCTATTTCCCTTCCAGATCCCTGGAGCTTGAGTCTTGGAAAAGCTATGCACTAGAGGGAGGGGTACACTCCGTGACAGCCAATAGGAGATTATTTCAGAGAAGGTTGAGATAGAAGAAATATTTCTCCATTGAAATCAATCCAATTCCCTTTGCAATTGAGTCTCAAGAACATTCATGATGAAAATCTAGACAGCATGACATTGTATGAACTCTGAAAGCCAGTCTGATGTTACTCTCGTTGGTGTTGTCCTGGGATTATGCTGAGGACCAAGTCAGAGTCCTGGAAAGATCTAGGCAAAACAGCTTCAGCCAAATAACCTGTGCCATCCATATTTTAAAGGTTGTCTGTGTGTAGTGCTGAGCTAGTCTCTGAGTCAATGACTGACTTTTTGTGCTGCCCAAGGAAGATGTGGAGGTGTGATTCTTCCCACTTGGGGAGCCCAGGGAAAGGGAGTCCCTTGGCTACTTTGCTCCAGCAACCCGGGACATGGGGAAAGAATGACAAAAAGGAAACATGAAAGACTTCAGACAGGGACCAGCAGTTGGCATAATGGCTATGTCGCTGGACTCCCACGTAGTCGACCGCGGTTCGTGTCCCAGACCTGGTGGCTTAAAACTCACGCCAGGCGCATGTGCGTGCGTGCCCAAGATCCCGAGAGGAGAATGGAGGAGAAGGGATTGCAGCATGGCCATCCCCCCTGGGGGGTGATTTCTTGCTTTCTGTCTCTCTGTCTCCCTCTGTCTCTCTGGCGAGCGCACGTGCCCTATAGCAAAAACCTCTCAAAAAAAAAGAAAGACTTCAGACAAAGGTGACACATTCTCACCTGGGGGGTAACACTGGCAGCAGATAGGGGAAGGGCATAGGGTTGTGGGTGGGCAGGGCCAAGGATTTTTGTCACCAAGGTAGAGGAAGTCAGCATGATATTTAAGGAGGTACCCTAGACTAGAAATGAAAAGGAATCTTGTCTCCTGACTTTCCTCTTCCACATCTCAGTCTGTGCCCTGTCTGAAATCTGAGAGTATTTACAGTATACTAATAAAAATTGACCTCCTCCTCCCACAGTCTGTCCTTTCCCCAGCAGCAGGTGACAGACCCAGCTGCAGGCCTTTGGTGAGCCAGGGACACTGAGGCAGGGACATCACAGCCCACTAGCCGCACCTCCAGACACCCAGTCCAAGTCCCCACTCCCTAGGTAGGTAGCTAGTATTTTCTGCTTTTGATCTTTGTGTGCCTTTTCATTCTCTTATTAATTTCCTAGTCTTCCTCCTCCCACAGCCTGTCCTTTCCCAGCAGTAGGCAACAAACCCATCTGCAGGCATTTGGCGAAATTGCGCATCACGCTAATGTGCAACATATGCCTCTTCTTTATTTCTCTGTGTTTTTTTTTTCACCCATTATCCTCTACTCTTCAACTTCCACCCTGCCAGAGGGACTAGACAGTTCTATAACCAGATATCTGATATCCTCTAGTAATATAACTTTCACTGGGTCCTCCCTTGTACTGATCCTCCTGAGAAAAAGGAGATATTGCTTTTCAGACACCTCAGTAGAGTACCCCTCTTGAGACCACATTGGTAAAAACAACAAAAGAGACACTTCAGCAAACATTAATTTGCAGCAAAAGGGAAACTCACTCCTAGTCAGAGAAACTTTCCCGTAAGAGGTATGCAAAGTGAATACATCTTCCAATGGCTAGAAGTAGAAGAAGAGCCTCAGGTCTGAATAAACAAGGAAATATGTCTCCACCAAAGGAAAATGATAACTCCCCTCCATCTCTCGTAAATATGGAAGACGTTACCAAAAAGTCAGACAAAGAATTTCAAACATTCATGGTTACCAAATCCTATGAGTTGGAACAGAAAAGAGACAAGGAACTATAGGAGATTAGGAATTCCTTCCAGGACATGAAAGAAGAAATGGACACTCTGAGAAAGAATCAAGTGAAACTATTAGAGATAAAGTCTGTAATACAGGAAATCAAAAATTCTCTTGAAAGTATTAAAGTCAATTAGACCATGATGAAGACCGAATCTCTGATGTAGAAGACAAAACCTCTGACCTAGAAAAAAAAAAAACACTATAAAGATCAAGAAAATAACAAAAAAAATGAGGATAATATACGAAAAATACTAGACTTCATTAGATGCCCAAACATCAGAATAATTGGCATCCCAGAAAGTGAAGAAACTGATAATGGCATGGAAAATCTGTTCCATGAAATACTGGAAGAAAATTATCCAAGTCTAGAGAGACACTCAACTATCCAGACCCAAGAAATACAAAGGACCCCAAATAGAATCAATCCCAGAAGATCTTCCCCAAGGCACATCTTAGCCAGACTGTCCAAAACCACAGATAAAGACATGATACTAAAACTGGCAAGAGAGAAATGAGAAGTAACATACAAAGGACATCCCATCAGGCTAACACCAGACATCTCAATGGAAACAATGCAAGCAAGGAAAGAATGGGAAGACACACTGAACATTTTAAGAGAGAAACAATTTCAACCAAGACTATTATATCCTGCAAGAGTATCCTTCATATGGGAAAAAAAAGATTAAAATCTTCTCAGACAAAAAAAAAAAAACCTGAAAGAATTTGCCAACACCAAACCAGTTCTTCAAGAAACCCTGAAGAAAGTACTGTTCCAGGAAAACTAAAGAATTAACAGCCAGAAACAAAGAAATAAAAGTCAACTAAGACAATGACCATCTTAAACATTGGTACAGATCCTGTGACATCGATAATAACATTGAATGTTAATGAATTAAATTCTCCAATCAAGAGACACAGACTGGCTGAATGGATAAAACAACAGAAACCCTCTATCTGTTGCCTACATGAAACCCACCTCATGAAGAAAGATACATAGACTGAAAGTGAAGGGTTGGAAAAAGGTTTTCTATTCAAATGGGAACCAAAAAAGAGCTGGAGTTGCAATACTAATTTCAGACAAAATAGGCTTTAAAACAAAAACTGTTCAAAGAGACAAAGATGGGCACTATATAGTAAAAAAAGGCTCTATAGATCAAGAAGATATAACACTTATTAATATCTATGCACCTAACACAGGAGCACCCAAATATGTGAAGGAAAGACTGTTAGATCTAAAAGGGGAGATAGACTGCAACACACTAATCATTGGAGATCTCAACACTGCACTTTCCCGTCTGGACAGATCATCTAGGCAAAAATATGTAAAGAGACCAAGGTTCTAAACAATACCATAAATCAAGTGGACTTAACAGACATCAATAGAACTTTCCATCCAAAAATCACGAGATACACTTTTTTCTCACCCCGACATGGAACCTTTTCGAAGATTGACCATATATCATAGGGCACAAAGCAAGCCTCTACAGATTCAGAGGCATAGAACTATATCCAGCATCTTCACCAACCATGATGGAATTAAACTTGATTTTAATTTCAAGAGAAATCCTCAAAAATACCCAAATACATGGAAACTAAACAACCTACTCCTGAATGACTCCTCTACTACTGAAGAAATAAAGACTGAAATCAAAAGATTCATGGAAGCCAATGACAATGAGGACACAAGTTTAGATAATCTTTGGGACACTGCTAAAGCAGTCATAAGAGGGAAGTTCATAGCAATTAGTGCACATAAGAGGAAGACAGAAAGAAGGCTAATGGATCACCTAACATCTTGCCTCAGCGAATTGGAAAAGCAACAGCAAAATAATCCAAAAAACTCCAGGAGAAAGGAAATAATAAAGATCCAAACAGAAATAAATGAAATAGAAAATAAATGAACTATACAGAAAATAAATGAAAGTAAAAGCTGGTTCTTTGAAAGGATAAACAAAATTGATATACCACTCATGAGACTTATTAAGAAGAAGAGAGAAAGGAACCAGGTGAATCAAATCTGCAATGAAGCTGGTAACATAACAACAGACATAGTAGAAATTCAAAACATCATTAGAGGATAATTTGAACATCTATATTCTAAGAAACAAGACAATCTGGATGAGATGGACAAATTCCTGGACAAATATAATCTACCAAGAATGAGCCATTAGGATATAGAAAGTCTGAATAGGCCCATAACAAGCCAGGAGATTGAATCAGTAATAAATAAGCTCCCAACAAAGATAAGCCCTGGCCCTGATGGATTCACCTCTGAGTTCTACAAAACTTTCAAAGAAGAGTCAACCCCCATTCTGCTCAACTAATTTCTAAAGATCCAAAAGGGTGAATCTCTCCCTAATTCATTCTATGAAGGTCCTATCACTCTCATCCTTAAAACAGGTAAGGACAGGACAAGAAAGGGAAACTATAGACCAATATCTCTCATGAACATAGACGCAAAGATTCTCAAGAAGATACTAGCAAATCGGATTCAACAACTTATAGAAAAGATCATACACCATGATCAGGTAGGCTTTATTCCAGGAATGCAAGGTTGGTTCAACATAACAAAACCATAAATGTAATACATCACATTAACAGGAATAAAGATAAAAACCATATGGTCATATCAATTGATGCAGAAAAAACATTTGATAAGATACAACATCCCTTCAGGATCAAGACTCTCAGCAAAATCGGCACAGAAGGGTCTTTTCTCAACACATAAAAAGCCATCTATGAAAAACCCATAGTGAACATAATCCTCAATGGAGAAAAGCTGAAAGCTTTCCCACTAAACACGGGAACAAAACAAGGATGCCCACCTTCTCCACTCCTTTCTAATATAGTACTGGAAGTCCTCACCAACGCAATCAGAAAAGATGAAAACATAAAAGGCATTCGAATAGGAAATGAAGAGGTGAAACTCTCTCTATTCGCAGATGACATGATTGTATACACAGAAGACCCAATGGTCTCCATGGAAAATTTACTGGAAGTAATACATGATTACAGTAAATTTGCAGGATATAAAATCAATATACAGAAATCAATAGCATTTCTATATAGGAATAACAGGCAGACTGAGATAGAACTGAGAAAAGTTGTTCGATTTATCATAGCCACCAAAAGTATACGATATTTAGGGATACATCTAACCAAAGAAGTTAAAGACCTCCACAAGGAAAACTATGAGAAGCTAAAAAAAAAAAAAAAATCAAAATGACACAAAAACGTGGAAGGACATTCCATGTTCCTGGATCGGAAGAATTAATATAATAAAAATGGCAATTATACCCAAATTAATCTACATATTTAATGCAATGCCAATCAAAGTACCAGACACATTCTTCATGTATCTAGAAAAGACAATCATAAAATTTGTTTGGAATCATAAAAGACCCCGTATTGCCAAAGCAATTCTACACTTCCTGACCCAAAAATATATTACAAAGCTGTGGTAATCAAAACAGTATGGTACTGACACAGAAACAGACACATGGACCAATGGAACAGAATATAGTCCCCAGAAATAAATTCCCAAACATACAGTCAACTGATTTTTGACAAGGGGTACCAGTCAATCCAGTGGGAAAAGGAAAACCTCTTCAGCAAATTGTGCTGGAAAAACTGGATTTCTACCTGTAGAAAGATGAATCTGAACCCCTACCTCTCACCTTTGAGAAAAATCAAGTCAAGGTAAATCTAGGACCTAAATCTAAGACCTCAAACTATAAAGCTGCTCCTGGAAAACACTGGGGAAACTCTGGGAGACATTGGTGAAAGGAAAGACTTCTTAAATAAGACCCTCAAAGCACAGTCAATCATCCCCAAAATAGACAAGTGGGATTTCATAAGACTAAGAATTTTCTGCCTGGTTGGGACCAGCAGTTGGTGTAATGACTATGTCGCTGGACTCCCACGTAGTCGACCATGGTTTGAGTCTCGGACCCAGTGGCTTAAACTCACACCAGGTGCGTGTGCATGCGTGCCCAGGATCCCGAGAGGAGAATGGAGGAGAAGGGATTGTCTCTCTGTCTCTCTTTGTCTTTCTGGCGAGCGCACGTGCCCTATAGCAAAAAAAAAAAAAAAAGAAGTTTCTGCCTGGCAAAAGACACAGTAATTAGTGTGAATCAATAGCCCTCAGAAAGGGAAAATATTTTTGTAAATTATGTATCAGATAAAGGACTGATAACCAGAATACACAAGGAACTGAAGAAGCTGTTTGGAAAAAAGATGATGAACCCTATTAAAAGATGGGAGAAAGAGCTGAAGAAAACACTCTCTAAAGATGACATACGAATAGCCAAAAGGCATATGAAAAAATGTTCAACATTCCTCATTATAAGGAAAATGCAGATCAAAACAACAATGAGATACCACCTAACCCCAGTCATAATGTCTAAGATTAAAAAAACAAAAGATGATAAGTGTTGGCAGGGGTGTGGTGAAAGGGGAACTCTTTTACACTGTTGGTGGGAATGTAAATTGGTCCAGCCTCTGTGGAGAACAATTTGGAGATTCCTCAAAAATCTACAAATATATCTACCATATGATCCAGCAATCCCACTCCTCGGTATCTACCTAAAGGACAGAAGAATTCTTCATTGGAAAAGTGATTGCACATCAAAGTTTATTGCAGCACTACTCACGATTGCTAAGACATGGAACCAACCCAAATGCCCCCATATGGATGAATGGATTGAAAAACTGTGGCACATGTACTCTATGGGATACTATTCAGCCATAAAAACCAACAAAACCCTGACTTTTGACAGAAAGTGGAAGAATATGGAAGATTTACTGCTGAGTGAAGCAAGCCAGGCTATAAAGGAGAGACACTGTATGTCCCCACTTAATATATACCGAGTGTCTGCACTCTATGACCAAAACTGATTAACTAAAAGATATACAAACATAAGAGACGGTGTGAATGTCAGATGTGGTGTGTGTGGAGGAGAGGGGCCTAGGGAAGGACATTTGGAGGAGGGATACAGAGGCAGAGCATTGACAGGACGGGGAGGTGTGGTGTAATCTGTTGAAGATATTTTGATCAACTGGACTGGGGAGAAATGTTCACATATTGAAATGTTCACTTCATAAGCTATACAATGTCATTGAATGTATATAAAAATAAATAAATTAATTAATTAAAAAAATTGACCACCACAACCACAACAGCTCAAGTGGAAGCATTTTGTATTGCCCAGAAGGCAGAAGTGGGCTATGCCATTCATTGGCTGTGTAACAAGTGATTTCCTCAAGTCCAGGGTTCAATTTCAGCCCACTGAAGTATGAATGTAACAAGCCCTGCCCACCTCACAAGGCCGCTGTGAGAACCAAATGAGATAATGAATACAATGAGCTTTAGAAATTGTCAATTGTTGTAGCTAGGGTCTCTGGACCTGGCTGGGTATTGTAACTGGCATTGTGACATGTACAAAAAATGTTGCGGTCGGAGGAACGACTCTGGAAACCGAGATCTCTTCCGTGATGTTTACTGTTACAGCTTTTGTATCTTCTCTCCCCCGGCTTCCGGGCGCGCGCCTTAAATTCCCTCTGGGTCCGCCCTTCCCCAAGTCTCCGGGCGTGTTGGGCTCTGATAGGCCGCTTCTCAGAGTTATGCTAATAAGGAGTTGTCTTTGAGTCTTAGGTGTTTAGTTCCTACGCCATAATGGGGCGTCTTCCGGCAAGGGCTTCCACATCTCCCCCTTTTTGTTTTCTTTGGAGAGGAGAAGGTAGAGGTCTCGGGCCCCCAGAGAAGAGGACTTATTTACCACCCTGTGTGGGCAGCCAGGGATACCCACTCAGAACAGCATGTCCACTGTCTTTTGTGGGGGATAGGATGGTTTAGACAGTAACCCATATGCACCCGGACATGCCTTCCTACTGATCCCAATTAGGGTCTCAGTAGTGCAGTGTTGTGCCTCGCATCCTCTCAATTACTGTAGGGGTCGGTTGTCGCTGGAGGTTGTCAAAGTCGCTGCTCCAGTTATCTGTTATATAGGAAGAAAGCTCTTGAGAAAGGTTAGCAGATGTGGAAAAGTTGTCATATGGGATGGAGGTGACACAGAGACCTGGGGCATGCCACTCACAGCCCAAACGTGCAAGTCTCCAAAGCGTGTCTACTCTTTCATCAACGAGATCTAGCCATTGATTTAGAATCATGATTCCACCAGCTAGGTGACTATTAAGGGCTCTTTGGTGGTCTAAGGCCGTGGCCACGGTGGAAGAGAGGTTATTTAAAGTGTGTGCAGTTTGTACTGAGGTGTACATGGACACTGCTGCGGTGGCTGCAGCACGAACAGCCAAAGCCACAGCAGTGACAATAGCTGCGGTGACACCGAAGTCCCATTTAGGTCGAATGAGAGAAAGCGCCGAGGGTGGAACAACGGGGACAGGTAGGTGTTCTGGAAGGCGGAGAATTATAGCCAGTGGGAAAGCGGTAGCATTCTAGCATAAAGATAAGAAGCAGATGTTACTATTACAGTTGATAGTATGATTGAACTCAGAGCCATTATAAACAAGGAATAAGAAAGGAGGAGCTACACAAACAGGAGTTGGTGGAACTATGGCAGATTGGAAGGTGTGGTTGGATGTGACTGACTTTTCGAAAAGGTCAGTTGATGACCATGTGAGGTTCGCATAGCCAACTCGGCCACCCAATAACGTGGACATAGGGGAAAGGTCTGTACAACTTCCGTTGATTCCGCAAGGAAGCCAGATATCAAAAGGGTTTGAGGCCACTGATTGTGTAGGGTTTTGAAATGTCCAATTATATCCGGGCCAGGTGGAATTTGGAGCTGTGGAGATTTTAGGTGTGAAGGAGAAAAAGGGATGTACAGTCCAAGTAGGGCGCCGAGCTTGGCAACCCGTCCAGGGCCAGTCTACATGGTCCAAGCTGTCTGGCCTCCCGCCAAGCGTCGGGGCAGAAAGAAGCTCCGCCTCCCGCTCCTCCCTGCTGTTGCGCAGCTGGATTATAAGGGGGAGGCAGGGCGGAAGGAGGAGGCTGGTCCTCCTCCTTCTCACTTTCAATGTCCCACCCTTTCACTTCCTCTACCAGTTGTTGTACTTCAGAGTCCTTATTATCATCTTTGTCCGCCATTTTAGCGCCTCTGTCTCCATCTTGTGACTGCATTTCTCGGACCGTTTCTAATGCTTCCTGACTTTCCCGCACGATTTTCACACAGCGCTGATCCTCCAAACAGGCTCGGATCAGTCTCCATAGTGGTTTTACTCCGCCTGAGAGTCTATCTTCCTCTGCCACCAAGTCTAAATCCCTACCTAGTTTGTCCCAACAAACTGTCGTGAGCCGCCCTGAGTGGAGAAACCAGGGGGCCGCGGCATCTACCTGCTCAATGAAGTGCTGAATGGTCTTATCTCTTAACTTAAGGTCTTTTAACTTAAGCAGCGCTTTTAGCGCTCCTACTATGGGCTGAGAGGGTCCCACGCCCATGGCTGTACACCACTTCCCCTCTCCAAGGAGGTCCCCCGTTTACCCTTTACCGGAATTTCCCGGGGTTAATTTTCTGTCCTGGGCTTTCTCCCACTTACGGAGCGCCCGCTATCAATTCCCGTCTCCCTTCCGAGACTACTGCTTACCTTCTCTTCTTCCAAGACTTTTCACTTACCGTCTCTATGTCCGAGAATTTCCAGCCGGCTGCCACGGTTCTGAGCCTTCGGTTCCACAGGGCATGGGGTAGGAGCGAGAAGAGCGTTCCCCATACGGGCCACCACTTGTTGCGGTCGGAGGAACGACTCTGGAAACCGAGATCTCTTCCGTGATGTTTATTGTTACAGCTTTTGTATCTTCTTCTCTCCCCCGGCTTCCGGGTGCGTGCCTTAAATTCCCTCTGGGCCCGCCCTTCCCCAAGTCTCCGGGCGTGTTGGGCTCTGATAGGCCGCTTCTCAGAGTTATGCTAATAAGGAGTTGTCTTTGAGTCTTAGGTGTTTAGTTCCTACGCCATAATGGGGCGTCTTCCGGCAAGGGCTTCCACAAAGAAATACTTGTCTCTGGGCCTGGATTCTGTGAGAAGAATAAAAGCAGGTACTGGGTACTCCCTAAACTCTGGTCCCCAGGCTCATAACATAGAAACCTGAATGCAAAATTAAGCCAGAGAACAGAGAGCAACATGAACTTTAACAAGTGCTGGTCAAAGTGCTGTACAGGGAGATTTCCACAGTGTTAAGTTCCAGGGCCAGGAAGATTCTGGTCCCCAAATATTTCCATCACTAATAGTTGAACTCCAAGAGAAGCTGGGATTTGTAGTTAAATCATTTTGTCTGTTAAAGATGTAAATGTACTCATGGCATGGGAAGATGGGGAGGATCTATGGCATTTCCAGCATATGTTAGAACTCCTTTTTAGTTGATTTGCTCATGTCAAGTACTTTCTCACTCGAATCCATCACCTCATTAGAAGAGCCTTCTGAAACTGAAGGTGGTGTCACATCTCAGTTCCAGAATCTGCAGCAGCATCCCATTACCTACAAGAAAAAAATTCAAAAGCTTCACTGGCATTCTAAGCTCTCTGTAGTCTTGTCCTAGCTCTTTCCAGCTGTACCTCAAATACCTTCTAAATTCTGTAGTTTGGCTCAGATGCTTTATTCTACATGCCTCAGAGCAAATAAAATTACAAGGAAAAGGTAGAAGACTAGAAGTCAGGAAAACTGGATTCTAGCCCTTGTTCAGCCATTACCTTTCTTGGTAACCTTATATGAAGGGTCTTCAAAAAATTTGTGGAAAATCTATATTATTGAAAAAAAAAAACAACTCTACATGACTTTCAATATTTATTCCACAAAAATAAATTCATACTCTCATCTTGCCAAACTTTTTGAAGAATCTTCATATAAGTCATTTGTTCAACTATAATACCTGGAGTGTTCAGATTACTTGAAACTTTATTAAAATAAATTTATTAAAGTATAAATATTTTGTTTAGTTTTTTAGTTTTGACTATAGGGCACTGTGAGAGAGAGAGAGAGAGAGAGAGAGAGAGAGAGAGAGAGAGAGAGAGAGAGAAATCTCCAGAGGAAATGGCTGTGCCACTATCCCTACTCCTCCAATTGTCTCTCAGGACTTTAGACATGCATACACATGTGTCCAATGTAATTTTTCATGCCAACGGGTCCAGGACACAAACTGTGAAGTCAGCCATGTGGGATGCAGCTCCTTTACTGAACCAAGTAAAAATATATTTTTCTTTTACTCTATGAAAAATAATATCATACATGTTATCATCAACAGATAATCCTCCATTTCTGTGTCCCTTAAATGTCTTGTTTCTCTATTTTTCTCCTTGATTCCTTCCTCTCACTGTTTACCACCTCCTGCCCTCCTCCCACAGTCTCCACTATCTGCAACACTCTCCATACTTCTATATCATCCAATCTTTCAGTTTCTGTCAAAGAGTGAGGGAACATACAATGTCTCTCTTTCAGAGTTTGGCTTGCTTCCCTCAGCAGTAAATCTTCCATATTGGTGCACTTTCCATCAAATGCCAGGGTCTTGTTTTTTTATGGCTGAGTAGTATTCCATAGTGTACATGTGCCACAATTTTTCAATCCATTCATCTGTTCACAACATTTGGGTTGGTTCCATGTCTTAGCAATTATGAATAATGCCACAATATTTTCTCTTCTATGTCTGAGATTCTATTTTCTGTATGATCTAGTCTGCTTTTAATACTTTCAAGAGAGATTTTGACTTCCTGTATTATAGCCTTCATGTCTAACAGTTCCATTTGATTCCTTTGTAAAGTGTGTAATTCCTCTTTTAGATCTTGCAAGACTTTCTTCACCTCCTGGAACTTGTTAGCTCCTTTCTCTTCTGCAGTTCATTGTTTCTCTTCTCTTCCATCTCTGTTAGCTTCATCATTATGAATGTTCTAAATTCTTTATCAGATATTTTCATGCTTTCCATTGAACTGTCTGGATAAATAGGAGCTATTCTTTTCCCTTGGATGAAAGGTATTTTCTTGTTTTCCCATATTTCTTGTGACCCTGTGGTGATTTCTAGTCATCTGATGGATGGTGTGTTTCTTCCCAAACTTGAAGTTAAACCTGAGCATCAAGGAGTGTGCAGAAAAGGAAACAGAGAGAGAGAAACAACAGCAACAACGACAACCAAGAAACAGAGAAAAAGAGAAGAAAAAAAATTTTTTTAACTAAAAATTTATTTAAAAAAAGCAAAAATTTGAAAATCTCACAGTGCAAGTTCTGGACACCAGGCAGCCTAAGGCTGCAGGCCCGACTGCCCCGGACCTTCACGAATCCCCACCCCTCCTCCTCTTTGGACCGCAGGTTGGTTGTGTAGGACTTTAAGACGAACTAACACCCCACCCCACCCGCAAACCAGATAGAGCTGGCCAGCAGTTCCAGACACAAGGCGGCCTGAGGCTGCAGGCCCAACCGCCCCTGTCACTCATCCTCTGGCCATTCCCCACTTGCCTTGGGACTGTCTGAATTTTAGTGATTTGAATAGTGCACGTCACACATTGCACCCCGCATGATTTCTATTTTTATTTTGTTTTTCTTTACTCTTGAGGTGTTGCTTATTAGGTCAGTTGGAGGCTCACCACTCCTTAGAAACAGGGAGGACTTTTGGCCATCCAGGACTAGTGACAACAGTTAATGGTAATTGTGAGCAACAGGTAGGCCAACCATAAGATAAATCATCAATTTTCTAATCCTGTACAACTTTTGACACTCTTAGATATCTTAAATAAGTTATGAAGCAACATATAGATAACCTGATGACTAGGAACAATTGCAGAGGCTCAAGAAATATGAGCAACCAACAAAAGGCCTCGCCTTCAAGGGAAATTATCAAGCCTATATCACCCACAGTCAATACAATGGATGTCGTGGACATGTCTGATAAGGAATTCAGAATATTTGTAGTGACCAAACTAACTGAGATGGAAGAGAAAAGAGACAAGGAGCTCCAGGAAATGAGGAAGTCCTTTCATGACTTGAAAGAAGAAATGGATACCTTAAACAAGAACTAGATGGAACTTCTAGGATTGAAGAATGTGATACAGAAAATCAAAACCTCCCTTGAAAGTATTAAAAGTAGGTTAGACCAGGCAGAAGATCGAATCTCTAACATAGAAGACAAAACATCTGACCTAGAAAAAAGTATCAAGAAGATTGAGAAAACAACCATGAAAAATGAGGATAATATGCGAGGAATACTGGATACCATCAAGCGCCCCAACATCCGGATAATTAGTATTCCAGAAGAGGAAGAAAATAATAAGGGCCTAGATAATTTATTCCATGAAATCCTGGAAGAAAACTTTCCAAACCTAGAAAGGCATTCAAATATCCAGACCTAAGAAATACATAGGAACCTGAGTAGAATTAACCCAAGAAGATCCTCTCCAAGGTACATCATAGCCAGACTGGCAAAAACAACAGACAAAGACAAGATACTAAAGTTGGCAAGAGGGAAACGCCAAATTACTTACAAAGGTCACCTCATCAGGCTAACATTGGATCCCTCGGCAGAAACAATGCAGGCAAGGAAACAATGGGGGAAGCATAGTCAAAGTGTTGAGTGAAAAACAATTTCAACCAAGAATACTATACCCGGCAAAATTATCTTTCATATGGGAAAAAAAGATAAAAACATTCTCGAATAAACAAAGTTTGAAGGAATTTACCAACTCCAGACCAGCTCTTCAAGAGGTTCTGAAGGGAGTACTATAACAGGAAGACTAAAAAATCAGACAGACAATTATACGAGAACAAAAAGCAACCAAGAAAATGGCTCACTTAATGATAGGATCAGGTACGGAAATATCGATAATTACATTAAATGTCAATGGATTAAATTCTCCAGTTAAGTGACATAGACTGGCTAAATGGATAAGAAAACAGAAACCCTCTAACTGTTGCCTACAAGAAACTCACCTTATAGATAAAGACATACATAGACAAAAAGTAAAGGGCTGGAAAAAGATATTCCATTCAAATGGAAATCAAAAAAGGGCTGGAGTAGCGATATTGATCTCAGAAAAAAATAGATTTCAATACAAAGACTGTAAGAAGAGACAAAGAAGGGCATTATATAATAGTAAATGGGGGTAATCCAGCAAGAAGACATAACCCTTATAAATATCTACGCACCCAACTCAGGTGCAGCTAAGTATGTGAACGAAAGACTGCTGGAGCTAAAAGGAGAGATTGGCAGAAATATTATAATTGTTGGAGATCTCAACACCCCATTATCTCCTATAGACAGATCTTCTACACCGAAAATAAATAAAGAGATAAAGGACTTAAATGATACTATAAATCAAATAGGCTTGACAGATATCTATAGAACTTTCCACCCTACATCCACAACATATACATTTTTCTCACCCCAACATGGAACCTTTTCAAAGATAGATCTTATGTTAGGACACAAATCAAGCCTTTACAGATTCAAAGGCATAGAAACTGTATCCAGCATCTTCTCTGACCATGATGGAATTAAACTCAAGATTAATTTCAAGAAACAACCCTGAAAATAGACGAACACATGGAAACTGAACAACCTACTTCTGAATGACTTCTTCACTACTGAAGAAATTAGGGCTGAAATCAAAAAATTTATGGAAACAAATGATAATGAGTACACAAGTGTCCAGAATCTATGGGACACAGTAAAAGCAGTCGTAAGAGGGAAATTCATAGCAATTAGTGCACATAAGAAAAGGATGGAAAGATGGCAAATAGATAACTTATCATCATGCCTCAGAGAATTGGAAAAACAACAACAGACAAACTCCCAAAATGCCAGGCGAAAAGAAATAATAAAGGTTTGAGCAGAAATAAATGAAATAGAAAATAAACGAACCATACAGAAAATAAATGAAAGCAAAAGCTGGTTCTTTGAAAAGATTAACAAGATCGACACACCATTGGCTAGACTGATCAAGAAGAAGAAAGAAAGAAACTAGGTTAATTAAATATGTGACGCAACAGGCAATATTACTACAGACACAGCAGAAATATAAAATATCATTAGAGGATACTATGAGTGACTATACGCCAAAAAACAAGATAACCTGGAGGAGATGGACAAAATCCTAGATGCATGTAATCTACCAAGATTGGATGAGGAGGACATAGAGAACCTGAATAGACCCATAACAAGCAAGGAGATTGAATCAGTAATAAATAACCACCCAACAAAGAAAAGCCCAGGTCTAGATGGCTTCACTTCTGAATTCTACAAAACTTTTAAGTAGGAGTTAACCCCTATCCTACTAAAATTATTTCTAAAAATTCAAAAGAAAGGTGAATTCCTTCAGTTTTTGTTTGTCTGTGAATGATTTTATCTGTTCTTCGCATTTGAAGGGGAGTCTTGCTGGATATAATTTCTTGGTTTAAATTGTTTCTCTTTTTGTCATTTAAATATGTCTTCCCATTCTTTTCTTGACTGCATTGTTTCCATTGAGAGGTCTGATGTTAGCTTAATATGGTAAACTTTGTAATTGACTTGATGTTTCTCTCTTTTCATTTTTGGGATCTTATTTTTGTGATTATGGCTATGATGTGCCATGGTGAGGATCTTCTTATTTTGGTTCTATTTGTAATTCTTGGCAATTCTTGGATCTGATTGTTTGAATGCTTCTCTAGGTTTGGGAAGTTTTCAGCAAATATTTCATGGAATATATTTTCTATGCCCTTGTCCAATTCTTCACCTTCTGGAATACTTATTATTTGAATATTTGAGCATTTGATAGTGTCTAGTATTTCTTATATATTGTCCTCATTTTTGTTTCAGTTATTTCTCATTATTCTTGGTGGTTCTATTTAAGTCAATGATTTTGTCCTCCAGATCAGAGATTTTGTCTTCTGTGTAGTCCAGTCTGCTATTAATACTTCCAAGGGATTGATTTCCTGTATTATTGTCTTCTCTAGGAGTTCGGATTGATTTTTTTATGTTGTCTATCTCTTCCTTCAAATCCTGAAAAGACTTCCTCATCTCTATCATCATGAGTATTCTGAACTCTGTTTCTGGCATTACTGCAAATTCTTTTGTGCTGACCATGGTCAAAGAATAGTTGCTCTGTTCCATTGAGGAAGAGGAATTTCTTTGTTTTTCCATACTTCTTGTGCCTCTGCACTGGTTTCTGTTCATCTGATGGATTATACACTACTTCCTGCTTTTCTATTGTCTATTCTCTTGTATCAGGGGGAGAAAAACTCAACTTCTCAGATGTGTTTGTCATAGATGGCCTTGTCTTCCAGTCACAGATAAGTGAATGTAACTATCTTTAGGTGTTGATTCCTTTCTCAGTCTATTGAGACCAGGTGCACCTGGAGCTAAACTGGAACAGGTTAGCCTGGAACGGTCTCCTACCTCAGTTGTCCTCACTTGCTACCACTCCTCCCTGGTCTCCAGCAGCTCAGGCTCTGGGAATAATGATGTTGGACAGATGTTGGGGTCGGAGGAACGACTCTGGAAACCGAGATCTCTTCCGTGATGTTTATTGTTACAGCTTTTGTATCTTCTTCCCTGAGGCTTCCGCGCACGCGCCTCAAATCCCCTACGGATCCGCCCAACCCCCTGAGTACATGATCGTGTTGGGTTCTGATAGGCTGATTCTCCGCGTTATCCTAATATGGAGTTGTTTTGCGTCCTAGGTGTCTAGCTCGGACGCCATAATGGGGCGGCGTCCGGCAAGGGCTTCCACATCTCCCCCTTTTTATTTTCTTTAGAGAGGAGAAGGTAGAGGTCTCGGACCCCCAGAGAAGGGGACTTATTTACCACCCTGTGTGGGCAGCCAGGGATACCCACTCAGAATAGCCTGTCCACTGTCTTTTGTGGGGGATGGGATGATTGTGACAGTAACCCATATGCACCCGGACATGCCTTCCTTCTGATCCCGATTAGGGTCTCAGGAGTGCAGTGCTACGCCTCGCATCCTCTCAATAAATGTAGGGGTCAGTGTATTTGGGCCAACCATATCGCAGGCGATTGGCTGTCCTCCACCGCGGCCACGGCTTGGAGGAGTATTTGTTGATTTCTATGTTGTTTTGTGATCATTTTATAGAGACACCAGAGACAAGCTCCTATCAGGATAATGAGGATGACGCCCACTGATCCTAGTCCTGCCTATTCTTTAAGATGTGAAGCAGCTTTGAGGATCCAGTCTGTAATGCCTTGTGCTATTGCAGGATCAACACGGGTGTGGTTGATTTGGCTGATGGAGAGGATAAGTTGTTGTTGAAGGCTGGCAAAACCACTGCTCCAGTTACCTGTGATATAGGAGGAAAGCTTTCGAGAAAGATTAGCGGACAAGGAAAAATTTTCATATGGGATGGAGGTGACACAGAGACCTGGGGCATGCCACTCACAGCCCAAACGTGCAAGTCTCCAAAGCGTGTCTACTCTTTCATCAACGAGATCTAGCTGTTGATTTAGAATCATGATTCCAACGGCTAGGTGACTATTAAGGGCTCTTTGGTGGTCTAAGGCCGTGGCCACGGTGGAAGAGAGGTTATTTAAAGTGTGTGCAGTTTGTACTGAGGTGTACATGGACACTGCTGCAGTGGCTGCAGCACCAACAGCCAAAGCCACAGCAGTGACAATAGCTGCGGTGATACCGAAGTCCCGTTTAGGTCGAATGAGAGAAAGCGCAGAGGGTGGAACAATGGGGACAGGTAGGTATTCTGGAAGGTGGAGAATTATAGCCAGTGGGTAAGCGGTAGCATTCTAGCATAAAGATAAGAAGCAGATGTTACTATTACAGTTGATAGTATGATCGAACACAGAGCCGTTATAAACAAGGAATAAGAAAGGAGGAGCTACACAAACAGGAGTTGGTGGAACTATGGCAGATCGGAAGGTGTGGTTGGATGTGACTGACTTTTCGAAAAGGTCAGTTGATGACCACGTGAGGTTCGCATTGCCAACTCGGCCACCCAATAACATGGACATAGGGGAAAGGTCTGTACAACTTCCGTTGATTCCGCAAAGAAGCCAGATATCAAAAGGGTTTGAGGCCACTGACTGTGTAGAGTTTTGAAATGTCCAATTATATCCGGGCCAGGTGGAATTTGGAGCTGTGGTGATTTTAGGTGTGAAGGAGAAAAAGGGATGTACAGTCCAAGTAGGGCGCCGAGCTTGGCAACCCGTCCAGGGCCAGTCTACATGGTCCAAGCTGTCTGGCCTCCCGCCAAGCGTCGGGGCAGAAAGAAGCTCCGCCTCCCGCTCCTCCCTGCTGTTGCGCAGCTGGATTATAAGGGGGAGGCGGGGCGGAAGGAGGAGGCTGGTCCTCCTTCTCACTTTCAATGTCCCACCCTTTCACTTCCTCTACCAATTGTTGTACTTCAGAGTCATTATTAACATCTTTGTCCGCCATTTTAGTGCCTCTGTCTCCATCTTGTGACTGCATTTCTCGGACCGTTTCCAAAGCTTCCTGACTTTCCCGCACGATTTTCACACAGAGCTGATCCTCGAAACAGGCTCGGATCAGTCTCCATAGGGGTTTTACTCCGCCTGAGAGTCTATCTTCCTCTGCCGCCAAGTCTAAATCCCTACCTAGTTTGTCCCAACAAACTGTCGTGAGCCGCCCTGAGTGGAGAAACCAGGGGGCCGCGGCATCTACCTGCTCAATGAAGTGCTGAATGGTCTTATCTCTTAACTTAAGGTCTTTTAACTTAAGCAGCGCTTTTAGCGCTCCTACTATGGGCTGAGAGGGTCCCACGCCCATGGCTGCACACCACTTCCCCTCTCCAAGGAGGTCCCCCGTTTACCCTTTACCGGTGCTTCCCGGGGATATTTTCCTGTCCTGGGCTTTCTCCCACTTACGGAGCGCCCGCTATCAATTCCCGTCTCCCTTCCGAGACTACTGCTTACTGTCTCTTCTTCCAAGACTTTTCACTTACCGTCTCTATGTCCGAGACTTTCCAGCCGGCTGCCACGGTTCTGAGCCTTCGGTTCCACAGGGCATGGGGTAGGAGCGAGAGGAGCGTTCCCCGTACGGGCCACCACTTGTTGCGGTCGGAGGAAGGACTCTGGAAACCGAGATCTCTTCCGTGATGTTTATTGTTACAGCTTTTGTATCTTCTTCCCTGAGGCTTCCGCGCACGCGCCTTAAATCCCCTACGGATCCGCCCAACCCCCTGAGTACATGATCGTGTTGGGTTCTGATAGGCTGATTCTCCGCGTTATCCTAATATGGAGTTGTTTTGCGTCCTAGGTGTCTAGCTCGGACGCCATAATGGGGCGGCGTCCGGCAAGGGCTTCCACAGACAGATGTTCCTGGGATGGTTTGGGAGGCAGGAAGAAGCCTGGAGCAGTCTCCTGCCTCAGTGCTCTCACTTGCTGATGCTCATCCGTGGTCCACAGCAGCTCAGGCTCCAGGGATAATGACAGCAGATGGATGTACCTGGGATGGGATGGAAACCAGAAAGAAGAAAAGTATAAATGTTTTTAGTGACTTAATTTTTACATTCTAAAATAGAGTCTTGTTCCTTCATATAATGTCACCCATATTTATTTTTCCCTCAATATGTTTTTCATAATAGAAAGGAAATGACTGGAGTTAAAGCCACAACTCACAGAATCACCCAGAACCTTGGATAAAAATGAGGTTCTTTCTGGTTTGGTGTGATAAGCTGAGATCATATGCTTTATTCCCCTGCCTTTGTGCCACTCTTTTAAAAATTTTCTATAAGATGTGTATACTCACCAGAGAGAGACAGAAAGAAGGAAGGAAAGTGAGTAAACAAGCCACTAGGTCCAAGACTCAAACCACGGTCAGCCATGTGGGAGTTCAGCATCTCAGCCACCATGCCACCTGCTGGCCGCACAATCATAATTTTTAATGTCCTTCCACCTTCCTGAAAAGTGTCTAGGTACATCTCATTTTTCAAGACCTAACTCAAGATTTCACCGCCACTACTCACTGTAAGAATTCTTTACAGTGCCACAACTTCCCAACCCACGGTGACCTTTCTCTCCTCCTGAATATCTAATATTGGCTTTGCTTATTCTCTGGCTCTTGAAGAGTTATTGTGTGACTTCTCTGTCAGTCATATAGAACACATAGCCTTGTCTAATTTAACCTATTCACAATGTATATGAGTTCCTGAGGGGATGAGAGATGAGGGGCTTAGAGAATGAATCTGGCTATTTAAGTATGGCATAAAGTTGACAGAAACATCATCTTATCATCATTATCATTCCTGAAATGTATAAAACACAGGTTAAAATGTATTTTTACAGCAGGTGCCATATTGGTTAAGGTGCTATGTTCTCACATGACTGATCACGATTTAAGTCCTAAACTTGGAGGCTTGAAAATTATGCTGGGTGTGTATGCATGCATGCCCAAAATTCCAGGAGGAAAGTAGAGAAAAAGGAATTGTGGTATGGTCATCCTACTGGAGGATGACTTCTCACTTTCCCTCTCACTGTCTCACTGTCTCTCTCTGTTGAGTGCACATGACCTATGGCAAAAAACTTCAAAAAAAAGTATTCTTACACACATTACCTCACACAAAGAGTCACAGTTGAAGAGCCCTTAGATGGTTCTTGTCTAGTGGTTCTCCTTGCCTGGATGGCTTATTAAAACACCCATTTCTTGGGCCAGCCAGGTGATATGGTGGTTGAGGTGCTTGGATCCCATATGATCAAGTGCATGATTCACATCTTGGACCTGGTGTCTTGGTAAATAGACTGGGTAAATGTGTTTATGTGTGTGTGTGTGTGTGTGTCCAAAACCCTAAGGGAAGAATGTAGAAGAAATTGTGGTGTGGCCATCTGCCTGGGGGATGATTTCTCACTTTCCGTCTCTTTCTCTCTAGCATCCACATGTACCCTATAGTTAAAAATAAATACACATGCATGCTTGCACACACACACACACACACACACACACACACACACACACACATTTCTGGTCCCTGAGAAGTCACTAGGTCTGGCATAAAGCTTGAGAATTGGCATTTCTAACTAGTTCCCAATAAATACTATCTGGGGATCACACTGATCCTGTCCACTCTTAATGCTTCATGAATGAAAAATACGAGGGCCAGAGAGAGAAAGACTTGTCCAAGGTTACCCTGTAAGTCTGTGAGCAAGCTATGGCTCCAACTCCTAAGCCAGAGTTCTTTCTTCACCACCACAGCTAAATCTCTTCCCCTTCTTTCTTCTCTCCCAAGAGGGCAATGAAGATGAATTAAATGCTACCTGGAAAAGCCCATTGGGTTCTATAAAGCTAAGATGCTCATAATCAGGTGGCAGTGTTATTTCTCTGCAGAGACATCTAATACAAATTAGGCCTCCTCTTTTCTCTGCCTGTACTCTAATGTTTGGATGATCTTCTTTGTCCCTACTGCTTCACAGCTGTGTCTGCAACAAAGAGCCACCCTTCTTGGCCCCAAGCCAACTGAGTTACTGTTAGTAACTGTGCCTTCCTAAGGCTATGTACACAAGGAATGTCCCAGCTCAGCCAAGGGGATTGGAGAAAAGGGGATCCAGTTTGCTTCAAGAAGAACCCCAGATGGGCCTGAAGTTCAAGTTCCATTTGTGACCTGTATCTACCCCACCTCCAGGCTCAGCCAAGAGCACTTTGGAAGCTACAGGTTATACACTGCCTACTACTAAAGGCCTTTAGCTGTCTTCTTTCTTCACTATAGTCTTCTAAGACAGCAAAAAATCAATTGCTCTCAAATAGCATGAAACTAAAAACAAATGAAAAAGTAGTTTGTGTGATGTTTTCCTCCTTTTAAAGTGACTATGAAGGGTGGCAGAGAAAAATGGAGGTAAACCAGCACAGAGATTGACAATTTCTGGTTATGATTAGGAGTTGGAGTACGAAGAGAGGAGACAGGTGAGAGGAGTGATAGTATTAACGGGAAACGATTTGAAGGGAGGGAAGTGGGAATAAACAGTCTCTGAGCTGCCACATGTTTTTGAGCTCAGGCCCAAGGAAATCTGAGGAATAGTCAAATGAAATCTGGGGAAGCAACTGCACGCTCAAAATTCTTTACCCTCTGCCTTTTAACAGCCATATGTAAATAATTTGGTCTGCATTGCAACTGAATTTATTTTTAACAGACTCCTGAGGTTGTAGTCTTATGTGAACTACCCTGAGCAGGTTATAATCAGCTCAGTGAGACAGTATGAGTCCATAGAAAGTACTAGGCTTAGAATCAGAAGATCGAGTTTCTCACTGATTCCAGATCCAGATCCTCATTAACTTTCTGGGAGAACAACTCATATCCCCAACTCAGATCTCAGTTTTATTACAGTAAATATAAGAGGACTACACTTAGAGTATGTACCTGTTCCAAAACTAGAAGGAAGTCTTCATAGTTTCAGTGTCCATTTTTTTTTCACCACTTTCTGGCAGCCCCAGTCAGATCCTTGTACTCCACTCTAGCAAACACTCAAAAAGGTAAAGCTCCTGGGACCAGCAGTTAGCGTAATCGCTATGTCGCTGGACTCCCACGTAGTCGACCACGGTTCGAGTCCCGGACCTGGTGGCTTAAATTCACGCCGGGCGCGTGTGCGTGCATGCCCAAGATCCCGAGAGGAGAATGGAGGAGAAGGGATTGTGGCATGGCCATCCCCCCTGGGGGTGATTTCTCGCTTTCTGTCTCTCTGTCTCTCTCTGTCTGTCTGGCGAGCACCCGTGCCCTATAGCAAAAAAAAAACCTCTCCAAAAAAAAAAAGGTAAAGCTCCTGTACAAGTGATTGGTTGTATGCCTCTATCAATGAGGCCTATGTTTAGAGACCTGTTAATTTAGAGACCTATTAGTTAATTCCAACTCATTTTTATATGGGGAAGCTAAGGACTAAGTGCTGAAGAAGGAATATAATTTTCTTAAAGTCTCACAGGGAGACAGTGGCTACAAACATAGCCACCCAGACTTAAAAGGTAACCACACCTGAATGAATCGAAGTGATGAAATTTCTTGCAAGTGGAGATTAAAGGAGCAATTAATTGGTACATGCTAAGCCACAAAACAACCTATTGAAACCCTGAATTAGAGTCCACAGTCCTTCTATCTCTAGTTCTACCTATGCCAACTATTAGTTGTTTGGACTTGGGCAGTTCCCTTCATCTTTTAGGATTTCATATTCCACATCAGTAAAATAAATGAATTGATTTAGACATTGTTATGGATCTGTCCCTTACTGATTATGCTCTATGAGATGTGATTCTCAGTTTGGCTATTTGTCTAAGCTTGAGTTTCTGATGTTGGCCCAAGGGAGCTTATGGCAGGATAGAAGGATAATGAGGCAAAAAGAAAATCTCTAGCCACTATCCCCCAAGGAATGATCAGAGTCCTGAAGACACCTAGAAAACTATCCTTATCCTTCTCACATAACCATGTTTTCCTGGTGAACTCCTTCTGAATCTTTGAGATACAGTTTTAATCATAATTTCATCTGTGAGTACTTCTTTGACTACCAACAGAACTGATCACATCTTCCTTCAAGTCTTAACTGTGCTTTATAGAAATGTGTCAACTAATAATTCTGAATTAGCCTTTCACTTATGGCTACAAATAGGCTAAAGAATCAATGTTGGGAATAGTAGCAGATAAAATTTGAGGTCAAGACTTGGAGGGCTATAAAAGCTAAACAGAGATGCCTGAACCAGATGAGGTACAATAGGGAGCTGGTGATGTTTGTGCAAGGCATATGAAAAAACAAGTGCTCATTCTGGTGACAGTAAAGATGTGGAAGTGGGAACCAGCCTGAATTTCATATATCTATCTGTTGCGGGCCTGGGATAAAACTGGTGAGAAACCAGGTATGAACTTACACTGCCCAGACCAAACCTCCAGTCAATTACATGATGTAAAGATTTCTTTGTTTTAAATTTACATCAATTGCTTTTTATTATCAAGTTTCAGAAACCCTTCACAAGATGGTTAAAAAAAGGAAAGAAAAAAAGAGAAAACAACAACAATAAAAAACTACAAACACAGCTAATGTAATTTTCCCTATTGTTCCCAGTCAGCTCCAAACCCACTGTGTGCAAAGCCCATTTTCCATGCATCTAAATGATAGGTACAGGCTATGAAATTCTTTATTCTATTTGTAGCAGCTTATGCAGGTACAGCCAAACACAAAACTTCAGGACAAATTGTACTAACTTTTCAATGTGGGATTTGAATTTAAAATGTGAAACATAAAATCTATACAAAACTGATAAAAATCGAGCACAGACACCAGGACTGAAACTTAACTCATGTGTGAAAAGGACTCTCATTTCCTTTCAAGTGCTTTCTTTATTCTGCTACAGAACAGTCAAAATGAAGATGTAAATTTTTGTAGTTAGTTTAAATTATACATTCTGTAGATACTATACCAATTTTAAAAGTTACACATAGACCAACAGATGTCCATCAGTTCATCTGGACTGATCAGACACTCCAACTGGATTGTTGAGAACAAGTTAGGCAAACGTGGAAAGAAAATCCACCTGTGCAATTTATGTGCAGAGTTTACTGATGGGCACGCTGTACTCCAGGTCCATGACAGCTGCTGCTTTCTTCATTAGAGTTATGGGTTTTGAGCCTCTGACCACCTCCTGAGCCTGGGGTGCTATCAAATTCCTGGGGTGCTACCTCCTCTGTTTCTCCAATTATGTTAGGAACCTCCTGTCTAGAGGACAAAAGATCTTCTAGTTCAGGAAGTTTGTCTGGGTTGATCTAATTGTTTTCAGGAAACTGTACATAAACTTTATGTAAAGATTACCCTTTTCCCATAAAAAAAAAAAAAAAAAAAAAAAAAAAAAAAAACAAGACCTTGGCTTTTGACAGAAAGTGGATGAATATGGAAAATCTACTGCTGAGTGAAACAAACCAGGTGATAAGGAGTGACATTGTATGTCTCCACTCAATATATACCGACTGTCTGCACTCTATGGCTGAAACTGAATGACTAGAGGATACAGAAACATAGAAAATGGTTATAGATACCAGATACAGTGTAGGAAGAGAGTGGGAGAAGGGGAGAGTCTGAGGGAAGACATTAAGGGGAAAAATAGAGAGGCAAGATATTTATGGGACAAAGAAATGGGTTATTAGCTATTCAAGATAACATATATAGTATTCTCAACTGGACTGGTAAGAAATGTACACATGTTGGAATATTCAGTTTACAAGTTAAGTGACATATGTGAATAAATGTATAAAAGAAATTGAAATAAAAAAAAACATGGGACCAGAAGTTGGCGTGGTGGTTAAGGTGCTGGGCACTCCCACATGGCTGACCACAGTTCAAGTTCCAGACCTGGCAGCTTGCTTTCTTCTCACTTTCCCTCTCTCTCTCTCTCTCTCTCTCTCTCTCTCTCTCTCTCTCTCTCTCTCTCTGTGTATGTGTGTGTCTATCTCTTGTCAATTTAAAATAAAATGAATGAATAAATAAACTTTAAAAAACCCAAACAAATAAAAAATCTTATGCAACATTTGGCTTTCCCCACCCAAAAGGCCATGGGTACATCATTTTATATTTGTGTCTCTTTTATAAATAAAAGACTTATATAAAATTTAAAAATTTTAAAAACGGTCTTCAGGTATGAAAAAAAAAAGTTCACCTTTTTCAAAGGGATTACAATACTGTGGCATTAATTTACCTCAGACTACATGAACACATCCTGGTTCAGTTACTTTGCCAGGCGGGTATTTCACCACAATCTGACGTCCATCAAGGTGCTTAAATGTGACCTAAAATAGTATCTTATATGTCATGTGCAAATCATTCTCATCTCTCTGGAATACCTCATGTTCTTTCTCCTGTAGCGAAAGAACAATGTCTCCTGGTTCCACTCCAGGTGCCACTCCCAGTTCCACTCCCAGTAAGTGTAATTCTTTGTCCATGTTTCATGCCTTTGTCTACATGGACTTCAAAAATCATGATGTCTTTCATCACCCTCATCCCATCACATTTTTAGAGCACTCCTGTTCATTAATTACCTCTCCTTCTCCATTATAATCAGAGCACATAGATTGCATCTGTTGTGCCATTCCTGGAGCCAGATGTCTGATCATGATGCATACACCTTGACTCCAACAAGCACTACACTTCTGAACAGCTTCAGACTTTCCACCTTGACCACTGCATGGTCACAGCAAGAACATACCACAGTATGTTCTTCCTAAGTTGTAGTTTTGTTGTCTTGCCATTATACAGATCTTCTAAAGATAACTTGAGTGGACACATCATGTCCTATTCTCTTCTGCCATTTTGACTGTTTTATTATTTAATATATTTTATTTTAATTTAGTTTATTTTATACATTCAATTACTATACATTATTTAACTTGTGAAGTGAATTTTCCAACAATAATATATTTCTCACCAGTACAGTTGGAGACATTATACACATTATCATTAACAGATAATAACCCATTTCTGCGCCCCATAAATGTTTTGCCTCTCTATTTTTCTCCTTAATGTCTTTCCTCAGACTCTCCTCCTTCTCCCATCCCCTTCCCACACTGTATCCAGTATCTATAACCATTATACATATTTCTATAGCCTTTAATTATTCAGTTTCAGCCATAGAGTGGGGACAGTCAGTATATATTAACTGGAGACATACAATATCTCTCTTCCATAGCCTGGGTTGCTTTACTAAGCAGTAAATTTTCCATGTTCATCCACTTTCTATCAAACGCCAGGGTTTTGTTATTTTTTATAGCTAAGTAGTATTCCATGGGACATATGTGCCACACTTTTTATATACATTCTTCTGTTTGTGGACATTTGGGTTGGTTCCATGTGTTAGCAATTGTGAATAATGCTGCAATAAATATAGATGGGCAAGTACTTTTCTGACCAAGCATCCTCCTGTAATTTGGGTAGATACCCAGGAGTGGGATTGCTGGATCATATGATAGTTCTATTTATAGATCTTTGAGGCATCTCCATATTGTTCTCCACAGTGGTTGGACCAATTTACATTCACACCAACAGTGTAGGAGAGTTCCGCTTTCACCACATCCCCACCAGCATTTACCATTTTTTTTTTTTAAATCTTAGCCATTCTGACTGGGGTTAGGTGGTATCTCATTGTGGTTTTGATCTGCATCTCTCTTATGATGAGGGATGTTGAGCATTTTTTCCTACACTTTTGGCTCTTAATATGTCTTCCTTAGAGAGTTGTTTCTTAAGCTCATTTTCCCATCTTTTAATTGGGTTGACCAATTTTGGGGGGCTAAGTCACTTGAATTCCCTGTGTATTCTGTTTATCAGTCCCTTATCTGAAGCATAGTTTATAAAAATATTCTCAAATTCAGAAGGTTGTTAATTTACACTAATTCCTGTGTCTATTGGTGTGCAGAAACTTCTTAATCTGAAGTAATCCCACTTGTCTATTTTTGGGATTATTCACTGTACTTTGGGGGTCTTATTTAAGAAGCCTTTGCCTACGCCAACATTTCCCAGAGTTTCCCCCGTGTTTTCCACCAGTTTTATAGCTTGAGGTGTTAGGTTTCAATTTTTTATCTACTTAGTATTGAGTTTTGTCACTGGTGAGAGGTAGAGGATAAGATTCATCTTTCTGCAGTGGATACTCAGTTTATCCAGGACCATTTGCTAAAAAGATTTTCCTTTTCCCACTGAATTAACTTGTACCCTTTGTCAAAGATCAGTTGGCTGTATGTTTTGGGGTTTACTTCTGGGGTTTCTATTTTATTCTATTGGTCCACATGTCTGTTTTTTGGGCAACACCATGCTGTACTGATTATCACAGCTTTGTAATATATTTTGGGGTCATGGAGTGAGATGCCTCCTACTCCACCCTTTTTGTGCAGGATGGCTTTGGCAATTTGAGGTCATTTATGATTCCAGATAAATTCTATGATTGTCTTTTCTTTTTCAAAAAAATTATTTCTTTTTATTTCTATTTATTTTATACATTCAATCATGTTACTTAGCTTACAAAGTGAATATTCTAACTTGTGTACATTTCTCACCAGTCCAGTTCACAATTCTAGAAAGTTATCTTCAATAGATAACAATCCATTTCTTTGTCCCACAAATGCCTTGCCTCTCTAATTTTCTCTTTAATGTCGTTCTTCAGACTCTACTCCTTCACTCACCCTCTTCCCACACTGTATCTGGTATTCGTAACCATTTATTATGTTTTGATAACCTTTAGTCATTCAGTTTCAGCCTTAGAGTGTGGACACTCGGTATATATTAAGTGGATACATACAATGTCTCTCCTTCATCGCCTGGCTTGCTTCACTCAGCAGTAAATCTTCCATATTCATCCACTTTCTATCAGAAGCTGGGTTCTTGTTGTGTTGTGTTTTTTTTTTTTTTTTTTTTTTAATGGCTGATTAGTATTCCATAGAGTATATGTGCCATAGTTTTTCTTTTTTTTAATTTTTCATTAATTTTATTTATTTATTTATTTATTTATTTTTATTTACATTTTTTAATACATTCAATCACATTATTTAGCTTACAAGGTGATCATTTCAATATGTGAACATTTCTCCCTGGTCCAGTTGATCAAAATATAACAATACTACCTCTCTGTCTCAACAATGCTGTCTCCGTATTCCTCCTCCAAATGTTTTTCCTCAGGCCCCACTCCTCCACAAACACCACATCTGGCATTCACACCCATCTCTTGTGTTTGCCACAGTTTTTCAATCCATTCATCAGTTCATGGGCATTTGGATTGGTTCCATGTCTTAGCGATTGTGAATAATGCCACAATAAACATCAATGTACAAGCACTTTTCTGATTAAGAATTCTTCAGTCTTTTGGGTAGATACCAAGGAGTGGGATTGCTGGATCATATGATAGTTCTATTTGTAGGTCTTTCAGGAATCTCCAAATTGTTCTCCAGAGTGGCTGGACCAATTTACATTCCCACCAGCAGTGTAGGAGAGTTCCCCTTTCACCACACCTCTGCCAGCACTTACCATTTTTTGTTATTTTAATCTTAGTCATTCTGACTGGGGTTAGGTGGCATCTCATTGTGGATTTTTTTTTCTTTTTTAAAATTAATCAATTAATTAATTTTCATTTCATTTTCTTTTATACATTTAACCACATTATTATTTGTCTTACAAAGTGGATATTTCAACAGGTGAACATTTCTCCCTAGTACAGTTGATAAAACTACAAAATATCTTCAACAGGTAATACCACACCTCTTTGTGCCTTAAATGCTTTGCCTCCCTATTCCTCCTCCAAATGTCCTTCCTCAGACCCTCCTCTTTCACACACACTATAACTGGTATTTTCATCTATATACTGTGTTTCTATATCCTTTAGTCAATTAGTTTCAGTCATGGAGTGTGGACACTCGGTATATATTAAGTGGGGACATACAATGCCTCCCCTTCATAGCCTGGTTTGCTTCACTCAGCATTAGATCTGCATCTCCCTTACAATGAAGGATGATGAGCATTTTTTCATATGCCTTTTGGCTATTTGTGTGTCTTCCTTAGAAAGTGGTTTTTCAACTAATTCTCCCATCTTTTAATAGGGTTAATTATCTTTTTTTCGGGACTGATACTTGAGTTCCTTCTGTATTCTAGTTATCAGCCCCTTATCTGATGCATAGTTTACAAAAATATTTTTCCACTTCAAGGGCTGTCATTCACACTAATTATTGTGTCTTTTGCCATGCAGAAACTTCTTTTTTTTTTATTTATTTGCATTCATTCTCTGAACATCATTACAGCATACAAAATGAGATTTTCCATCCAAATTACACTATATATTGTCTCAATCAAGCACATCAACAAGCATGTTATTGTCAGCAAATGATCTTCCATTTCTTGTCTTCTGTATGTTTTGCTTTTTTCCCCCCATCCTAGATTCTCTATCTCTTACCCTCTGCCATCTCCCACTCTCCTCCCACAGTCTCTGGTATCTATGTTTGCTTTCTATACTGTTTTCTCCTCACATTTTATTGTAACGCCAAAGACCCTAATCAATCCAAATACCCTCATAGCAAACACAGGTGATACCCACATTTCCATGAACACAAGTCTTACTTTACGCATCCTATAAAGTAGCACCTAGCTGTGGCTACATATCCTACTGCAGTCATTGAATATATATATATTTTTTTTCTGAAACTTTTTTTTTGTAACTCAATTTACATTCCTTCCCTAAGCTTCATCACAGCATACAAAATGCAATCTCCCATCCAGTACACACTGCATAGTGATACAATCATGAACATTACAAAAAAATTTTCCATTACTAGTTCCTAGAATTACTTCCACCCCTCTTTCTGACCCTCTGTCCCTTCCCACCCTCCTCTCACACCACCTCCGGTGTCTACAATTGTCCTTCATTCCCTTCCCACCAACGTTGCATTGATCACACAATTTCCTACATAATCTAACTACTTTCAGTGGTGAGTTCACTCATTACTACTAAGAAAACCAGTTATAACTTAACTCAAAGAAATGCCAAGGAACTTTGCTTAAAGCCAGGAAACAAGTTAGGATTCTGTTCAAATGGAAGGTGCATGAACCTATCAGTCTCATGTACTTTTATCTTCTGTTCTGGTTCAATTTTCCTGATTAAATTCTGGGATAAAATATTCAAATTCAGACTTGTCCTTCTGATTAAGTTGGCCACTTTCATAGTTTTTGGACTCTTATTTCCGTGTATCTGTGTTTAATTTTCTTGATACAGCACACCCTTGAGAACTTCTTGGAGATCTGGTCTGGTGCTGGTAAATTCTTTCAGGTTTTGTTTATCTGAGAATGTTCTTGTCTTTTCTTCCCACCTGAAAGATAATCTTGCCGGGTACAGTATTCTTGGCTGAAATTGCTTCTCTCGTAACACTTTGAATATATTTTCCCATTCTCTCCTCGCTCGCATTGTTTCCGATGAGAGATCTGCTGTTAGCCTGATGGGATGTCCTTTGTAGGTAACTTGATGTTTCTCTCTTGCCAATCTTAGTATCTTGTCTTTGTCTGCGGTTTTGGTCAACCTGGCTATAATGTGTCTTGGAGAAGATCTTCTTGGGTTGATTCTATTTGGGGTCCTTTGTATTTCCTGGGACTGGATCTTCGAATGCCTCTCTAGGTTTGGAAAGTTTTCTTGCAGGATTTCATGGAATAGATTATCAATGCCCTTATGGGTCTCTTCACCTTCTGGAATGCCAATTATCCGGATATTTGGACGTTTGATGGTATCCAGTACTTCTCGCATATCATTCTCAAATTTTTGAGCCATTTTCTCAGTCTTCGTGGTGGACTTTTCTAAGCCAGCCATTTTCTCTTCTACATCTGAGATTCTATTTTCTGAATGATCTAGTCTGCTTTTAATACTTTCAAGGGAGATTTTGACTTCTTGTATTATAGACTTGATCTCTAGCAGTTCCGTTTGAGTCTTTTGTAAAGTGTGTAATTCCTCTTTTAGATCTTGCAAGAATTTCCTCATCTCCTGGAACTCGGCAACTTCTTTCTCCTTTCTCTTTAGCAGTTCATTATCTCTCTTTTCTTCCATCTCTGTTAGCTTCGACATTACGAATGCTCTAAATTCCTTATCAGACATTTCCATGACTTTCACCGAACTGCTTGTGGATGAAGGAGAGTTACTCTTTTCCATTGGAGGAGAGGTATTTTCTCGTTTTCCCATATTTCTCGTGATCCGACGGTGATTTCTTGTCATCTGATGAATGGCGTGTTTCTTTCAAATTCTTGAAGTTAAGGCTCAATGTTCAGGAGCAAGCAGACAGAGGTGTTCTAGAATCGGATTGCCGTTCTGTAGTGATAGCTGGTGCAGCAGATTCAGTAGATATTGGGTGGAGAGACAAGAAAAAGGAAAATGAAAAAGAGAGAGAGAAACAACAACAAAAAGAGAGAAAAAAGACAAAAAAATAAAAAATTATAATTGCTTATCTTTTTTTTTTTTTTAAAGAAAAAAATCACAAAACAGAAAACCGCGCGGCACGAAAAATCTAGTTCCCAGTATCCATGTGGATTCTTCTCAGAGAATGGCAAAACTCTCATGCCTGGGAGAAAGGAGCAGAAGGGCTTATTAACAAAACAAAAGATGGAGCTGAGAGCCAGAGAGAAATTCTACCTTTAAAAAAATTGTAAAAAAGAAAAATTACCAAAAAAAATGAGGAGACAGGAGCAGAGAGAGACAGAGACCTCAGAGACACAGGGACAGCGATAGAAGGCCAGAGGGGCTCCCTACCACACTAGCTTTGCTTGCTGGAGGCTGAATTATGAGTAGAAAATCTTCATTTCTCCTGTGCCTGAAATATCTAGTTCCCAGTATCCATGTGGATTCTTCTCAGAGAATGGCTCAACTCTCCTGCCTGGGAGAAAGGAGCAGAAGGGTTTATTAAGAAAACAAAAGATGGAGCTGAGAGCCAGAGAGAAATTCTACCTTTAAAAAAATCGTAAAAAGGAAAAATTACCAAAAAAAAATGAGGAGACAGGAGCAGAGAGAGACAGAGACCTCAGAGACACAGGGACAGGGATAGAAGGCCAGAGGGGCTCCCTACCACACTAGCTTTGCTTGCTGGAGGCTGAATTATGAGTAGAAAATCTTCATTTCTCCTGTGCCTGAAATATCTAGTTCCCAGGATCCATGTGGATTCTTCTCAGAGAATGGCTCAACTCTCCTGCCTGGGAGAAAGGAGCAGAAGGGCTTATTAACAAAACAAAAGATGGAGCTGAGAGCCAGAGAGAAATTCTACCTTTAAAAAAATCGTAAAAAGGAAAAATTACCAAAAAAAATGAGGAGACAGGAGCAGAGAGAGACAGAGATCTCAGAGACACAGGGACAGGGATAGAAGGCCAGAGGGGCTCCCTACCACACTAGCTTTGCTTGCTGGAGGCTGAATTATGAGTAGAAAATCTTCATTTCTCCTGTGCCTGAAATATCTAGTTCCCAGTATCCATGTGGATTCTTCTCAGAGAATGGCTCAACTCTCCTGCCTGGGAGAAAGGAGCAGAAGGGCTTATTAACAAAACAAAAGATGGAGCTGAGAGCCAGAGAGAAATTCTACCTTTAAAAAAATCGTAAAAAGGAAAAATTACCAAAAAAAATGAGGAGACAGGAGCAGAGAGAGACAGAGACCTCAGAGACACAGGGACAGCGATAGAAGGCCAGAGGGGCTCCCTACCACATTAGCTTTGCTTGCTGGAGGCTGAATTATGAGTAGAAAATCTTCATTTCTCCTGTGCCTGAAATATCTGGTTCCCAGTATCCATGTGGATTCTTCTCAGAGAATGGCTCAACTCACCTGCCTGGGAGAAAGGAGCAGAAGGGCTTATGAACAAAACAAAAGATGGAGCTGAGAGCCAGAGAGAAATTCTACCTTTAAAAAAATCGTAAAAAGGAAAAATTACCAAAAAAAAATGAGGAGACAGGAGCAGAGAGAGACAGAGACCTCAGAGACACAGGAACAGGGATAGAAGGCCAGAGGGGCTCCCTACCACACTAGCATTGCTTGCTGGAGGCTGAATTATGAGTAGAAAATCTTCATTTCTCCTGTGCCTGAAATATCTAGTTCCCAGAATCCATGTGGATTCTTCTCAGAGAATGGCTCAACTCTCCTGCCTGGGAGAAAGGAGCAGAAGGGCTTATTAACAAAACAAAAGATGGAGCTGAGAGCCAGAGAGAAATTCTACCTTTAAAAAAATCGTAAAAAGGAAAAATTACCAAAAAAAAATGAGGAGACAGGAGCAGAGAGAGACAGAGACCTCAGAGACACAGGGACAGGGATAGAAGGCCAGAGGGGCTCCCTACCACACTAGCTTTGCTTGCTGGAGGCTGAATTATGAGTACAAAATCTTCATTTCTCCTGTGCCTGAAATATCTAGTTCCCAGTATCCATGTGGATTCTTCTCAGAGAATGGCTCAACTCTCCTGCCTGGGAGAAAGGAGCAGAAGGGCTTATTAACAAAACAAAAGATAGAGCTGAGAGCCAGAGAGAAATTCTACCTTTAAAAAAATCGTAAAAAGGAAAAATTACCAAAAAAAAGAGGAGACAGGAGCAGAGAGAGACAGAGACCTCAGAGACACAGGGACAGGGATAGAAGGCCAGAGGGGCTCCCTACCACACTAGCTTTGCTTGCTGGAGGCTGAATTATGAGTAGAAAATCTTCATTTCTCCTGTGCCTGAAATATCTAGTTCCCAGTATCCATGTGGATTCTTCTCAGAGAATGGCTCAACTCTCCTGCCTGGGAGAAAGGAGCAGAAGGGCTTGTTAACAAAACAAAAGATGGAGCTGAAAGCCAGAGAGAAATTCTACTTTAAAAAATTCGTAAAAAGGAAAAATTACCAAAAAAAATGAGGAGACAGGAGCAGAGAGAGACAGAGACCTCAGAGACACAGGGACAGGGATAGAAGGCCAGAGGGGCTCCCTACCACACTAGCTTTGCTTGCTGGAGGCTGAGTTATGAGTAGAAAATCTTCATTTCTCCTGTGCCTGAAATATCTAGTTCCCAGTATCCATGTGGATTCTTCTCAGAGAATGGCTCAACTCTCCTGCCTGGGAGAAAGGAGCAGAAGGGCTTATTAACAAAACAAAAGATGGAGCTGAGAGCCAGAGAGAAATTCTACCTTTAAAAAAATCGTAAAAAGGAAAAAATTACCAAAAAAAAATGAGGAGACAGGAGCAGAGAGAGACAGAGACCTCAGAGACACAGAGACATTGATAGAAGGCCAGAGGGGCTCCCTACCACACTAGGTTTGCTTGCTGGAGGCTGAATTATGAGTAGAAAATCTTCATTTCTCCTGTGCCTGAAATATCTAGTTCACAGTATCCATGTGGATTCTTCTCAGAGAATGGCTCAACTCTCCTGCCTGGGAGAAAGGAGCAGAAGGGCTTATTAACAAAACAAAAGATGGAGCTGAGAGCCAGAGAGAAATTCTACCTTTAAAAAAATCGTAAAAAGGAAAAAATTACCAAAAAAAAAATGAGGAGACAGGAGCAGAGAGAGACAGAGACCTCAGAGACACAGAGACATTGATAGAAGGCCAGAGGGGCTCCCTACCACACTAGCTTTGCTTGCTGGAGGCTGAATTATGAGTAGAAAATCTTCATTTCTCCTGTGCCTGAAATATCTAGTTCCCAGGATCCATGTGGATTCTTCTCAGAGAATGGCTCAACCCTCCTGCCTGGGAGAAAGGAGCAGAAGGGCTTATTAACAAAACAAAAGATGGAGCTGAGAGCCAGAGAGAAATTCTACCTTTAAAAAAATCGTAAAAAGGAAAAATTACCAAAAAAAATGAGGAGACAGGAGCAGAGAGAGACAGAGACCTCAGAGACACAGGAACAGGGATAGAAGGCCAGAGGGGCTCCCTACCACACTAGCATTGCTTGCTGGAGGCTGAATTATGAGTAGAAAATCTTCATTTCTCCTGTGCCTGAAATATCTAGTTCCCAGAATCCATGTGGATTCTTCTCAGAGAATGGCTCAACTCTCCTGCCTGGGAGAAAGGAGCAGAAGGGCTTATTAACAAAACAAAAGATGGAGCTGAGAGCCAGAGAGAAATTCTACCTTTAAAAAAATCGTAAAAAGGAAAAATTACCAAAAAAAAATGAGGAGACAGGAGCAGAGAGAGACAGAGACCTCAGAGACACAGGGACAGGGATAGAAGGCCAGAGGGGCTCCCTACCACACTAGCTTTGCTTGCTGTAGGCTGAGTTATGAGTAGAAAATCTTCATTTCTCCTGTGCCTGAAATATCTAGTTCCCAGTATCCATGTGGATTCTTCTCAGAGAATGGCTCAACTCTCCTGCCTGGGAGAAAGGAGCAGAAGGGCTTATTAACAAAACAAAAGATGGAGCTGAGAGCCAGAGAGAAATTCTACCTTTAAAAAAATCGTAAAAAGGAAAAAATTACCAAAAAAAAATGAGGAGACAGGAGCAGAGAGAGACAGAGACCTCAGAGACACAGAGACATTGATAGAAGGCCAGAGGGGCTCCCTACCACACTAGGTTTGCTTGCTGGAGGCTGAATTATGAGTAGAAAATCTTCATTTCTCCTGTGCCTGAAATATCTAGTTCACAGTATCCATGTGGATTCTTCTCAGAGAATGGCTCAACTCTCCTGCCTGGGAGAAAGGAGCAGAAGGGCTTATTAACAAAACAAAAGATGGAGCTGAGAGCCAGAGAGAAATTCTACCTTTAAAAAAATCGTAAAAAGGAAAAAATTACCAAAAAAAAATGAGGAGACAGGAGCAGAGAGAGACAGAGACCTCAGAGACACAGAGACATTGATAGAAGGCCAGAGGGGCTCCCTACCACACTAGCTTTGCTTGCTGGAGGCTGAATTATGAGTAGAAAATCTTCATTTCTCCTGTGCCTGAAATATCTAGTTCCCAGGATCCATGTGGATTCTTCTCAGAGAATGGCTCAACCCTCCTGCCTGGGAGAAAGGAGCAGAAGGGCTTATTAACAAAACAAAAGATGGAGCTGAGAGCCAGAGAGAAATTCTACCTTTAAAAAAATCGTAAAAAGGAAAAATTACCAAAAAAAATGAGGAGACAGGAGCAGAGAGAGACAGAGACCTCAGAGACACAGGGACAGGGATAGAAGGCCAGAGGGGCTCCCTACCACACTAGCTTTGCTTGCTGGAGGCTGAATTATGAGTAGAAAATCTTCATTTCTCCCGTGCCTGAAATATCTAGTTCCCAGTATCCATGTGGATACTTCTCAGAGAATGGCTCAACTCTCCTGCCTGGGAGAAAGGAGCAGAAGGGCTTATTAACAAAACAAAAGATGGAGCTGAGAGCCAGAGAGAAATTCTACCTTTAAAAAAATCGTAAAAAGGAAAAATTACCAAAAAAAAAATGAGGAGACAGGAGCAGAGAGAAACAGAGACCTCAGAGACACAGGGACAGGGATAGAAGGCCAGAGGGGCTCACTACCACACTAGCTTTGCTTGCTGGAGGCTGAATTATGAGTAGAAAATCTTCATTTCTCCTGTGCCTGAAATATCTAGTTCCCAGTATCCATGTGGATTCTTCTCAGAGAATGGCTCAACTCTCCTGCCTGGGAGAAAGGAGCAGAAGGGCTTATTAACAAAACAAAAGATGGAGCTGAGAGCCAGAGAGAAATTCTACCTTTAAAAAAATCGTAAAAAGGAAAAATTACCAAAAAAAAAATGAGGAGACAGGAGCAGAGAGAGACAGAGACCTCAGAGACACAGGGACAGGGATAGAAGGCCAGAGGGGCTCCCTACCATACTAGCTTTGCTTGCTGGAGGCTGAATTATGAGTAGAAAATCTTCATTTCACCTGTGCCTGAAATATCTAGTTCCCAGTATCCATGTGGATTCTTCTCAGAGAATGGCTCAACTCTCCTGCCTGGGAGAAAGGAGCAGAAGGGCTTATTAACAAAACAAAAGATGGAGCTGAGAGCCAGAGAGAAAATCTACCTTTAAAAAAATTGTAAAAAGGAAAAATTACCAAAAAAATTGAGGAGACAGGAGCAGAGAGAGACAGAGACCTCAGAGACACAGGGACAGTGATAGAAGGCCAGAGAGGCTCCCTACCACACTAGCTTTGCTTGCTGGAGGCTGAATTATGAGTAGAAAATCTTCATTTCTCCTGTGCCTGAAATATCTAGTTCCCAGTATCCGTGTGGATTCTTCTCAGAGAATGGCTCAACTCTCCTGCCTGGGAGAAAGGAGCAGAAGGGCTTATTAACAAAACAAAAGATGGAGCTGAGAGCCAGAGAGGAATTCTACCTTTAAAAAATCGTAAAAAGGAAAAATTACCAAAAAAAAAATGAGGAGACAGGACAGAGAGAGACAGAGACCTCAGAGACACAGGGACAGGGATAGAAGGCCAGAGGGGCTCCCTACCACACTAGCTTTGCTGGCTGGAGGCTGAATTATGAGTAGAAAATCTTCATTTCTCTTGTGCCTGAAATATATAGTTCCCAGTATCCATGTGGATACTTCTCAGAGAATGGCTCAACTCTCCTGCCTGGGAGAAAGGAGCAGAAGGGCTTATTAACAAAACAAAAGATGGAGCTGAGAGCCAGAGAGAAATTCTACCTTTAAAAAAATCGTAAAAAGGAAAAATTACCAAAAAAATGAGGAGACAGGAGCAGAGAGAGACAGAGACCTCAGAGACACAGGGACAGTGATAGAAGGCCAGAGGGGCTCCCTACCACACTAGCTTTGCTTGCTGGAGGCTGAATTATGAGTAGAAAATCTTCATTTCTCCTGTGCCTGAAATATCTAGTTCCCAGTATCCATGTGGATTCTTCGCAGAGAATGGCTCAACTCTCCTGCCTGGGAGAAAAGAGCAGAAGGGCTTATTAACAAAACAAAAGATGGAGCTGAGAGCCAGAGAGAAATTCTACCTTTAAAAAAATCGTAAAAAGGAAAAATTACCAAAAAAAAATGAGGAGACAGGAGCAGAGAGAGACAGAGACCTCAGAGACACAGGGACAGGGATAGAAGGCCAGAGGGGCTCCCTACCACACTAGCTTTGCTTGCTGGAGGCTGAATTATGAGTAGAAAATCTTCATTTCTCCTGTGCCTGAAATATCTAGTTCCCAGTATCCATGTGGATTCTTCTCAGAGAATGGCTCAACTCTCCTGCCTGGGAGAAAGGAGCAGAAGGGCTTATTAACAAAACAAAAGATGGAGCTGAGAGCCAGAGAGAAATTCTACCTTTAAAAAAATCGTAAAAAGGAAAAATTACCAAAAAAAATGAGGAGACAGGAGCAGAGAGAGACAGAGACCTCAGAGACACAGGGACAGGGATAGAAGGCCAGAGGGGCTCCCTACCACACTAGCTTTGCTTGCTGGAGGCTGAATTATGAGTAGAAAATCTTCATTTCTCCTGTGCCTGAAATATCTATTTCCCAGTATCCATGTGGATTCTTCTCAGAGAATGGCTCAACTCTCCTGCCTGGGAGAAAGGAGCAGAAGGGCTTATTAACAAAACAAAAGATGGAGCTGAGAGCCAGGTAGAAAGTCTACCTTTAAAAAAATCGCAAAAATGAAAAATTACCAAAAAAATGAGGAGACAGGAGCAGAGAGAGACAGAGACCTCAGAGACACAGGGACAGGGATAGAAGGCCAGAGGGACTCCCTACCACACTAGCTTTGCTTGCTGGAGGCTGAATTATGAGTAGAAAATCTTCATTTCTCCTGTGCCTGAAATATCTAGTTCCCAGTATCCATGTGGATTCTTCTCAGAGAATGGCTCAACTCTCCTGCCTGGGAGAAAGGAGCAGAAGGGCTTATTAACAAAACAAAAGATGGAGCTGAGAGCCAGAGAGAAATTCTACCTTTAAAAAAATCGAAAAAGAAAAAATTACCAAAAAAATATAAGGAGACAGGAGCAGAGAGAGACAGAGACCTCAGAGACACAGGGACAGGGATAGAAGGCCAGAGGGGCTCCCTACCACACTAGCTTTGCTTGCTGGAGGCTGAATTATGAGTAGAAAATCTTCATTTCTCCTGTGCCTGAAATATCTAATTCCCAGTATCCATGTGGATTCTTCTCAGAGAATGGCTCAACTCTCCTGCCTGGGAGAAAGGAGCAGAAGGGCTTATTAACAAAACAAAAGATGGAGCTGAGAGCCAGAGAGAAATTCTACCTTTTAAAAAATCGTAAAAAGGAAAAATTACCAAAAAAAAATAAGGAGACAGGAGCAGAGAGAAACAGAGACCTCAGAGACACAGGGACACTGATAGAAGGCCAAAGGGGCTCACTACCACACTAGCTTTGCTTGCTGGAGGCTGAATTATGAGTAGAAAATCTTCATTTCTCCTGTGCCTGAATTATCTAGTTCCCAGTATCCATGTGGATTCTTCTCAGAGAATGGCTCAACTCTCCTGCCTGGGAGAAAGGAGCAGAAGGGCTTATTAACAAAACAAAAGATGGAGCTGAGAGCCAGAGAGAAATTCTACCTTTAAAAAAATCATAAAAAGGAAAAATTACCAAAAAAATTGAGGAGACAGGAGCAGAGAGAGACAGAGACCTCAGAGACACAGGGACAGGGATAGAAGGCCAGAGGGGCTCCCTACCACACTAGCTTTGCTGGCTGGAGGCTGAATTATGAGTAGAAAATCTTCATTTCTCCTGTGCCTGAAATATCTAGTTCCCAGTATCCATGTGGATTCTTCTCAGAGAATGGCTCAACTCTCCTGCCTGGGAGAAAGGAGCAGAGGGCTTATTAACAAAACAAAAGATGGAGCTGAGAGCCATAGAGAAATTCTACCTTTAAAGAAATCGTAAAAAGGAAAAATTACCAAAAAAAAATGAGGAGACAGGAGCAGAGAGAGACAGAGACCTCAGAGACACAGGGACAGGGATAGAAGGCCAGAGGGGCTCCCTACCACACTAGCTTTGCTTGCTGGAGGCTGAATTATGAGTAGAAAATCTTCATTTCTCCTGTGCCTGAAATATCTAGTTCCCAGTATCCATGTGGATACTTCTCAGAGAATGGCTCAACTCTCCTGCCTGGGAGAAAGGAGCAGAAGGGCTTATTAACAAAACAAAAGATGGAGCTGAGAGCCAGAGAGAAATTCTACCTTTAAAAAAATCGTAAAAAGGAAAAATTACCAAAAAAATGAGGAGACAGGAGCAGAGAGAGACAGAGACCTCAGAGACACAGGGACAGGGATAGAAGGCCAGAGGGGCTCCCTACCACACTAGCTTTGCTTGCTGGAGGCTGAATTATGAGTACAAAATCTTCATTTCTCCTGTGCCTGAAATATCTAGTTCCCAGTATCCATGTGGATTCTTCTCAGAGAATGGCTCAACTCTCCTGCCTGGGAGAAAGGAGCAGAAGGGCTTATTAACAAAACAAAAGATGGAGCTGAGAGCCAGAGAGAAATTCTACCTTTAAAAAAATCGTAAAAAGGAAAAATTACCAAAAAAAAAATTAGGAGACAGGAGCAGAGAGAGACAGAGACCTCAGAGACACAGGGACAGGGATAGAAGGCCAGAGGGGCTCCCTACAACACTAGCTTTGTTTGCTGGAGGCTGAATTATGAGTAGAAAATCTTCATTTCTCCTGTGCCTGAAATATCTAGTTCCCAGTATCCATGTGGATTCTTCTCAGAGAATGGCTCAACTCTCCTGCCTGGGAGAAAGGAGCAGAAGGGCTTATTAACAAAACAAAAGATGGAGCTGAGAGCCATAGAGAAATTCTACCTTTTAAAAAATCGTAAAAAGGAAAAATTACCAAAAAAAATGAGGAGACAGGAGCAGAGAGAGACAGACCTCAGAGACACAGGGACAGGGAAAAAGGCCAGAGGGGCTCCCTACCACACTAGCTTTGCTTTCTGGAGGCTGAATTATGAGTAGAAAATCTTCATTTCTCCTGTGCCTGAAATATCTAGTTCCCAGTATCCATGTGGATTCTTCTCAGAGAATGGCTCAACTCTCCTGCCTGGGAGAAAGGAGCAGAAGGGCTTATTAACAAAACAAAAGATGGAGCTGAGAGCCAGAGAGAAATTCTACCTTTAAAAAAATCATAAAAAGGAAAAATTACCAAAAAAAATGAGGAGACAGGAGCAGAGAGAGACAGAGACCTCAGAGACATAGGGACAGGGATAGAAGGCCAGAGGGGCTCCCTAACACACTAGCTTTGCTTGCTGGAGGCTGAATTATGTGTAGAAAATCTTCATTTCTCCTGTGCCTGAAATATCTAGTTCCCAGTATCCATGTGGATTCTTCTCAGAGAATGGCTCAACTCTCCTGCCTGGGAGAAAGGAGCAGAAGGGCTTATTAACAAAACAAAAGATGGAGCTGAGAGCCAGAGAGAAATTCTACCTTTTAAAAAATCGTAAAAAGGAAAAATTACCAAAAAAAAATGAGGAGAGAGGAGCAGAGAGAAACAGAGACCTCAGAGACACAGGGACAGGAATAGAAGGCCAAAGGGGCTCACTACCACACTAGCTTTGCTTGCTGGAGGCTGAATTATGAGTAGAAAATCTTCATTTCTCCTGTGCATGAAATATCTAGTTCCCAGTATCCATGTGGATTCTTCTCAGAGAATGGCTCAACTCTCCTGCCTGGGAGAAAGGAGCAGAAGGGCTTATTAACAAAACAAAAGATGGAGCTGAGAGCCGGAGAGAAATTCTACCTTTAAAAAAATCGTAAAAAGGAAAAATTACCAAAAAAAATGAGGAGACAGGAGCAGAGAGAGACAGAGACCTCAGAGACACAGGGACAGGGATAGAAGGCCAGAGGGGCTCCCTACCACACTAGCTTTGCTTGCTGGAGGCTGAATTATGAGTAGAAAATCTTCATTTCTCCTGTGCCTGAAATATCTAGTTCCCAGTATCCATGTGGATTCTTCTCAGAGAATGGCTCAACTCTCCTGCCTGGGAGAAAGGAGCAGAAGGGCTTATTAACAAAACAAAAGATGGAGCTGAGAGCCATAGAGAAATTCTACCTTTAAAAAAATCGTAAAAAGAAAAAATTACCAAAAAAAAAATGAGGAGACAGGAGCAGAGAGAGACAGAGACCTCAGAGACACAGGGACAGGGATAGAAGGCCAGAGGGGCTCCCTACCACACTAGCTTTGCTTGCTGGAGGCTGAATTATGAGTAGAAAATCTTCATTTCTCCTGTGCCTGAAATATCTAGTTCCCAGTATCCATGTGGATACTTCTCAGAGAATGGCTCAACTCTCCTGCCTGGGAGAAAGGAGCAGAAGGGCTTATTAACAAAACAAAAGATGGAGCTGAGAGCCAGAGAGAAATTCTACCTTTAAAAAAATCGTAAAAAGGAAAAATTACCAAAGAAAATGAGGAGACAGGAGCAGAGAGAGACAGAGACCTCAGAGACACAGGGACAGGGATAGAAGGCCAGAGGGGCTCCCTACCACACTAGCTTTGCTTGCTGGAGGCTGAATTATGAGTAGAAAATCTTCATTTCTCCTGTGCCTGAAATATCTAGTTCCCAGTATCCATGTGGATTCTTCTCAGAGAATGGCTCAACTCTCCTGCCTGGGAGAAAGGAGCAGAAGGGCTTATTAACAAAACAAAAGATGGAGCTGAGAGCCAGAGAGAAATTCTACCTTTAAAAAAATCGTAAAAAGGAAAAATTACCAAAAAAAAATGAGGAGACAGGAGCAGAGAGAGACAGAGACCTCAGAGACACAGGGACAGGGATAGAAGGCCAGAGGGGCTCCCTACAACACTAGCTTTGTTTGCTGGAGGCTGAATTATGAGTAGAAAATCTTCATTTCTCCTGTGCCTGAAATATCTAGTTCCCAGTATTCATGTGGATTCTTCTAAGAGAATGGCTCAACTCTCCTGCCTGGGAGAAAGGAGCAGAAGGGCTTATTAACAAAACAAAAGATGGAGCTGAGAGCCATAGAGAAATTCTACCTTTTAAAAAATCGTAAAAAGGAAAAATTACCAAAAAAAAATGAGGAGACAGGAGCAGAGAGAGACAGACCTCAGAGACACAGGGACAGCGATAGAAGGCCAGAGGGGCTCCCTACAACACTAGCTTTGCTTACTGGAGGCTGAATTATGAGTAGAAAATCTTCATTTCTCCTGTGCCTGAAATATCTAGTTCCCAGTATCCATGTGAATTCTTCTCAGAGAATGGCGCAACTCTCCTGCCTGGGAGAAAGGAGCAGAAGGGCTTATTAACAAAACAAAAGATGGAGCTGAGAGCCAGAGAGAAATTCTACCTTTAAAAAAATCGTAAAAAGGAAAAATTACCAAAAAAAATGAGGAGACAAGAGCAGAGAGAGACAGAGACCTCAGAGACACAGGGACAGGGATAGAAGGCCAGAGGGGCTCCCTACCACACTAGCTTTGCTTGCTGGAGGCTGAATTATGAGTAGAAAATCTTCATTTCTCCTGTGCCTGAAATATCTAGCTCCCAGTATCCATGTGGATTCTTCTCAGAGAATGGCTCAACTCTCCTGCCTGGGAGAAAGGAGCAGAAGGGCTTATTAACAAAACAAAAGATGGAGCTGAGAGCCAGAGAGAAATTCTACCTTTAAAAAAATCGTAAAAAGGAAAAATTACCAAAAAAAATGAGGAGACAGGAGCAGAGAGAGACAGAGACCTCAGAGACACAGGGACAGCGATAGAATGCCAGAGGGGCTCCCTACAACACTAGCTTTGCTTGCTGGAGGCGGAATTATGAGTAGAAAATCTTCATTTCTCCTGTGCCTGAAATATCTAGTTCCCAGTATCCATGTGGATTCTTCTCAGAGAATGGCTCAACTCTCCTGCCTGGGAGAAAGGAGCAGAAGGGCTTATTAACAAAACAAAAGATGGAGCTGAGAGCCAGAGAGAAATTCTACCTTTAAAAAAATCGTAAAAAGGAAAAATTACCAAAAAAAATGAGGACACAGGAGCAGAGAGAGACAGAGACCTCAGAGACACAGGGACAGCGATAGAAGGACAGAGGGGCTCCCTACAACACTAGCTTTGCTTACTGGAGGCTGAATTATGAGTAGAAAATCTTCATTTCTCCTGTGCCTGAAATATCTAGTTCCCAGTATCCATGTGGATTCTTCTCAGAGAATGGCTCAACACTCCTGCCTGGGAGAAAGGAGCAGAAGGGCTTATTAACAAAACAAAAGATGGAGCTGAGAGCCAGAGAGAAATTCTACCTTTAAAAAAATCGTAAAAAGGAAAAATTACCAAAAAAATGAGGAGACAGGAGCAGAGAGAGACAGAGACCTCAGAGACACAGGGACAGCGATAGAAGGCCAGAGGGGCTCCCTACCACACTAGCTTTGCTTGCTGGAGGCTGAATTATGAGTAGAAAATCTTCATTTCTCCTGTGCCTGAAATATCTAGTTCCCAGTATCCATGTGGATTCTTCTCAGAGAATGGCTCAACTCTCCTGCCTGGGAGAAAGGAGCAGAAGGGCTTATTAACAAAACAAAAGATGGAGCTGAGAGCCAGAGAGAAATTCTACCTTTAAAAAAATCGTAAAAAGGAAAAATTACCAAAAAAATGAGGAGACAGGAGCAGAGAGAGACAGAGACCTCAGAGACACAGGGACAGTGATAGAAGGCCAGAGGGGCTCCCTACCACAATAGCTTTGCTTGCTGGAGGCTGAATTATGAGTAGAAAATCTTCATTTCTCCTGTGCCTGAAATATCTATTTCCCAGTATCCATGTGGATTCTTCGCAGAGAATGGCTCAACTCTCCTGCCTGGGAGAAAAGAGCAGAAGGGCTTATTAACAAAACAAAAGATGGAGCTGAGAGCCAGAGAGAAATTCTACCTTTAAAAAAATCGTAAAAAGGAAAAATTACCAAAAAAAAATGAGGAGACAGGAGCAGAGAGAGACAGAGACCTCAGAGACACAGGGACAGGGATAGAAGGCCAGAGGGGCTCCCTACCACACTAGCTTTGCTTGTTGGAGGCTGAATTATGAGTAGAAAATCTTCATTTCTCCTGTGCCTGAAATATCTAGTTCCCAGTATCCATGTGGATTCTTCTCAGAGAATGGCTCAACTCTCCTGCCTGGGAGAAAGGAGCAGAAGGGCTTATTAACAAAACAAAAGATGGAGCTGAGAGCCAGAGAGAAATTCTACCTTTAAAAAAATCGTAAAAAGGAAAAATTACCAAAAAAAATGAGGAGACAGGAGCAGAGAGAGACAGAGACCTCAGAGACACAGGGACAGGGATAGAAGGCCAGAGGGGCTCCCTACCACACTAGCTTTGCTTGCTGGAGGCTGAATTATGAGTAGAAAATCTTCATTTCTCCTGTGCCTGAAATATCTATTTCCCAGTATCCATGTGGATTCTTCTCAGAGAATGGCTCAACTCTCCTGCCTGGGAGAAAGGAGCAGAAGGGCTTATTAACAAAACAAAAGATGGAGCTGAGAGCCAGGTAGAAAGTCTACCTTTAAAAAAATCGCAAAAATGAAAAATTACCAAAAAAATGAGGAGACAGGAGCAGAGAGAGACAGAGACCTCAGAGACACAGGGACAGGGATAGAAGGCCAGAGGGGCTCCCTACCACACTAGCTTTGCTTGCTGGAGGCTGAATTATGAGTAGAAAATCTTCATTTCTCCTGTGCCTGAAATATCTAGTTCCCAGTATCCATGTGGATTCTTCTCAGAGAATGGCTCAACTCTCCTGCCTGGGAGAAAGGAGCAGAAGGGCTTATTAACAAAACAAAAGATGGAGCTGAGAGCCAGAGAGAAATTCTACCTTTATAAAAATCGAAAAAGAAAAAATTACCAAAAAAATATAAGGAGACAGGAGCAGAGAGAGACAGAGACCTCAGAGACACAGGGACAGGGATAGAAGGCCAGAGGGGCTCCCTACCACACTAGCTTTGCTTGCTGGAGGCTGAATTATGAGTAGAAAATCTTCATTTCTCCTGTGCCTGAAATATGTAGTTCCCAGTATCCATGTGGATTCTTCTCAGAGAATGGCTCAACTCTCCTGCCTGGGAGAAAGGAGCAGAAGGGCTTATTAACAAAACAAAAGATGGAGCTGAGAGCCATAGAGAAATTCTACCTTTTAAAAAATCGTAAAAAGGAAAAATTACCAAAAAAAAATGAGGAGACAGGAGCAGAGAGAGACAGACCTCAGAGACACAGGGACAGGGAAAAAGGCCAGAGGGGCTCCCTACCACACTAGCTTTGCTTGCTGGAGGCTGAATTATGAGTAGAAAATCTTCATTTCTCCTGTGCCTGAAATATCTAGTTCCCAGTATCCATGTGGATTCTTCGCAGAGAATGGCTCAACTCTCCTGCCTGGGAGAAAAGAGCAGAAGGGCTTATTAACAAAACAAAAGATGGAGCTGAGAGCCAGAGAGAAATTCTACCTTTAAAAAAATCGTAAAAAGGAAAAATTACCAAAAAAAAATGAGGAGACAGGAGCAGAGAGAGACAGAGACCTCAGAGACACAGGGACAGGGATAGAAGGCCAGAGGGGCTCCCTACCACACTAGCTTTGCTTGCTGGAGGCTGAATTATGAGTAGAAAATCTTCATTTCTCCTGTGCCTGAAATATCTATTTCCCAGTATCCATGTGGATTCTTCTCAGAGAATGGCTCAACTCTCCTGCCTGGGAGAAAGGAGCAGAAGGGCTTATTAACAAAACAAAAGATGGAGCTGAGAGCCAGAGAGAAATTCTACCTTTAAAAAAATCGTAAAAAGGAAAAATTACCAAAAAAAATGAGGAGACAGGAGCAGAGAGAGACAGAGACCTCAGAGACACAGGGACAGGGATAGAAGGCCAGAGGGGCTCCCTACCACACTAGCTTTGCTTGCTGGAGGCTGAATTATGAGTAGAAAATCTTCATTTCTCCTGTGCCTGAAATATCTAGTTCCCAGTATCCATGTGGATTCTTCTCAGAGAATGGCTCAACTCTCCTGCCTGGGAGAAAGGAGCAGAAGGGCTTATTAACAAAACAAAAGATGGAGCTGAGAGCCAGGTAGAAAGTCTACCTTTAAAAAAATCGCAAAAATGAAAAATTACCAAAAAAATGAGGAGACAGGAGCAGAGAGAGACAGAGACCTCAGAGACACAGGGACAGGGATAGAAGGCCAGAGGGGCTCCCTACCACACTAGCTTTGCTTGCTGGAGGCTGAATTATGAGTAGAAAATCTTCATTTCTCCTGTGCCTGAAATATCTAGTTCCCAGTATCCATGTGGATTCTTCTCAGAGAATGGCTCAACTCTCCTGCCTGGGAGAAAGGAGCAGAAGGGCTTATTAACAAAACAAAAGATGGAGCTGAGAGCCAGAGAGAAATTCTACCTTTATAAAAATCGAAAAAGAAAAAATTACCAAAAAAATATAAGGAGACAGGAGCAGAGAGAGACAGAGACCTCAGAGACACAGGGACAGGGATAGAAGGCCAGAGGGGCTCCCTACCACACTAGCTTTGCTTGCTGGAGGCTGAATTATGAGTAGAAAATCTTCATTTCTCTTGTGCCTGAAATATCTAGTTCCCAGTATCCATGTGGATTCTTCTCAGAGAATGGCTCAACTCTCCTGCCTGGGAGAAAGGAGCAGAAGGGCTTATTAACAAAACAAAAGATGGAGCTGAGAGCCATAGAGAAATTCTACCTTTAAAAAAATCGTAAAAAGGAAAAATTACCAAAAAAGAAATGAGGAGACAGGAGCAGAGAGAGACAGAGACCTCAGAGACACAGGGACAGGGATAGAAGGCCAGAGGGGCTCCCTAGCACACTAGCTTTGCTTGCTGGAGGCTGAATTATGTGTAGAAAATCTTCATTTCTCCTGTGCCTGAAATATCTAGTTCCTAGTATCCATGTGGATTCTTCTCAGAGAATGGCTCAACTCTCCTGCCTGGGAGAAAGGAGCAGAAGGGCTTATTAACAAAACAAAAGATGGAGCTGAGAGCCAGAGAGAAATTCTACCTTTTAAAAAATCGTAAAAAGGAAAAATTACCAAAAAAAAATAAGGAGACAGGAGCAGAGAGAAACAGAGACCTCAGAGACACAGGGACACTGATAGAAGGCCAAAGGGGCTCACTACCACACTAGCTTTGCTTGCTGGAGGCTGAATTATGAGTAGAAAATCTTCATTTCTCCTGTGCCTGAATTATCTAGTTCCCAGTATCCATGTGGATTCTTCTCAGAGAATGGCTCAACTCTCCTGCCTGGGAGAAAGGAGCAGAAGGGCTTATTAACAAAACAAAAGATGGAGCTGAGAGCCAGAGAGAAATTCTACCTTTAAAAAAATCATAAAAAGGAAAAATTACCAAAAAAATTGAGGAGACAGGAGCAGAGAGAGACAGAGACCTCAGAGACACAGGGACAGGGATAGAAGGCCAGAGGGGCTCCCTACCACACTAGCTTTGCTGGCTGGAGGCTGAATTATGAGTAGAAAATCTTCATTTCTCCTGTGCCTGAAATATCTAGTTCCCAGTATCCATGTGGATTCTTCTCAGAGAATGGCTCAACTCTCCTGCCTGGGAGAAAGGAGCAGAGGGCTTATTAACAAAACAAAAGATGGAGCTGAGAGCCATAGAGAAATTCTACCTTTAAAAAAATCGTAAAAAGGAAAAATTACCAAAAAAAAAATGAGGAGACAGGAGCAGAGAGAGACAGAGACCTCAGAGACACAGGGACAGGGATAGAAGGCCAGAGGGGCTCCCTACCACACTAGCTTTGCTGGCTGGAGGCTGAATTATGAGTAGAAAATCTTCATTTCTCCTGTGCCTGAAATATCTAGTTCCCAGTATCCATGTGGATACTTCTCAGAGAATGGCTCAACTCTCCTGCCTGGGAGAAAGGAGCAGAAGGGCTTATTAACAAAACAAAAGATGGAGCTGAGAGCCAGAGAGAAATTCTACCTTTAAAAAAATCGTAAAAAGGAAAAATTACCAAAAAAATGAGGAGACAGGAGCAGAGAGAGACAGAGACCTCAGAGACACAGGGACAGGGATAGAAGGCCAGAGGGGCTCCCTACCACACTAGCTTTGCTTGCTGGAGGCTGAATTATGAGTACAAAATCTTCATTTCTCCTGTGCCTGAAATATCTAGTTCCCAGTATCCATGTGGATTCTTCTCAGAGAATGGCTCAACTCTCCTGCCTGGGAGAAAGGAGCAGAAGGGCTTATTAACAAAACAAAAGATGGAGCTGAGAGCCAGAGAGAAATTCTACCTTTAAAAAAATCGTAAAAAGGAAAAATTACCAAAAAAAAAATGAGGAGACAGGAGCAGAGAGAGACAGAGACCTCAGAGACACAGGGACAGGGATAGAAGGCCAGAGGGGATCCCTACAACACTAGCTTTGTTTGCTGGAGGCTGAATTATGAGTAGAAAATCTTCATTTCTCCTGTGCCTGAAATATCTAGTTCCCAGTATCCATGTGGATTCTTCTCAGAGAATGGCTCAACTCTCCTGCCTGGGAGAAAGGAGCAGAAGGGCTTATTAACAAAACAAAAGATGGAGCTGAGAGCCATAGAGAAATTCTACCTTTTAAAAAATCGTAAAAAGGAAAAATTACCAAAAAAAAATGAGGAGACAGGAGCAGAGAGAAACAGACCTCAGAGACACAGGGACAGGGAAAAAGGCCAGAGGGGCTCCCTACCACACTAGCTTTGCTTGCTGGAGGCTGAATTATGAGTAGAAAATCTTCATTTCTCCTGTGCCTGTAATATCTAGTTCCCAGTATCCATGTGGATTCTTCTCAGAGAATGGCTCAACTCTCCTGCCTGGGAGAAAGGAGCAGAAGGGCTTATTAACAAAACAAAAGATGGAGCTGAGAGCCAGAGAGAAATTCTACCTTTAAAAAAATCATAAAAAGGAAAAATTACCAAAAAAAATGAGGAGACAGGAGCAGAGAGAGACAGAGACCTCAGAGACATAGGGACAGGGATAGAAGGCCAGAGGGGCTCCCTAACACACTAGCTTTGCTTGCTGGAGGCTGAATTATGTGTAGAAAATCTTCATTTCTCCTGTGCCTGAAATATCTAGTTCCCAGTATCCATGTGGATTCTTCTCAGAGAATGGCTCAACTCTCCTGCCTGGGAGAAAGGAGCAGAAGGGCTTATTAACAAAACAAAAGATGGAGCTGAGAGCCAGAGAGAAATTCTACCTTTTAAAAAATCGTAAAAAGGAAAAATTACCAAAAAAATATGAGGAGAGAGGAGCAGAGAGAAACAGAGACCTCAGAGACACAGGGACAGGAATAGAAGGCCAAAGGGGCTCACTACCACACTAGCTTTGCTTGCTGGAGGCTGAATTATGAGTAGAAAATCTTCATTTCTCCTGTGCCTGAAATATCTAGTTCCCAGTATCCATGTGGATTCTTCTCAGAGAATGGCTCAACTCTCCTGCCTGGGAGAAAGGAGCAGAAGGGCTTATTAACAAAACAAAAGATGGAGCTGAGAGCCAGAGAGAAATTCTACCTTTAAAAAAATCGTAAAAAGGAAAAATTACCAAAAAAAATGAGGAGACAGGAGCAGAGAGAGACAGAGACCTCAGAGACACAGGGACAGGGATAGAAGGCCAGAGGGGCTCCCTACCACACTAGCTTTGCTTGCTGGAGGCTGAATTATGAGTAGAAAATCTTCATTTCTCCTGTGCCTGAAATATCTAGTTCCCAGTATCCATGTGGGTTCTTCTCAGAGAATGGCTCAACTCTTCTGCCTGGGAGAAAGGAGCAGAAGGGCTTATTAACAAAACAAAAGATGGAGCTGAGAGCCATAGAGAAATTCTACCTTTAAAAAAATCGTAAAAAGAAAAAATTACCAAAAAAAAAAATGAGGAGACAGGAGCAGAGAGAGACAGAGACCTCAGAGACACAGGGACAGGGATAGAAGGCCAGAGGGGCTCCCTACCACACTAGCTTTGCTTGCTGGAGGCTGAATTATGAGTAGAAAATCTTCATTTCTCCTGTGCCTGAAATATCTAGTTCCCAGTATCCATGTGGATACTTCTCAGAGAATGGCTAAACTCTCCTGCCTGGGAGAAAGGAGCAGAAGGGCTTATTAACAAAACAAAAGATGGAGCTGAGAGCCAGAGAGAAATTCTACCTTTAAAAAAATCGTAAAAAGGAAAAATTACCAAAAAAAATGAGGAGACAGGAGCAGAGAGAGACAGAGACCTCAGAGACACAGGGACAGGGATAGAAGGCCAGAGGGGCTCCCTACCACACTAGCTTTGCTTGCTGGAGGCTGAATTATGAGTAGAAAATCTTCATTTCTCCTGTGCCTGAAATATCTAGTTCCCAGTACCCATGTGAATTCTTCTCAGAGAATGGCGCAACTCTCCTGCCTGGGAGAAAGGAGCAGAAGGGCTTATTAACAAAACAAAAGATGGAGCTGAGAGCCAGAGAGAAATTCTACTTTTAAAAAATCGTAAAAAGGAAAAATTACCAAAAAAAATGAGGAGACAAAAGCAGAGAGAGACAGAGACCTCAGAGACACAGGGACAGGGATAGAAGGCCAGAGGGGCTCCCTACCACACTAGCTTTGCTTGCTGGAGGCTGAATTATGAGTAGAAAATCTTCATTTCTCCTGTGCCTGAAATATCTAGCTCCCAGTATCCATGTGGATTCTTCTCAGAGAATGGCTCAACTCTCCTGCCTGGGAGAAAGGAGCAGAAGGGCTTATTAACAAAACAAAAGATGGAGCTGAGAGCCAGAGAGAAATTCTACCTTTAAAAAAATCGTAAAAAGGAAAAATTACCAAAAAAAATGAGGAGACAGGAGCAGAGAGAGACAGAGACCTCAGAGACACAGGGACAGCGATAGAATGCCAGAGGGGCTCCCTACAACACTAGCTTTGCTTGCTGGAGGCGGAATTATGAGTAGAAAATCTTCATTTCTCCTGTGCCTGAAATATCTAGTTCCCAGTATCCATGTGGATTCTTCTCAGAGAATGGCTCAACTCTCCTGCCTGGGAGAAAGGAGCAGAAGGGCTTATTAACAAAACAAAAGATGGAGCTGAGAGCCAGAGAGAAATTCTACCTTTAAAAAAATCGTAAAAAGGAAAAATTACCAAAAAAAATGAGGAGACAGGAGCAGAGAGAGACAGAGACCTCAGAGACCCAGGGACAGGGATAGAAGGCCAGAGGGGCTCCCTACCACACTAGCTTTGCTTGCTGGAGGCTGAATTATAAGTAGAAAATCTTCATTTCTCCTGTGCCTGAAATATCTATTTCCCAGTATCCATGTGGATTCTTCTCAGAGAATGGCTCAACTCTCCTGCCTGGGAGAAAGGAGCAGAAGGGCTTATTAACAAAACAAAAGATGGAGCTGAGAGCCAGAGAGAAATTCTACCTTTAAAAAAATCGTAAAAAGGAAAAATTACCAAAAAAAATGAGGAGACAGGAGCAGAGAGAGACAGAGACCTCAGAGACACAGGGACAGCGATAGAAGGACAGAGGGGCTCCCTACAACACTAGCTTTGCTTACTGGAGGCTGAATTATGAGTAGAAAATCATCATTTCTCCTGTGCCTGAAATATCTAGTTCCCAGTATCCATGTGGATTCTTCTCAGAGAATGGCTCAACACTCCTGCCTGGGAGAAAGGAGCAGAAGGGCTTATTAACAAAACAAAAGATGGAGCTGAGAGCCAGAGAGAAATTCTACCTTTAAAAAAATCGTAAAAAGGAAAAATTACCAAAAAAATGAGGAGACAGGAGCAGAGAGAGACAGAGACCTCAGAGACACAGGGACAGCGATAGAAGGCCAGAGGGGCTCCCTACCACACTAGCTTTGCTTGCTGGAGGCTGAATTATGAGTAGAAAATCTTCATTTCTCCTGTGCCTGAAATATCTAGTTCCCAGTATCCATGTGGATTCTTCTCAGAGAATGGCTCAACTCTCCTGCCTGGGAGAAAGGAGCAGAAGGGCTTATTAACAAAACAAAAGATGGAGCTGAGAGCCAGAGAGAAATTCTACCTTTAAAAAAATCGTAAAAATGAAAAATTACCAAAAAAAATGAGGAAACAGGAGCAGAGAGAGATAGAGACCTCAGAGACACAGGGACAGGGATAGAAGGCCAGAGGGGCTCCCTACCACACTAGCTTTGCTTGCTGGAGGCTGAATTATGAGTAGAAAATCTTCATTTCTCCTGTGCCTGAAATATCTAGTTCCCAGTATCCATGTGGATTCTTCTCAGAGAATGGCTCAACTCTCCTGCCTGGGAGAAAGGAGCAGAAGGGCTTATTAACAAAACAAAAGATGGAGCTGAGAGCCAGAGAGAAATTCTACCTTTAAAAAAATCGTAAAAAGGAAAAATTACCAAAAAAAAATGAGGAGACAGGAGCAGAGAGAAACAGAGACCTCAGAGACACAGGGACAGGGATAGAAGGCCAAAGGGGCTCACTACCACACTAGCTTTGCTTGCTGGAGGCTGAATTATGAGTAGAAAATCTTCATTTCTCCTGTGCCTGAAATATCTAGTTCCCAGTATCCATGTGGATTCTTCTCAGAGAATGGCTCAACTCTCCTGCCTGGGAGAAAGGAGCAGAAGGGCTTATTAACAAAACAAAAGATGGAGCTGAGAGCCAGAGATAAATTCTACCTTTAAAAAAATCGTAAAAAGGAAAAATTACCAAAAAAAATGAGGAGACAGGAGCAGAGAGAGAAAGAGACCTCAGAGACACAGGGACAGCGATAGAAGGCCAGACGGGCTCCCTACAACACTAGCTTTGCTTACTGGAGGCTGAATTATGAGTAGAAAATCTTCATTTCTCCTGTGCCTGAAATATCTAGTTCCCAGTATCCATGTGGATTCTTCTCAGAGAATGGCTCAACTCTCCTGCCTGGGAGAAAGGAGCAGAAGGGCTTATTAACAAAACAAAAGATGCAGCTGAGAGCCAGAGAGAAATTCTACCTTTAAAAAAATCGTAAAAAGGAAAAATTACCAAAAAAAATGAGGAGACAGGAGCAGAGAGAGACAGAGACCTCAGAGACACAGGGACAGGGATAGAAGGCCTGACGGGCTCCCTACCACACTAGCTTTGCTTGCTGGAGGCTGAATTATGAGTAGAAAATCTTCATTTCTCCTGTGCCTGAAATATCTAGTTCCCAGTATCCATGTGGATTCTTCTCAGAGAATGGCTCAACTCTCCTTCCTGGGAGAAAGGAGCAGAAGGGCTTATTAACAAAACAAAAGATGGAGCTGAGAGCCAGAGAGAAATTCTACCTTTAAAAAAATCATAAAAAGGAAAAATTACCAAAAAAAATGAGGAGACAGGAGCAGAGAGAGACAGAGACCTCAGAGACACAGGGACAGGGATAGAAGGCCAGAGGGGCTCCCTACCACACTAGCTTTGCTTGCTGGAGGCTGAATTATGAGTAGAAAATCTTCATTTCTCCTGTGCCTGAAATAACTAGTTCCCAGTATCCATGTGGATTCTTCTCAGAGAATGGCTCAACTCTCCTGCCTGGGAGAAAGGAGCAGAAGGGCTTATTAACAAAACAAAAGATGGAGCTGAGAGCCAGAGAGAAATTCTACCTTTAAAAAAATCGTAAAAAGGAAAAATTACCAAAAAAATATGAGGAGACAGGAGCAGAGAGAGACAGAGACCTCAGAGACACAGGGACAGCGATAGAAGGCCAGAGGGGCTCCATACAACACTAGCTTTGCTTGCTGGAGGCTGAATTATGAGTAGAAAATCTTCATTTCTCCTGTGCCTGAAATATCTAGTTCCCAGTATCCATGTGGATTCTTCTCAGAGAATGGCTCAACTCTCCTGCCTGGGAGAAAGGAGCAGAAGGGCTTATTAACAAAACAAAAGATGGAGCTGAGAGCCAGAGAGAAATTCTACCTTTAAAAAAATCATAAAAAGGAAAAATTACCAAAAAAATTGAGGAGACAGGAGCAGAGAGAGACAGAGACCTCAGAGACACAGGGACAGGGATAGAAGGCCAGAGGGGCTCCCTACCACACTAGCTTTGCTGGCTGGAGGCTGAATTATGAGTAGAAAATCTTCATTTCTCCTGTGCCTGAAATATCTAGTTCCCAGTATCCATGTGGATTCTTCTCAGAGAATGGCTCAACTCTCCTGCCTGGGAGAAAGGAGCAGAGGGCTTATTAACAAAACAAAAGATGGAGCTGAGAGCCATAGAGAAATTCTACCTTTAAAAAAATCGTAAAAAGGAAAAATTACCAAAAAAAAATGAGGAGACAGGAGCAGAGAGAGACAGAGACCTCAGAGACACAGGGACAGGGATAGAAGGCCAGAGGGGCTCCCTACCACACTAGCTTTGCTGGCTGGAGGCTGAATTATGAGTAGAAAATCTTCATTTCTCCTGTGCCTGAAATATCTAGTTCCCAGTATCCATGTGGATACTTCTCAGAGAATGGCTCAACTCTCCTGCCTGGGAGAAAGGAGCAGAAGGGCTTATTAACAAAACAAAAGATGGAGCTGAGAGCCAGAGAGAAATTCTACCTTTAAAAAAATCGTAAAAAGGAAAAATTACCAAAAAAATGAGGAGACAGGAGCAGAGAGAGACAGAGACCTCAGAGACACAGGGACAGGGATAGAAGGCCAGAGGGGCTCCCTACCACACTAGCTTTGCTTGCTGGAGGCTGAATTATGAGTACAAAATCTTCATTTCTCCTGTGCCTGAAATATCTAGTTCCCAGTATCCATGTGGATTCTTCTCAGAGAATGGCTCAACTCTCCTGCCTGGGAGAAAGGAGCAGAAGGGCTTATTAACAAAACAAAAGATGGAGCTGAGAGCCAGAGAGAAATTCTACCTTTAAAAAAATCGTAAAAAGGAAAAATTACCAAAAAAAAATGAGGAGACAGGAGCAGAGAGAGACAGAGACCTCAGAGACACAGGGACAGGGATAGAAGGCCAGAGGGGCTCCCTACAACACTAGCTTTGTTTGCTGGAGGCTGAATTATGAGTAGAAAATCTTCATTTCTCCTGTGCCTGAAATATCTAGTTCCCAGTATCCATGTGGATTCTTCTCAGAGAATGGCTCAACTCTCCTGCCTGGGAGAAAGGAGCAGAAGGGCTTATTAACAAAACAAAAGATGGAGCTGAGAGCCATAGAGAAATTCTACCTTTTAAAAAATCGTAAAAAGGAAAAATTACCAAAAAAAAATGAGGAGACAGGAGCAGAGAGAAACAGACCTCAGAGACACAGGGACAGGGAAAAAGGCCAGAGGGGCTCCCTACCACACTAGCTTTGCTTGCTGGAGGCTGAATTATGAGTAGAAAATCTTCATTTCTCCTGTGCCTGTAATATCTAGTTCCCAGTATCCATGTGGATTCTTCTCAGAGAATGGCTCAACTCTCCTGCCTGGGAGAAAGGAGCAGAAGGGCTTATTAACAAAACAAAAGATGGAGCTGAGAGCCAGAGAGAAATTCTACCTTTAAAAAAATCATAAAAAGGAAAAATTACCAAAAAAAATGAGGAGACAGGAGCAGAGAGAGACAGAGACCTCAGAGACATAGGGACAGGGATAGAAGGCCAGAGGGGCTCCCTAACACACTAGCTTTGCTTGCTGGAGGCTGAATTATGTGTAGAAAATCTTCATTTCTCCTGTGCCTGAAATATCTAGTTCCCATTATCCATGTGGATTCTTCTCAGAGAATGGCTCAACTCTCCTGCCTGGGAGAAAGGAGCAGAAGGGCTTATTAACAAAACAAAAGATGGAGCTGAGAGCCAGAGAGAAATTCTACCTTTTAAAAAATCGTAAAAAGGAAAAATTACCAAAAAAAAATGAGGAGAGAGGAGCAGAGAGAAACAGAGACCTCAGAGACACAGGGACAGGAATAGAAGGCCAAAGGGGCTCACTACCACACTAGCTTTGCTTGCTGGAGGCTGAATTATGAGTAGAAAATCTTCATTTCTCCTGTGCCTGAAATATCTAGTTCCCAGTATCCATGTGGATTCTTCTCAGAGAATGGCTCAACTCTCCTGCCTGGGAGAAAGGAGCAGAAGGGCTTATTAACAAAACAAAAGATGGAGCTGAGAGCCAGAGAGAAATTCTACCTTTAAAAAAATCGTAAAAAGGAAAAATTACCAAAAAAAATGAGGAGACAGGAGCAGAGAGAGACAGAGACCTCAGAGACACAGGGACAGGGATAGAAGGCCAGAGGGGCTCCCTACCACACTAGCTTTGCTTGCTGGAGGCTGAATTATGAGTAGAAAATCTTCATTTCTCCTGTGCCTGAAATATCTAGTTCCCAGTATCCATGTGGATACTTCTCAGAGAATGGCTCAACTCTCCTGCCTGGGAGAAAGGAGCAGAAGGGCTTATTAACAAAACAAAAGATGGAGCTGAGAGCCATAGAGAAATTCTACCTTTAAAAAAATCGTAAAAAGAAAAAATTACCAAAAAAAAAATGAGGAGACAGGAGCAGAGAGAGACAGAGACCTCAGAGACACAGGGACAGGGATAAAAGGCCAGAGGGGCTCCCTACCACACTAGGTTTGCTTGCTGGAGGCTGAATTATGAGTAGAAAATCTTCATTTCTCCTGTGCCTGAAATATCTAGTTCCCAGTATCCATGTGGATACTTCTCAGAGAATGGCTAAACTCTCCTGCCTGGGAGAAAGGAGCAGAAGGGCTTATTAACAGAACAAAAGATGGAGCTGAGAGCCAGAGAGAAATTCTACCTTTAAAAAAATCGTAAAAAGGAAAAATTACCAAAAAAAATGAGGAGACAGGAGCAGAGAGAGACAGAGACCTCAGAGACACAGGGACAGGGATAGAAGGCCAGAGGGGCTCCCTACCACACTAGCTTTGCTTGCTGGAGGCTGAATTATGAGTAGAAAATCTTCATTTCTCCTGTGCCTGAAATATCTAGTTCCCAGTATCCATGTGAATTCTTCTCAGAGAATGGCGCAACTCTCCTGCCTGGGAGAAAGGAGCAGAAGGGCTTATTAACAAAACAAAAGATGGAGCTGAGAGCCAGAGAGAAATTCTACTTTTAAAAAATCGTAAAAAGGAAAAATTACCAAAAAAAATGAGGAGACAAGAGCAGAGAGAGACAGAGACCTCAGAGACACAGGGACAGGGATAGAAGGCCAGAGGGGCTCCCTACCACACTAGCTTTGCTTGCTGGAGGCTGAATTATGAGTAGAAAATCTTCATTTCTCCTGTGCCTGAAATATCTAGCTCCCAGTATCCATGTGGATTCTTCTCAGAGAATGGCTCAACTCTCCTGCCTGGGAGAAAGGAGCAGAAGGGCTTATTAACAAAACAAAAGATGGAGCTGAGAGCCAGAGAGAAATTCTACCTTTAAAAAAATCGTAAAAAGGAAAAATTACCAAAAAAAATGAGGAGACAGGAGCAGAGAGAGACAGAGACCTCAGAGACACAGGGACAGCGATAGAATGCCAGAGGGGCTCCCTACAACACTAGCTTTGCTTGCTGGAGGCGGAATTATGAGTAGAAAATCTTCATTTCTCCTGTGCCTGAAATATCTAGTTCCCAGTATCCATGTGGATTCTTCTCAGAGAATGGCTCAACTCTCCTGCCTGGGAGAAAGGAGCAGAAGGGCTTATTAACAAAACAAAAGATGGAGCTGAGAGCCAGAGAGAAATTCTACCTTTAAAAAAATCGTAAAAAGGAAAAATTACCAAAAAAAATGAGGAGACAGGAGCAGAGAGAGACAGAGACCTCAGAGACCCAGGGACAGGGATAGAAGGCCAGAGGGGCTCCCTACCACACTAGCTTTGCTTGCTGGAGGCTGAATTATAAGTAGAAAATCTTCATTTCTCCTGTGCCTGAAATATCTATTTCCCAGTATCCATGTGGATTCTTCTCAGAGAATGGCTCAACTCTCCTGCCTGGGAGAAAGGAGCAGAAGGGCTTATTAACAAAACAAAAGATGGAGCTGAGAGCCAGAGAGAAATTCTACCTTTAAAAAAATCGTAAAAAGGAAAAATTACCAAAAAAAATGAGGAGACAGGAGCAGAGAGAGACAGAGACCTCAGAGACACAGGGACAGCGATAGAAGGACAGAGGGGCTCCCTACAACACTAGCTTTGCTTACTGGAGGCTGAATTATGAGTAGAAAATCTTCATTTCTCCTGTGCCTGAAATATCTAGTTCCCAGTATCCATGTGGATTCTTCTCAGAGAATGGCTCAACACTCCTGCCTGGGAGAAAGGAGCAGAAGGGCTTATTAACAAAACAAAAGATGGAGCTGAGAGCCAGAGAGAAATTCTACCTTTAAAAAAATCGTAAAAAGGAAAAATTACCAAAAAAATGAGGAGACAGGAGCAGAGAGAGACAGAGACCTCAGAGACACAGGGACAGCGATAGAAGGCCAGAGGGGCTCCCTACCACACTAGCTTTGCTTGCTGGAGGCTGAATTATGAGTAGAAAATCTTCATTTCTCCTGTGCCTGAAATATCTAGTTCCCAGTATCCATGTGGATACTTCTCAGAGAATGGCTCAACTCTCCTGCCTGGGAGAAAGGAGCAGAAGGGCTTATTAACAAAACAAAAGATGGAGCTGAGAGCCAGAGAGAAATTCTACCTTTAAAAAAATCGTAAAAATGAAAAATTACCAAAAAAATGAGGAAACAGGAGCAGAGAGAGATAGAGACCTCAGAGACACAGGGACAGGGATAGAAGGCCAGAGGGGCTCCCTACCACACTAGCTTTGCTTGCTGGAGGCTGAATTATGAGTAGAAAATCTTCATTTCTCCTGTGCCTGAAATATCTAGTTCCCAGTATCCATGTGGATTCTTCTCAGAGAATGGCTCAACTCTCCTGCCTGGGAGAAAGGAGCAGAAGGGCTTATTAACAAAACAAAAGATGGAGCTGAGAGCCAGAGAGAAATTCTACCTTTAAAAAAATCGTAAAAAGGAAAAATTACCAAAAAAAAATGAGGAGACAGGAGCAGAGAGAAACAGAGACCTCAGAGACACAGGGACAGGGATAGAAGGCCAAAGGGGCTCACTACCACACTAGCTTTGCTTGCTGGAGGCTGAATTATGAGTAGAAAATCTTCATTTCTCCTGTGCCTGAAATATCTAGTTCCCAGTATCCATGTGGATTCTTCTCAGAGAATGGCTCAACTCTCCTGCCTGGGAGAAAGGAGCAGAAGGGCTTATTAACAAAACAAAAGATGGAGCTGAGAGCCAGAGAGAAATTCTACCTTTAAAAAAATCATAAAAAGGAAAAATTACCAAAAAAAATTGAGGAGACAGGAGCAGAGAGAGACAGAGACCTCAGAGACACAGGGACAGGGATAGAAGGCCAGAGGGGCTCCCTACCACACTAGCTTTGCTTGCTGGAGGCTGAATTATGAGTAGAAAATCTTCATTTCTCCTGTGCCTGAAATATCTAGTTCCCAGTATCCATGTGGATTCTTCTCAGAGAATGGCTCAACACTCCTGCCTGGGAGAAAGGAGCAGAAGGGCTTATTAACAAAACAAAAGATGGAGCTGAGAGCCAGAGAGAAATTCTACCTTTAAAAAAATCGTAAAAAGGAAAAATTACCAAAAAAAATGAGGAGACAGGAGCAGAGAGAGACAGAGACCTCAGAGACACAGGGACAGCGATAGAAGGCCAGAGGGGCTCCCTACCACACTAGCTTTGCTGGCTGGAGGCTGAATTATGAGTAGAAAATCTTCATTTCTCCTGTGCCTGAAATATCTAGTTCCCAGTATCCATGTGGATTCTTCTCAGAGAATGGCTCAACTCTCCTGCCTGGGAAAAAGGAGCAGAAGGGCTTATTAACAAAACAAAAGATGGATCTGAGAGCCAGAGAGAAATTCTACCTTTAAAAAAATCGTAAAAAGGAAAAAATAACCAAAAAAAAATGAGGAGACAGGAGCAGAGAGAGACAGAGGCCTCAGAGACACAGGGACAGCGATAGAAGGCCAGAGGGGCTCCCTACCACACTAGCTTTGCTTGCTGGAGGCTGAATTATGAGTAGAAAATCTTCATTTCTCCTGTGCCTGTAATATCTAGTTCCCAGTATCCATGTGGATTCTTCTCAGAGAATGGCTCAACTCTCCTGCCTGGGAGAAAGGAGCAGAAGGGCTTATTAACAAAACAAAAGATGGAGCTGAGAGCCAGAGAGAAATTCTACCTTTAAAAAAATCATAAAAAGGAAAAATTACCAAAAAAAATGAGGAGACAGGAGCAGAGAGAGACAGAGACCTCAGAGACATAGGGACAGGGATAGAAGGCCAGAGGGGCTCCCTAACACACTAGCTTTGCTTGCTGGAGGCTGAATTATGTGTAGAAAATCTTCATTTCTCCTGTGCCTGAAATATCTAGTTCCCATTATCCATGTGGATTCTTCTCAGAGAATGGCTCAACTCTCCTGCCTGGGAGAAAGGAGCAGAAGGGCTTATTAACAAAACAAAAGATGGAGCTGAGAGCCAGAGAGAAATTCTACCTTTTAAAAAATCGTAAAAAGGAAAAATTACCAAAAAAAAATGAGGAGAGAGGAGCAGAGAGAAACAGAGACCTCAGAGACACAGGGACAGGAATAGAAGGCCAAAGGGGCTCACTACCACACTAGCTTTGCTTGCTGGAGGCTGAATTATGAGTAGAAAATCTTCATTTCTCCTGTGCCTGAAATATCTAGTTCCCAGTATCCATGTGGATTCTTCTCAGAGAATGGCTCAACTCTCCTGCCTGGGAGAAAGGAGCAGAAGGGCTTATTAACAAAACAAAAGATGGAGCTGAGAGCCAGAGAGAAATTCTACCTTTAAAAAAATCGTAAAAAGGAAAAATTACCAAAAAAAATGAGGAGACAGGAGCAGAGAGAGACAGAGACCTCAGAGACACAGGGACAGGGATAGAAGGCCAGAGGGGCTCCCTACCACACTAGCTTTGCTTGCTGGAGGCTGAATTATGAGTAGAAAATCTTCATTTCTCCTGTGCCTGAAATATCTAGTTCCCAGTATCCATGTGGATTCTTCTCAGAGAATGGCTCAACTCTCCTGCCTGGGAGAAAGGAGCAGAAGGGCTTATTAACAAAACAAAAGATGGAGCTGAGAGCCATAGAGAAATTCTACCTTTAAAAAAATCGTAAAAAGAAAAAATTACCAAAAAAAAAATGAGGAGACAGGAGCAGAGAGAGACAGAGACCTCAGAGACACAGGGACAGGGATAAAAGGCCAGAGGGGCTCCCTACCACACTAGGTTTGCTTGCTGGAGGCTGAATTATGAGTAGAAAATCTTCATTTCTCCTGTGCCTGAAATATCTAGTTCCCAGTATCCATGTGGATACTTCTCAGAGAATGGCTAAACTCTCCTGCCTGGGAGAAAGGAGCAGAAGGGCTTATTAACAGAACAAAAGATGGAGCTGAGAGCCAGAGAGAAATTCTACCTTTAAAAAAATCGTAAAAAGGAAAAATTACCAAAAAAAATGAGGAGACAGGAGCAGAGAGAGACAGAGACCTCAGAGACACAGGGACAGGGATAGAAGGCCAGAGGGGCTCCCTACCACACTAGCTTTGCTGGCTGGAGGCTGAATTATGAGTAGAAAATCTTCATTTCTCCTGTGCCTGAAATATCTAGTTCCCAGTATCCATGTGGATACTTCTCAGAGAATGGCTCAACTCTCCTGCCTGGGAGAAAGGAGCAGAAGGGCTTATTAACAAAACAAAAGATGGAGCTGAGAGCCAGAGAGAAATTCTACCTTTAAAAAAATCGTAAAAAGGAAAAATTACCAAAAAAATGAGGAGACAGGAGCAGAGAGAGACAGAGACCTCAGAGACACAGGGACAGGGATAGAAGGCCAGAGGGGCTCCCTACCACACTAGCTTTGCTTGCTGGAGGCTGAATTATGAGTACAAAATCTTCATTTCTCCTGTGCCTGAAATATCTAGTTCCCAGTATCCATGTGGATTCTTCTCAGAGAATGGCTCAACTCTCCTGCCTGGGAGAAAGGAGCAGAAGGGCTTATTAACAAAACAAAAGATGGAGCTGAGAGCCAGAGAGAAATTCTACCTTTAAAAAAATCGTAAAAAGGAAAAATTACCAAAAAAAAATGAGGAGACAGGAGCAGAGAGAGACAGAGACCTCAGAGACACAGGGACAGGGATAGAAGGCCAGAGGGGCTCCCTACAACACTAGCTTTGTTTGCTGGAGGCTGAATTATGAGTAGAAAATCTTCATTTCTCCTGTGCCTGAAATATCTAGTTCCCAGTATCCATGTGGATTCTTCTCAGAGAATGGCTCAACTCTCCTGCCTGGGAGAAAGGAGCAGAAGGGCTTATTAACAAAACAAAAGATGGAGCTGAGAGCCATAGAGAAATTCTACCTTTTAAAAAATCGTAAAAAGGAAAAATTACCAAAAAAAAATGAGGAGACAGGAGCAGAGAGAAACAGACCTCAGAGACACAGGGACAGGGAAAAAGGCCAGAGGGGCTCCCTACCACACTAGCTTTGCTTGCTGGAGGCTGAATTATGAGTAGAAAATCTTCATTTCTCCTGTGCCTGTAATATCTAGTTCCCAGTATCCATGTGGATTCTTCTCAGAGAATGGCTCAACTCTCCTGCCTGGGAGAAAGGAGCAGAAGGGCTTATTAACAAAACAAAAGATGGAGCTGAGAGCCAGAGAGAAATTCTACCTTTAAAAAAATCATAAAAAGGAAAAATTACCAAAAAAAATGAGGAGACAGGAGCAGAGAGAGACAGAGACCTCAGAGACATAGGGACAGGGATAGAAGGCCAGAGGGGCTCCCTAACACACTAGCTTTGCTTGCTGGAGGCTGAATTATGTGTAGAAAATCTTCATTTCTCCTGTGCCTGAAATATCTAGTTCCCATTATCCATGTGGATTCTTCTCAGAGAATGGCTCAACTCTCCTGCCTGGGAGAAAGGAGCAGAAGGGCTTATTAACAAAACAAAAGATGGAGCTGAGAGCCAGAGAGAAATTCTACCTTTTAAAAAATCGTAAAAAGGAAAAATTACCAAAAAAAAATGAGGAGAGAGGAGCAGAGAGAAACAGAGACCTCAGAGACACAGGGACAGGAATAGAAGGCCAAAGGGGCTCACTACCACACTAGCTTTGCTTGCTGGAGGCTGAATTATGAGTAGAAAATCTTCATTTCTCCTGTGCCTGAAATATCTAGTTCCCAGTATCCATGTGGATTCTTCTCAGAGAATGGCTCAACTCTCCTGCCTGGGAGAAAGGAGCAGAAGGGCTTATTAACAAAACAAAAGATGGAGCTGAGAGCCAGAGAGAAATTCTACCTTTAAAAAAATCGTAAAAAGGAAAAATTACCAAAAAAAATGAGGAGACAGGAGCAGAGAGAGACAGAGACCTCAGAGACACAGGGACAGGGATAGAAGGCCAGAGGGGCTCCCTACCACACTAGCTTTGCTTGCTGGAGGCTGAATTATGAGTAGAAAATCTTCATTTCTCCTGTGCCTGAAATATCTAGTTCCCAGTATCCATGTGGATACTTCTCAGAGAATGGCTCAACTCTCCTGCCTGGGAGAAAGGAGCAGAAGGGCTTATTAACAAAACAAAAGATGGAGCTGAGAGCCATAGAGAAATTCTACCTTTAAAAAAATCGTAAAAAGAAAAAATTACCAAAAAAAAAATGAGGAGACAGGAGCAGAGAGAGACAGAGACCTCAGAGACACAGGGACAGGGATAAAAGGCCAGAGGGGCTCCCTACCACACTAGGTTTGCTTGCTGGAGGCTGAATTATGAGTAGAAAATCTTCATTTCTCCTGTGCCTGAAATATCTAGTTCCCAGTATCCATGTGGATACTTCTCAGAGAATGGCTAAACTCTCCTGCCTGGGAGAAAGGAGCAGAAGGGCTTATTAACAGAACAAAAGATGGAGCTGAGAGCCAGAGAGAAATTCTACCTTTAAAAAAATCGTAAAAAGGAAAAATTACCAAAAAAAATGAGGAGACAGGAGCAGAGAGAGACAGAGACCTCAGAGACACAGGGACAGGGATAGAAGGCCAGAGGGGCTCCCTACCACACTAGCTTTGCTTGCTGGAGGCTGAATTATGAGTAGAAAATCTTCATTTCTCCTGTGCCTGAAATATCTAGTTCCCAGTATCCATGTGAATTCTTCTCAGAGAATGGCGCAACTCTCCTGCCTGGGAGAAAGGAGCAGAAGGGCTTATTAACAAAACAAAAGATGGAGCTGAGAGCCAGAGAGAAATTCTACTTTTAAAAAATCGTAAAAAGGAAAAATTACCAAAAAAAATGAGGAGACAAGAGCAGAGAGAGACAGAGACCTCAGAGACACAGGGACAGGGATAGAAGGCCAGAGGGGCTCCCTACCACACTAGCTTTGCTTGCTGGAGGCTGAATTATGAGTAGAAAATCTTCATTTCTCCTGTGCCTGAAATATCTAGCTCCCAGTATCCATGTGGATTCTTCTCAGAGAATGGCTCAACTCTCCTGCCTGGGAGAAAGGAGCAGAAGGGCTTATTAACAAAACAAAAGATGGAGCTGAGAGCCAGAGAGAAATTCTACCTTTAAAAAAATCGTAAAAAGGAAAAATTACCAAAAAAAATGAGGAGACAGGAGCAGAGAGAGACAGAGACCTCAGAGACACAGGGACAGCGATAGAATGCCAGAGGGGCTCCCTACAACACTAGCTTTGCTTGCTGGAGGCGGAATTATGAGTAGAAAATCTTCATTTCTCCTGTGCCTGAAATATCTAGTTCCCAGTATCCATGTGGATTCTTCTCAGAGAATGGCTCAACTCTCCTGCCTGGGAGAAAGGAGCAGAAGGGCTTATTAACAAAACAAAAGATGGAGCTGAGAGCCAGAGAGAAATTCTACCTTTAAAAAAATCGTAAAAAGGAAAAATTACCAAAAAAAATGAGGAGACAGGAGCAGAGAGAGACAGAGACCTCAGAGACCCAGGGACAGGGATAGAAGGCCAGAGGGGCTCCCTACCACACTAGCTTTGCTTGCTGGAGGCTGAATTATAAGTAGAAAATCTTCATTTCTCCTGTGCCTGAAATATCTATTTCCCAGTATCCATGTGGATTCTTCTCAGAGAATGGCTCAACTCTCCTGCCTGGGAGAAAGGAGCAGAAGGGCTTATTAACAAAACAAAAGATGGAGCTGAGAGCCAGAGAGAAATTCTACCTTTAAAAAAATCGTAAAAAAGGAAAAATTACCAAAAAAAATGAGGAGACAGGAGCAGAGAGAGACAGAGACCTCAGAGACACAGGGACAGCGATAGAAGGACAGAGGGGCTCCCTACAACACTAGCTTTGCTTACTGGAGGCTGAATTATGAGTAGAAAATCTTCATTTCTCCTGTGCCTGAAATATCTAGTTCCCAGTATCCATGTGGATTCTTCTCAGAGAATGGCTCAACACTCCTGCCTGGGAGAAAGGAGCAGAAGGGCTTATTAACAAAACAAAAGATGGAGCTGAGAGCCAGAGAGAAATTCTACCTTTAAAAAAATCGTAAAAAGGAAAAATTACCAAAAAAATGAGGAGACAGGAGCAGAGAGAGACAGAGACCTCAGAGACACAGGGACAGCGATAGAAGGCCAGAGGGGCTCCCTACCACACTAGCTTTGCTTGCTGGAGGCGAATTATGAGTAGAAAATCTTCATTTCTCCTGTGCCTGAAATATCTAGTTCCCAGTATCCATGTGGATACTTCTCAGAGAATGGCTCAACTCTCCTGCCTGGGAGAAAGGAGCAGAAGGGCTTATTAACAAAACAAAAGATGGAGCTGAGAGCCAGAGAGAAATTCTACCTTTAAAAAAATCGTAAAAATGAAAAATTACCAAAAAAATGAGGAAACAGGAGCAGAGAGAGATAGAGACCTCAGAGACACAGGGACAGGATAGAAGGCCAGAGGGGCTCCCTACCACACTAGCTTTGCTTGCTGGAGGCTGAATTATGAGTAGAAAATCTTCATTTCTCCTGTGCCTGAAATATCTAGTTCCCAGTATCCATGTGGATTCTTCTCAGAGAATGGCTCAACTCTCCTGCCTGGGAGAAAGGAGCAGAAGGGCTTATTAAACAAAACAAAAGATGGAGCTGAGAGCCAGAGAGAAATTCTACCTTTAAAAAAATCGTAAAAAGGAAAAATTACCAAAAAAAAATGAGGAGACAGGAGCAGAGAGAAACAGAGACCTCAGAGACACAGGGACAGGGATAGAAGGCCAAAGGGGCTCACTACCACACTAGCTTTGCTTGCTGGAGGCTGAATTATGAGTAGAAAATCTTCATTTCTCCTGTGCCTGAAATATCTAGTTCCCAGTATCCATGTGGATTCTTCTCAGAGAATGGCTCAACTCTCCTGCCTGGGAGAAAGGAGCAGAAGGGCTTATTAACAAAACAAAAGATGGAGCTGAGAGCCAGAGAGAAATTCTACCTTTAAAAAAATCATAAAAAGGAAAAATTACCAAAAAAAAATTGAGGAGACAGGAGCAGAGAGAGACAGAGACCTCAGAGACACAGGGACAGGGATAGAAGGCCAGAGGGGCTCCCTACCACACTAGCTTTGCTTGCTGGAGGCTGAATTATGAGTAGAAAATCTTCATTTCTCCTGTGCCTGAAATATCTAGTTCCCAGTATCCATGTGGATTCTTCTCAGAGAATGGCTCAACACTCCTGCCTGGGAGAAAGGAGCAGAAGGGCTTATTAACAAAACAAAAGATGGAGCTGAGAGCCAGAGAGAAATTCTACCTTTAAAAAAAATCGTAAAAAGGAAAAATTACCAAAAAAAATGAGGAGACAGGAGCAGAGAGAGACAGAGACCTCAGAGACACAGGGACAGGGATAGAAGGCCAGAGGGGCTCCCTACCACACTAGCTTTGCTGGCTGGAGGCTGAATTATGAGTAGAAAATCTTCATTTCTCCTGTGCCTGAAATATCTAGTTCCCAGTATCCATGTGGATTCTTCTCAGAGAATGGCTCAACTCTCCTGCCTGGGAAAAAGGAGCAGAAGGGCTTATTAACAAAACAAAAGATGGATCTGAGAGCCAGAGAGAAATTCTACCTTTAAAAAAATCGTAAAAAGGAAAAAATAACCAAAAAAAAATGAGGAGACAGGAGCAGAGAGAGACAGAGGCCTCAGAGACACAGGGACAGCGATAGAAGGCCAGAGGGGCTCCCTACCACACTAGCTTTGCTTGCTGGAGGCTGAATTATGAGTAGAAAATCTTCATTTCTCCTGTGCCTGTAATATCTAGTTCCCAGTATCCATGTGGATTCTTCTCAGAGAATGGCTCAACTCTCCTGCCTGGGAGAAAGGAGCAGAAGGGCTTATTAACAAAACAAAAGATGGAGCTGAGAGCCAGAGAGAAATTTCTACCTTTAAAAAAATCATAAAAAGGAAAAATTACCAAAAAAAATGAGGAGACAGGAGCAGAGAGAGACAGAGACCTCAGAGACATAGGGACAGGGATAGAAGGCCAGAGGGGCTCCCTAACACACTAGCTTTGCTTGCTGGAGGCTGAATTATGTGTAGAAAATCTTCATTTCTCCTGTGCCTGAAATATCTAGTTCCCATTATCCATGTGGATTCTTCTCAGAGAATGGCTCAACTCTCCTGCCTGGGAGAAAGGAGCAGAAGGGCTTATTAACAAAACAAAAGATGGAGCTGAGAGCCAGAGAGAAATTCTACCTTTTAAAAAATCGTAAAAAGGAAAAAATTACCAAAAAAAAATGAGGAGAGAGAGCAGAGAGAAACAGAGACCTCAGAGACACAGGGACAGGAATAGAAGGCCAAAGGGGCTCACTACCACACTAGCTTTGCTTGCTGGAGGCTGAATTATGAGTAGAAAATCTTCATTTCTCCTGTGCCTGAAATATCTAGTTCCCAGTATCCATGTGGATTCTTCTCAGAGAATGGCTCAACTCTCCTGCCTGGGAGAAAGGAGCAGAAGGGCTTATTAACAAAACAAAAGATGGAGCTGAGAGCCAGAGAGAAATTCTACCTTTAAAAAAATCGTAAAAAGGAAAAATTACCAAAAAAAATGAGGAGACAGGAGCAGAGAGAGACAGAGACCTCAGAGACACAGGGACAGGGATAGAAGGCCAGAGGGGGCTCCCTACCACACTAGCTTTGCTTGCTGGAGGCTGAATTATGAGTAGAAAATCTTCATTTCTCCTGTGCCTGAAATATCTAGTTCCCAGTATCCATGTGGATTCTTCTCAGAGAATGGCTCAACTCTCTGCCTGGGAGAAAGGAGCAGAAGGGCTTATTAACAAAACAAAAGATGGAGCTGAGAGCCATAGAGAAATTCTACCTTTAAAAAAATCGTAAAAAGAAAAAAATTACCAAAAAAAAAATGAGGAGACAGGAGCAGAGAGAGACAGAGACCTCAGAGACACAGGGACAGGGATAAAAGGACCAGAGGGGCTCCCTACCACACTAGGTTGCTTGCTGGAGGCTGAATTATGAGTAGAAAATCTTCATTTCTCCTGTGCCTGAAATATCTAGTTCCCAGTATCCATGTGGATACTTCTCAGAGAATGGCTAAACTCTCCTGCCTGGGAGAAAGGAGCAGAAGGGCTTATTAACAGAACAAAAGATGGAGCTGAGAGCCAGAGAGAAATTCTACCTTTAAAAAAATCGTAAAAAGGAAAAATTACCAAAAAAATGAGGAGACAGGAGCAGAGAGAGACAGAGACCTCAGAGACACAGGGACAGGGATAGAAGGCCAGAGGGGCTCCCTACCACACTAGCTTTGCTTGCTGGAGGCTGAATTATGAGTAGAAAATCTTCATTTCTCCTGTGCCTGAAATATCTAGTTCCCAGTATCCATGTGAATTCTTCTCAGAGAATGGCGCAACTCTCCTGCCTGGGAGAAAGGAGCAGAAGGGCTTATTAACAAAACAAAAGATGGAGCTGAGAGCCAGAGAGAAATTCTACTTTTAAAAAATCGTAAAAAGGAAAATTACCAAAAAAAATGAGGAGACAAGAGCAGAGAGAGACAGAGACCTCAGAGACACAGGGACAGGGATAGAAGGCCAGAGGGGCTCCCTACCACACTAGCTTTGCTTGCTGGAGGCTGAATTATGAGTAGAAAAATCTTCATTTCTCCTGTGCCTGAAATATCTAGCTCCCAGTATCCATGTGGATTCTTCTCAGAGAATGGCTCAACTCTCCTGCCTGGGAGAAAGGAGCAGAAGGGCTTATTAACAAAACAAAAGATGGAGCTGAGAGCCAGAGAGAAATTCTACCTTTAAAAAAATCGTAAAAAGGAAAAATTACCAAAAAAAATGAGGAGACAGGAGCAGAGAGAGACAGAGACCTCAGAGACACAGGGACAGCGATAGAATGCCAGAGGGGCTCCCTACAACACTAGCTTTGCTTGCTGGAGGCGGAATTATGAGTAGAAAATCTTCATTTCTCCTGTGCCTGAAATATCTAGTTCCCAGTATCCATGTGGATTCTTCTCAGAGAATGGCTCAACTCTCCTGCCTGGGAGAAAGGAGCAGAAGGGCTTATTAACAAAACAAAAGATGGAGCTGAGAGCCAGAGAGAAATTCTACCTTTAAAAAAAATCGTAAAAAGGAAAAATTACCAAAAAAAATGAGGAGACAGGAGCAGAGAGAGACAGAGACCTCAGAGACCCAGGGACAGGGATAGAAGGCCAGAGGGGCTCCCTACCACACTAGCTTTGCTTGCTGGAGGCTGAATTATAAGTAGAAAATCTTCATTTCTCCTGTGCCTGAAATATCTATTTCCCAGTATCCATGTGGATTCTTCTCAGAGAATGGCTCAACTCTCCTGCCTGGGAGAAAGGAGCAGAAGGGCTTATTAACAAAACAAAAGATGGAGCTGAGAGCCAGAGAGAAATTCTACCTTTAAAAAAATCGTAAAAAGGAAAAATTACCAAAAAAAATGAGGAGACAGGAGCAGAGAGAGACAGAGACCTCAGAGACACAGGGACAGCGATAGAAGGACAGAGGGGCTCCCTACAACACTAGCTTTGCTTACTGGAGGCTGAATTATGAGTAGAAAATCTTCATTTCTCCTGTGCCTGAAATATCTAGTTCCCAGTATCCATGTGGATTCTTCTCAGAGAATGGCTCAACACTCCTGCCTGGGAGAAAGGAGCAGAAGGGCTTATTAACAAAACAAAAGATGGAGCTGAGAGCCAGAGAGAAATTCTACCTTTAAAAAAATCGTAAAAAGGAAAAATTACCAAAAAAATGAGGAGACAGGAGCAGAGAGAGACAGAGACCTCAGAGACACAGGGACAGCGATAGAAGGCCAGAGGGGCTCCCTACCACACTAGCTTTGCTTGCTGGAGGCTGAATTATGAGTAGAAAATCTTCATTTCTCCTGTGCCTGAAATATCTAGTTCCCAGTATCCATGTGGATACTTCTCAGAGAATGGCTCAACTCTCCTGCCTGGGAGAAAGGAGCAGAAGGGCTTATTAACAAAACAAAAGATGGAGCTGAGAGCCAGAGAGAAATTCTACCTTTAAAAAAATCGTAAAAATGAAAAATTACCAAAAAAATGAGGAAACAGGAGCAGAGAGAGATAGAGACCTCAGAGACACAGGGACAGGGATAGAAGGCCAGAGGGGCTCCCTACCACACTAGCTTTGCTTGCTGGAGGCTGAATTATGAGTAGAAAATCTTCATTTCTCCTGTGCCTGAAATATCTAGTTCCCAGTATCCATGTGGATTCTTCTCAGAGAATGGCTCAACTCTCCTGCCTGGGAGAAAGGAGCAGAAGGGCTTATTAACAAAACAAAAGATGGAGCTGAGAGCCAGAGAGAAATTCTACCTTTAAAAAAATCGTAAAAAGGAAAAATTACCAAAAAAAAATGAGGAGACAGGAGCAGAGAGAAACAGAGACCTCAGAGACACAGGGACAGGGATAGAAGGCCAAAGGGGCTCACTACCACACTAGCTTTGCTTGCTGGAGGCTGAATTATGAGTAGAAAATCTTCATTTCTCCTGTGCCTGAAATATCTAGTTCCCAGTATCCATGTGGATTCTTCTCAGAGAATGGCTCAACTCTCCTGCCTGGGAGAAAGGAGCAGAAGGGCTTATTAACAAAACAAAAGATGGAGCTGAGAGCCAGAGAGAAATTCTACCTTTAAAAAAATCATAAAAAGGAAAAATTACCAAAAAAAATTGAGGAGACAGGAGCAGAGAGAGACAGAGACCTCAGAGACACAGGGACAGGGATAGAAGGCCAGAGGGGCTCCCTACCACACTAGCTTTGCTTGCTGGAGGCTGAATTATGAGTAGAAAATCTTCATTTCTCCTGTGCCTGAAATATCTAGTTCCCAGTATCCATGTGGATACTTCTCAGAGAATGGCTCAACACTCCTGCCTGGGAGAAAGGAGCAGAAGGGCTTATTAACAAAACAAAAGATGGAGCTGAGAGCCAGAGAGAAATTCTACCTTTAAAAAAATCGTAAAAAGGAAAAATTACCAAAAAAAATGAGGAGACAGGAGCAGAGAGAGACAGAGACCTCAGAGACACAGGGACAGCGATAGAAGGCCAGAGGGGCTCCCTACCACACTAGCTTTGCTGGCTGGAGGCTGAATTATGAGTAGAAAATCTTCATTTCTCCTGTGCCTGAAATATCTAGTTCCCAGTATCCATGTGGATTCTTCTCAGAGAATGGCTCAACTCTCCTGCCTGGGAAAAAGGAGCAGAAGGGCTTATTAACAAAACAAAAGATGGATCTGAGAGCCAGAGAGAAATTCTACCTTTAAAAAAATCGTAAAAAGGAAAAAATAACCAAAAAAAAATGAGGAGACAGGAGCAGAGAGAGACAGAGGCCTCAGAGACACAGGGACAGCGATAGAAGGCCAGAGGGGCTCCCTACCACACTAGCTTTGCTTGCTGGAGGCTGAATTATGAGTAGAAAATCTTCATTTCTCCTGTGCCTGAAATATCTAGTTCCCAGTATCCATGTGGATTCTTCTCAGAGAATGGCTCAACTCTCCTGCCTGGGAGAAAGGAGCAGAAGGGCTTATTAACAAAACAAAAGATGGAGCTGAGAGCCAGAGAGAAATTCTACCTTTAAAAAAATCGTAAAAAGGAAAAATTACCAAAAAAAATTGAGGAGACAGGAGCAGAGAGAGACAGAGACCTCAGAGACACAGGGACAGGGATAGAAGGCCAGAGGGGCTCCCTACCACACTAGCTTTGCTTGCTGGAGGCTGAAATATGTGTAGAAAATCTTCATTTCTCCTGTGCCTGAAATATCTAGTTCCCAGTATCCATGTGGATTCTTCTCAGAGAATGGCTCAACTCTCCTGCCTGGGAGAAAGGAGCAGAAGGGCTTATTAACAAAACAAAAGATGGAGCTGAGAGCCAGAGAGAAATTCTACCTTTTAAAATATCGTAAAAAGGAAAAATTACCAAAAAAAAATGAGGAGACAGGAGCAGAGAGAGACAGAGAACTCAGAGACACAGGAACAGGGATAGAAGGCCAGAGGGGCTACCTGCCACACTAGCTTTGCTTGCTGGAGGCTGAATTATGAGTAGAAAATCTTCATTTCTCCTGTGCCTGAAATATCTAGTTCCCAGTATCCATGTGGATTCTTCTCAGAGAATGGCTCAACACTCCTGCCTGGGAGAAAGGAGCAGAAGGGCTTATTAACAAAACAAAAGACGGAGCTGAGAGCCAGAGAGAAATTCTACCTTTAAAAAAATCGTAAAAAGGAAAAATTACCAAAAAAAAATGAGGAAACAGGAGCAGAGAGAGACAGAGACCTCAGAGACACAGGGACAGGGATAGAAGGCCAGAGGGGCTCCCTACCACACTAGCTTTGCTTGCTGGAGGCTGAATTATGAGTAGAAAATCTTCATTTCTCCTGTGCCTGAAATATCTAGTTCCCAGTATCCATGTGGATTCTTCTCAGAGAATGGCTCAACTCTCCTGCCTGGGAGAAAGGAGCAGAAGGGCTTATGAACAAAACAAAAGATGGAACTGAGAGCCAGAGAGAAATTCTACCTTTAAAAAAAATCGTAAAAAGGAAAAATTACCAAAAAAAAATGAGGAGACAGGAGCAGAGAGAGACAGAGACCTCAGAGACACAGGGACAGGGATAGAAGGCCAGAGGGGCTCCCTACCACACTAGCTTTTGCTTGCTGGAGGCTGAATTATGAGTAGAAAATCTTCATTTCTCCTGTGCCTGAAATATCTAGTTCCCAGTATCCATGTGGATTCTTCTCAGAGAATGGCTCAACTCTCCTGCCTGGGAGAAAGGAGCAGAAGGGCTTATTAACAAAACAAAAGATGGAGCTGAGAGCCAGAGAGAAATTCTACCTTTAAAAAAATCGTAAAAAGGAAAAATTACCAAAAAAAATTGAGGAGACAGGAGCAGAGAGAGACAGAGACCTCAGAGACACAGGGACAGGGATAGAAGGCCAGAGGGGCTCCCTACCACACTAGCTTTGCTTGCTGGAGGCTGAAATATGTGTAGAAAATCTTCATTTCTCCTGTGCCTGAAATATCTAGTTCCCAGTATCCATGTGGATTCTTCTCAGAGAATGGCTCAACTCTCCTGCCTGGGAGAAAGGAGCAGAAGGGCTTATTAACAAAACAAAAGATGGAGCTGAGAGCCAGAGAGAAATTCTACCTTTTAAAATATCGTAAAAAGGAAAAATTACCAAAAAAAAATGAGGAGACAGGAGCAGAGAGAGACAGAGAACTCAGAGACACAGGAACAGGGATAGAAGGCCAGAGGGGCTACCTGCCACACTAGCTTTGCTTGCTGGAGGCTGAATTATGAGTAGAAAATCTTCATTTCTCCTGTGCCTGAAATATCTAGTTCCCAGTATCCATGTGGATTCTTCTCAGAGAATGGCTCAACACTCCTGCCTGGGAGAAAGGAGCAGAAGGGCTTATTAACAAAACAAAAGACGGAGCTGAGAGCCAGAGAGAAATTCTACCTTTAAAAAAATCGTAAAAAGGAAAAATTACCAAAAAAAAATGAGGAAACAGGAGCAGAGAGAGACAGAGACCTCAGAGACACAGGGACAGGGATAGAAGGCCAGAGGGGCTCCCTACCACACTAGCTTTGCTTGCTGGAGGCTGAATTATGAGTAGAAAATCTTCATTTCTCCTGTGCCTGAAATATCTAGTTCCCAGTATCCATGTGGATTCTTCTCAGAGAATGGCTCAACTCTCCTGCCTGGGAGAAAGGAGCAGAAGGGCTTATGAACAAAACAAAAGATGGAACTGAGAGCCAGAGAGAAATTCTACCTTTAAAAAAAATCGTAAAAAGGAAAAATTACCAAAAAAAAATGAGGAGACAGGAGCAGAGAGAGACAGAGACCTCAGAGACACAGGGACAGGGATAGAAGGCCAGAGGGGCTCCCTACCACACTAGCTTTGCTTGCTGGAGGCTGAATTATGAGTAGAAAATCTTCATTTCTCCTGTGCCTGAAATATCTAGTTCCCAGTATCCATGTGGATTCTTCTCAGAGAATGGCTCAACTCTCCTGCCTGGGAGAAAGGAGCAGAAGGGCTTATTAACAAAACAAAAGATGGAGCTGAGAGCCAGAGAGAAATTCTACCTTTAAAAAAATCGTAAAAAGGAAAAATTACCAAAAAAAAAATGAGGAGACAGGAGCAGAGAGAGACAGAGACCTCAGAGACACAGGGACAGGGATAGAAGGCCAGAGGGGCTACCTACCACACTAGCTTTGCTTGCTGGAGGCTGAATTATGAGTAGAAAATCTTCATTTCTCCTGTCCCTGAAATATCTAGTTCCCAGTATCCATGTGGATTCTTCTCAGAGAATGGCTCAACTCTCCTGCCTGGGAGAAAGGAGCAGAAGGGCTTATTAACAAAACAAAAGATGGAACTGAGAGCCAGAGAGAAATTCTACCTTTAAAAAAATCGTAAAAAGGAAAAATTACCAAAAAAAAATTAGGAGACAGGAGCAGAGAGAGACAGAGACCTCAGAGACACAGGGACAGGGATAGAAGGCCAGAGGTGCTCCCTACCACACTAGCTTTGCTTGCTGGAGGCTGAATTATGAGTAGAAAATCTTCATTTCTCCTGTGCCTGAAATATCTAGTTCCCAGTATCCATGTGGATCCTTCTCAGAGAATGGCTCAACTCTCCTGCCTGGGAGAAAGGAGCAGAAGGGCTTATTAACAAAACAAAAGATGGAGCTGAGAGCCAGAGAGAAATTCTACCTTTAAAAAAATCATAAAAAGGAAAAATTACCAAAAAAAAAAGGGAGACAGGAGCAGAGAGAGACAGAGACCTCAGAGACACAGGGACAGGGATAGAAGGCCAGAGGGGCTCCCTACCACACTAGCTTTGCTTGCTGGAGGCTGAATTATGAGTAGAAAATCTTCATTTCTCCTGTGCCTGAAATATCTAGTTCCCAGTATCCATGTGGATACTTCTCAGAGAATGGCTCAACTCTCCTGCCTGGGAGAAAGGAGCAGAAGGGCTTATTAACAAAACAAAAGATGGAGCTGAGAGCGAGAGAGAAATTCTATCTTTAAAAAAATCGTAAAAAGGAAAAAATTACCAAAAAAAAAAAATGAGGAGACAGGAGTAGAGAGAGACAGAGACCTCAGAGACACAGGGACAGCGATAGAAGGCCAGAGGGGCTCCCTACCACACTAGCTTTGCTGGCTGGAGGCTGAATTATGAGTAGAAAATCTTCATTTCTCCTGTGCCTGAAATATCTAGTTCCCAGTATCCATGTGGATTCTTCTCAGAGAATGGCTCAACTCTCCTGCCTGGGAGAAAGGAGCAGAAGGGCTTATTAACAAAACAAAAGATGGAGCTGAGAGCCAGAGAGAAATTCTACCTTTAAAAAAATCGTAAAAAGAAAAAATTACCAAAAAAAAATGAGGAGACAGGAGCAGAGAGAGACAGAGACCTCAGAGGACACAGGGACAGGGATAGAAGGCCAGAGGGGCTCCCTACCACACTAGCTTTGCTTGCTGGAGGCTGAATTATGAGTAGAAAATCTTCATTTCTCCTGTGCCTGAAAAATCTAGTTCCCAGTATCCATGTGGATTCTTCTCAGAGAATGGCTCAACTCTCCTGCCTGGGAGAAAGGAGCAGAAGGGCTTATTAACAAAACAAAAGATGGAGCTGAGAGCCAGAGAGAAATTCTACCTTTAAAAAAATCGTAAAAAGGAAAAATTACCAAAAAAAAAATGAGGAGACAGGAGCAGAGAGAGACAGAGACCTCAGAGACACAGGGACAGGGATAGAAGGCCAGACGGGCTCCCTACCACACTAGCTTTGCTTGCTGGAGGCTGAATTATGAGTAGAAAATCTTCATTTCTCCTGTGCCTGAAATATCTAGTTCCCAGTATCCATGTGGATTCTTCTCAGAGAATGGCTCAACTCTCCTGCCTGGGAGAAAGGAGCAGAAGGGCTTATTAACAAAACAAAAGATGGAGCTGAGAGCCAGAGAGAAATTCTACCTTTAAAAAATCGAAAAAGAAAAAATTACCAAAAAAAATATGAGGAGACAGGAGCAGAGAGAGACAGAGACCTCAGAGACACAGGGACAGGGATAGAAGGCCAGAGGGGCTCCCTACCACACTAGCTTTGCTTGCTGGAGGCTGAATTATGAGTAGAAAATCTTCATTTCTCCTGTGCCTGAAAATATCTAGTTCCCAGTATCCATGTGGATTCTTCTCAGAGAATGGCTCAACTCTCCTGCCTGGGAGAAAGGAGCAGAAGGGCTTATTAACAAAACAAAAGATGGAGCTGAGAGCCAGAGAGAAATTCTACCTTTAAAAAAATCGTAAAAAGGAAAAATTACCAAAAAAAATGAGGAGACAGGAGCAGAGAGAGACAGAGACCTCAGAGACACAGGGACAGGGATAGAAGGCCAGACGGGCTCCCTACCACACTAGCTTTGCTTGCTGGAGGCTGAATTATGAGTAGAAAATCTTCATTTCTCCTGTGCCTGAAATATCTAGTACCCAGTATCCATGTGGATTCTTCTCAGAGAATGGCTCAACTCTCCTTCCTGGGAGAAAGGAGCAGAAGGGCTTATTAACAAAACAAAAGATGGAGCTGAGAGCCAGAGAGAAATTCTACCTTTAAAAAAATCATAAAAAGGAAAAATTACCAAAAAAAATGAGGAGACAGGAGCAGAGAGAGACAGAGACCTCAGAGACACAGGGACAGGGATAGAAGGCCAGAGGGGCTCCCTACCACACTAGCTTTGCTTGCTGGAGGCTGAATTATGAGTAGAAAATCTTCATTTCTCCTGTGCCTGAAATATCTAGTTCCCAGTGTCCATGTGGATTCTTCTCAGAGAATGGCTCAACTCTCCTGCCTGGGAGAAAGGAGCAGAAGGGCTTATTAACAAAACAAAAGATGGAGCTGAGAGCCAGAGAGAAATTCTACCTTTAAAAAAATCGTAAAAAGGAAAAATTACCAAAAAAAATGAGGAGACAGGAGCAGAGAGAGACAGAGACCTCAGAGACACAGGGACAGGGATAGAAGGCCAGAGGGGCTCCCTACCACACTAGCTTTGCTTGCTGGAGGCTGAATTATGAGTAGAAAATCTTCATTTCTCCTGTGCCTGAAATATATAGTTCCCAGTATCCATGTGGATTCTTCTCAGAGAATGGCTCAACTCTCCTGCCTGAGAGAAAGGAGCAGAAGGGCTTATTAACAAAACAAAAGATGGAGCTGAGAGCCAGAGAGAAATTCTACCTTTAAAAAAATCGTAAAAAGAAAAAATTACCAAAAAAAAAAAATGAGGAGACAGGAGCAGATAGAGACAGAGACCTCAGAGACACAGGGACAGGGATAGAAGGCCAGAGGGGCTCCCTACCACACTAGCTTTGCTTGCTGGAGGCTGAATTATGAGTAGAAAATCTTCATTTCTCCTGTGCCTGAAATAACTAGTTCCCAGTATCCATGTGGATTCTTCTCAGAGAATGGCTCAACTCTCCTGCCTGGGAGAAAGGAGCAGAAGGGCTTATTAACAAAACAAAAGATGGATCTGAGAGCCAGAGAGAAATTCTACCTTTAAAAAAATCGTAAAAAGGAAAACTTACCAAAAAAATAATGAGGAGCCAGGAGCAGAGAGAGACAGAGACCTCAGAGACACAGGGACAGGGATAGAAGGCCAGAGGGGCTCCCTACCACACTAGCATTGCTTGCTGGATGCTGAATTATGAGTAGAAAATCTTCATTTCTCCTGTGCCTGAAATATCTAGTTCCCAGTATCCATGTGGATTCTTCTCAGAGAATGGCTCAACTCTCCTGCCTGGGAGAAAGGAGCAGAAGGGCTTATTAACAAAACAAAAGATGGAGCTGAGAGCCAGAGAGAAATTCTACCTTTAAAAAAATCGTAAAAAGGAAAAATTACCAAAAAAAATTGAGGAGACAGGAGCAGAGAGAGACAGAGACCTCAGAGACACAGGGACAGGGATAGAAGGCCAGAGGGGCTCCCTACCACACTAGCTTTGCTTGCTGGAGGCTGAATTATGAGTAGAAAATCTTCATTTCTCCTGTGCCTGAAATATCTAGTTCCCAGTATCCATGTGGATTCTTCTCAGAGAATGGCTCAACACTCCTGCCTGGGAGAAAGGAGCAGAAGGGCTTATTAACAAAACAAAAGATGGAGCTGAGAGCCAGAGAGAAATTCTACCTTTAAAAAAATCGTAAAAAGGAAAAATTACCAAAAAAAATGAGGAGACAGGAGCAGAGAGAGACAGAGACCTCCGAGACACAGGGACAGCGATAGAAGGCCAGAGGGGCTCCCTACCACACTAGCTTTGCTGGCTGGAGGCTGAATTATGAGTAGAAAATCTTCATTTCTCCTGTGCCTGAAATATCTAGTTCCCAGTATCCATGTGGATTCTTCTCAGAGAATGGCTCAACTCTCCTGCCTGGGAAAAAGGAGCAGAAGGGCTTATTAACAAAACAAAAGATGGAGCTGAGAGCCAGAGAGAAATTCTACCTTTAAAAAAATCGTAAAAAGGAAAAAATAACCAAAAAAAAATGAGGAGACAGGAGCAGAGAGAGACAGAGACCTCAGAGACACAGGGACAGGGATAGAAGGCCAGAGGGGCTCCCTACCACACTAGCTTTGCTTGCTGGAGGCTGAATTATGAGTAGAAAATCTTCATTTCTCCTGTGCCTGAAATATCTAGTTCCCAGTATCCATGTGGATTCTTCTCAGAGAATGGCTCAACTCTCCTGCCTGGGAGAAAGGAGCAGAAGGGCTTATTAACAAAACAAAAGATGGAGCTGAGAGCCAGAGAGAAATTCTACCTTTAAAAAATCGTAAAAAGGAAAAATTACCAAAAAAAATTGAGGAGACAGGAGCAGAGAGAGACAGAGACCTCAGAGACACAGGGACAGGGATAGAAGGCCAGAGGGGCTCCCTACCACACTAGCTTTGCTTGCTGGAGGCTGAAATATGTGTAGAAAATCTTCATTTCTCCTGTGCCTGAAATATCTAGTTCCCAGTATCCATGTGGATTCTTCTCAGAGAATGGCTCAACTCTCCTGCCTGGGAGAAAGGAGCAGAAGGGCTTATTAACAAAACAAAAGATGGAGCTGAGAGCCAGAGAGAAATTCTACCTTTTAAAATATCGTAAAAAGGAAAAATTACCAAAAAAAAATGAGGAGACAGGAGCAGAGAGAGACAGAGAACTCAGAGACACAGGAACAGGGATAGAAGGCCAGAGGGGCTACCTGCCACACTAGCTTTGCTTGCTGGAGGCTGAATTATGAGTAGAAAATCTTCATTTCTCCTGTGCCTGAAATATCTAGTTCCCAGTATCCATGTGGATTCTTCTCAGAGAATGGCTCAACACTCCTGCCTGGGAGAAAGGAGCAGAAGGGCTTATTAACAAAACAAAAGACGGAGCTGAGAGCCAGAGAGAAATTCTACCTTTAAAAAAATCGTAAAAAGGAAAAATTACCAAAAAAAAATGAGGAAACAGGAGCAGAGAGAGACAGAGACCTCAGAGACACAGGGACAGGGATAGAAGGCCAGAGGGGCTCCCTACCACACTAGCTTTGCTTGCTGGAGGCTGAATTATGAGTAGAAAATCTTCATTTCTCCTGTGCCTGAAATATCTAGTTCCCAGTATCCATGTGGATTCTTCTCAGAGAATGGCTCAACTCTCCTGCCTGGGAGAAAGGAGCAGAAGGGCTTATGAACAAAACAAAAGATGGAACTGAGAGCCAGAGAGAAATTCTACCTTTAAAAAAATCGTAAAAAGGAAAAATTACCAAAAAAAAATGAGGAGACAGGAGCAGAGAGAGACAGAGACCTCAGAGACACAGGGACAGGGATAGAAGGCCAGAGGGGCTCCCTACCACACTAGCTTTGCTTGCTGGAGGCTGAATTATGAGTAGAAAATCTTCATTTCTCCTGTGCCTGAAATATCTAGTTCCCAGTATCCATGTGGATTCTTCTCAGAGAATGGCTCAACTCTCCTGCCTGGGAGAAAGGAGCAGAAGGGCTTATTAACAAAACAAAAGATGGAGCTGAGAGCCAGAGAGAAATTCTACCTTTAAAAAAATCGTAAAAAGGAAAAATTACCAAAAAAAAAATGAGGAGACAGGAGCAGAGAGAGACAGAGACCTCAGAGACACAGGGACAGGGATAGAAGGCCAGAGGGGCTACCTACCACACTAGCTTTGCTTGCTGGAGGCTGAATTATGAGTAGAAAATCTTCATTTCTCCTGTGCCTGAAATATCTAGTTCCCAGTATCCATGTGGATTCTTCTCAGAGAATGGCTCAACTCTCCTGCCTGGGAGAAAGGAGCAGAAGGGCTTATTAACAAAACAAAAGATGGAACTGAGAGCCAGAGAGAAATTCTACCTTTAAAAAAATCGTAAAAAGGAAAAATTACCAAAAAAAAAAAAATGAGGAGACAGGAGCAGAGAGAGACAGAGACCTCAGAGACACAGGGACAGGGATAGAAGGCCAGAGGTGCTCCCTACCACACTAGCTTTGCTTGCTGGAGGCTGAATTATGAGTAGAAAATCTTCATTTCTCCTGTGCCTGAAATATCTAGTTCCCAGTATCCATGTGGATCCTTCTCAGAGAATGGCTCAACTCTCCTGCCTGGGAGAAAGGAGCAGAAGGGCTTATTAACAAAACAAAAGATGGAGCTGAGAGCCAGAGAGAAATTCTACCTTTAAAAAAATCATAAAAAGGAAAAATTACCAAAAAAAAAGGGAGACAGGAGCAGAGAGAGACAGAGACCTCAGAGACACAGGGACAGGGATAGAAGGCCAGAGGGGCTCCCTACCACACTAGCTTTGCTTGCTGGAGGCTGAATTATGAGTAGAAAATCTTCATTTCTCCTGTGCCTGAAATATCTAGTTCCCAGTATCCATGTGGATACTTCTCAGAGAATGGCTCAACTCTCCTGCCTGGGAGAAAGGAGCAGAAGGGCTTATTAACAAAACAAAAGATGGAGCTGAGAGCGAGAGAGAAATTCTATCTTTAAAAAAATCGTAAAAAGGAAAAATTACCAAAAAAAAAAATGAGGAGACAGGAGTAGAGAGAGACAGAGACCTCAGAGACACAGGGACAGCGATAGAAGGCCAGAGGGGCTCCCTACCACACTTGCTTTGCTGGCTGGAGGCTGAATTATGAGTAGAAAATCTTCATTTCTCCTGTGCCTGAAATATCTAGTTCCCAGCATCCATGTGGATTCTTCTCAGAGAATGGCTCAACTCTCCTGCCTGGGAGAAAGGAGCAGAAGGGCTTATTAACAAAACAAAAGATGGAGCTGAGAGCCAGAGAGAAATTCTACCTTTAAAAAAATCGTAAAAAGAAAAAATTACCAAAAAAAAATGAGGAGACAGGAGCAGAGAGAGACAGAGACCTCAGAGACACAGGGACAGGGATAGAAGGCCAGAGGGGCTCCCTACCACACTAGCTTTGCTTGCTGGAGGCTGAATTATGAGTAGAAAATCTTCATTTCTCCTGTGCCTGAAAAATCTAGTTCCCAGTATCCATGTGGATTCTTCTCAGAGAATGGCTCAACTCTCCTGCCTGGGAGAAAGGAGCAGAAGGGCTTATTAACAAAACAAAAGATGGAGCTGAGAGCCAGAGAGAAATTCTACCTTTAAAAAAATCGTAAAAAGGAAAAATTACCAAAAAAAAAATGAGGAGACAGGAGCAGAGAGAGACAGAGACCTCAGAGACACAGGGACAGGGATAGAAGGCCAGACGGGCTCCCTACCACACTAGCTTTGCTTGCTGGAGGCTGAATTATGAGTAGAAAATCTTCATTTCTCCTGTGCCTGAAATATCTAGTTCCCAGTATCCATGTGGATTCTTCTCAGAGAATGGCTCAACTCTCCTGCCTGGGAGAAAGGAGCAGAAGGGCTTATTAACAAAACAAAAGATGGAGCTGAGAGCCAGAGAGAAATTCTACCTTTAAAAAAATCGTAAAAAGGAAAAATTACCAAAAAAAAAAGGAGGAGACAGGAGTAGAGAGAGACAGAGACCTCAGAGACACAGGGACAGCAATAGAAGGCCAGAGGGGCTCCCTACCACACTAGCTTTGCTGGCTGGAGGCTGAATTATGAGTAGAAAATCTTCATTTCTCCTGTGCCTGAAATATCTAGTTCCCAGTATCCATGTGGATTCTTCTCAGAGAATGGCTCAACTCTCCTGCCTGGGAGAAAGGAGCAGAAGGGCTTATTAACAAAACAAAAGATGGAGCTGAGAGCCAGAGAGAAATTCTACCTTTAAAAAAATCGTAAAAACAAAAAAAATTACCAAAAAAAAATGAGGAGACAGGAGCAGAGAGAGACAGAGACCTCAGAGACACAGGGACAGGGATAGAAGACCAGAGGGGCTCCCTACCACACTAGCTTTGCTTGCTGGAGGCTGAATTATGAGTAGAAAATCTTCATTTCTCCTGTGCCTGAAATATCAAGTTCCCAGTATCCATGTGGATCCTTCTCAGAGAATGCTCAACTCTCCTGCCTGGGAGAAGAAGGAGCAGAAGGGCTTATTAACAAAACAAAAGATGGAGCTGAGAGCCAGAGAGAAATTCTACCTTTAAAAAAATCATAAAAAGGAAAAATTACCAAAAAAAAAGGGAGACAGGAGCAGAGAGAGACAGAGACCTCAGAGACACAGGGACAGGGATAGAAGGCCAGAGGGGCTCCCTACCACACTAGCTTTGCTTGCTGGAGGCTGAATTATGAGTAGAAAATCTTCATTTCTCCTGTGCCTGAATATCTAGTTCCCAGTATCCATGTGGATACTTCTCAGAGAATGGCTCAACTCTCCTCCCTGGGAGAAAGGAGCAGAAGGGCTTATTAACAAAACAAAAGATGGAGCTGAGAGCCAGAGAGAAATTCTACCTTTAAAAAAATCGTAAAAAGGAAAAATTACCAAAAAAAATGAGGAGACAGGAGCAGATAGAGACAGAGACCTCAGAGACACAGGGACAGGGATAGAAGGCCAGAGGGGCTCCCTACCACACTAGATTTGCTTGATGGAGGTCTGAATTATGAGTAGAAAATCTTCATTTCTCCTGTGCCTGAAATAACTAGTTCCCAGTATCCATGTGGATTCTTCTCAGAGAATGGCTCAACTCTCCTGCCTGGGAGAAAGGAGCAGAAGGGCTTATTAACAAAACAAAAGATGGAGCTGAGAGCCAGAGAGAAATTCTACATTTAAAAAAATCGTAAAAAGGAAATATTACCAAAAAATAATGAGGAGACAGGAGCAGAGAGAGACAGAGACCTCAGAGACACAGGGACAGGGATAGAAGGCCAGAGGGGCTCCCTACCACACTAGCTTTGCTTGCTGGAGGCTGAATTATGAGTAGAAAATCTTCATTTTCTCCTGTGCCTGAAATATCTAGTTCCCAGTATCCATGAGGATCCTTCTCAGAGAATGGCTCAACTCTCCTGCCTGGGAGAAAGGAGCAGAAGGGCTTATTAACAAAACAAAGATGGAGCTGAGAGCCAGAGAGAAATTCTACCTTTAAAAAAATCATAAAAAGGAAAAATTACCAAAAAAAAAAGGGAGACAGGAGCAGAGAGAGACAGAGACCTCAGAGACACAGGGACAGGGATAGAAGGCCAGAGGGGCTCCCTACCACACTAGCTTTGCTTGCTGGAGGCTGAATTATGAGTAGAAAATCTTCATTTCTCCTGTGCCTGAAATATCTAGTTCCAGTATCCATGTGGATACTTCTCAGAGAATGGCTCAACTCTCCTGCCTGGGAGAAAGGAGCAGAAGGGCTTATTAACAAAACAAAAGATGGAGCTGAGAGCGAGAGAGAAATTCTATCTTTAAAAAAATCGTAAAAAGGAAAAATTACCAAAAAAAAAAATGAGGAGACAGGAGTAGAGAGAGACAGAGACCTCAGAGACACAGGGACAGCGATAGAAGGCCAGAGGGGCTCCCTACCACACTAGCTTTGCTGGCTGGAGGCTGAATTATGAGTAGAAAATCTTCATTTCTCCTGTGCCTGAAATATCTAGTTCCCAGTATCCATGTGGATTCTTCTCAGAGAATGGCTCAACTCTCCTGCCTGGGAGAAAGGAGCAGAAGGGCTTATTAACAAAACAAAAGATGGAGCTGAGAGCCAGAGAGAAATTCTACCTTTAAAAAAATCGTAAAAAGAAAAAATTACCAAAAAAAAATGAGGAGACAGGAGCAGAGAGAGACAGAGACCCTCAGAGACACAGGGACAGGGATAGAAGGCCAGAGGGGCTCCCTACACACTAGCTTTGCTTGCTGGAGGCTGAATTATGAGTAGAAAATCTTCATTCTCCTGTGCCTGAAAAATCTAGTTCCCAGTATCCATGTGGATTCTTCTCAGAGAATGGCTCAACTTCTCCTGCCTGGGAGAAGGAGCAGAAGGGCTTATTAACAAAACAAAAGATGGAGCTGAGAGCCAGAGAGAAATTCTACCTTTAAAAAATCGTAAAAAGGAAAAATTACCAAAAAAAAAATGAGGAGACAGGAGCAGAGAGAGACAGAGACCTCAGAGACACAGGGACAGGGATAGAAGGCCAGGACGGGGCTCCCTACCACACTAGCTTTGCTTGCTGGAGGCTGAATTATGAGTAGAAAATCTTCATTTCTCCTGTGCCTGAAATATCTAGTTCCCAGTATCCATGTGGATTCTTCTCAGAGAATGGCTCAACTCTCCTTCCTGGGAGAAAGGAGCAGAAGGGCTTATTAACAAAACAAAAGATGGAGCTGAGAGCCAGAGAGAAATTCTACCTTTAAAAAAATCGTAAAAAGGAAAAATTACCAAAAAAAAAAGGAGAGAGACAGGAGTAGAGAGAGACAGAGACCTCAGAGACACAGGGACAGGCAATAGAAGGCCAGAGGGGCTCCCTACCACACTAGCTTTGCTGCTGGAGGCTGAATTATGAGTAGAAAATCTTCATTTCTCCTGTGCCTGAAATATCTAGTTCCCAGTATCCATGTGGATTCTTCTCAGAGAATGGCTCAACTCTCCTGCCTGGGAGAAAGGAGCAAGAAGGGCTTATTAACAAAACAAAAGATGGAGCTGAGAGCCAGAGAGAAATTCTACCTTTAAAAAAATCGTAAAAAACGAAAAAAATTACCAAAAAAAAAATGAGGAGACAGGAGCAGAGAGAGACAGAGACCTCAGAGACACAGGGACAGGGATAGAAGACCAGAGGGGCTCCCTACCACACTAGCTTTGCTTGCTGGAGGCTGAATTATGAGTAGAAAATCTTCATTTCTCCTGTGCCTGAAATATCAAGTTCCCAGTATCCATGTGGATCCTTCTCAGAGAATGGCTCAACTCTCCTGCCTGGGAGAAAGGAGCAGAAGGGCTTATTAACAAAACAAAAGATGGAGCTGAGAGCCAGAGAGAAATTCTACCTTTAAAAAAATCATAAAAAGGAAAAATTACCAAAAAAAAAGGGAGACAGGAGCAGAGAGAGACAGAGACCTCAGAGACACAGGGACAGGGATAGAAGGCCAGAGGGGCTCCCTACCACACTAGCTTTGCTTGCTGGAGGCTGAATTATGAGTAGAAAAACTTCATTTCTCCTGTGCCTGAAATATCTAGTTCCCAGTATCCATGTGGATACTTCTCAGAGAATGGCTCAACTCTCCTGCCTGGGAGAAAGGAGCAGAAGGGCTTATTAACAAAACAAAAGATGGAGCTGAGAGCCAGAGAGAAATTCTACCTTCAAAAAAATCGTAAAAAGGAAAAATTACCAAAAAAAATGAGGAGACAGGAGCAGATAGAGACAGAGACCCTCAGAGACACAGGGACAGGGATAGAAGGCCAGAGGGGCTCCCTACCACACTAGATTTGCTTGATGGAGGCTGAATTATGAGTAGAAAATCTTCATTTCTCCTGTGCCTGAAATAACTAGTTCCCAGTATCCATGTGGATTCTTCTCAGAGAATGGCTCAACTCTCCTGCCTGGGAGAAAGGAGCAGAAGGGCTTATTAACAAAACAAAAGATGGAGCTGAGAGCCAGAGAGAAATTCTACATTTAAAAAAATCATAAAAAGGAAATATTACCAAAAAATAATGAGGAGACAGGAGCAGAGAGAGACAGAGACCTCAGAGACACAGGGACAGGGATAGAAGGCCAGAGGGGCTCCCTACCACACTAGCATTGCTTGCTGGAGGCTGAATTATGAGTAGAAAATCTTCATTTCTCCTGTGCCTGAAATATCTAGTTCCCAGTATCCATGTGGATTCTTCTCAGAGAATGGCTCAACTCTCCTGCCTGGGAGAAAAGAGCAGAAGGGCTTATTAACAAAACAAAAGATGGAGCTGAGAGCCAGAGAGAAATTCTACCTTTAAAAAAATCGTAAAAAGAAAAAAATTACCAAAAAAAATGAGGAGACAGGAGCAGAGAGAGACAGATACCTCAGAGACACAGGGACAGCGATAGAAGGCCAGAGGGGCTCCCTGCCACACTAGCTTTGCTTGCTGGAGGCTGAATTATGAGTAGAAAATCTTCATTTCTCCTGTGCCTGAAAAATCTAGTTCCCAGTATCCATGTGGATTCTTCTCAGATAATGGCTCAACTCTCCTGCCTGGGGAGAAAGGAGCAGAAGGGCTTATTAACAAAACAAAAGATGGAGCTGAGAGCCAGAGAGAAATTCTACCTTTAAAAAAATCGTAAAAAGGAAAAATTACCAAAAAAATATGAGGAGACAGGAGCAGAGAGAGACAGAGACCTCAGAGACACAGGGACAGGGATAGAAGGCCAGAGGGGCTCCCTACCACACTAGCTTTGCTTGCTGGAGGCTGAATTATGAGTAGAAAATCTTCATTTCTCCTGTGCCTGAAATATCTAGTTCCCAGTATCCATGTGGATTCTTCTCAGAGAATGGCTCAACTCTCCTGCCTGGGAGAAAGGAGCAGAAGGGCTTATTAACAAAACAAAAGATGGAGCTGAGAGCCAGAGAGAAATTCTACCTTTAAAAAAATCGTAAAAAGGAAAAATTACCAAAAAAAATGAGGAGACAGGAGCAGAGAGAGACAGAGACCTCAGAGACACAGGGACAGGGATAGAAGGCCAGAGGGGCTCCCCTACCACACTAGCTTTGCTTGCTGGAGGCTGAATTATGAGTAGAAAATCTTCATTTCTCCTGTGCCTGAAATATATAGTTCCCAGTATCCATGTGGATTCTTCCTCAGAGAAATGGCTCAACTCTCCTGCCTGAGAGAAAGGAGCAGAAGGGCTTATTAACAAAACAAAAGATGGAGCTAAGAGCCAGAGAGAAATTCTACCTTTTAAAAATATCGTAAAAAAGGAAAAATTACCAAAAAAAAAAATGAGGAGGACAGGAGCAGATAGAGACAGAGACCTCAGAGACACAGGGACAGGGATAGAAGGCCAGAGGGGCTCCCTACCACACTAGCTTTGCTTGCTGGAGGCTGAATTATGAGTAGAAAATCTTCATTTCTCCTGTGCCTGAAATAACTAGTTCCCAGTATCCATTGTGTATTCTTCTCAGAGAATGGCTCAACTCTCCTGCCTGAGAGAAAGGAGCAGAAGGGCTTATTAACAAAACAAAAGATGGAGCTGAGAGCCAGAGAGGAAATTCTACCTTTAAAAAAATTCGTAAAAAGGAAAAATTACCAAAAAAAAATGAGGAGACAGGAGCTGAGAGAGACAGAGACCTCAGAGACACAGGGGACAGGGATAGAAAGGGCCAGAGGGGCTCCCTACCACACTAGCTTTGCTTGCTGGAGGCTGAATTATGAGTAGAAAATCTTCATTTCTCCTGTGCCTGAAATATCTAGTTCCCAGTATCCATGTGGATTCTTCTCAGAGAATGGCTCAACTCTCCTGCCTGAAGAGAAAGGAGAGCAAAGGGCTTATTAACAAAACAAAAGATGGAGCTGAGAGCCAGAGAGAAATTCTACCCTTTAAAAAAAATCGTAAAAAGGAAAAATTACCAAAAAAAAAAATGAGGAGACAGGAGCAGATAGAGACAGAGACCTCAGAGACACAGGGACAGGGATAGAAGGGCCAGAGGGGGCTCCCCTACCACACTAGCTTTGCTTGCTGGAGGCTGAATTATGAGTAGAAAAATCTTCATTTCTCCTGTGCCTGAAATAACTAGTTCCAAGTATCCATGTGGATTCTTCTCAGAGAATGGCTCAACTCTCCTGCCTGGGAGAAAAGGAGCAGAAGGGCTTATTAACAAAACACAAAGATGGAGCTAAGAGCCAGAGAGAAATTCTACCTTTAAAAAAATCGTAAAAAGGAAAAATTACCAAAAAAAAAAAATGAGAGACAGGACGCAGATAGAGACAGAGACCTCAGAGACACAGGGACAGGGATAGAAGGCCAGAGGGGCTCCCTACCACACTAGCTTTGCTTGCTGGAGGCTGAATTATGAGTAGAAAATCTTCATTTCTCCTGTGCCTGAATAACTAGTTCCCAGTATCCATGTGGATTCTTCTCAGAGAATGGCTCAACTCTCCTGCCTGAGAGAAAGGAGCAGAAGGGCTTATTAACAAAACAAAAGATGGAGCTAAGAGCCAGAGAGAAATTCTACCTTTAAAAAAAATCGTAAAAAGGAAAAATTACCAAAAAAAAAAATGAGGAGACAGGAGCAGAATAGAGACAGAGACCTCAGAGGACACAGGGGACAGGGATAGAAGGCCAGAGGGGCTCCCTACCACACTAGCTTTGCTTGCTGGAGGCTGAATTATGAGTAGAAAATCTTCATTTCTCCTGTGCCTGAAATAACTAGTTCCCAGTATCCATGTGGATTCTTCTCAGAGAATGGCTCAACCTCTCCTGCCTGAGAGAAAGGAGCAGAAGGGCTTATTAACAAAACAAAAGATGGAGCTGAGAGCCAGAGAGAAATTCTACCTTTAAAAAAAATCGGTAAAAAGGAAAAATTACCAAAAAAAAAAAAAAATGAGGAGACAGCGAGCAGATAGAGACAGAGACCTCAGAGACACAGGGACAGGGATAGAAGGCCAGAGGGGCTCCCTACCACACTAGCTTTGCTTGCTGGAGGCTGAATTATGAGTAGAAAATCTTCATCTCTCCTGTGCCTGAAATAACTAGTTCCCAGTATCCATGTGGATTCTTCTCAGAGAATGGCTCAACTCTCCTGCCTGGGAGAAAGGAGCAGAAGGGCTTATTAACAAAACAAAAGATGGAGCTGAGAGCCAGAGAGAAATTCTACCTTTAAAAAAATCGTAAAAAAGGAAAAATTACCAAAAAATAATGAGGAGACAGCAGAGAGAGACAGAGACCTCAGAGACACAGGGACAGGGATAGAAGGCCAGAGGGGCTCCCTACACACTAGCATTGCTTGCTGGAGGCTGAATTATGAGTAGAAAATCTTCATTTCTCCTGTGCCTGAAATATCTAGTTCCCAGTATCCATGTGGATACTTCTCAGAGAATGGCTCAACTCTCCTGCCTGGGAGAAAGGAGCAGAAGGGCTTATTAACAAAACAAAAGATGGAGCTGAGAGCCAGAGAGAAATTCTAACCTTTAAAAAAATCGTAAAAAGAAAAAAATTACCAAAAAAATGAGGAGACAGGAGCAGAGAGAGACAGAGACCTCAGAGACACAGGGGACAGCGATAGAAGGCCAGAGGGGCTCCCTGCCACACTAGCTTTGCTTGCTGGAGGCTGAATTATGAGTAGAAAATCTTCATTTCTCTGTGTCTGAAAAAATCTAGTTCCCAGTATCCATGTGGATACTTCTCAGATAATGGCTCAACTCTCCTGCCTGGGAGAAAGGAGCAGAAGGGCTTATTAACAAAACAAAAGATGGAGCTGAGAGCCAGAGAGAAATTCTACCTTTAAAAAAATCGTGAAAAGGAAAAATTACCAAAAAAAATGAGGGAGACAGAGCAGAGAGAGACAGAGACCTCAGAGACACAGGGACAGGGATAGAAGGCCAGAGGGGCTCCCTAACACACTAGCTTTGCTTGCTGGAGGCTGAATTATGAGTAGAAAAATCTTCATTTCTCCTGTGCCTGAAATATCTAGTTCCCAGTATCCATGTGGATTCTTCTCAGAGAATGGCTCAACTCTCCTGCCTGGGAGAAAGGAGCAGAAGGGCTTATTAACAAAACAAAAGATGGAGCTGAGAGCCAGAGAGAAATTCTACCTTTAAAAAAATCGTAAAAAGGAAAAATTACCAAAAAAAAATGACGAGACAGGAGCAGAGAGAGACAGAGACCTCAGAGACACAGGGACAGGGATAGAAGGCCAGAGGGGGCTCCCTACCACACTAGCTTTGCTTGCTGGAGGCTGAATTATGAGTAGAAAATCTTCATTTCTCCCTGTGCCTGAAATATCTAGTTCCCAGTATCCATGTGGATCCTTCTCAGAGAATAGCTCAACTCTCCTGCCTGGGAGAAAGGAGCAGAAGGGCTTATTAACAAAAACAAAAGATGGAGCTGAGAGCCAGAGAGAAATTCTACCTTTAAAAAAATCATAAAAAGGAAAAATTACCAAAAAAAAAGGGAGACAGGAGCAGAGAGAGACAGAGACCTCAGAGACACAGGGACAGGGATAGAAGGCCAGAGGGGCTCCCTACCACACTAGCTTTGCTTGCTGGAGCTGAATTATGAGTAGAAAATCTTCATTTCTCCTGTGCCTGAAATATCTAGTTCCCAGTATCCATGTGGATACTTCTCAGAGAATGGCTCAACTCTCCTGCCTGGGAGAAAGGAGCAGAAGGGCTTATTAACAAAACAAAAGATGGAGCTGAGAGCGAGAGAGAAATTCTATCTTTAAAAAAATCGTAAAAAGGAAAAATTACCAAAAAAAAAATGAGGAGACAGGAGTAGAGAGAGACAGAGACCTCAGAGACACAGGGACAGCGATAGAAGGCCAGAGGGGGCTCCCTACCACACTAGCTTTGCTGGCTGGAGGCTGAATTATGAGTAGAAAATCTTCATTTCTCCTGTGCCTGAAATATCTAGTTCCCAGTATCCATGTGGATTCTTTCTCAGAGAATGGCTCAACTCTCCTGCCTGGGAGAAAGGAGCAGAAGGGCTTATTAACAAAACAAAAGATGGAGCTGAGAGCCAGAGAGAAATTCTACCCTTTAAAAAAATCGTAAAAAGAAAAAATTACCAAAAAAAAATGAGGAGACAGGAGCAGAGAGAGACAGAGACCTCAGAGACACAGGGACAGGGATAGAAGGCCAGAGGGGCTCCCTACCACACTAGCTTTGCTTGCTGGAGGCTGAATTATGAGTAGAAAATCTTCATTTCTCCTGTGCCTGAAAAATCTAGTTCCCAGTATCCATGTGGATTCTTCTCAGAGAATGGCTCAACTCTCCTGCCTGGGAGAAAGGAGCAGAAGGGCTTATTAACAAAACAAAAGATGGAGCTGAGAGCCAGAGAGAAATTCTACCTTTAAAAAAATCGTAAAAAGGAAAAATTACCAAAAAAAAAATGAGGAGACAGGAGCAGAGAGAGACAGAGACCTCAGAGACACAGGGACAGGGATAGAAGGCCAGACGGGGCTCCCTACCACACTAGCTTTGCTTGCTGGAGGCTGAATTATGAGTAGAAAATCTTCATTTCTCCTGTGCCTGAAATATCTAGTTCCCAGTATCCATGTGGATTCTTCTCAGAGAATGGCTCAACTCTCCTTCCTGGGAGAAAGGAGCAGAAGGGCTTATTAACAAAACAAAAGATGGAGCTGAGAGCCAGAGAGAAATTCTACCTTTAAAAAAAATCGTAAAAAGGAAAAATTACCAAAAAAAAAAGGAGGAGACAGGAGTAGAGAGAGACAGAGACCTCAGAGACACAGGGGACAGCAATAGAAGGCCAGAGGGGCTCCCTACCACACTAGCTTTGCTGGCTGGAGGCTGAATTATGAGTAGAAAATCTTCATTTCTCCTGTGCCTGAAATATCTAGTTCCCAGTATCCATGTGGATTCTTCTCAGAGAAAGGCTCAACTCTCCTGCCTGGGAGAAAGGAGCAGAAGGGCTTATTAACAAAACAAAAGATGGAGCTGAGAGCCAGAGAGAAATTCTACCTTTAAAAAAATCGTAAAAACAAAAAAAATTACCAAAAAAAAATGAGGAGACAGGAGCAGAGAGAGACAGAGACCTCAGAGACACAGGGACAGGGATAGAAGACCAGAGGGGCTCCCCTACCACACTAGCTTTGCTTGCTGGAGGCTGAATTATGAGTAGAAAATCTTCATTTCTCCTGTGCCTGAAATATCAAGTTCCCAGTATCCATGTGGATCCTTCTCAGAGAATGGCTCAACTCTCCTGCCTGGAGAAAAGGAGCAGAAGGGCTTATTAACAAAACAAAAGATGGAGCTGAGAGCCAGAGAGAAATTCTACCTTTAAAAAAATCATAAAAAGGAAAAATTACCAAAAAAAAAGGGAGACAGGAGCAGAGAGAGACAGAGACCTCAGAGACACAGGGACAGGGATAGAAGGCCAGAGGGGGCTCCCTACCACACTAGCTTTGCTTGCTGGAGGCTGAATTATGAGTAGAAAAACTTCATTTCTCCTGTGCCTGAAAATATCTAGTTCCCAGTATCCATGTGGATACTTCTCAGAGAATGGCTCAACTCTCCTGCCTGGGAGAGAAAGGAGCAGAAGGGCTTATTAACAAAACAAAAGATGGAGCTGAGAGCCAGAGAGAAATTCTCTACCTTCAAAAAAATCGTAAAAAGGAAAAATTACCAAAAAAAAATGAGGAGACAGGAGCAGATAGAGACAGAGACCTCAGAGGACACAGGGACAGGGATAGAAGGCCAGAGGGGCTCCCCTACCACACTAGATTTGCTTGATGGAGGCTGAATTATGAGTAGAAAATCTTCATTTCTCCTGTGCCTGAAATAACTAGTTCCCAGTATCCATGTGGATTCTTCTCAGAGAATGGCTCAACTCTCCTGCCTGGGAGAAAGGAGCAGAAGGGCTTATTAACAAAAACAAAAGATGGAGCTGAGAGCCAGAGAGAAATTCTACATTTAAAAAAATCATAAAAAGGAAATATTACCAAAAAATAATGAGGAGACAGGAGCAGAGAGAGACAGAGACCTCAGAGACACAGGGACAGGGATAGAAGGCCAGAGGGGCTCCCTACCACACTAGCATTGCTTGCTGGAGGCTGAATTATGAGTAGAAAATCTTCATTTCTCCTGTGCCTGAAATATCTAGTTCCCAGTATCCATGTGGATTCTTCTCAGAGAATGGCTCAACTCTCCTGCCTGGGAGAAAAGAGCAGAAGGGCTTATTAACAAAACAAAAGATGGAGCTGAGAGCCAGAGAGAAATTCTACCTTTAAAAAAATCGTAAAAAGAAAAAAATTACCAAAAAAAATGAGGAGACAGGAGCAGAGAGAGACAGATACCTCAGAGACACACAGGGACAGCGATAGAAGGCCAGAGGGGCTCCCTGCCACACTAGCTTTGCTTGCTGGAGGCTGAATTATGAGTAGAAAATCTTCATTTCTCCTGTGCCTGAAAAATCTAGTTCCCAGTATCCATGTGGATTCTTCTCAGATAATGGCTCAACTCTCCTGCCTGGGAGAAAGGAGCAGAAGGGCTTATTAACAAAACAAAAGATGGAGCTGAGAGCCAGAGAGAAATTCTACCTTTAAAAAAATCGTAAAAAGGGAAAAATTACCAAAAAAATATGAGGAGACAGGAGCAGAGAGAGACAGAGACCTCAGAGACCACAGGGACAGGGATAGAAGGCCAGAGGGGCTCCCTACCACACTAGCTTTGCTTGCTGGAGGCTGAATTATGAGTAGAAAATCTTCATTTCTCCTGTGCCTGAAATATCTAGTTCCCAGTATCCATGTGGATTCTTCTCAGAGAATGGCTCAACTCTCCTGCCTGGGAGAAAGGAGCAGAAGGGCTTATTAACAAAACAAAAGATGGAGCGCTGAGAGCCAGAGAGAAATTCTACCTTTAAAAAAATCGTAAAAAGGAAAAATTACCAAAAAAAAATGAGGAGACAGGAGCAGAGAGAGACAGAGACCCTCAGAGACACAGGGACAGGGATAGAAGGCCAGAGGGGCTCCCTACCACACTAGCTTTGCTTGCTGGAGGCTGAATTATGAGTAGAAAATCTTCATTTCTCCTGTGCCTGAAATATATAGTTCCCAGTATCCATGTGGATTCTTCTCAGAGAATGGCTCAACTCTCCTGCCTGAGAGAAAGGAGCAGAAGGGGCTTATTAACAAAACAAAAGATGGAGCTAAGAGCCAGAGAGAAATTTCTACCTTTAAAATATCGTAAAAAGGAAAAATTACCAAAAAAAAAAATGAGGAGACAGGAGCAGATAGAGACAGAGACCTCAGAGACACAGGGACAGGGATAGAAGGCCAGAGGGGCTCCCTACCACACTAGCTTTGCTTGCTGGAGGCTGAATTATGAGTAGAAAATCTTCATTTCTCCTGTGCCTGAAATAACTAGTTCCCAGTATCCATGTGTATTCTTCTCAGAGAATGGCTCAACTCTCCTGCCTGAGAGAAAGGAGCAGAAGGGCTTATTAACAAAACAAAAGATGGAGCTGAGAGCCAGAGAGAAATTCTACCTTTAAAAAAATCGTAAAAAGGAAAAATTACCAAAAAAAAAATGAGGAGACAGGAGCAGAGAGAGACAGAGACCTCAGAGACACAGGGACAGGGATAGAAGGCCAGAGGGGCTCCCTACCACACTAGCTTTGCTTGCTGGAGGCTGAATTATGAGTAGAAAATCTTCATTTCTCCTGTGCCTGAAATATCTAGTTCCCAGTATCCATGTGGATTCTTCTCAGAGAATGGCTCAACTCTCCTGCCTGAGAGAAAGGAGCAGAAGGGCTTATTAACAAAACAAAAGATGGAGCTGAGAGCCAGAGAGAAATTCTACCTTTAAAAAAATCGTAAAAAGGAAAAATTACCAAAAAAAAAAATGAGGAGACAGGAGCAGATAGAGACAGAGACCTCAGAGACACAGGGACAGGGATAGAAGGCCAGAGGGGCTCCCTACCACACTAGCTTTGCTTGCTGGAGGCTGAATTATGAGTAGAAAATCTTCATTTTCTCCTGTGCCTGAAATAACTAGTTCCCAGTATCCATGTGGATTCTTCTCAGAGAATGGCTCAACTCTCCTGCCTGGGAGAAAAGGAGCAGAAGGGCTTATTAACAAAACAAAAGATGGAGCTAAGAGCCAGAGAGAAATTCTACCTTTAAAAAAATCGTAAAAAGGAAAAATTACCAAAAAAAAAAATGAGGAGACAGGAGCAGATAGAGACAGAGACCTCAGAGACACAGGGACAGGTGATAGAAGGCCAGAGGGGGCTCCCTACCACACTAGCTTTGCTTGCTGGAGGCTGAATTATGAGTAGAAAATCTTCATTTCTCCTGTGCCTGAAATAACTAGTTCCCAGTATCCATGTGGATTCTTCTCAGAGAATGGCTCAACTCTCCTGCCTGAGAGAAAGGAGCAGAAGGGCTTATTAACAAAACAAAAGATGGAGCTGAGAGCCAGAGAGAAATTCTACCTTTAAAAAAAATCGTAAAAAGGAAAAATTACCAAAAAAAAAAAAAAAATGAGGAGACAGGAGCAGATAGAGACAGAGACCTCAGAGACACAGGGACAGGGATAGAAGGCCAGAGGGGCTCCCTACCACACTAGCTTTGCTTGCTGGAGGCTGAATTATGAGTAGAAAATCTTCATTTCTCCTGTGCCTGAAATAACTAGTTCCCAGTATCCATGTGGATTCTTCTCAGAGAATGGCTCAACTCTCCTGCCTGGGAGAAAGGAGCAGAAGGGCTTATTAACAAAACAAAAGATGGAGCTGAGAGCCAGAGAGAAATTCTACCTTTAAAAAAATTGTGAAAAGGAAAAATTACCAAAAAAAAATGAGGAGACAGGAGCAGAGAGAGACAGAGACCTCAGAGACACAGGGACAGGGATAGAAGGCCAGAGGGGCTCCCTACCACACTAGCTTTGCTTGCTGGAGGCTGAATTATGAGTAGAAAATCTTCATTTCTCCTGTGCCTGAAATATCTAGTTCCCAGTATCCATGTGGATTCTTCTCAGAGAATGGCTCAACTCTCCCTGCCTGGGAGAAAGGAGCAGAAGGGCTTATTAACAAAACAAAAGATGGAGCTGAGAGCCAGAGAGAAATTCTACCTTTAAAAAAATCATAAAAAGGAAAAATTACCAAAAAAAAAGGGAGACAGGAGCAGAGAGAGACAGAGACCTCAGAGACACAGGGACAGGGATAGAAGGCCAGAGGGGCTCCCTACCACACTAGCTTTGCTTGCTGGAGGCTGAATTATGAGTAGAAAATCTTCATTTCTCCTGTGCCTGAAATATCTAGTTCCCAGTATCCATGTGGATACTTCTCAGAGAATGGCTCAACTCTCCTGCCTGGGAGAAAGGAGCAGAAGGGCTTATTAACAAAACAAAAGATGGAGCTGAGAGCCAGAGAGAAATTCTATCTTTAAAAAAAATCGTAAAAAGGAAAAATTACCAAAAAAAAAATGAGGAGACAGGAGTAGAGAGAGACAGAGACCTCAGAGACACAGGAACAGCAATAGAAGGCCAGAGGGGGCTCCTCCTACCACACTAGCTTTGCTGGCTGGAGCTGAATTATGAGTAGAAAAATCTTCATTTCTCCTGTGCCTGAAATATCTAGTTCCCAGTATCCATGTGGATTCTTCTCAGAGAATGGCTCAACTCTCCTGCCTGGGAGAAAGGAGCAGAAGGGCTTATTAACAAAACAAAAGATGGAGCTGAGAGCCAGAGAGAAATTCTACCTTTAAAAAAATCGTAAAAAGAAAAAAATTACCAAAAAAAAATGAGGAGACAGGAGCAGAGAGAGACAGAGACCTCACAGACACAGGGACAGCGATAGAAGGCCAGAGGGGCTCCCTGCCACACTAGCTTTGCTTGCTGGAGGCTGAATTATGAGTAGAAAATCTTCATTTCTCCTGTGCCTGAAAAATCTAGTTCTCAGTATCCATGTGGATTCTTCTCAGATAATGGCTCAACTCTCCTGCCTGGGAGAAAGGAGCAGAAGGGCTTATTAACAAAACAAAAGATGGAGCTGAGAGCGAGAGAGAAATTCTACTTTTCAAAAAATCGTTAAAAAGGAAAAATTACCAAAAAAAATGAGGAGACAGGAGAAGAGAGAGACAGAGACCTCAGAGACACAGGGACAGGGATAGAAGGCCAGAGGGGCTCCCTACCACACTAGATTTGCTTGCTGGAGGCTGAATTATGAGTAGAAAATCTTCATTTCTCCTGTGCCTGAAATATCTAGTTCCCAGTATCCATGTGGATTCTTCTCAGAGAATGGCTCAACTCTCCTTCCTGGGAGAAAGGAGCAGAAGGGCTTATTAACAAAACAAAAGATGGAGCTGAGAGCCAGAGAGAAATTCTACCTTTAAAAAAAATCGTAAAAAGGAAAAATTACCAAAAAAAATGAGGAGACAGGAGCAGAGAGAGACAGAGACCTCAGAGACACAGGGACAGGGATAGAAGGCCAGAGGGGCTCCCTACCACACTAGCTTTGCTTGCTGGAGGCTGAATTATGAGTAGAAAATCTTCATTTCTCCTGTGCCTGAAATATCTAGTTCCCAGTATCCATGTGGATTCTTCTCAGAGAATGGCTCAACTCTCCTGCCTGAGAGAAAGGAGCAGAAGGGCTTATTAACAAAACAAAAGATGGAGCTGAGAGCCAGAGAGAAATTCTACCTTTAAAAAAATCGTAAAAAGGAAAAATTACCAAAAAAAAAAAAAATGAGGAGACAGGAGCAGATAGAGACAGAGACCTCAGAGACACAGGGACAGGGATAGAAGGCCAGAGGGGCTCCCTACCACACTAGATTTGCTTGATGGAGGCTGAATTATGAGTAGAAAATCTTCATTTCTCCTGTGCCTGAAATAACTAGTTCCCAGTATCCATGTGGATTCTTCTCAGAGAATGGCTCAACTCTCCTGCCTGGGAGAAAGGAGCAGAAGGGCTTATTAACAAAACAAAAGATGGAGCTGAGAGCCAGAGAGAAATTCTACATTTAAAAAAAATCGTAAAAAGGAAAAATTACCAAAAAATAATGAGGAGACAGGAGCAGAGAGAGACAGAGACCTCAGAGACACAGGGACAGGGATAGAAGGCCAGAGGGGCTCCCTACCACACTAGCATTGCTTGCTGGAGGCTGAATTATGAGTAGAAAATCTTCATTTCTCCTGTGCCTGAAATATCTAGTTCCCAGTATCCATGTGGATTCTTCTCAGAGAATGGCTCAACTCTCCTGCCTGGGAGAAAAGAGCAGAAGGGCTATTAACAAAACAAAAGATGGAGCTGAGAGCCAGAGAGAAATTCTACCTTTAAAAAAATCGTAAAAAGAAAAAAATTACCAAAAAAAATGAGGAGACAGGAGCAGAGAGAGACAGATACCTCAGAGACACAGGGACAGCGATAGAAGGCCAGAGGGGCTCCCTGCCACACTAGCTTTGCTTGCTGGAGGCTGAATTATGAGTAGAAAATCTTCATTTCTCCTGTGCCTGAAAAATTCTAGTTCCCAGTATCCATGTGGATTCTTCTCAGATAATGGCTCAACTCTCCTGCCTGGGAGAAAGGAGCAGAAGGGGCTTATTAACAAAACAAAAGATGGAGCTGAGAGCCAGAGAGAAATTCTACCTTTAAAAAAATCGTAAAAAGGAAAAATTACCAAAAAAATATGAGGAGACAGGAGCAGAGAGAGACAGAGACCTCAGAGACACAGGGGACAGGGATAGAAGGCCAGAGGGGCTCCCTAACACACTAGCTTTGCTTGCTGGAGGCTGAATTATGAGTAGAAAATCTTCATTTCTCCTGTGCCTGAAATATCTAGTTCCCAGTATCCATGTGGATTCTTCTCAGAGAATGGCTCAACTCTCCTGCCTGGGAGAAAGGAGCAGAAGGGCTTATTAACAAAACAAAAAGATGGAGCTGAGAGCCAGAGAGAAATTCTACCTTTAAAAAAATCGTAAAAAGGAAAAAATTACCAAAAAAAATGAGGAGACAGGAGCAGAGAGAGACAGAGACCTCAGAGACACAGGGACAGGGATAGAAGGCCAGAGGGGCTCCCTACCACACTAGCTTTGCTTGCTGGAGGCTGAATTATGAGTAGAAAATCTTCATTTCTCCTGTGCCTGAAATATATAGTTCCCAGTATCCATGTGGATTCTTCTCAGAGAATGGCTCAACTCTCCTGCCTGAGAGAAAGGAGCAGAAGGGCTTATTAACAAAACAAAAGATGGAGCTAAGAGCCAGAGAGAAATTCTACCTTTAAAAAAATCGTAAAAAGGAAAAATTACCAAAAAAAAAATGAGGAGACAGGAGCAGATAGAGACAGAGACCTCAGAGACACAGGGACAGGGATAGAAGGCCAGAGGGGCTCCCTACCACACTAGCTTTGCTTGCTGGAGGCTGAATTATGAGTAGAAAATCTTCATTTCTCCTGTGCCTGAAATAACTAGTTCCCAGTATCCATGTGGATTCTTCTCAGAGAATGGCTCAACTCTCCTGCCTGAGAGAAAGGAGCAGAAGGGCTTATTAACAAAACAAAAGATGGAGCTGAGAGCCAGAGAGAAATTCTACCTTTAAAAAAATCGTAAAAAGGAAAAATTACCAAAAAAAATGAGGAGACAGGAGCAGAGAGAGACAGAGACCTCAGAGACACAGGGACAGGGATAGAAGGACAGAGGGGCTCCCTACCACACTAGCTTTGCTTGCTGGAGGCTGAATTATGAGTAGAAAATCTTCATTTCTCCTGTGCCTTAAATATCTAGTTCCCAGTATCCATGTGGATTCTTCTCAGAGAATGGCTCAACTCTCCTGCCTGAGAGAAAGGAGCAGAAGGGCTTATTAACAAAACAAAAGATGGAGCTGAGAGCCAGAGAGAAATTCTACCTTTAAAAAAATCGTAAAAAGGAAAAATTACCAAAAAAAAAAATGAGGAGACAGGAGCAGATAGAGACAGAGACCTCAGAGACACAGGGACAGGGATAGAAGGCCAGAGGGGGCTCCCTACCACACTAGCTTTGCTTGCTGGAGGCTGAATTATGAGTAGAAAATCTTCATTTCTCCTGTGCCTGAAATAACTAGTTCCCAGTATCCATGTGGATTCTTCTCAGAGAATGGCTCAACTCTCCTGCCTGGGAGAAAGGAGCAGAAGGGCTTATTAACAAAACAAAAGATGGAGCTAAGAGCCAGAGAGAAATTCTACCTTTAAAAAAATCGTAAAAAGGAAAAATTACCAAAAAAAAAAATGAGGAGACAGGAGCAGATAGAGACAGAGACCTCAGAGACACAGGGACAGGGATAGAAGGCCAGAGGGGCTCCCTACCACACTAGCTTTGCTTGCTGGAGGCTGAATTATGAGTAGAAAATCTTCATTTCTCCTGTGCCTGAAATAACTAGTTCCCAGTATCCATGTGGATTCTTCTCAGAGAATGGCTCAACTCTCCTGCCTGAGAGAAAGGAGCAGAAGGGCTTATTAACAAAACAAAAGATGGAGCTGAGAGCCAGAGAGAAATTCTACCTTTAAAAAAATCGTAAAAAGGAAAAATTACCAAAAAAAAAAAAAATGAGGAGACAGGAGCAGATAGAGACAGAGACCTCAGAGACACAGGGACAGGGATAGAAGGCCAGAGGGGCTCCCTACCACACTAGCTTTGCTTGCTGGAGGCTGAATTATGAGTAGAAAATCTTCATCTCTCCTGTGCCTGAAATAACTAGTTCCCAGTATCCATGTGGATTCTTCTCAGAGAATGGCTCAACTCTCCTGCCTGGGAGAAAGGAGCAGAAGGGCTTATTAACAAAACAAAAGATGGAGCTGAGAGCCAGAGAGAAATTCTACCTTTAAAAAATCGTAAAAAGGAAAAATTACCAAAAAATAATGAGGAGACAGGAGCAGAGAGAGACAGAGACCTCAGAGACACAGGGACAGGGATAGAAGGCCAGAGGGGCTCCCTACCACACTAGCATTGCTTGCTGGAGGCTGAATTATGAGTAGAAAATCTTCATTTCTCCTGTGCCTGAAATATCTAGTTCCAGTATCCATGTGGATACTTCTCAGAGAATGGCTCAACTCTCCTGCCTGGGAGAAAGGAGCAGAAGGGCTTATTAACAAAACAAAAGATGGAGCTGAGAGCCAGAGAGAAATTCTACCTTTAAAAAAAATCGTTAAAAAGAAAAAAATTACCAAAAAAAATGAGGAGACAGGAGCAGAGAGAGACAGAGACCTCAGAGACAACAGGGACAGCGATAGAAGGCCAGAGGGGCTCCCTGCCACACTAGCTTTGCTTGCTGGAGGCTGAATTATGAGTAGAAAATCTTCATTTCTCCTGTGTCTGAAAAATCTAGTTCCCAGTATCCATGTGGATACTTCTCAGATAATGGCTCAACTCTCCTGCCTGGGAGAAAGGAGCAGAAGGGCTTATTAACAAAACAAAAGATGGAGCTGAGAGCCAGAGAGAAATTCTACCTTTAAAAAAATCGTGAAAAGGAAAAATTACCAAAAAAAAATGAGGAGACAGGAGCAGAGAGAGACAGAGACCTCAGAGACACAGGGACAGGGATAGAAGGCCAGAGGGGCTCCCTAACACACTAGCTTTGCTTGCTGGAGGCTGAATTATGAGTAGAAAATCTTCATTTCTCCTGTGCCTGAAATATCTAGTTCCCAGTATCCATGTGGATTCTTCTCAGAGAATGGCTCAACTCTCCTGCCTGGGAGAAAGGAGCAGAAGGGCTTATTAACAAAACAAAAGATGGAGCTGAGAGCCAGAGAGAAATTCTACCTTTAAAAAAATCGTAAAAAGGAAAAATTACCAAAAAAAATGACGAGACAGGAGCAGAGAGAGACAGAGACCTCAGAGACACAGGGACAGGGATAGAAGGCCAGAGGGGCTCCCTACCACACTAGCTTTGCTTGCTGGAGGCTGAATTATGAGTAGAAAATCTTCATTTCTCCTGTGCCTGAAATATATAGTTCCCAGTATCCATGTGGATTCTTCTCAGAGAATGGCTCAACTCTCCTGCCTGAGAGAAAGGAGCAGAAGGGCTTATTAACAAAACAAAAGATGGAGCTAAGAGCCAGAGAGAAATTCTACCTTTAAAAAAATTGTAAAAAGGAAAAATTACCAAAAAAAAATGAGGAGACAGGAGCAGATAGAGACAGAGACCTCAGAGACACAGGGACAGGGATAGAAGGCCAGAGGGGCTCCCTACCACACTAGCTTTGCTTGCTGGAGGCTGAATTATGAGTAGAAAATCTTCATTTCTCCTGTGCCTGAAATAACTAGTTCCCAGTATCCATGTGGATTCTTCTCAGAGAATAGCTCAACTCTCCTGCCTGGGAGAAAGGAGCAGAAGGGCTTATTAACAAAACAAAAGATGGAGCTGAGAGCCAGAGAGAAATTCTACCTTTAAAAAAATCGTAAAAAGGAAAAATTACCAAAAAAATAATGAGGAGACAGGAGCAGAGAGAGACAGAGAACTCAGAGACACAGGGACAGGGATAGAAGGCCAGAGGGGCTCCCTACCACACTAGCATTGCTTGCTGGAGGCTGAATTATGAGTAGAAAATCTTCATTTCTCCTGTGCCTGAAATATCTAGTTCCCAGTATCCATGTGGATTCTTCTCAGACAGTGGCTCAACTCTCCTGCCTGGGAGAAAGGAGCAGAAGGGCTTATTAACAAAACAAAAGATGGAGCTGAGAGCCAGAGAGAAATTCTACCTTTAAAAAAATCGTAAAAAGGAAAAATTACCAAAAAAAATTGAGGAGACAGGAGCAGAGAGAGACAGAGACCTCAGAGACACAGGGACAGGGATAGAAGGCCAGAGGGGCTCCCTACCACACTAGCTTTGCTTGCTGGAGGCTGAAATATGTGTAGAAAATCTTCATTTCTCCTGTGCCTGAAATATCTAGTTCCCAGTATCCATGTGGATTCTTCTCAGAGAATGGCTCAACTCTCCTGCCTGGGAGAAAGGAGCAGAAGGGTTTATTAACAAAACAAAAGATGGAGCTGAGAGCCAGAGAGAAATTCTACCTTTTAAAAAATCGTAAAAAGGAAAAATTACCAAAAAAAAAAATGAGGAGACAGGAGCAGAGAGAGACAGAGACCTCAGAGACACAGGGACAGGGATAGAAGGCCAGAGGGGCTCCCTACCACACTAGTTTTGCTTGCTGGAGGCTGAATTATGAGTAGAAAATCTTCATTTGTCCTGTGCCTGAAATATCTAGTTCCCAGTATCCATGTGGATTCTTCTCACAGAATAGCTCAACTCTCCTGCCTGGGAGAAAGGAGCAGAAGGGCTTATTAACAAAACAAAAGATGGAGCTGAGAGCCAGAGAGAAATTCTACCTTTAAAAAATCGTAAAAAGGAAAAATTACCAAAAAAATAATGAGGAGACAGGAGCAGAGAGAGACAGAGACCTTAGAGACACAGGGACAGGGATAGAAGGCCAGAGGGGCTCCCTACCGCACTAGCTTTGCTTGCTGGAGGCTGAATTATGAGTAGAAAACCTTCATTTCTCCTGTGCCTGAAATATCTAGTTCCCAGTATCCATGTGGATTCTTCTCAGAGAATGGCTCAACTCTCCTGCCTGGGAGAAAGGAGCAGAAGGGCTTATTAACAAAAACAAAAGATGGAGCTGAGAGCCAGAGAGAAATTCTACCTTTAAAAAAAACGTAAAAAGGAAAAATTACCAAAAAAAATGAGGAGACAGGAGCAGAGAGAGACAGAGACCTAAGAGACACAGGGACAGCGATAGAAGGCCAGAGGGGCTCCCTAACACACTAGCTTTGCTTACTGGAGGCTGAATTATGAGTAGAAAATCTTCATTTCTCCTGTGCCTGAAATATCTAGTTCCCAGTATCCATGTGGATTCTTCTCAGAGAATGGGTCAACTCTCCTGCCTGGGAGAAAGGAGCAGAAGGGCTTATTAACAAAACAAAAGATGGAGCTGAGAGCCAGAGAGAAATTCTACCTTTAAAAAAATCGTAAAAAGGAAAAATTACCAAAAAAAATGAGGAGACAGGAGCAGAGAGAGACAGAGACCTCAGAGACACAGGGACAGGGATAGAAGGCCAGAGGGGCTCCCTACCACACTAGCTTTGCTTGCTGGAGGCTGAATTATGTGTAGAAAATCTTCATTTCTCCTGTGCCTGAAATATCTAGTTCCCAGTATCCATGTGGATTCTTCTCAGAGAATGGCTCAACTCTCCTGCCTGGAGAAAGGAGCAGAAGGGCTTATTAACAAAACAAAAGATGGAGCTCAGAGCCAGAGAGAAATTCTACCTTTTCAAAAATCGTAAAAAGGAAAAATTACCAAAAAAAATATGAGGAGACAGGAGCAGAGAGAGACAGAGACCTCAGAGACACAGGGACAGGGGTAGAAGGCCAGAGGGGCTACCTACCACACTAGCTTTCCTTGCTGGAGGCTGAATTATGAGTAGAAAATCTTCATTTCTCCTGTGCCTGAAATATCTAGTTCCCAGTATCCATGTGGATTCTTCTCAGAGAATGGCTCAACTCTCCTGCCTGGGAGAAAGGAGCAGAAGGGCTTATTAACAAAACAAAAGATGGAGCTGAGGGCCAGAGAGAAATTCTACCTTTAAAAAAATCGTAAAAAAGGAAAAATTACCAAAAAAAAATGAGAAAACAGGAGCAGAGAGAGACAGAGACCTCAGAGACACAGGGACAGGGATAGAAGGCCAGAGGGGCTCCCTACCACACTAGCTTTGCTTGCTGGAGGCTGAATTATGAGTAGAAAATCTTCATTTCTCCTGTGCCTGAAATATCTAGTTCCCAGTATCCATGTGGATTCTTCTCAGATAATGGCTCAACTCTCCTGCCTGGGATAAAGGAGCAGAAGGGCTTATTAACAAAACAAAAGATGGAGCTGAGAGCCAGAGAGAAATTCTACCTTTAAAAAAAATCGTAAAAAGGAAAAATTACCAAAAAAATATGAGGAGACAGGAGCAGAGAGAGACAGAGACCTCAGAGACACAGGGACAGGGATAGAAGGCCAGAGGGGCTCCCTACCACACTAGCTTTGCTTGCTGGAGGCTGAATTATGAGTAGAAAATCTTCATTTCTCCTGTGCCTGAAATATCTAGTTCCCAGTATCCATGTGGATTCTTCTCAGAGAATGGCTCAACTCTCCTGCCTGGGAGAAAGGAGCAGAAGGGCTTATTAACAAAACAAAAGATGGAGCTGAGAGCCAGAGAGAAATTCTACCTTTAAAAAAATCGTAAAAAGGAAAAATTACCAAAAAAAATGAGGAGACAGGAGCAGAGAGAGACAGAGACCTCAGAGACACAGGGACAGGGATAGAAGGCCAGAGGGGCTCCCTACCACACTAGCTTTGCTTGCTGGAGGCTGAATTATGAGTAGAAAATCTTCATTTCTCCTGTGCCTGAAATATCTAGTTCCCAGTATCCATGTGGATTCTTCTCAGAGAATGGCTCAACTCTCCTGCCTGAGAGAAAGGAGCAGAAGGGCTTATTAACAAAACAAAAGATGGAGCTAAGAGCCAGAGAGAAATTCTACCTTTAAAAAAATCTTAAAAAGGAAAAATTACCAAAAAAAAAATGAGGAGACAGGAGCAGATAGAGACAGAGGCCTCAGAGACACAGGGACAGGGATAGAAGGCCAGAGGGGCTCCCTACCACACTAGCTTTGCTTGTTGGAGGCTGAATTATGAGTAGAAAATCTTCATTTCTCCTGTGCCTGAAATAACTAGTTCCCAGTATCCATGTGGATTCTTCTCAGAGAATGGCTCAACTCTCCTGCCTGAGAGAAAGGAGCAGAAGGGCTTATTAACAAAACAAAAGATGGAGCTGAGAGCCAGAGAGAAATTCTACCTTTAAAAAAATCGTAAAAAGGAAAAATTACCAAAAAAAATGAGGAGACAGGAGCAGAGAGAGACAGAGACCTCAGAGACACAGGGACAGGGATAGAAGGCCAGAGGGGCTCCCTACCACACTAGCTTTGCTTGCTGGAGGCTGAATTATGAGTAGAAAATCTTCATTTCTCCTGTGCCTGAAATATCTAGTTCCCAGTATCCATGTGGATTCTTCTCAGAGAATGGCTCAACTCTCCTGCCTGAGAGAAAAGGAGCAGAAGGGCTTATTAACAAAACAAAAGATGGAGCTGAGAGCCAGAGAGAAATTCTACCTTTAAAAAAATCGTAAAAAGGAAAAATTACCAAAAAAAAAAAAATGAGGAGACAGGAGCAGATAGAGACAGAGACCTCAGAGACACAGGGACAGGGATAGAAGGCCAGAGGGGCTCCCTACCACACTAGCTTTGCTTGCTGGAGGCTGAATTATGAGTAGAAAATCTTCATCTCTCCTGTGCCTGAAATAACTAGTTCCCAGTATCCATGTGGATTCTTCTCAGAGAATGGCTCAACTCTCCTGCCTGGGAGAAAGGAGCAGAAGGGCTTATTAACAAAACAAAAGATGGAGCTGAGAGCCAGAGAGAAATTCTACCTTTAAAAAAATCGTAAAAAGGAAAAATTACCAAAAAATAATGAGGAGACAGGAGCAGAGAGAGACAGAGACCTCAGAGACACAGGGACAGGGATAGAAGGCCAGAGGGGCTCCCTACCACACTAGCATTGCTTGCTGGAGGCTGAATTATGAGTAGAAAATCTTCATTTCTCCTGTGCCTGAAATATCTAGTTCCCAGTATCCATGTGGATTCTTCTCAGAGAATGGCTCAACTCTCCTGCCTGGGAGAAAGGAGCAGAAGGGCTTATTAACAAAACAAAAGATGGAGCTGAGAGCCAGAGAGAAATTCTACCTTTAAAAAAATCGTAAAAAGAAAAAAATTACCAAAAAAAATGAGGAGACAGGAGCAGAGAGAGACAGAGACCTCAGAGACACAGGGACAGCGATAGAAGGCCAGAGGGGCTCCCTGCCACACTAGCTTTGCTTGCGGGAGGCTGAATTATGAGTAGAAAATCTTCATTTCTCCTGTGCCTGAAAAATCTAGTTCCCAGTATCCATGTGGATTCTTCTCAGATAATGGCTCAACTCTCCTGCCTGGGAGAAAGGAGCAGAAGGGCTTATTAACAAAACAAAAGATGGAGCTGAGAGCCAGAGAGAAATTCTACCTTTAAAAAAATCGTGAAAAGGAAAAATTACCCAAAAAAAAATGAGGAGACAGGAGCAGAGAGAGACAGAGACCTCAGAGACACAGGGACAGGGATAGAAGGCCAGAGGGGCTCCCTACCACACTAGCTTTGCTTGCTGGAGGCTGAATTATGAGTAGAAAATCTTCATTTCTCCTGTGCCTGAAATATCTAGTTCCCAGTATCCATGTGGATTCTTCTCAGAGAATGGCTCAACTCTCCTGCCTGGGAGAAAGGAGCAGAAGGGCTTATTAACAAAACAAAAGATGGAGCTGAGAGCCAGAGAGAAATTCTACCTTTAAAAAAATCGTAAAAAGGAAAAATTACCAAAAAAAATGACGAGACAGGAGCAGAGAGAGACAGAGACCTCAGAGACACAGGGACAGGGATAGAAGGCCAGAGGTGCTCCCTACCACACTAGCTTTGCTTGCTGGAGGCTGAATTATGAGTAGAAAATCTTCATTTCTCCTGTGCCTGAAATATATAGTTCCCAGTATCCATGTGGATTCTTCTCAGAGAATGGCTCAACTCTCCTGCCTGAGAGAAAGGAGCAGAAGGGCTTATTAACAAAACAAAAGATGGAGCTAAGAGCCAGAGAGAAATTCTACCTTTAAAAAAATTGTAAAAAGGAAAAATTACCAAAAAAAAAAAATGAGGAGACAGGAGCAGATAGAGACAGAGACCTCAGAGACACAGGGACAGGGATAGAAGGCCAGAGGGGCTCCCTACCCACACTAGCTTTGCTTGCTGGAGGCTGAATTATGAGTAGAAAATCTTCATTTCTCCTGTGCCTGAAATAACTAGTTCCCAGTATCCATGTGGATTCTTCTCAGAGAATAGCTCAACTCTCCTGCCTGGGAGAAAGGAGCAGAAGGGCTTATTAACAAAACAAAAGATTGAGCTGAGAGCCAGAGAGAAATTCTACCTTTAAAAAAAATCGTAAAAAGGAAAAATTACCAAAAAAATAATGAGGAGACAGGAGCAGAGAGAGACAGAGACCTCAGAGACACAGGGACAGGGATAGAAGGCCAGAGGGGCTCCCTACCACACTAGCATTGCTTGCTGGAGGCTGAATTATGAGTAGAAAATCTTCATTTCTCCTGTGCCTGAAATATCTAGTTCCCAGTATCCATGTGGATTCTTCTCAGACAATGGCTCAACTCTCCTGCCTGGGAGAAAGGAGCAGAAGGGCTTATTAACAAAACAAAAGATGGAGCTGAGAGCCAGAGAGAAATTCTACCTTTAAAAAAATCGTAAAAAGGAAAAATTACCAAAAAAATAATGAGGAGACAGGAGCAGAGAGAGACAGAGACCTCAGAGACACAGGGACAGGGATAGAAGGCCAGAGGGGCTCCCTACCACACTAGTTCTGCTTGCTGGAGGCTGAATTATGAGTAGAAAATCTTCATTTGTCCTGTGCCTGAAATATCTAGTTCCCAGTATCCATGTGGATTCTTCTCACAGAATAGCTCAACTCTCCTGCCTGGGAGAAAGGAGCAGAAGGGCTTATTAACAAAACAAAAGATGGAGCTGAGAGCCAGAGAGAAATTCTACCTTTAAAAAATCGTAAAAAGGAAAAATTACCAAAAAAAAATGAGGAGACAGGAGCAGAGAGAGACAGAGACCTAAGAGACACAGGGACAGCGATAGAAGGCCAGAGGGGCTCCCTAACACACTAGCTTTGCTTACTGGAGGCTGAATTATGAGTAGAAAATCTTCATTTCTCCTGTGCCTGAAATATCTAGTTCCCAGTATCCATGTGGATTCTTCTCAGAGAATGGGTCAACTCTCCTGCCTGGGAGAAAGGAGCAGAAGGGCTTATTAACAAAACAAAAGATGGAGCTGAGAGCCAGAGAGAAATTCTACCTTTAAAAAAATCGTAAAAAGGAAAAATTACCAAAAAAAAATGAGGAGACAGGAGCAGAGAGAGACAGAGACCTCAGAGACACAGGGACAGGGATAGAAGGCCAGAGGGGCTCCCTACCACACTAGCTTTGCTTGCTGGAGGCTGAATTATGTGTAGAAAATCTTCATTTCTCCTGTGCCTGAAATATCTAGTTCCCAGTATCCATGTGGATTCTTCTCAGAGAATGGCTCAACTCTCCTGCCTGGGAGAAAGGAGCAGAAGGGCTTATTAACAAAACAAAAGATGGAGCTCAGAGCCAGAGAGAAATTCTACCTTTTCAAAAATCGTAAAAAGGAAAAATTACCAAAAAAATATGAGGAGACAGGAGCAGAGAGAGACAGAGACCTCAGAGACACAGGGACAGGATAGAAGGCCAGAGGGGCTACCTACCACACTAGCTTTCCTTGCTGGAGGCTGAATTATGAGTAGAAAATCTTCATTTCTCCTGTGCCTGAAATATCTAGTTCCCAGTATCCATGTGGATTCTTCTCAGAGAATGGCTCAACTCTCCTGCCTGAGAGAAAGGAGCAGAAGGGCTTATTAACAAAACAAAAGATGGAGCTGAGAGCCAGAGAGAAATTCTACCTTTAAAAAAATCGTAAAAAGGAAAAATTACCAAAAAAAAAAAATGAGGAGACAGGAGCAGATAGAGACAGAGACCTCAGAGACACAGGGACAGGGATAGAAGGCCAGAGGGGCTCCCTACCACACTAGCTTTGCTTGCTGGAGGCTGAATTATGAGTAGAAAATCTTCATCTCTCCTGTGCCTGAAATAACTAGTTCCCAGTATCCATGTGGATTCTTCTCAGAGAATGGCTCAACTCTCCTGCCTGGGAGAAAGGAGCAGAAGGGCTTATTAACAAAACAAAAGATGGAGCTGAGAGCCAGAGAGAAATTCTACCTTTAAAAAAAATCGTAAAAAGGAAAAATTACCAAAAAATAATGAGGAGGACAGGAGCAGAGAGAGACAGAGACCTCAGAGACACAGGGACAGGGATAGAAGGCCAGAGGGGCTCCCTACCACAGTAGCATTGCTTGCTGGAGGCTGAATTATGAGTAGAAAATCTTCATTTCTCCTGTGCCTGAAATATCTAGTTCCCAGTATCCATGTGGATTCTTCTCAGAGAATGGCTCAACTCTCCTGCCTGGGAGAAAGGAGCAGAAGGGCTTATTAACAAAACAAAAGATGGAGCTGAGAGCCAGAGAGAAATTATACCTTTAAAAAAATCGTAAAAAAAAAAAATTACCAAAAAAATGAGGAGACAGGAGCAGAGAGAGACAGAGACCTCAGAGACACAGGGACAGCGATAGAAGGCCAGAGGGGCTCCCTGCCACGCTAGCTTTGCTTGCTGGAGGCTGAATTATGAGTAGAAAATATTCATTTCTCCTGTGCCTGAAAAATCTAGTTCCCAGTATCCATGTGGATTCTTCTCAGATAATGGCTCAACTCTCCTGCCTGGGAGAAAGGAGCAGAAGGGCTTATTAACAAAACAAAAGATGGAGCTGAGAGCCAGAGAGAAATTCTACCTTTAAAAAAATCGTGAAAAGGAAAAATTACCAAAAAAAAATGAGGAGACAGGAGCAGAGAGAGACAGAGACCTCAGAGACACAGGGACAGGGATAGAAGGCCAGAGGGGCTCCCTACCACACTAGCTTTGCTTGCTGGAGGCTGAATTATGAGTAGAAAATCTTCATTTCTCCTGTGCCTGAAATATCTAGTTCCCAGTATCCATGTGGATTCTTCTCAGAGAATGGCTCAACTCTCCTGCCTGGGAGAAAGGAGCAGAAGGGCTTATTAACAAAACAAAAGATGGAGCTGAGAGCCAGAGAGAAATTCTACCTTTAAAAAAATCGTAAAAAGGAAAAATTACCAAAAAAAATGACGAGACAGGAGCAGAGAGAGACAGAGACCTCAGAGACACAGGGACAGGGATAGAAGGCCAGAGGTGCTCCCTACCACACTAGCTTTGCTTGCTGGAGGCTGAATTATGAGTAGAAAATCTTCATTTCTCCTGTGCCTGAAATATATAGTTCCCAGTATCCATGTGGATTCTTCTCAGAGAATGGCTCAACTCTCCTGCCTGAGAGAAAGGAGCAGAAGGGCTTATTAACAAAACAAAAGATGGAGCTAAGAGCCAGAGAGAAATTCTACCTTTAAAAAAATTGTAAAAAGGAAAAATTACCAAAAAAAAAAATGAGGAGACAGGAGCAGATAGAGACAGAGACCTCAGAGACACAGGGACAGGGATAGAAGGCCAGAGGGGCTCCCTACCACACTAGCTTTGCTTGCTGGAGGCTGAATTATGAGTAGAAAATCTTCATTTCTCCTGTGCCTGAAATAACTAGTTCCCAGTATCCATGTGGATTCTTCTCAGAGAATAGCTCAACTCTCCTGCCTGGGAGAAAGGAGCAGAAGGGCTTATTAACAAAACAAAAGATGGAGCTGAGAGCCAGAGAGAAATTCTACCTTTAAAAAAATCGTAAAAAGGAAAAATTACCAAAAAAATAATGAGGAGACAGGAGCAGAGAGAGACAGAGACCTCAGAGACACAGGGACAGGGATAGAAGGCCAGAGGGGCTCCCTACCACACTAGCATTGCTTGCTGGAGGCTGAATTATGAGTAGAAAATCTTCATTTCTCCTGTGCCTGAAATATCTAGTTCCCAGTATCCATGTGGATTCTTCTCAGACAATGGCTCAACTCTCCTGCCTGGGAGAGAGGAGCAGAAGGGCTTATTAACAAAACAAAAGATGGAGCTGAGAGCCAGAGAGAAATTCTACCTTTAAAAAAATCGTAAAAAGGAAAAATTACCAAAAAATTTGAGGAGACAGGAGCAGAGAGAGACAGAGACCTCAGAGACACAGGGACAGGGATAGAAGGCCAGAGGGGCTCCCTACCACACTAGCTTTGCTTGCTGGAGGCTGAAATATGTGTAGAAAATCTTCATTTCTCCTGTGCCTGAAATATCTAGTTCCCAGTATCCATGTGGATTCTTCTCAGAGAATGGCTCAACTCTCCTGCCTGGGAGAAAGGAGCAGAAGGGCTTATTAACAAAACAAAAGATGGAGCTGAGAGCCAGAGAGAAATTCTACCTTTTAAAAAATCGTAAAAAGGAAAAATTACCAAAAAAAAAAATGAGGAGACAGGAGCAGAGAGAGACAGAGACCTCAGAGACACAGGGACAGGGATAGAAGGCCAGAGGGGCTCCCTACCACACTAGTTTTGCTTGCTGGAGGCTGAATTATGAGTAGAAAATCTTCATTTGTCCTGTGCCTGAAATATCTAGTTCCCAGTATCCATGTGGATTCTTCTCACAGAATAGCTCAACTCTCCTGCCTGGGAGAAAGGAGCAGAAGGGCTTATTAACAAAACAAAAGATGGAGCTGAGAGCCAGAGAGAAATTCTACCTTTAAAAAATCGTAAAAAGGAAAAATTACCAAAAAAAATAATGAGGAGACAGGAGCAGAGAGAGACAGAGACCTTAGAGACACAGGGACAGGGATAGAAGGCCAGAGGGGCTCCCTACCGCACTAGCTTTGCTTGCTGGAGGCTGAATTATGAGTAGAAAACCTTCATTTCTCCTGTGCCTGAAATATCTAGTTCCCAGTATCCATGTGGATTCTTCTCAGAGAATGGCTCAACTCTCCTGCTGGGAGAAAGGAGCAGAAGGGCTTATTAACAAAACAAAAGATGGAGCTGAGAGCCAGAGAGAAATTCTACCTTTAAAAAAAAACGTAAAAAGGAAAAATTACCAAAAAAAATGAGGAGACAGGAGCAGAGAGAGACAGAGACCTAAGAGACACAGGGACAGCGATAGAAGGCCAGAGGGGCTCCCTAACAAACTAGCTTTGCTTACTGGAGGCTGAATTATGAGTAGAAAATCTTCATTTCTCCTGTGCCTGAAATATCTAGTTCCCAGTATCCATGTGGATTCTTCTCAGAGAATGGGTCAACTCTCCCCTGGGAGAAAGGAGCAGAAGGGCTTATTAACAAAACAAAAGATGGAGCTGAGAGCCAGAGAGAAATTCTACCTTTAAAAAAATCGTAAAAAGGAAAAATTACCAAAAAAAATGAGGAGACAGGAGCAGAGAGAGACAGAGACCTCAGAGACACAGGGACAGGGATAGAAGGCCAGAGGGGCTCCCTACCACACTAGCTTTGCTTGCTGGAGGCTGAATTATGTGTAGAAAATCTTCATTTCTCCTGTGCCTGAAATATCTAGTTCCCAGTATCCATGTGGATTCTTCTCAGAGAATGGCTCAACTCTCCTGCCTGGGAGAAAGGAGCAGAAGGGCTTATTAACAAAACAAAAGATGGAGCTCAGAGCCAGAGAGAAATTCTACCTTTTCAAAAATCGTAAAAAGGAAAAATTACCAAAAAAATATGAGGATACAGGAGCAGAGAGAGACAGAGACCTCAGAGACACAGGGACAGGGATAGAAGGCCAGAGGGGCTACCTACCACACTAGCTTTCCTTGCTGGAGGCTGAATTATGAGTAGAAAATCTTCATTTCTCCTGTGCCTGAAATATCTAGTTCCCAGTATCCATGTGGATTCTTCTCAGAGAATGGCTCAACTCTCCTGCCTGGGAGAAAGGAGCAGAAGGGCTTATTAACAAAACAAAAGATGGAGCTGAGGGCCAGAGAGAAATTCTACCTTTAAAAAAATCGTAAAAAGGAAAAATTACCAAAAAAAAATGAGAAAACAGGAGCAGAGAGAGACAGAGACCTCAGAGACACAGGGACAGGGATAGAAGGCCAGAGGGGCTCCCTACCACACTAGCTTTGCTTGCTGGAGGCTGAATTATGAGTAGAAAATCTTCATTTCTCCTGTGCCTGAAATATCTAGTTCCCAGTATCCATGTGGATTCTTCTCAGAGAATGGCTCAACTCTCCTGCCTGGGAGAAAGGAGCAGAAGGGCTTATTAACAAAACAAAAGATGGAGCTGAGAGCCAGAGAGAAATTCTACCTTTAAAAAAATCGTAAAAAGGAAAAATTACCAAAAAAAATGAGGAGACAGGAGCAGAGAGAGACAGAGACCTCAGAGACACAGGGACAGGGATAGAAGGCCAGAGGGGCTCCCTACCACACTAGCTTTGCTTGCTGGAGGCTGAATTATGAGTAGAAAATCTTCATTTCTCCTGTGCCTGAAATATCTAGTTCCCAGTATCCATGTGGATTCTTCTCAGAGAATGGCTCAACTCTGCTGCCTGGAGAAAGGAGCAGAAGGGCTTATTAACAAAACAAAAGATGGAGCTGAGAGCCAGAGAGAAATTCTACCTTTAAAAAAATCGTAAAAAGGAAAAATTACCAAAAAAAAATGAGGAGACAGGAGCAGAGAGAGACAGAGACCTCAGAGACACAGGGACAGGGATAGAAGGCAAGAGGGGCTCCCTACCACAGTAGCTTTGCTGGCTGGAGGCTGAATTATGTGTAGAAAATCTTCATTTCTCCTGTGCCTGAAATATCTAGTTCCCAGTATCCATGTGGATTCTTCTCAGAGAATGGCTCAACTCTCCTGCCTGGGAGAAAGGAGCAGAAGGGCTTATTAACAAAACAAAAGATGGAGCTGAAAGCCAGAGAGAAATTCTACCTTTAAAAAAATCGTAAAAAGGAAAAATTACCAAAAAAAAATGAGGAGACAGGAGCAGAGAGAGACAGAGACCTCAGAGACACAGGGACAGGGATAGAAAGCCAGAGGGGCTCCCTACCACACGAGCTTTGCTTGCTGGAGGCTGAATTATGAGTAGAAAATCTTCATTTCTCCTGTGCCTGAAATATCTAGTTCCCAGTATCCATGTGGATACTTCTCAGAGAATGGCTCAACTCTCCTGCCTGGGAGAAAGGAGCAGAAGGGCTTATTAACAAAACAAAAGATGGAGCTGAGAGCCAGAGAGAAATTCTACCTTTAAAAAAATCGTAAAAAGGAAAAATTACCAAAAAAAAATGACGAGACAGGAGCAGAGAGAGACAGAGACCTCAGAGACACAGGGACAGGGATAGAAGGCCAGAGGGGCTCCCTACCACACTAGCTTTGCTTGCTGGAGGCTGAATTATGAGTAGGAAATCTTCATTTCTCCTGTGCCTGAAATATATAGTTCCCAGTATCCATGTGGATTCTTCTCAGAGAATGGCTCAACTCTCCTGCCTGGGAGAAAGGAGCAGAAGGGCTTATTAACAAAACAAAAGATGGAGCTGAGAGCCAGAGAGAAATTCTACCTTTAAAAAAATCGTAAAAAGAAAAATTACCAAAAAAAAATGAGGAGACAGGAGCAGAGAGAGACAGAGACCTCAGAGACACAGGGACAGGTATAGAAGGCCAGAGGGGCTCCCTACCACACTAGCTTTGCTTGCTGGAGGCTGAATTATGAGTAGAAAATCTTCATTTCTCCTGTGCCTGAAATATCTAGTTCCCAGTATCCATGTGGATTCTTCTCAGAGAATGGCTCAACTCTCCTGCCTGGGAGAAAGGAGCAGAAGGGCTTATTAACAAAACAAAAGATGGAGCTGAGAGCCAGAGAGAAATTCTACCTTTAAAAAAATCATAAAAAGGAAAAATTACCAAAAAAAATGAGGAGACAGGAGCAGAGAGAGACACAGACCTCAGAGACACAGGGACAGCGATAGAAGGCCAGAGGGGCTCCCTACCACACTAGCTTTGCTTACTGGAGGCTGAATTATGAGTAGAAAATCTTCATTTCTCCTGTGCCTGAAATATCTAATTCCCAGTATCCATGTGGATTCTTCTCAGAGAATGGCTCAACTCTCCTGCCTGGGAGAAAGGAGCAGAAGGGCTTATTAACAAAACAAAAGATGGAGCTGAGAGCCAGAGAGAAATTATACCTTTAAAAAAATCGTAAAAAGGAAAAATTACCAAAAAAAATGAGGAAACAGGAGCAGAGAGAGACAGAGACCTCAGAGACACAGGGACAGGGATAGAAGGCCAGAGGGGCTCCCTACCACACTAGCTTTGCTTGCTGGAGGCTGAATTATGAGTAGAAAATCTTCATTTCTCCTGTGCCTGAAATATCTAATTCCCAGTATCCATGTGGATTCTTCTCAGAGAATGGCTCAACTCTCCTGCCTGGGAGAAAGGAGCAGAAGGGCTTATTAACAAAACAAAAGATGGAGCTGAGAGCCAGAGAGAAATTCTACCTTTAAAAAAATCATAAAAAGGAAAAATTACCAAAAAAAAATGAGGAGACAGGAGCAGAGAGAGACAGAGACCTCAGAGACACAGGGACAGGGATAGAAGGCCAGAGGGGCTCCCTACCACACTAGCTTTGCTTGCTGGAGGCTGAATTATGAGTAGAAAATCTTCATTACTCCTGTGCCTGAAATATCTAATTCCCTGTATCCATGTGGATTCTTCTCAGAGAATGGCTCAACTCTCCTGCCTGGGAGAAAGGAGCAGAAGGGCTTATTAACAAAACAAAAGATGGAGCTGAGAGCCAGAGAGAAATTCTACCTTTAAAAAAATCGTAAAAAGGAAAAATTACCAAAAAAAATGAGGGGACAGGAGCAGAGAGAGACAGAGACCTCAGAGACACAAGGACAGGGATAGAAGGCCAGAGGGGCTCCCTACCACACTAGCTTTGCTTGCTGGAGGCTGAATTATGAGTAGAAAATCTTCATTTCTCCTGTGCCTGAAATATCTAGTTCCCAGTATCCATGTGGATTCTTCTCAGAGAATGGCTCAACTCTCCTGCCTGGGAGAAAGGAGCAGAAGGGCTTATTAACAAAACAAAAGATGGAGCTGAGAGCCAGAGAGAAATTCTACCTTTAAAAAAATCGTAAAAAGGAAAAATTATCAAAAAAAATGAGGAGACAGGAGCAGAGAGAGACAGAGACCTCAGAGACACAGGGACAGCGATAGAAGGACAGAGGGGCTCCCTACCACACTAGCTTTGCTTGCTGGAGCCTGAATTATGAGTAGAAAATCTTCATTTCTCCTGTGCCTGAAATATCTAGTTCCCAGTATCCATGTGGATTCTTCTCAGAGAATGGCTCAACTCTCCTGCTGGGAGAAAGGAGCAGAAGGGCTTATTAACAAAACAAAAGATGGAGCTGAGAGCCAGAGAGAAATTCTACCTTTAAAAAAATCGTAAAAAGGAATAATTACCAAAAAAAAATGAGGAGACAGGAGCAGAGAGAGACAGAGACCTCAGAGACACAGGGACAGGGATAGAAGGCCAGAGGGGCTCCCTACCACACTAGCTTTGCTTGCTGGAGGCTGAATTATGAGTAGAAAATCTTCATTTCTCCTGTGCCTGAAATATCTAGTTCCCTGTATCCATGTGGATTCTTCTCAGAGAATGGCTCAACTCTCCTGCCTGGGAGAAAGGAGCAGAAGGGCTTATTAACAAAACAAAAGATGGAGCTGAGAGCCAGAGAGAAATTCTACCTTTAAAAAAATCGTAAAAAGGAAAAATTACCAAAAAAATGAGGGGGACAGGAGCAGAGAGAGACAGAGACCTCAGAGACACAGGGACAGGGATAGAAGGCCAGAGGGGCTCCCTACCACACTAGCTTTGCTTGCTGGAGGCTGAATTATGAGTAGAAAATCTTCATTTCTCCTGTGCCTGAAATATCTAGTTCCAAGTATCCATGTGGATTCTTCTCAGAGAATGGCTCAACTCTCCTGCCTGGGAGAAAGGAGCAGAAGGGCTTATTAACAAAACAAAAGATGGAGCTGAGAGCCAGAGAGAAATTCTACCTTTAAAAAAATCGTAAAAAGGAAAAATTACCAAAAAAAATGAAGAGACAGGAGCAGAGAGAGACAGAGACCTCAGAGACACAGGGACAAAGATAGAAGGCCAGAGGGGCTCCCTACCACACTAGGTTTGCTTGCTGGAGGCTGAATTATGAGTAGAAAATCTTCATTTCTCCTGTGCCTGAAATATCTAGTTCCCTGTATCCATGTGGATACTTCTCAGAGAATGGCTCAACTCTCCTGCCTGGGAAAAAGGAGCAGAAGGGCTTATTAACAAAACAAAAGATGGAGCTGAGAGCCAGAGAGAAATTCTACCTTTAGAAAAATCGTAAAAAGGAAAAATTACCAAAAAAAAATGAGGAGACAGGAGCAGAGCGAGACAGAGACCTCAGAGACACAGAGACAGGGATAGAAGGCCGGAGGGGCTCCCTACCACACTAGCTTTGCTTGCTGGAGGCTGAATTATGAGTAGAAAATCTTCATTTCTCCTGTGCCTGAAATATCTAGTTCCCAGTATCCATGTGGATTCTTCTCAGAGAATGGCTCAACTCTCCTGCCTGGGAGAAAGGAGCAGAAGGGCTTATTAACAAAACAAAAGATGGAGCTGAGAGCCAGAGAGAAATTATACCTTTAAAAAAATCGTAAAAAGGAAAAATTACCAAAAAAAATGAGGAAACAGGAGCAGAGAGAGACAGAGACCTCAGAGACACAGGGACAGGGATAGAAGGCCAGAGGGGCTCCCTACCACACTAGCTTTGCTTGCTGGAGGCTGAATTATGAGTAGAAAATCTTCATTTCTCCTGTGCCTGAAATATCTAGTTCCCAGTATCCATGTGGATTCTTCTCAGAGAATGGCTCAACTCTCCTGCCTGGAGAAAGGAGCAGAAGGGCTTATTAACAAAACAAAAGATGGAGCTGAGAGCCAGAGAGAAATTCTACCTTTAAAAAAAATCGTAAAAAGGAAAAATTACCAAAAAAAAATGAGGAGACAGGAGCAGAGAGAGACAGAGACCTCAGAGACACAGGGACAGGGATAGAAGGCCAGAGGGGCTCCCTACCACACTAGCTTTGCTTGCTGGAGGCTGAATTATGAGAAGAAAATCTTCATTACTCCTGTGCCTGAAATATCTAGTTCCCTGTATCCATGTGGATTCTTCTCAGAGAATGGCTCAACTCTCCTGCTGGGAGAAAGGAGCAGAAGGGCTTATTAACAAAACAAAAGATGGAGCTGAGAGCCAGAGAGAAATTCTACCTTTAAAAAAATCGTAAAAAGGAAAAATTACCAAAAAAAATGAGGAGACAGGAGCAGAGAGAGACAGAGACCTCAGAGACACAAGGACAGGGATAGAAGGCCAGAGGGGCTCCCTACCACACTAGCTTTGCTTGCTGGAGGCTGAATTATGAGTAGAAAATCTTCATTTCTCCTGTGCCTGAAATATCTAGTTCCCAGTATCCATGTGGATTCTTCTCAGAGAATGGCTCAACTCTCCTGCCTGGGAGAAAGGAGCAGAAGGGCTTATTAACAAAACAAAAGATGGAGCTGAGAGCCAGAGAGAAATTCTACCTTTAAAAAAATCGTAAAAAGGAAAAATTATCAAAAAAAATGAGGAGACAGGAGCAGAGAGAGACAGAGACCTCAGAGACACAGGGACAGCGATAGAAGGACAGAGGGGCTCCCTACCACACTAGCTTTGCTTGCTGGAGCCTGAATTATGAGTAGAAAATCTTCATTTCTCCTGTGCCTGAAATATCTAGTTCCCAGTATCCATGTGGATTCTTCTCAGAGAATGGCTCAACTCTCCTGCCTGGGAGAAAGGAGCAGAAGGGCTTATTAACAAAACAAAAGATGGAGCTGAGAGCCAGAGAGAAATTCTACCTTTAAAAAAATCGTAAAAAGGAAAAATTACCAAAAAAAAATGAGGAGACAGGAGCAGAGAGAGACAGAGACCTCAGAGACACAGGGACAGGGATAGAAGGCCAGAGGGGCTCCCTACCACACTAGCTTTGCTTGCTGGAGGCTGAATTATGAGTAGAAAATCTTCATTTCTCCTGTGCCTGAAATATCTAGTTCCCTGTATCCATGTGGATTCTTCTCAGAGAATGGCTCAACTCTCCTGCCTGGGAGAAAGGAGCAGAAGGGCTTATTAACAAAACAAAAGATGGAGCTGAGAGCCGGAGAGAAATTCTACCTTTAAAAAAATCGTAAAAAGGAAAAATTACCAAAAAAATGAGGGGACAGGAGCAGAGAGAGACAGAGACCTCAGAGACACAGGGACAGGGATAGAAGGCCAGAGGGGCTCCCTACCACACTAGCTTTGCTTGCTGGAGGCTGAATTATGAGTAGAAAATCTTCATTTCTCCTGTGCCTGAAATATCTAGTTCCAAGTATCCATGTGGATTCTTCTCAGAGAATGGCTCAACTCTCCTGCCTGGGAGAAAGGAGCAGAAGGGCTTATTAACAAAACAAAAGATGGAGCTGAGAGCCAGAGAGAAATTCTACCTTTAAAAAAATCGTAAAAAGGAAAAATTACCAAAAAAAATGAAGAGACAGGAGCAGAGAGAGACAGAGACCTCAGAGACACAGGGACAGGGATAGAAGGCCAGAGGGGCTCCCTACCACACTAGGTTTGCTTGCTGGAGGCTGAATTATGAGTAGAAAATCTTCATTTCTCCTGTGCCTGAAATATCTAGTTCCCTGTATCCATGTGGATACTTCTCAGAGAATGGCTCAACTCTCCTGCCTGGGAGAAAGGAGCAGAAGGGCTTATTAACAAAACAAAAGATGGAGCTGAGAGCCAGAGAGAAATTCTACCTTTAAAAAAATCGTAAAAAGGAAAAATTACCAAAAAAAAAATGAGGAGACAGGAGCAGAGAGAGACAGAGACCTCAGAGACACAGAGACAGGGATAGAAGGCCGGAGGGGCTCCCTACCACACTAGCTTTGCTTGCTGGAGGCTGAATTATGAGTAGAAAATCTTCATTTCTCCTGTGCCTGAAATATCTAGTTCCCAGTATCCATGTGGATTCTTCTCAGAGAATGGCTCAACTCTCCTGCCTGGGAGAAAGGAGCAGAAGGGCTTATTAACAAAACAAAAGATGGAGCTGAGAGCCAGAGAGAAATTCTACCTTTACAAAAATCGTAAAAAGGAAAAATTACCAAATAAATATGAGGAGACAGGAGCAGAGAGAGACAGAGACCTCAGGGACACAAGGACAGGGATAGAAGGCCAGAGGGGCTCCCTACCACACTAGCTTTGCTGGCTGGAGGCTGAATTATGAGTAGAAAATCATCATTTCTCCTGTGCCTGAAATATATAGTTCCCAGTATCCATGAGGATTCTTCTCAGAGAATGGCTCAACTCTCCAGCCTGGGAGAAAGGAGCAGAAGGGCTTATTAACAAAACAAAAGATGGAGCTGAGAGCCAGAGAGAAATTCTACCTTTAAAAAAATCGTAAAAAGGAAAAATTACCAAAAAAAATGAGGAGACAGGAGCAGAGAGAGACAGAGACCTCAGAGACACAGGGACAGGGATAGAAGGCCAGAGGGGCTCCCTACCACACTAGCTTTGCTTGCTGGAGGCTGAATTATGAGTAGAAAATCTTCATTTGTCCTGTGCCTGAAATATCTAGTTCCCAGTATCCATGTGGATTCTTCTCAGAGAATGGCTCAACTCTCCTGCCTGGGAGAAAGGAGCAGAAGGGCTTATTAACAAAACAAAAGATGGAGCTGAGAGCCAGAGAGAAATTCTACCTTTAAAAAAATCGTAAAAAGAAAAAATTACCAAAAAAAAATGAGGAGACAGGAGCATAGAGAAACAGAGACCTCAGAGACACAGGGACAGGGATAGAAGGCCAGAGGTGCTCCCTAACACACTAGCTTTGCTTGCTGGAGGCTGAATTATGAGTAGAAAATCTTCATTGCTCCTGTGCCTGAAATATCTAGTTCCCAGTATCCATGTGGATTCTTCTCAGAGAATGGCTCAACTCTCCTGCCTGGGAGAAAGGAGCAGAAGGGCTTATTAACAAAACAAAAGATGGAGCTGAGAGCCAGTGAGAAATTCTACCTTTAAAAAAATCATAAAATGAAAAATTACCAAAAAAATTGAGGAGACAGGAGCAGAGAGAGACAGAGACCTCAGAGACAAAGGGACAGGGATAGAAGGCCAGAGGGGCTCCCTACCACACTAGCTTTGCTTGCTGGAGGCTGAATTATGAGTAGAAAATCTTCATTTCTCCTGTGCCTGAAATATCTAGTTCCCAGTATCCATGTGGATTCTTCTCAGAGAATGGCTCAACTCTCCTGCCTGGAGAAAGGAGCAGAAGGGCTTATTAACAAAACAAAAGATAGAGCTGAGAGCCAGAGAGAAATTCTACCTTTAAAAAAATTGTAAAAAGGAAAAATTACCAAAAAAATGATGAGACAGGAGCAGAGAGAGACAGAGACCTCAGAGACACAGGGACAGGGATAGAAGGCCGGAGGGGCTCCCTACCACACTAGCTTTGCTTGCTGGAGGCTGAATTATGAGTAGAAAATCTTCATTTCTCCTGTGCCTGAAATATCTAGTTCCCAGTATCCATGTGGATTCTTCTCAGAGAATGGCTCAACTCTCCTGCCTGGGAGAAAGGAGCAGAAGGGCTTATTAACAAAAGAAAAGATGGAGCTGAGAGCCAGAGAGAAATTTTACCTTTATAAAAAATCGTAAAAAGGAAAAATTACCAAAAAAATATGAGGAGACAGGAGCAGAGAGAGACAGAGACCTCAGAGACACAGGGACAGTGATAGAAGGCCAGAGGGGCTCCCTACCACACTAGCTTTGCTGGCTGGAGGCTGAATTATGAGTAGAAAATCATCATTTCACCTGTGCCTGAAATATCTAGTTCCCAGTAGCCATGTGGATTCTTCTCAGAGAATGGCTCAACTCTCCAGCCTGGGAGAAAGGAGCAGAAGCGCTTATTAACAAAACAAAAGATGGAGCTGAGAGCCAGAGAGAAATTCTACCTTTAAAAAAAATCGTAAAAAGGAAAAATTACCAAAAAAAATGAGGAGACAGGAGCAGAGAGAGACAGAGACCTCAGAGACACAGGGACAGGGATAGAAGGCCAGAGGGGCTCCCTACCACACTAGCTTTGCTTGCTGGAGGCTGAATTATGAGTAGAAAATCTTCATTGCTCCTGTGCGTGAAATATCTAGTTCCAGTATCCATGTGGATTCTTCTCAGAGAATGACTCAACTCTCCTGCCTGGGAGAAAGGAGCAGAAGGGCTTATTAACAAAACAAAAGATGGAGCTGAGAGCCAGAGAGAAATTCTACCTTTAAAAAAAATCATAAAAAGGAAAAATTACCAAAAAAAATGAGGAGACAGGAGCAGAGAGAGACAGAGACCTCAGAGACACAGGGACAGGGATAGAAGGCCAGAGGGGCTCCCTACCACACTAGCTTTGCTTGCTGGAGGCTGAATTATGAGTAGAAAATCTTCATTTCTCCTGTGCCTGAAATATCTAGTTCCCAGTATCCATGTGGATTCTTCTCAGAGAATGGCTCAACTCTCCTGCCTGGGAGAAAGGTGCAGAAGGGCTTATTAACAAAACAAAAGATGGAGCTGAGATCCAGAGAGAAATTCTACCTTTAAAAAAATCGTAAAAAGGAAAAATTACCAAAAAAAAATGAGGAGACAGGAGCAGAGAGAGACAGAGACCTCAGAGACACAGGGACAGGGATAGAAGGCCAGAGGGGCTCCCTACCACACTAGCTTTGCTTGCTGGAGGCTGAATTATGAGTAGAAAATCTTCATTTCTCCTGTGCCTGAAATATCTAGTTCCCAGTATCCATGTGGATACTTCTCAGAGAATGGCTCAACTCTCCTGCCTGGGAGAAAGGAGCAGAAGGGCTTATTAACAAAACAAAAGATGGAGCTGAGAGCCAGACAGAAATTCTACCTTTAAAAAAATCGTAAAAAGCAAAAATTACCAAAAAAATATGAGGACACAGGAGCAGAGAGAGACAGAGACCTCAGAGACACAGGGACAGGGATAGAAGGCCAGAGGGGCTCCCTACCACAATAGCTTTGCTGGCTGGAGGCTGAATTATGAGTAGAAAATCTTCATTTCTCCTGTGCCTGAAATATCTAGTTCCCAGTAGCCATGTGGATTCTTCTCAGAGAATGGCTCAACTCTCCTGCCTGGGAGAAAGGAGCAGAAGGGCTTATTAACAAAACAAAAGAGGGAGCTGAGAGCCAGAGAGAAATTCTACCTTTAAAAAAATCGTAAAAAAAAAAAATTACCAAAAAAAATTGAGGAGACAGGAGCAGAGAGAAACCGAGACCTCAGAGACACAGGGACAGGGATAGAAGGCCAGAGGGGCTCCCTACCACACTAGCTTTGCTTGCTGGAGGCTGAATTATGAGTAGAAAATCTTCATTTCTCCTGTGCCTGAAATATCTAGTTCCCAGTATCCATGTGGATTCTTCTCAGAGAATGGCTCAACTCTCCTGCCTGGGAGAAAGGAGCAGAAGGGCTTATTAACAAAAGAAAAGATGGAGCTGAGAGCCAGAGAGAAATTTTACCTTTATAAAAATCGTAAAAAGGAAAAATTACCAAAAAAATATGAGGAGACAGGAGCAGAGAGAGACAGAGACCTCAGAGACACAGGGACAGTGATAGAAGGCCAGAGGGGCTCCCTACCACACTAGCTTTGCTGGCTGGAGGCTGAATTATGAGTAGAAAATCATCATTTCACCTGTGCCTGAAATATCTAGTTCCCAGTAGCCATGTGGATTCTTCTCAGAGAATGGCTCAACTCTCCAGCCTGGGAGAAAGGAGCAGAAGTGCTTATTAACAAAACAAAAGATGGAGCTGAGAGCCAGAGAGAAATTCTACCTTTAAAAAAATCGTAAAAAGGAAAAATTACCAAAAAAAATGAGGAGACAGGAGCAGAGAGAGACAGAGACCTCAGAGACACAGGGACAGGGATAGAAGGCCAGAGGGGCTCCCTACCACACTAGCTTTGCTTGCTGGAGGCTGAATTATGAGTAGAAAATCTTCATTGCTCCTCTGCGTGAAATATCTAGTTCCCAGTATCCATGTGGATTCTTCTCAGAGAATGACTCAACTCTCCTGCCTGGGAGAAAGGAGCAGAAGGGCTTATTAACAAAACAAAAGATGGAGCTGAGAGCCAGAGAGAAATTCTACCTTTAAAAAAATCATAAAAAGGAAAAATTACCAAAAAAAATGAGGAGACAGGAGCAGAGAGAGACAGAGACCTCAGAGACACAGGGACAGGGATAGAAGGCCAGAGGGGCTCCCTACCACACTAGCTTTGCTTGCTGGAGGCTGAATTATGAGTAGAAAATCTTCATTTCTCCTGTGCTGAAATATCTAGTTCCCAGTATCCATGTGGATTCTTCTCAGAGAATGGCTCAACTCTCCTGCCTGGGAGAAAGGAGCAGAAGGGCTTATTAACAAAACAAAAGATGGAGCTGAGATCCAGAGAGAAATTCTACCTTTAAAAAATCGTAAAAAAGAAAAATTACCAAAAAAAAATGAGGAGACAGGAGCAGAGAGAGACAGAGACCTCAGAGACACAGGGACAGGGATAGAAGGCCAGAGGGGCTCCCTACCACACTAGCTTTCCTTGCTGGAGGCTGAATTATGAGTAGAAAATCTTCATTTCTCCTGTGCCTGAAATATCTAGTTCCCAGTATCCATGTGGATACTTCTCAGAGAATGGCTCAACTCTACTGCCTGGGAGAAAGGAGCAGAAGGGCTTATTAACAAAACAAAAGATGGAGCTGAGAGCCAGACAGAAATTCTACCTTTAAAAAAATCGTAAAAAGCAAAAATTACCAAAAAAATATGAGGACACAGGAGCAGAGAGAGACAGAGACCTCAGAGACACAGGGACAGGGATAGAAGGCCAGAGGGGCTCCCTACCACAATAGCTTTGCTGGCTGGAGGCTGAATTATGAGTAGAAAATCTTCATTTCTCCTGTGCCTGAAATATCTAGTTCCCAGTAGCCATGTGGATTCTTCTCAGAGAATGGCTCAACTCTCCTGCCTGGGAGAAAGGAGCAGAAGGGCTTATTAACAAAACAAAAGAGGGAGCTGAGAGCCAGAGAGAAATTCTACCTTTAAAAAAATCGTAAAAAAAAAAAATTACCAAAAAAAATTGAGGAGACAGGAGCAGAGAGAAACCGAGACCTCAGAGACACAGGGACAGGGATAGAAGGCCAGAGGGGCTCCCTACCACACTAGCTTTGCTTGCTGGAGGCTGAATTATGAGTAGAAAGTCTTCATTTCTCCTGTGCCTGAAATATCTAGTTCCCAGTATCCATGTGGATTCTTCTCAGGGAATGGCGCAACTCTCCTGCCTGGGAGAAAGGAGCAGAAGGGCTTATTAACAAAATAAAAGATGGAGCTGAGAGCCTGAGAGAAATTCTACCTTTAAAAAAATCGTAAAAAGGAAAAATTACCAAAAAAAAATGAGGAGACAGGAGCAGAGAGAGACAGAGACCTCAGAGACACAGGGACAGCGATAGAAGTCCAGAGGGGCTCCCTACCACACTAGCTTTGCTTGCTGGAGGCTGAATTATGAGTAGAAAATCTTCATTTCTCCTGTGCCTGAAATATCTAGTTCCCAGTATCCATGTGGATTCTTCTCAGAGAATGGCTCAACTCTCCTGCCTGGGAGAAAGGAGCAGAAGGGCTTATGAACAAAACAAAAGATGGAGCTGAGAGCCAGAGAGAAATTCTACCTTTAAAAAAATCGTAAAAAGGAAAAATTACCAAAACAATATCAGGAGACAGGAGCAGAGAGAGACAGAGACCTCAGAGACACAGGGACAGGGATAGAAGGCCAGAGGGGCTCCCTACCACACTAGCTTTGCTTGCTGGAGGCTGAATTATGAGTAGAAAATCTTCATTTCTCCTGTGCCTGAAATACCTAGTTCCCAGTATCCATGTGGATTCTTCTCAGAGAATGGCTCAACTCTCCTGCCTGGGAGAAAGGAGCAGAAGGGCTTATTAACAAAACAAAAGATGGAGCTGAGATCCAGAGAGAAATTCTACCTTTAAAAAAATCGTAAAAAGAAAAAATTACAAAAAAAAAATGAGGAGACAGGAGCAGAGAGAAACCGAGACCTCAGAGACACAGGGACAGGGATAGAAGGCAGAGGGGCTCCCTACCACACTAGCTTTGCTTGCTGGAGGCTGAATTATGAGTAGAAAATCTTCATTTCTCCTGTGCCTGAAATATCTAGTTCCCAGTATCCATGTGGATTCTTCTCAGAGAATGGCTCAACTCTCCTGCCTGGGAGAAAGGAGCAGAAGGGCTTATTAACAAAACAAAG